>CM062808.1:522654819-523254819 GCA_031772625.1 Pinus tabuliformis
TTCCAGGATATCGAAGCAGATCCCAAGGAGAAACAACACCGAGAAGTGCTCTTACGGTCCTCCACTTTTGCCTACCTAGTCAGCATCTGTGTATCCAAATGTCTCCACCATCTCTGGCAATGTATCTTAACCCATAAGAGATAGTGCCACGAAGATATCTCAGCAGATTCTTGGCATCAATCCAGTGTATGTGGTGGGGTTCAACCATATGCTAGCTCAACGTGTTGACTGCAAAGCATATATCTGGACGGGAGTTCACTAAGAACATTAATGCTCCGACGAGTTGCCGATACTCGGTAGCATTTTGTAAAACAGGTCCAGCAGCACTACCGCTTAACTTCTTGAAGTCAAGCTCCATCGGAGTAGTTACAGGCTTGCTGTCCACCATTCCGAATCTTTCCAATATCTTCACCACATATTTTCCTTGAGATAGGAAAATTTCTCCTGGCTTTTGCCACACTTCAAGTCCTAGGAAGTAGTGCATCAGTCCTAGGTCTTTCATTTCAAATTCATAAGCCAGCTCCCTCTTACATTTGTGAATGAGAGGGTCTGCACCTGTTAGAAAGAGGTCATCCACATACAACACCAGTATGAGAGGCTTGTCATCTTCAACCTTAAAGTAAAGGTTAGGATCAGCTTCACTCCTAGTGAATCCCAGCTTCATCAAGTAGCTATTGATCCTCTCATACCATGCTCGGGGTGCTTGCTTCAACCCATAGAGAGATTTCTTCAACCTGCATACATGAGATTTTCGATCATAAATCTCAAATCCTTCGGGTTGCTCCACGTAGACCTCTTCTTTGATCGAGCCATGCAAGAACGCAGTCTTGACATCCATCTGATGTAGGTTCCATCCTTGTGAAGCGGCAAGGGCTATGATCGAGCGGGTGGTCGTATATCTGGCAACAGGTGCAAATATCTCATCATAGTCTATACCTTCCTTTTGGGATAAACCTCGAGCAACAAAACGAGCCTTATACTTTTCCGTGCTTCCATCTGCTGCATGCTTTATCTTGTAAAGCCATTTGGAAGTAACAATAGTCTTGTCCTGGGGTCTAGGAACTACTTCCAAAACATCATTCTTTATGATAGACTCATATTCTTCGGTCATAGCATCCTTCCATACTTGATCCTTGACGGCATCTGAGAATGACGAAGGCTCATTTTGTATGCTCGTGCTCATGATGGTCAGGTATCCTTGATACCTATTAGGTTTCTTACTTTCACGAAAGGTTCCTCGGGGTGCAGCATGTCCTTCAGCATCATCAAGTAACCCCTTAAGCTATGAAGGCCTCTTCCTAGAAGAGGAAGGCTCATATGGAGGAGGATCAATCGGATCCATGGGTTCTTCTACATCAGGCATTGATTCATCGTCCTTTTCTTTCGGTTCCCTGGCGTCGGCTTCTTGAGAGCTCCTCAAAGTTGGAAGATTGATCACCTTGCTGAGAGCCATATCTTCGTCAAAGGTGACATCATGACTAATTATGACTTCCCTTTGATCGGCTACATAGATTCTATAGCCTTTAGTATTTTCACCATAGCCCACGAAAATTCCCTTCTTTCCAGATGCTCCCAATTTATTTCTTTTCTCTTTCGGCACATACAAGTATACAGGGCTTCCAAAAATTTTAAAATGAGAAACATCAGGTTTCTTACTGGTGAATTTTTCTTCAGGAGTCTTGGAACCCAATTCTTGATGAGGGCATCGATTTTGTACATATACGGCAATTTTTGCAGCTTCAGCCCATAGAAACTTAGGAAGACTTTGATCATGTAGCATGGCCGGACAACTTCCATAATTGTGTGGTTCTTCCTTTCTACCACACCATTTTGTTCAGGAGTATATGGTGTAGTAGTCTCCCTCTTGATGCCAGCCTCTTTACAAAAATCATGGAACTCATTAGATTCATATTCAGTCCCATTGTCAGTTCTTAAGATCTTGATCTTCTTTTCGGTTTGATTCTCGATTAGGGCTTTGAAGTGTCGGAACCAAGGGAACACTTCATCCTTCTTTTTCAAGAAGTATATCCAGGTCTTTCGAGAATGGTCATCTGTAAAAGTGAGATAATATGAGTATCCTCCCAAGGAGTTCATAGGCATCATACCTGATATGTCTGAGTGAACTAGTTGTAATATATCAGAGGTCTTGCTTTGAATTGAAGGGAATGGTCCGCTTTTGAGCTTTCCTTCGGCACATCCTAGACATACACCTTCTTTCTCTACTTGGAATTCAGGCATCCCTATTACCATCTATCTTACATCGGGTAGAGCTTTGTAATGAAGGTGGGCAAACCTTTGATGCCAAAGTTCAGACTGAAGCGTTGTGTCACAAGACATGACACCTAGCGGACTTCCAACGACTTGATATAAAGAATCAACTCGAAACCCAAGAGTGAAAGCATCTTTAACATTATTTTTCCATATGCGTACCTTACCATCACTGAAGGTTACCTTATAGCCTTTGTCTTCCATTGCCGAGATGGATACCAGGTTCTTTTTGAGATCAGGTACATATAATACATCTTGTAAGTGAATCGTATTACCTTGATTCAGTTTAAGAGAAACATTGCCTACACCTTTCACTGGGTATTTCATGTCATCTCCAAGGACAATTTCCAGGTTAGTTTCTTTCTCTACCAGATTATAGAGTACTTCTTTATAACTAGTGAAGTGTCTTGAGGCACCACTATCAATGAGCCAAATTCCCATTGAGTCCAAAGGAGCGGAGGTAGATAGAGCAGCTAGTAGATAATATCCAGCCTACTTATCGTCAACAGTGTTAGATTCATACCTAGAATTTCTAGCCTTTTTGAATGGTTGCCCTCTTCCTTGATTTTCTGCATTCCTTTTTCCTTTGTTGTTGAATTTTCCATTCCTTCGATTACCATGAGAGGGATTTTGATCATCGTCACGGTGAGAGTCCTTTCTATCAGGGCATTCCCTTGCATAGTGACCTGCTTTATTGTAAATGAAACATCATCCTTTTCTTCCACCCTTAAATCCAGCCTTTCTTTTCGATTTAGACCCAGAATTATTTCTTTTCTTAGCATGAGAAGAAAAAGCAGCAGGAGGACCTTTAGGCAAGGGCACTTCCTGCTCTTCTACCCTTGTTTGTTCTTGAATGCATTTAGCCATTAATTCCTCGAAACTAGGAATTACATTATTGTTTAGAAGAGTAGTCCTGAACACATACCATTCAGATGGTAATCCTCCGAGAGTTGTGAGTGCCATTTCTCTATCAGTAATGGTTTCCCCAATAGATAGGAGATCATTCTTGATCTTGGTGATTCTTAAGAAGTATGCTTGCATACTTTCATCTTTACCCTTCTTGATTTCCCTCAACTTATTTCTAAGAAACAAAACTTGATTTTCATCATTAACTTTAAATAAACTCACCAGTCTGTCGTAGATTTCCTTGGAGGTGTCTAGATCAGAGATGTAGGCCACCAAGCGCTTGTTGATAGAGTCCCGAATGATCTTCTTTGTTTTGACTTCTCCATTTTTCCATTTGTTCCAGGCAGCAGCAGATCGATTTGATGAAGGCTCATCAATATTTCCTCTTACATGGTCCAGCACTCCTGGATCTTCAAGGGTTAGATCGATAGAAATCTTCCATCCGTGATAGTAAGCTTTCTCACGGAGCTTGTCTTCGGCAGGAAAGAGTGTTGAGGACCTCATAGTTCTTTTAGGATAGCCTTGCCAATCTTCTCTTCAATGATTGCTCTTGCTCTTGCTCGAGCTTTGTCTTCACCTCAGCTCTGATACCATGTTAAGTTATGGTATGTTCTATGCTTATAACAGTTTACTTCTTTTTCTTATTATATTCCACCGATTAGCAATCACATGTACATAAAGTAAAGTGCAGATAGAACATTAAACGATCAACAGAAAACAAGCCAAGACAAGAGACACAAGATGTGGCGGCTAGCCAGGGACAAACCCCACAATGTGTGGGGAAAACCTTTGATCAAATCTTCTTTTATCTTCAATAATTCAGCAGAGAGAAAGAGTACAATAAATCTGATTCATATCAGTAGTAGCAAACCCTAGATCAGTAGCATCAGCATTAGCGGCTTCATTATCAAACTAGGGCAGACCATATCTCACAAACCGACAGTCGGATTGACTTCATTCCACCACCAAAAGTTTTGGCTTCCAGAGGAGGTTCAGATGAACCTACAGCGCAGTTCAGACGAGGAGATCTTCTAGGCCACGCAAGTCAATCTTTACTTCTGCAGTTGCAGCTTCAGTTTCAGCAGTTTTCGGCTTCAAACTAGGGCAGTCGATATCTTGCAAACCGTTCGTCGGATTGACTTCATTCCACCACCAAAAGTTGCGGCTTTCAAAGGAGGTTTAGATGAACCTACAGTGCAGTTCCAAAGAGGAGATATTCTAGGCAATGCAAGTCAATCTTTACTTCTGCAGTTGCAGCTTCAAATTCAACAGCTTCTGGCTTCACATGTGTGAGAGAGAGAGACCCATTTCAGTGTAGTAGAGAAGAGACTCATATCTGCGCAGTAGAGAGAGAGAGATGTGATGAGATGAGTGAGTCCAAATGAGGAAAAGTCCTCTTATATTTATACACAACGTTGGTGGGTGAATAGATGCGATTGTTGAGCTTCTGAGCCTACATGAGTTGTAGGTCGGCTTGATAATAATTCCATAATCAAAATAAATTCATATCTCCATGAATACTTATCGGAATTGGATGATCTTTATATCAATCCTACACCTCTCGACGAGAGGAATCTAATAAAAATATGATTAGCCATGAATAAGATGACCCACATGAGGTTTTTCCCTAGTTGCCAATTTTAACATTGTTTTGTTCTCTTTACCATTCAGAAATTATTTCTTTCACCTCCAGTGGTGTTCCTACAATGTATGCATTGATTAGGGTCTACATACTCTCCTTCCCTATTTTCCTACCTATTTTACTTGGTCCTCTGCTAGAAGTCGATTCCAATCCTTTCATCTTTTTTCTAGCCTTTCCCATTCCTTTGTTTACTTTCTTTCCCGATTGGTTACCTTCCTTTTCCATCCTATCCCCCTTCTGGGTTTCTTCCTCCTTTTTCAAGCAGCGCACCTGTACTTGGGCTAGAAGACAGTTTGATTTCCAAGACTCCAAAATTATCTACACTCTCCTTGATATGTTACCTAGAACATAAACTAGGAAAATAACCTTGTAGGTCAACATCATTTTGAACAGAGTAACCTCAGGCTTTGCCCCTTCTGATTGGGGATTCTCTAGTGCGAGCTTTTCAATCGCTCTATTCCCAGAAAACTATGATAAGCTGCATTTAAAACCAGATTCCCCCCCCCCTCCTCAGAGAATTGTAGGTTAACCACCTCCCTATCATTATGGTGGTTTCTCGATGGACTTTGAAGACCCAAGTTACCAAATTCCCACGAGGCTTCGCTCCTTCTCCACTCAACTATAATTGCTGCCCCACCCTGTGTATCACCACCCCAACGGCCAAGGGTATGCTTCTCAGGATGGATGAATGTAATTGAAACCCTACCTTGGGTCCTGACAAAGGAGCTCAACAGGAATTTTCTTAGAGCTATTTCCCTACCCTGATTGCAATCCCAATTACTGCCTCTGTTCCCACAAACCTTGTCTAGGTCCAGGCTCGGCTCTAGATGGAGGATTATCAGCCTTCTCAACAAATCAAAGGATGCTTCTAACCCTCCGCACTTAACTAAGACACTTTCTTTCTCGAGCCACATGCTCAACCAAAAAATCTTGATAGGTTTGTTCCTATCGCCACTATGGAAACTCCAAAGGATGTTTGAGTAGGTTGTAATACGACTCGGCTTTATGTCCTTAGCCGAAGACCTATCTACCTTTAGAACAAGACCAGGGTTTCTCAACCCCCTTCCCCAATTAGCAATCCTAACAAATTCTCTCCAGGATAACAAGCCAAAACCCCAAGAGAAACAGAAGGTCTCGACAGTGGCCACTTTCGGAGGTATCATTTCCATTAGCCAACGTTAATCTTCTAAAAACATGTTTTCCAAACAGTCATAAGTGAGAGCTAAGATCACATACAAGTTCTTGTAGATGAAAATCAATCGCAACTCAACATCCTCCAACCCTCCACTTCCACCACCTTCACCTACATGCCCTAACTTATCTCTTTGCATGCAAATGCCTCTTAGCTTGACTATGCTCCCTTTTTGTTTTTTTGGGCACATGCCCTGCCTACTGCCCAAAGGACTCACCATGTGCCTTCGTCCTCCATCTGTCACCCTTTCTCCCACATGATTTTCTCAGGATGGGGTTTTTGTGACATCCCCATTATTTCCCTTCATTAATCCTCTCCTACCACTGGCTCCTGCTACTGTGAGTTTACTCCATCTACGTCACCACTTGCCAATTGCCATTACCTTCCTCCCTCTCCCACTCTTAACACCTGACAATATTCTCTCCCCTTTGCCCTCTTGCATAGTTTTCTTTGCCCTGTACTACATGCTGCCTGACTGCCATTTACCTGCTCTCGTGGCCTCATGTTGGTCTCTTCTCCCTCTACCCTCCAAACAAGTTGGGTGGCTGATCCCCCCTCGTCCCACCATGTTGTATGGCCTATCTCTCCTCCATTTACTACACCATGCCTCACACCCTGATTGGGGCTAACAAATATTATTATGTTGAATAAAAGCATACTTTACTTAATTATTATGACCTTATTATTTTTAACAACTTTAAAATTAATTGTTTTCATGCTTATCAACATTTACTAAATAACTCACTCATTAATTCAATTTTTCTGATCCATGTTCCTCATGAATTCATTTCACATTTCCATTCAATTTATAAAAAACTACTTCATCAATTCACTTGCACAAAACATTTTATTCACCCATTTGTCCAAGTATTAAATAACCTACTCATTTATTTGATTTTATGGATCCATTGTGTTGAATAATCTAACTTACTCATGAATAATTAATAATTAAATAGATCTAGATCCATCTTACTCGAAACAAGGTTTTCACCTCAAGCTATAATATACCTAGAGGGCTTGGTACATCATATCTAGATTAGTTTAATTATTAACTAGTAGAACCACATTAAAAATATTAATGTGGTTGATAAGGCTTCATAAATATAACCAATAAATCTATTACAACACCAAAAATGTCTTACTAAAGCACACATTCACCTCATTAGCTATGTATAAAAAAAGGTGATGGGTCAAGTTTAACTTAAGAAAAAAATGAATTATAAATGAATGTTATAAATAATAATTAGGAAATTTCATCAAGGAACTTATTAGAATTGGAATATGTCAAATCCTTACTAAATTTGTGCGTGTCTAATACGAATCTAATTTTTTAAGTTTATTGAAAAAAAATGAACCATGTTGTTAAATAGAATTTGGTTATATATAAATTGTCACGCAAGGAGGTAACTCTTCAAATGAACTGTGTTTATTCATTAAAATTGTTCATAATTATATACATGAGGGAGTGACCCTTGGATTTCACCTCCCGATGATCTTCCTTTTCCATTATTTATTATTTACATTATTTACAAGTGTTCACCCAATCCCCATGGTTAGGTTTCAACATTCCCACCCCTAATCTGAAGGGATGTTGGTGAGTCCAAGCATCATTCTGAATCTTTCAAGATTTTCTCTTCCAAGAACTTTGGTGAATATGTCTACGATCTACTCATTAGTGGAACAATGGCGTAGATGGATTGTCTTGGTGTCAACATGATATGGAATCATATGGTATTTTGTATTGATTTTGTTTTTTCGATCATGGAGCTTTGGGTACTTGGAAGACTTTATTGCAGTGGTGTTTTCAATCATGAGTGGAGTTGGATATACTTGTTTTACCTGCAAATGTTCCAGAATTTTTCTGAACCACACAATTTATTTGTTTTCCTCAGCTGCGTCCACATATTCCACCTCTGTTGTGGAATCTACTCGAGCTAATTGTTTTCATGATCTCTAGGAGGTAGCTCCTTATCCAAGACTCACAACATAACCAGAAGTAGATATCTCAATTTCTTTGTCTCCATCAAAGTTTGAATCAAAGTATCCAATCAAGTTGAAGTTTCCCACCTGTGTATACTTGAGTCCAAAGTATTGACTTCTCTTCAAGTATTTTAGAACTCTTTTTGTAGAAAACCAATGTCTCTCGAAAGGATTTTTCATAAATGTGAAGAGGATTCCAACAACAAATGAAATGTCTGGTCTAGTATTAGTCAAGTAGTTGAGACTTCCTACAAGCTATCTATACATTGTTGCATCCTCAAATTTTTTTTCCTTCAACCGATGTGAGCTTTAAGTTTTGTTACATTGGATTAGTTATAGGATTGCACTTAGCCATGCCAAACCTATTCAACAGATCTCCAGTGTACCTATTTTGAGATAGGAATATAGACTTCGGATGTTGAGTTACTTCAATACCAAGATAGTAACGAACATAGTGCAAATTAGTCATTTCAATTCCTTTCCTATATTCCTTTTTTATGGATGCAATGTAGCTCTCATTGTTCCATGTCATCAAAATATCATATACATAAACTATTTTTCCAACTTTCTTGACAAACAAAGTTGCATCATCAAGATCATAATGTTTGAAGTTGAGTTTTAGAAGATGCTCAGTTAACTTTTCATATTAGGCTCACGGTGCTTGCTTGAGGCCATACAAGGATTTCACAATTTTTCACACTTTATGTTCATGTCCCTTCACACCAAATCATTTATGCTGGGACATAAAAACATTCCCTTTCAGATCTCCATTCAAGAAAACCGTTTTTTCATCCGTTTGATTGACTTTCCAACTGTTTTGACCGGTTAGGGCAAAGAATGTCTGAATGGTAGCCCATTTCACTGTGGGGGCAAAATAATCGTCATAACAAGTTCTTCCTTCTATGCAAAACCTTTTGCCACAAGCGTGGCTTTGTGCTTGTCAGGTGATACATCAACTTTACACTTGTTCTTGTAGACCCATTTGCAGCCAATTGGTTTGGTTCCTAATGGAGGATCAACGAAATTCCAAGTGCCATTCTTTATCAAGGAATCATACCCCTTTTGCGTCGCTTATTTCCATTGATTATGAGAAGCGACTTCTGTGAAGGAAGTTGGTTCAAAATCTCTAGACAAATTCAGTTCACAATCATAAGAAATATCCATATCAACAAGTGAATTAGAATAATCTACGTCACCTCCATTTTGCCTGGTTGAATTTCTTGTTCCTATCTTTCTAACCTCATCAAGATGAACACTTTCAAGTGTATTTGTTAGCCACTTTGGGGGACCTTTGTGAGATGGTCTAGGCTTCTCAGTGGATTGAGTTGGGATTGAATCAAGATTAAGTCTCTCAATTCTATCAATCATATCACTCAAAGTTCATCAGTGGTTGGAGTTTCATGCAAGGGAGAGAGTGATTTAGAAGAAGATTCCACAGATTGATCCAGTATAGGAATCTCCCCTTCAAGATGTGGAATCTGATTATCAAATTCTTGAAATGATGTTGTATTTCCAAATCTATCCAAGTGATCAAGTTGTTGCTAAACAACATTGTCAACTTTGTAAGATTCAAGAAAGATTACATCTCTAGATACAACAAACTTTTTATTAACTTCATCATAGAGATGGTATGATTTGGAGGTATTTGAATACCCTAAGAAGATACACTTACGACTTCTTGCACTACCATTATTTCAATGTACTTTTGGTATCAAGGCATAACAGGTGAAACCAAAGACCCTGAGATGCTTTACCAAAGGAATTTTGTCATACCACATTTCATAAGGAGTCTTGTTTCTAATAGCATTAGATGGACATCTATTCTTTACATATACAACACATAGAACTACATCAGCCCAAAACAACAATTTTGGATTCTTGAAAAACATCATGGAATGTACCATTTTTAACATTGTCCTATTCATTCTTTCAGCTACTCCATTTCATTGGGAATTATAAGGCACAATTGTTTGATGCTTGATCCAATGCTCACAAAAATAGTTTTCAAATTTATTTGAAGTGTATTCTTCTCCATTATCAGTGTGAATAGAGTCAATATGAGATTGTACATCATTTTCAATCCATGTAAGGAAGTTCTTGAATGTTTGAAAAGCATCATATTTGTTCTTCAATAAATAAACCCAACACATTTTGTTGTAGGCATCAATAAATGTCATCATATATTTATTTCCATTTGCATAAAGAACAAACATTGGACCACATAAATATGAATTAATGAGTTCATGTTTTCTATGTGCTCTGGAATGTCAATCATGAAAACACTGTCTGTTGTGCTTTCCTAGAATACAAGCATCACATTTCTTAAGTTTCCTAGGAATTGTAGGCAAACAAGTGATACCATTTTTCTTCAAAAGTTGAAGGTTGTCATAGTTCAAGTGTCCAAATCTAGCAAGCCATAATACACTTGATGGAAATGTACCTTTATGATAATGAGAACTATATGAGAAATTTTGTGCATGAGCATAGGTACCTTGCAGCTTCAAAAGCCTTTCTTTTTCTATCCCTATCATGACAGGTGATTGATCTGATGCTTTTTTCACCTCAACCTCGCGATCAAACATATGAAGTGTCCTTACCAGCAGATATGGACCAAGGACAACAAGTTTCTCTTGATCTATGGGAGATATAAAACATCATGTAGAAGAAAGTCTGGAAGACCAAACAGTTTGAGCCTGACTGTGCCAAGCCCTAATTGCTTCAATTTTGATTTGTCTCTAAAGTATACTACTCTGCCAACACTGTTAATAAATTCTTCAAAAAAATCTCTTCTAAAAGTCATGAGGCAAGTTGCTCTTGAATCAAGTAACCAATCATTTTTAGAAGAAGCAAGTGAAGTGTTAAACAAGTCTTCATTTACTCCAATATTACAACGTGCCACAATATAGTGAGTGGATTAAGGTGATTTATCTTTATTTTTGTCATTAGTTTTACCTTTGGGTTGATTTATTTCCTGCTCAATTTTGTCCCAAGGAAACTTGCATGTGGATGCATCATGTAATCCATCTCGATTGCAACATATGTAATGGAGATCATACATTACTTACATGTGTTCACCCAATTCTCATGATTAGGTGTCCACATAAATGAATGTTATAAACAATAATAAGGAGTATTAGGCGGTGTGTTATGTTAGATATTATTTTGGGATTCAACTGCGTTAAGTAAGTGATTCACCTATGACCATTTTCATGAGAGGTAGTCGTAACTGACTAATATCTCATGATTTTTGAATAGTTCACTTAGCACTCATTGCATCGAGTAATGCTCACATAGGAACTTATTAACACACTACATCCGTTGATAAGCATTAATACTAACCATATGCTAACCATATTGCCTTGAGAATCAATCTAGACCCTTAATTAAAAAAATAAGAAAGTCTTAACACATCCTAATCCACCTTAAGTTTAAAGAAGAATTAATAATTATGACACTACATGTGTAGACTAGTTTATTTTTAAATTATTTTTATTATTATTTTTTATTGTAATTTGACACACTCAAAATGTATTAATTAATAATTATGATTATAATTATAATTATTATTTTACTTTATTTTTATTTTTATTTTTGTAAAATTTGATAGAGTCAAAATATTTACATATCATAACAATATCTCTTCCATTTTGAGCTAGAGAAAGCCTCCAAACTAATATTTTAAATAAAAAAATAATTTACTTAATTCTTAGGATTTTTTCACTCATTTCATTCATCTATCTAATTTTTAAATAACTATTTCATTAATTCACTTACATTATATCAATTAAATCATCCTCATCCATCCCTATTATGTTTCAAAAAATACTCCATTGATTGAATAACCACTTAAACTAAAAATCTAAAATAGTCTAAATTTTATTATAAAATAACTCATTAATTTATAAAAAACCAATATTTCAAATAATATTATATTAATTCACCTCAACTGATCGCTACAATATTTGAAATAATCAAAATTTTAATATCTCCTTAATTTACCTCAACCCACAAGCATTCACCCAACTACATCAAAAAAAATATAAAATAATCCTAATTTTGTTATGAAATAACTCATTAAGTTATATACGCCCATCTATTTAATTGTTTCAAATAACCGTTTATTAATTGACCTCAACCCATCTCTACAATATTTGAAATAATCTAGATTTGACTTGGAAACTGCTAGGCTCATTAATTTATCTCCACCCATGCATCTAATGGTGTCATTAATAGCCTTGAAACAGGCAGGCTCATTAATTTATCTCCAACCCTGCATCTAATGGTGTCATTAATAGCCTTGGGTCACGTTATTGAAGGCCCATATTTGGAACCTTACTCGTTACAATTCGAATTAAAATTTCATTAATCTTGTTGGATATAGGAAACAATTATAGCATTTATTATGCCTAGAGGCCTATAGTTGGAACGTTACTTGTTATAATTCGAATTAAAATTTCATTATATTGATAGATATAGGTTAGATCTCGCATAAAGATCTCACATAAATAGGTAAAAAGTAAAAAGTTAAAGTAAACGTAAATATAAAGTTATTTAAATTTAAACTTGTAAATGTAAATATTTAACATTTTTAATTTAGTTTTTATTGAGAAATCAATCTAATTATTTTTAGTGCGATTTTTTGGAAGTTTTTTGGGTGGATTTTTCAGGACTAATTTCTCTAAAATCCTCCAAGAATTCATTGAAATCAAAAGCTTAATGGGTAAGCCATGCACAAGATAAGTGTCCTAGGGGTTTTCGCATTGGTAAATACATATATCGATTAAAAATACTAGTTTAAATAACGCAAATCAAGAAAAAAAATAAGAATAGTAAATAAATAAAACATCTTTTTATATTTACTCCATATAACTCTTTATATTTACAAAGAGTCAAAAAATACGTTTTATGAAGGTGAAGCCTATGGGTCAAATACCATTTTAATACCATGGTCTAAATAATATATTTATAAAAGATGTATGGTAAATTAATAAAAATATAAATAAACTAGAGGTATGGTAAATAAATAATATATTTTTTTATATTTACTCCATAATGCACTTTATATTTAAGAAAACTATTTCTTTTTTTTTTTATTTAGGTGAAGCCTATGGGCCAAATACCAAGGACCAAATTATTGTTAATGCCATGAAAAAAACATTATTAACCCTAATATTAATATTAATAAAAATAAAGATGTCACATGGTATTCACTGATGCTATTGATATCCAATGGTATTGATCCATGGTATTCAAGTCAATGTAGTATATTTAAAGGGTGGAATTAAGCCATTATAGATCCATCTTTACTTTGGATCTACTAAGGGCATAGATGTATCAAGTATCTTGATATGGAAACTAGCATAGAGTGAAAAAAGATTTGATCCCTATGGGGGCTTGGTAGATCCAGAGTAAATATAAATCTATGGTGATTATATTTGAAAGTTTATTAACAACTGAGAACTAGATTATTACTAGTATTTCTTAATAAGAGAACACTCCTTAAAACTTTAGTCAACAAATCAACCCAAATTTTCTTAAAATAATCTACATCTCAGTATCAAATGGTTCATTAATTTACCTCCACCCATGTATCTAAAACCTTCACTAATTCACCTCAGCAAAGCTCAATCATATTAGAGGCCTAAGACCTTCTCATTGATGAGCGCTAGTATTGCAGCAAAGATGTTGCAACTCTTGGGCTACCAGATTTACTTATCAACCCAAGGTTCGTACAAACTTCGAGGCGACAGTGCTATATGCACAAGTAAAAGTGAAGGTCCTACCTGTTTTCATTGTTCATCTGGCGAGAGACCCCAGGGGTTCCACGTCATACTTTTATATAGTTTGAAGAAGCTTGATTCTTTGATGGAAGAAGAGAAAATTTATTCTAAGAGAGCTACTCTACTGTAGTAATGAGGAAAACAACATGTAATGCTAAATCACACCTTATCCTGATTAACCATTTAAACAGCTATGCTAAGTAAAATTGCTAAATCGACACTAACCTAATGTTCCTATCTAAGTTACTGAAATAAAGAGAATCAAACCATACTAATGTGCAAGTAAGAAAACTAAACTAAATTTGTTTTCACCTTTTTGGTTTTCTTTGGTAAAATCAAGCATGTAATTTATTTTTTCTTGTCGATGTGACAGGTGGATGGAAGGTGGTTGAGGATGGCTAGAAGGTTTATGGAGTGGTTGGATGGTGTGGAAGGGTCCTAGGAGGCTTTTTGTGACTTCCTAGAGGTTCCCCATCAATTCGGCCTCAAAACAGGCCGTTTCAGGAAAACCTATAGGATGTACTAAAAACTTACAGGATGATCCTGTAAGAATTATAGGAAACCTATAGGATGTAGCCGAGAGCTAATTGTAGGTGTTGGAGGTGTTGGGAAGTTTGCAAACTGTGTGTGATGAGTGGGACAGGTCGTTAGAAGTTCTAGGAACACTTAGGAGTCAATATCCAAGAGAAGAGATGGCTAGGTTCACTCAATGTGTCTATGGGGAAAAAAGGACAAAAAAACTAGTGAGAGTGATGGTGGAATAAGAGATGGTTTAGGTGGATCAGGTGGAAGGTGGATGCTAGTGATAAATTCTAGACCTCCTCTTGAAGTACCTACAATGCTTAAAACATGTGTGTCTTCCAAGAATTATGCAACAAGATACATTTTCATAAACTAGAAAAGCATGAATCAATTGCCCACATTATGCATGAAGAAAGTGCTGAAGGAAACGAGAACATGAGTGAGATCTTATTGCAGAAATAGAGTAATGGAAAAAGATGACAATGAAATGAACCAAGTACTGAATCAAGATAAAAAACTCCAAATCTCATGTAAGAACTAGAAATCTATGTTTTTAGGGTTACTGAAGCGTCTCTTCCTCAAGTCATGGTCCTAGAGGGAGGAGGTGAGGCTGAGACACCTTCTGACAACCTTATGGTGATCTTTTTCTCCTTGCTAACTTGCTAATTGAAGGAAGGCACAAATGGAAGCAAACTAAAATACAACCAATCTACTCTACACAGTAGTAATGGAAATGCAACTACTTAAGCAAATGAACAATTAAACCATGAATCTATGCTAGCATACATGTACAATAAATAGGAGCCTTGGCTTGTAGGATTGGGCCCTAACCCAAGAGCTTCAGCCCTCTGAGTTAGATCAGTGCTGGCTCAAAACAATACTCATTTTCATTATGAAAACCATGGATTACATCAAAAACTGTCACAAGTCTTGCAGCTCGAAATAGAGTAGAGTTTTACAATAAAAAATCTGAATCCTACTGAGGTCCTAGGCCTCTCTACTTATACATTTGAAGTCTCCAATGACTTCCTTAAAATTAGGGAGGCTCGGGTCCCAAACTCGAGATAAACTAGTGCTTTGTCTTTCACTTGCTCGATTGCCTTCTAGTCTTCATGATTTGGTTGTTTTCACTCTGAGGTGATGGAGGAATATTTGAATGGAGGGGTAGAAAATGAGGAGAATTTACCTCCTATAATTCCTCTCCTTTGTCCCATTCGAGTTTTGACCAACGTCTTTGCCAAAATTACTTGCTTTTATCCTTTAATCCTGCATTAAATGCACATTATACCACAAAGAAAAATATCCAACTCTAACTCATCTCATAACCAAAATATAATCAAAAGTATGTAATAAGTTGTGAGAATAGTTGGTTTGAATAAGATAGGAGGTGAATTAAGGCCCATATAATTACCCAATGATGAGGCTCATCATCACCCCCCTACTGAAAGTGTTTCACATCCTCTGAACAACTTAGTAAATGTCCATGTCCTTCATGGCTCTGGTAGCCTCTCTAACATCCCATGCCTCTATTGTGGTCTCTTATTCTTGGTCATAGAAGCCTGCTTTCTTTTCTACTTCTTGCCCCTACCTGTTCTCCTCTTCTTCTTTTCTCCCTTCTAGTAACCCTAGGAGTAGTGGTGGACTGAGTCTTAGGCCTATCCAATTGACCTTCAACCTTTGCATTGATTGCTTATACATAGGTGTCCTGTTGAGTGCCTCTCTCAACCTTTGAGGGGATGATATTCTTTGATCTTCAAGTTGTGTGGTAGTGTGTTCCATATCCTTAGTTAAGTATATATACTATCATCCCCTAGTAGCCTAAACATATCTTCAAAATATGAAATTTCTTTCTCTTGGCCAGCAAGATATCTAGGTGCCAGCTGAGGATCATTTGCAATTAGATTATGGATGCTGATTAGGGCCATGAGATTCGATTGTTTAGCTCTGATGAAAAGAGGTTCATTTTGCTCTCTGGCCAATATTTTTTTCATTTCTGTAGCCCTTGACTCCTCATGGTTCATCCATGATGCCAAAGCCATTAATTGTAGATCTCCTAGCTTGGAATTAGGGTCCCAAACATTCATGTCTATGAGGGTCATGTTGTGAAAGTAAAACTTAGCCATCTTGTCCCTATCCTATAGTGTACTTTGATCACAAAGATCAATAAACTACCTATAGTCCTAAAATGGCATGGTGCCCCTTTATGCTAGTGTTTTAATCTGAAACTACAGCCATTGTTCTTTGAGGTAAAGAGCATAGGATTTAGCTAGCATCCTACACTAGATGGCCTCCAAGGAGAGGTTGGTCATACATGCTAGTTGGTTCCTCCTTTCCTACAGTTGTCCCCTCAGCCATGCATTTTCCCTCTCAAGTTGATATCTCATTATTGCTTCTCTGTCCCTTAAGCCACTTAGCTCTTTGTCCATTTCTTTGTGCTTCTCTTCCCTGTGCCCAATGTATTCCACCCATTTTGACTTGGCGATTTGCATCCATTGATGAGTCTTGGCCCTCTCCTTCTCAAGTTCATAAATCAATGGGATGGCAAATTTTTGAGGTATCACCCTCCCTCCTTCAATAAACTAGTAGTAGGAGTCTAGGTTAGGTTGGGGGCCTGGTTCCTTTGTTTCAGGGTCTTCTTCTTTTGTTTCTTGCTGCTCCTCTACCTTGCCTTCCAATTTTTGTGCTTCCTATAGTTTTTACAGAGTATCTTGTAGGACTGTTTTTGCTTCCTGTAGGTTTTGTTGTGGATCCCGTAGCATGGCCTTACCCTTTAAGGAAGTTGATCTCGTACTAGGCCTTCTTACATAGGTAACTGGTGACTTAGGGGAAGGCATTTTGTCCCTTGCTATAGGGGAATATTCAATCTCAATAGGAGTTTTTGTGGATATTTGTGGCTTCCTTGTTTGATTCTTATGCTCTTTCTTGTTCTCAAATATAGTGGGGCTTGCCTCCTTCTTTTCCCTTTTTTGCTTGCTGGGGTGCTGAGAGAACTGAGGGAAGTTGTTGCCTCCCTCTCAGTAGCCTCTAGAGACACCCTAGGTGACTCCTCTTTGGGTTCTTCCTTTTCTCTTCTAATGCCTTCCTCCTCTATGTTTTTCTTGTCTCTTTCCACTTGTTGTTCTTCCTCATCCCCAATAGTTTCTTCCTTCGTTTCCTCCTTTGTTTCATCATCATCCTCCTTCTCTTCTCCATCTTCTTCTTCTGCTTCATCATGTCCCTCTGTGTCAGCTTCTTCTTCTTCATCCATCTCATCGTTATCTAGCTCTGTATCTTCTTCTTCCTGTTTTTCCTCCTCCTCACTGACAGAAGGACTAACATCATAAGTGAGGGTTTTGATGTCATCCTCTGCTGGTAAGTCTCTGAAGACTAACCATGTTATAGGGATTCTAAGGTTTTGGAGGGAATCCTCATTGAGGATCTTGATCAACCCATGGTGATCCAATTGTTGAGAATTCCCTTCCTTTACTTTGTTGTTGAAGTCTATGAGTGATTGCATCAATAAATAGGGTATGCTGAGTCTTTGGTGAACTGGTGTTTCTACCCCAAATATTAAGTCTTCAAGGATCCTAAAATGGTAGCCATAAATAACATTGTATCTACCCTCACATGAGATATATTTGATGAGTTGGTAGCCTACATCACTCCATGGGTATGGCAAACTATCCTTCCTTACTCCATTTTTATCCTCTGTCGGTTCTTCACCTTCTAAAAAGAATTTCTATTTTGCCACCTGATTGTCTTCTTTGTCTTCTTTTCTCCATGGAATTCCTAGGGGAAGTGTGGTGACCCTAGTGATGAGCTCTAGGGTGAGATCAATAGTGAGGCCTCTAATTAAAATAGTGGCATGGATTTTGTTGTGTGGAGTGAGGAAATGAGAAAACTCTTGAGCCCCCTCATCATCATACCATGTGAATTTCTTGAAAATCCCAATCCAGTTTTGTCTTGTAAAGATTTTAAGCACTTGGGGGTGTTGTTGTATCCTCACAGTGTTTGTGGGTTCTATCCTATTAAACCTCCTGTCATCTTGTTGTGAGGCTTGATGAGAAAATGAGAGGGTTGACACAAAATTTATAAATTTAGGAGGAAAATAGAGTTTATTGTGTATGCAATTTACCTCCCACAGTTGCTAAATTCACTAAGAGCATTTATAGTTCATTTGCTTGTAAATGGGAATGGATTTTTATAGCCTATATCTTTATAATGGTGGCAGTGGACAATTCCCGTGATATTCCCTCTTAATCTCTTCTCTGCCTATCCTATAGACTACCTCTATGTATCCTGTAGATTGATCCTGTATATTGTATCGTGTAGACTCTTCCTATAGGAATTCTTGTGCATGCTCTTGTAGAAATTCTCATGTAGAACGATTGGTCCTTGCTTCCGGTGAGTGGCCTAGGTTATGAGAGTGACTAGAGTGACGAAGTTTCGAGAAAGTGGAATGCATGAATACATGCAAATGATGCTTTATTTGCCTTTATGGTGTTTCAAGGTGAGGTAGTGTGCTCGTAGCAGAGGTAAATTGCCATTTTTGGACCATTTTTCCCCATTACCACCTCATCATTTACACTCTTCGTAATCATCTCCCATGTCGTAGATCTGTACTTTACCACTTCTTGTCCTACTGCTCTTCTATCTTTGAGTTGACTACAACCACCTGTGAGAGGACACCCAATCTTGCATGTTATGACTGAACAAAGGTTGCCAAGTTAACTGACTGCCATTTCACTTATAAACCAACTATCTCATAACCCTTACAACTTTTTATCAGATGATGCATATGAGTGAGTGAGGGGGATACTTACCTGTGGTTTCGATGCCCTGCTACAGTTGTCGAAGATCAAAGGTGTCGCATTGTTTATCTGCTGCATGGTCATTCTTCTTCCTCCTCTTGTTGTCTGTTGATGTTTTCTTGGCTTTTGTAGGTGTCTATGGCTGAAGATCTGATGATGTTGTTGTTGTGGATCTCTTGTATCATCCTAGTGAATACTTGTAACTGATGATTGACATCCTGTGGAATAGGCCACTACAAGATTTCCTACAGGATGTCTTGTAGCTACTTCTCCCTCAGAATTCCTTAATCATGTTGTTGGTTGGGCTATGAGGATGGTGCAATGAATGGATAGAGGGAGTAGGAGTGTGTGTGGAGCAAGGGACATTCAGGTAATGCTCTTACTCTCCTCTATTTTTCCTTCCTTTTTTTTCTGTTTTTTTTTTCATAACTGGCAGAAACTGATCTATTTTTGTTTTGAATGGTGAGTGCATGTATGATGATAATCGACGAGGTGAGGGGTTAGATCATGTAGGATAAATTTTAGGGACTTAAAAAACCTACCATGTGCCCTCACATTGCTTCCTGTAGGTTTTTTTGGCCACTGTAATTCCTATAGGATCATCCTCAAGGTTTTCAGGGGATCCTGTAGGAATACATGGGATCCTATAGAAAACACACTCTACACATAAATTGAAGCAGTGGAGTGGAAAATGATAGAAATTATGGAGGGATGCATGGTAAGGAGTGGAGGAGATGGATAGGTGTGACACAAGGTTCCCTTTGGGTCCTGTTTTTTCTCCTTCATTGTATTTCTCGCCCACTTGCAGATAACAATTATATATTTTTCTCTCTTTGTTTTTTTTTTTTTGAAAAACACCTAGGCTACCTCAGAGAGGCCTTCACCCTAGATGTTTTCCCTGGCTGGCTCAAATAAGCTTTTGTCCCAGGGATCTTCTTATTCTTCTTTCTACTTCTTTGCTTTTCATCACTGGGTCACCTCACAAGGTTTTCAATCCAAAGATGGGACTCAGGTGCCTCATGGAGGTTTTCACCTCAGTCCTTATTCCTTTTTCACGTTTTTTTTTAGTGACCCAATGAGGGAGGAGCTGGAACTTGCTCCACCATCATCACTGATTTGTTGATATTTTCAATGAACTCTTGCCTTGATAAAGGCCTCTTGGACATTTTCAATTGGTTTCCATTAACAAGCAATGGAATGGATTCTTCATCTATAGTTCTGATTTGCATTGAACCATTATCATGGCATCTCTCCACCACATAAGGTATGAGCCATCTTGTCCTTAGCTTGCCCTTGAAGTATTTATACCTAGAATCATATAACAATGCCCAATTGCCCTCTTGAAATTACTTCTCCTTAATATGTTTATCATGCCATATCTTCCTCTGAAGCTGAACTATCTTTGTATGTAGGAGGGTTTGCATTTTGAATTCATCGAAGCCATTCAATTAGAACAATATTTCTTTCTCTGCATGACTGAGATCCAAATCTAGTTGGGTTGTCATCCTTAATGTGTTATATTCAAACTCAATGGAAAACAAAGCCTTTTTCCCATAGACCGGTGTAAATCTAGTGGTGATCTTCCATGTTTTATTATAGGCCTAGGTGGCCTCAACTAGTCTCTCTACCCAATCCTTCCTATTACTGCTCACCACCTTGGTTAAGATGCTCTCCACTTCCCTATTGGTCACTTCCACTTCCCCATTAGCTTGTGGATAATAGGGAGTGGAGGTCCTATGCTTGATTTTGTGATGGATGAGCAGTTTTTCAATCGTGTTGGAGGTAAAATGGCTACCTTGGTCTCTGACTCATTCTCTTGGGTATCCAAAATTGTAGAATACATTATGCCTTAGGAGCTACACCACCTTCTCTTCTATTGCTAGCTTAATTGCCTTGGTTTCAGCCCACTTAGTCAAATAATTAGTGCACACAATAATGTATTGTTTTTGCTTTGAAGGAGGGTTGACAGGCCCAATGAAGTCCATGCCCCACTTGTCAAATAGCTTAAAAGTCACTTCAGGTTGTAGGGGAATTTAATCTCTTGGAGTAGGCTTTCCCATCCTCTGGTATCGATCACGCTGACTGATGTACCTTTTCACATCCTGATGAAGAGTGGGCCAATAATAGCCTGCTTGTAATACTTTGAATGTTGTCCTCTTTGCTGTGAAGTGACCTCCACAAGGCCCATCATGACAGGTCAGAAGGATGTCAAAAAATTCCTCTTCCCTTACACACCTTCTCAATATTTGATATGAGCCATGTTTGAAAACATTACCCCCAATCCAGGTGAAGGGGATGCTCTTCCTGACTATCCTGCTCCTTTCTTTGGAGGGAAAGTTTGGTGGGAATTTTGCTGATATCAAACAGTTTGCTATATGAACAAACCATGGAGCGATAATTGAAATAGAAAACAAGTGCTTGTTTGGTAACTAGTCATCCACCGTTCCTTCTTCACCTACCGATAGATTCATTCTAAATAAAAAAAATCTACAACAACATTTTCTTTACGAGGCTTATCAACAATGGTTAGATCAAACTGTTGTAATAAAATCAACCACCTTATAATTCGAGCATTCACATCTAGTTTGTTCATTAAATATTTGATTTCAACATGGTCAGTATGCACAAATGTTTGATAGCCTGTAATGTAATGCTTAAATTTTTTTAATGAATGCACAATAACTAGGAATTCCTTTTCGGTCACTATATAATTTAGCTAAGCCTTTAACAAGTTCTTACTGATAAAATAGATGGCATAGGATAGTTTCTCCTCTACCTGACCTAAGGTTGCTCCTATGGCTTTGTGTGAGGAATCAACATGAATATGAAAAGGGAGGGCCCAGTTTGGGCCTCGAAGAATTGGTACAATGGTTAACTTAACCTTTAGAGTGTCTAAAGCCTCTTGATAGCTTTTTGACCATATAAACTCAGAATCTTTGGCCGAAAACCCAAATAAAGGAGAGGCCAACTTGCTGAAGTCCTTTATGAACCTTCGGTAGTATCCAGCTAACC
The DNA here is from genome assembly GCA_031772625.1 of Pinus tabuliformis. Classification (NCBI taxonomy): domain Eukaryota; kingdom Viridiplantae; phylum Streptophyta; class Pinopsida; order Pinales; family Pinaceae; genus Pinus; species Pinus tabuliformis. Next base: position 522,676,912 of record CM062808.1, read on the forward strand.
CCAAGAAACTCTTGACATCTCTCTGCTTTTGCGGAGGTGGGACCTTTTGGATGATTTCTATTTTGTTTGGGTCCACCTGCAATCCTTGCTGAGGTATTGAATGAACTAGCACAATCCCTTCAGTCATTAAGAATTCACATTTCTTTAGACTGAGAGACAAGTTCATTTCAATGCATTTGTGCAATAATTTTCTTAGGTTTGTGAAGGCTTCTTGAAAATCATAGCCATAAGGTGTAAAATCATCCATATAAATTTCCACCGCATCATGTAATAATTCAGCGAAAATTCTCAATACTGCTCTCTGGAAAGTGGCAGGAGCATTCCATAGGCCAAAAGGAAGGACCCTATAGGAAAAAGTACCCCAAGTACAGGTGAATGTGGTATTATCCTGATCTTCTGGACAGATTTGGATTTGGTTTTGCCCACTAAATCCATCTAGGAAAGAAAAAAAATTCTCGTGCCAGGTCGTCTAGCACCTGGTCGATGAAAGGTAGGGGAAAATGATCCCTCTTTGTGGCTTTGTTCAACTCCCAGTAATCGACACAAATCCTCCACTTACCATTTTTCTTGGGAACTAACAGTAAATGAGAGACCCACTAACTATCGGAGATAGGGTAAATGAATCCTACATCTAGTAGTTTTTGCAGTTATTCTTTGACTATATCTTTAAGAGCTGGATTCATCCTCATTTTTGGTTGTCAGACCGGCTTGCAACCTTCTTTGCTGTATATGTGGTGAGTACACACTAAGGGGTGTACTCCTTTCATTTCCTTGTAACTCCAAGCGAAGGCTTCTAGGTTTTCTTTCACCGTGTTGCATAACTTTTCCTCTTCAAGAGCATAAAGAGATGGATTAATTTTCAAGGTTTTCTCTGGGCCAAATTCTATGGTTTTGACATGAAGTGGGTTGGAATCAGCCATGCATAAGTCAATTGGATGATTGTTCTGTGTTTCCCTTACTTCTTCTAATGGTAACAATCCACGAGTTAGACTTTGGAGCAGGTGTTCAATTAAGTTAGCCTCATTTTGTTGTCCTCCTCCTATGGTTGCTTCCAAAGTATAGAGTTAGGTAGAATAAGCCTCATCTTCTTCCCCTTTCTCCAACCATAAAAGTAAATCATTCTCTAGAGAAGGTTGAGCAGGAGGGTATTGGACTAACTGTTTGGACATATGCTCATTCTTGGTGGTCATATTCCTAGCTCTACAGCTAATATAAGCATCGGTTGTGGCCAACAATGGCCTCCCAAGGATGAGAGGATAACCAGTAAGTTTAGCCTTAGGCTAGAGAACTAGAAAATCTGCAGGGTACTCTTAGGAGTCAAAGGAGACCATTACATCTTCCACAATTCCCTCAGCAATGACTGTGGAATGGTATGCAAGTTGCAGAACTGTTGTGGTCTTCCTCAATGACCCTTGGAGGTTGAGCTTGAATATGGTGTCCTTGGTCATCACATTAATGGCAGCCACAAGATCGATCAGAGTGTGTGGGACGATGGTACCAATGATGTGCACATCTACTACAAGGTTTCCAGGGTCTAAATATTTCGAACATATTACCTGCCCCAGCATTAAGTCGGATAATTGCCCAATGACATTAATGGTAGGGTAATTCCTTCTTCTTCTTCCTATATGCTTGAAGGATTTCTCGTTAATAAACTTATTGTAAATGGGAACACCTTTCATTTCCTCGAGAAGGGGGATATTTACACATAGATTTTTCAATTCTCTTAGAAGTTCAGTTTCTTCTGGGGTAGGTTGGAGTGGTTGGGCTAATCTCTCAGGAAAGGGTGGATTTACTTTAAGGCTTCTTTCCTCTCTCCCTTCTTCCACCTCCCTATGTGGAGGGGGAGGTTGGTTATCTGGGAGGACACTCCCAAATCTTAGGTTGGTCCCCTGGATTTCTACAACATAAGATGGATATGATATCTCTCCACTGTATACTAGTTGAGCCTACCTATTGTTCGGGTTCGGATTTGGCTAGGTAGGCATTTGGGGTTGCTTGGGTGGAGCCGAGTGTAGGTTTTGTGGTTCAGTAGGCAGTGTAGGCAATAGAGCTGGAGAATTGTTGTATTGGGGCCTCCACCCCTGGAGTGGTGTATTACACTGAGGTTGTGGTAGAGTGTAAGGTTGAAATGACTGGTTAGCTGGCTGAGAATGATACTGAGATGCATTGTAGACCAGGAGGGATGAGCAGGGGGTCCCCATGAAGGTATAGTTGTGGTTTGGTTGGGGTTGTAATATGCATGGGATGACCCTTGCATACCTTGCTGGTATGGTCTAGGCCCAAGAGGTCTCCTTTGGTTGATGTAGTAAAGCTGCTAAGTGACCCCTTCATCTCCTTGATATACAAATTTGAGTTCGGGTAAAGAAGGGCACTTGTCTATGGAGTGGATTTCTTCACAGACCGAACAAATTTCAATACAATTCAATGGAAATTTGTTCCTAGGATGCCTCCTAGTGCATCTAGGACAAAATATGGCCAAGGATCTCTCTGCTTCCTCTTACTTCCTTTTGATGTTCATGGTGTCCAATTGCAAGGCAAGGGTTTACAATTTCTCACTTTTGAAATCTTCCAACATATTTCCAATTTCACCCTTGATGGATGAGTTGGAAGATGATGTACTGGCCATAGGTTGACTATTCCTACCCTCTTTCCCGGCTTCCCTAGAATGGTTTCTTCCCTAGAATGGTTTCTAAAGACAATCTTTATATCATCATAGGGTAATTGGTATAAATCTCCTCCTCCTAACAAATGTAAGGTATCGAGAAGATCTTCCCTTACTCCTCTGAGCAAGACTAGCTTTAGTGACTTGGGGTCAGGTGTGCACCTAGCCCTTTTGTAACTAAGCTGGAATCTTTCTTCGTAGTCTTCTAAGGATTCATCCTGGCCCATGGTCATCCTGAAAATTTCTCCTTTGGTATCCTTTGACCTACAGTAGTCTTGATATTTGTTGTTAAGGGCCTATTGCATCTGAGCCCAAGTTGTGATGTTATCTCCAAGTAAACCCATGAACTAGTGTAATGCTACATCCTTGAGGGTAGATGAAAATAGTTTTAAGTTTTTAACTTGTCCTGATGATGAACCACATTAGTTGGTCCAAAATGCATTGACAAAGGTTTTCTACATGTGATTTAGGCCGAAACTCTTCTTATAGATGTTATGGATCACAGAAGCCTCAATTCAACAGTTTTAACTTTTTCTCATCATCTATATAGTAATAGTTTTGGCATATAAAAACAAATTCAAAGAGGAAAGTATTGGGAAACTCTATTTTCATGCCATGGAAATGAGGTAGGGTGAAAGGGGCTTATATTCTTCATCTTAGTGTCCCCGTTGATTTCCCTGATGGGCAAGGCACCCTAAACACTCTCTGTATTCGCTCTGTCATTTCAGTTTTCAGCCATTGGTTCAGTAGGAATGAGTTCCTCTTCTTCTTATTCCCCTATAGGTTCTTAAAATATGTCAAGTTTCTCACCTAAAGGTTCCTCTAGTTCACAGCCACCGAAGAAGAGAGAAGGTTGGCTGTTGGATCCAGTTGGGTATTTGGTAGGAATATCCCTAAATTTTCCCTATTCCTATGAGGCATGAAAGGAAATGTTTTTGGGTTGCATTTTGTAAGATTTTTTTTTAACTGGAAAGAACTTTACAAAAATAAAATTGTTGATTGAATGAAAAATACTAAGAGAAAGAAAACTTACTGACTAAATTGAAATTCTACTTGCAAAATGGAAAGGAAAGCAAGTAACAACTAAAAGAAAGGAAGCTACTAGATTACTTTTGCAGAAATAAACTAATGGATGAAAATTGGAGACTAGAGATAGAAGAAAAGAAAGTAGTAATCACATTCTACTCAGACACCCCCCTGGCAACGGCGCCAAAAAAAATGATGAGGTCCACTATTGTAGCAAGGATGCTGCAACTCCTGGGCTACCAGCTTTACTTATCAACCCGAGGCTCATACAAACTTGAAGGTGATAGTATTATATGCACAAGTAAAAGTGAAGCTTCTGCCTGTTGTCACTTTTCATCTAGTGAGAGAACCCACGGGTTCCAAACCAGACTTCTATAGAGTAAGAAGAAACTTGATTCTTTGATGGAAGAAGAGCAAATTTATTCTAAGAGAGCTACTCTACTCCAGTAATGAGGAAAATAATATGTAATGCTAAATCAAACCTTATCCTGATTAACCATTTAAACAACTATGCTAAGAAAAATTGTTAAATCAACACAACCTAATGTTGCTATCTAGGTTACTGAAGTAAAGAGCATCAAACCATATTAATGTGCAAGTAAGAAAACTAAACTAAATCTATTTTCACTTTTTTGGTTTTCTTTGGTAAAATTAAGCATGCAATTTAATTGTTCTTGTCGATGTGGCAGGTGGAGGGAAGGAGGTTGAGGATGGTTAGAAGGTTTATGGAGTGGTTAGATGGTGTGGAAGGGTCCTAGGAGGCTTTTCATGACTTCTTAGAGTTTCCCCATCAATTCGGCCTCAAAACAGGCCATTTCAAGAAAAGCTATAGGATGTAACAGAAAACTACAAGATGATCCTGTAGGAATTACAGGAAACCTACATGATGTAGTGGAGAGCTAATTATGAGGTGTTGGAGGTGTTGGGTATCTTGGAAATGGTGTGCAATGAGTGGGATAGGGTGTTAGAAGGTCTAGGAACACTTAGGAGTCATTATCCAAGAGAAGAGATGGCTAGGTTCACTCAATGTGTCTAGGGGCAAAAAAGGACAAAAAACTAGTGAGGGTGATGGTGGAACAAGAGATGTTCGAGGTGGATAAGGTGGAAGGTGGATACTGGTGATGAAGTCTACACCTCCTCCTAGAGTACCTGCAGCGCTTAAAACATGTGTGTCTTCCAAGAACTATGCAACAAGATACATTTTCATAAACTAGAAAAACATGAATACATTGCCCACATTATACATGAAGAAAGTGCTAAAGGAAATGAGGACATGAGTGAGATATTATTGCAGAAATAGAGTAATGGAAAAAGATGAGAATGAAATGAACCAAGTATTGAATGAAGATAACAAACTCCAAAGCTCATGCAAGAACTAGAAATCTGTGTTTTTGGGGTTGCTGAAGGGTCTCTTCCTCAAGTCATGGTCCTAGAGGGAGGAGGTGAGGCCGAGACACCTACTGACAACCTTATGGTGATATTTTTCTCCTTGCTAGAAAGAAGGCACAAATGGAAGCAAACTAAAATACAACCAATCTACTCTACACTGTTGTAATGGAAATGCAACTACTTAAACAAATGAACAATTAAACTATGAATCTATGCTAGCATACATGTATAATAAAGAGGAGCCTTGGCTACTAGGGTTGGGCCCTAACCCAAGAGGTTCAACACTCTGTGTTAGCTTATTGCTAGCTCAAAACAAAACTCAATTTTATTATCAAAACCATGAATTACATAAAAAACTGTCACAAGTCTTGCAACTCGAAAATAGAGTAGAGTTTTACAATGAAAAATATGAATCCTACTAAGGTCCTAGGCCTCTCTACTTATACATTTGAAGTCTCCAATGACTTCCTTAAAATTAGGGAGGCTCGGGTCCCAAACTCAAGATAAACTAGTGCTTTGTCTTTCACTTGCTCAGCTACCTTCTAGTCCTCATGGTTTTGTTGTTTGGACTCCAAGTTGATGGAGGAATATTTGAATGGAGGGGTAGTAAATGATGAGGATTTACCTCCTATAATTCCTCTCCCTTGTCCCATTCGAGTTTTGACAAGGTCTTTACCAAAATTCCTTGCTTTTAACCTTTAATTCTACATTAAATTCACATTATACCACAAAGCAAAATATCCAAATCTAACTCATCTCATAAGAAAAATACGATCAAAAGTAGGAAATAAGTTTTGGGAATAGTTGGTTTGACTAGGCTAGGAGGTGAATTAAGGCCCATATTATTACCTAATGATGAGACTCATTGTCACCCCCCTACTGAAAGTGTTTCTCATCCTCTGAGCAACTTAGTCAATGTCCATGTCCTTCACGGCTCTAGTAGCCTCTCTGACATCCCATGCCTCTATTGTGGTCTCTTCTTCTTGTTCATATAAGCCTGACTTCTTTTCTACTTCTTCTCATGGCCTCTTCTCCTTTTCTTCTTTCCTCCTTTCTAGCATCCCTAGGAGTGGTGGTGGAATGAGTTTTAGGCCTATCAAATTGACCTTCAACCTTTGCATTGATTGCTTATACATAGGTGTCCTATTGACTGCCTATCTCAACCTTTGAGGGGGGTGATATTCTTTGATCTTCAAGCTATGTGATAGTGTGTTCCATCTCCTTAGGAAAGCATGTATATGATCATCTCCTAGCAGCCTGAACATATCTTCAAAATGTGAAATTTATTTCTCTTGGACAGCAAGATATCTAGGTGCCAGTTGAGGATCATTTCAAATCAGATTATGGGTGCTAATTAGGGCCATGGGATTTCATTTTTCAGATCTGATGAAAAGAGGTTCATTTTTCTCTCTGGCAAATATTATTTTCATGTCTGAAGCCCTTGACTCGTCATGGTTCATCCATGATTCCAGAGCCATTAATTTTATATCTCCTAGCTTGGCATTAGGGTCCCAAAAATTCATGTCTATGAGGGTCATGTTGTGCAAGTAAAACTCAGCCATCTTGGCCCTATCCTCTAGTGTACTTTGATCACAAAGATCAATAAACATATTGGTACTCCTGAAATGGCATGGTGCCCCTTTGTGCTAGTGTTTTAATCTGGAACTGCAACCATTCTTCTTTGAGGTAAAGAGCATAGGATTTAGCCAGCATCCTACACTAGATCGCCTCCAAAGAGAGGCTGGCCATACATGTTAGTTGTTTCTCCCTTTCCTGCATCTGTCCCCTCAGCCATGCATTTTACCTCTCAAGTTGATCTCTCATTATTGTTTCTCTATCCCCTTAGCCACTTAGCTCTTTGCCCATTTCTTTGTGATTCTATTCCATGTTCCCAATGTTTTACACCCCTTTTAACTTGATGATTTGCATCCATTGGTGGGTTCTAGTCCTCTCTTTCTCAAGTTCAAAAAACAATGGATGGAAAATTTTTGAGGTATCACCCTACCTCCTTGAATAAACCGGTAGTAGGAGTATATGTTAGGTTGGGGGCTTGGTTCCATTGTTTTATGGTTTTCTTCTTTTGTTTCTTGCTCCTCCCCTACCTTGCCTTCCCATTTCTGTGCTTCCTGTAGGTTTTGTAGAGTATCCTGTAGGACTCTTTTTTCTTCCTGTAGGTTTTGTTGTGGATCCTGTCAGATGTCCTTACCCTTTAAGGAAGTTGATCTGGTACTACACCTCCTTACGTAGGTAATTGGTGACTTAGGGGAAGGAATTTTGTCTCTTGGTGTAGGGGACTCTCCAATCTCAATAGGAATGTTTGTGGATATTTGTGGCTTCCCTTGTTTGATTCTTGTGCTCTTTCTTTTTCTCAAATATAGTGGGGCTTACCTCCTTCTTTTCCATCTTTGGTTGACTCGGGTACTGAGAGCAGTGAGGGCAGCTGCTGCCTTCCTCTCAGTAGCCTCTGGAGACACCCTAGGTAACTCCTCTTTGTGTTCTTCATTTTTTGTTTCAATTCCTTCCTCCTCTCTGTTTTTCTTGTCTCCTTCTACTTTTTGTTCTTCCTCATCCCCATCAGTCTCTTCCTTAGTTTCCTCCTCTGTTTCATCATCATCCTCCTTATCTTCTCCCTCTTCTTCTTTTGCTTCATCATGTTCCTCTATCGCAACTTCTTCTTCTTCATCCATATCATCCTTATCTAACTTTGTATCTTCTTCTTCCTATTTTGTCTCCTCCTCACTAATAGAAGGACTAACATCATAAGTGAGGGTTTTGATGTCATCCTCTGTTGGTAAGGCTCTAAAGACTAACCATGTTATAGGGATTTTGAGGTTTTGGAGGGCATCCTCAATGAGGATCCTAATCAACCCATGGTGAGACAATTGTTGGGAATTCCCTTCCTTTACTTTGTTGCTAGAGTCTATGAGTGATTGCATCAAGAAATAGGGTATGTTGATTCTTTGGTGAACTAGTGTTTCTACCACAAATATTAATTCTTCAAGGATCCTAAAATGGTAGCCATAAAAAACACTATATCTACCCTCACATGAGATATATTTGATGAGTTGGTAGCCTACCTCACTCCATGGGTATGCCAGACTGTCCTTCCTTACTCAATTTTTATCCTCTATGGGTTCATCACCTTCTAAAAAGAATTTCATGTTTCCCACCTGACTGTCTTGTTTGTCTTATTTTCTCCATGGACTTCATAGGGGAAGTGCGGTGACCATACTGAGGAGCTATGGAGTGAGATCTATATTGAGGCCTCTAACTAAAATGTTGCCATGGATTCTGCTATGTGGAGTGAGGGAATGAGAAAATTCTTGAGCCACCTCATCATCATACCCTATGAAATTCTCAAAAAACCCCATCCAGTTGTGCCTTGTAAAGAATTCAAGCACTTGGTGTTATAGACATTTTTGTGCCTTACAGCATTGAGCATGAAATGTTCATAATCCAAGGGATCCAAAGTCCCTAAAAGTTTTGTTCCTGCCCCTAAAGGAACAAGGTCAACCAACGACAGCTTCTCCCAGAAGTTCTCCACCAAAAACAGCTCAGAAACAGTCAATTCAGATGCTCTACTAGTTGCCTGCGTTACAATGCACCCCAGTACACTAGCTAGGTGCATTGCAACACACCTAAATTCACTACCAGGGTGCGCTGAGCGGGAAATGACAAATGGAAAACTCATTCAACGAGGTGGAAAGACCATGGAGGCTTCCAGAATCTTCTCCAATGACACTTGCCTCAATGAATTCGACTAGTGATGAGTAAGAGGCTCTCAACCTCCAAGTGGAAGCAAGAACTGACAGAAAGAAGCCACAAGTCAAAACATAAACTGACTCATCCTCTCTGCTTACATCTATATATGGATCCCTCATCCAAGAGATCCAGAGGCCGGAATTTTGTACTTTGCAGAGAATTGCTGTTGGTTTGAGATTGAGATTAGTGCATTGGGTGATTTATGCTTTGTTGGAGGAGAGGAAGGGATTCCTTTGCTGGGAGGTAGATGCTGGATCGGGACTCACTTGGTTGTATCTCCTCTTGGACTTTCTTATCATATCAATAAAACTATTTGAGTTTCTCCTATATGCTTGTATATCAATGATGCTTTGTTATATTTGCATGTTTAGTTTATATCTGATCCTAAACTAGTTATGAATGTAAATCTATGTCTTTTGTGTAGTTTCTCTCTTCTGTGATCTTGCAGGAACCTGGTGAAGCTGGACCAGTGAGAAAGCAGGCAGTGGGAAACAAACAAAGAGGAGAACGAGTGGACCAACAAACTAGCGAAAGACACAGGTTAGTTACATCCTTCTTCTCTATTTACATTTCATAAAGAAGAATACGAAGATAGTTTTCCTTGTTTGTTGCTAAGGCACTATCACACCTTAGAGTGGGATAGGGGCATTCCGAATGGATACTTTTCCAAACAAAAAATTGGCGACTCCGCTGGGGATCGTATCTTGTTAGTTTATTTGTGTTTCTATTGTTGTTCATCTCATAAACTCAGGAGTGCCGAATCGAACTGCATTTTCCATTTACAAATGCAAAGTAGAGATCTGCTACTCTAGTCCATTCACTGGGCCTGTTTATGATCTGAACAGCTGATCCACAAGCGCTCTAACAACCCTTTGTGATAGATCTTAGTCCTCCTTTAAATCATCCCTCTAATTGTACCTAATTGATAGCTTTTATCCGGCCAAAAACCGTAGATTAAACTGCAAACCGTGACCCAGAACCCAGAGACAATTCTCGTTTCTGCTTTAGCGCAGGCTCTGTGAAGAGGTTCTGCATTTCAACGCAGGTCCCGAGAGGGCTACCTGCGCTGCAATTCAGTTTCTCTGTGTAAGGGGTGCGCTGATCAGCCTTGGCCTTGTGCAGCTGTGGTTCTCTGCTTCTTTTTGCTCAGTTTTATCTCTGCCTTTTGCAGCCTGTTATCAGTGTGTGTACCTATCTGAAACCCCTTTTCTTTGCCTTAATTCTGCCTCAATTGTATAAAAGAAACTGTATTTGTTTTTGTGTATTTGTTACATCATTTGCAGTTTCCCATTACAAAAGTAAACTAGTCATACTGACGCCCTTAGATCTAGACCTGTCGTAAGTGTCGTTTTGATCTTAGGAGTGAGTTTGTTTGCTGTTCACAGTTGATTACGCTTTTACTTTTGTCTTTTGGTTTGAATTTATGCATTTCTAGTGTCAAAATAAGTATTTACTTCAAAATCATAAAGTGTCGTAATCGTCTTTTTGATTTCGAAAAAAGCTTGTTTGTGTTTTTCACTTGAAATCGAATTCAAATTTGTACAACAGCTTTCCTTTTAGGCATCAATATTAAGAAAGTGAAAACAAATACATGCATATGTGCATTTGCATTTTGACAGTTTGTATGGATTGATTTAGGAAAAGTGCATTTATAGTGTGCTCTATGCTCTTTGAGAAAAGATTGTGTCTTTCTTTTCCCCTTGTAGCTAGGATTTTCATTGTTGAAAAGATATAAAAGCTTGCTTATCATCTTTAGACTGCATTTAGGAATTGTATCATACATCTCGTGGTGATCCAAAAAGGAAAACTTCTAAGAAAGATCAACCTAAAATAAATTGAATGAACTTAACAACGCTTTGTAACTTAACGTACAACATAGAGGTCTAGGCTAGAGACGTGTTCTGGCGTCGTAAAACCTAGTCACTGGTTGCCTCACTGATGGTTGGGTGATTCCTCCTGAGAGACGATAAGTGCTAGTACGGATTGTGCTCCCACATACCGTCGAGTATATATTGGGAGACCCCTATAGGCATAAAACCTTTATCCATAGGAAGCCGTGTCGGCCGCCCTACTGATCGCAATGCACTGAACACAACATTCGGGAAGATTGACCGCCCGTACCTTAAAAAGTATTCTGCGGTTTTGCGAAAAGTTTTGCACACCCTCTACCTAGAACTCCAGAGCAGTCCCTTTCGTTCCTTTTCAGACTCTTTAACAAAAAAGGTCCATCTGAGCACTTGTCACTTCAGGCTCATTAAAAATTGAAGGAGACTAGAGTCATCTTTTGCTTTTTCTCGACTCTTTAAAATTGAAAAATCAAGTTGTGTCTAAAGCGTCTAAAAATTCATTTAATTTGGAAACACACTTTCCCCTTTTGTATTTTAGTTGATCGAGTAATCCGCAATCATGGAAGAAAGTCAATTGAAACCCCGTCGTTCGCAGAGGCTTACGAGTCAACCGTCTTTGTCTCCGAAATCGAAAACAGTACGGACAAAGCGAACTCATTTAACAGGTTCGAAATCTCCTATCAAAGTTAGAACAAGTGTTCCAACAACATCCGAGATTCCGGTTACTCCAAACATTTCTGGAAACCCTGCCTCTACAGAAGAAGTTCAACAGCCACAGAGGGACAGTGATACTGATCCTAGTCTGAGAGCAAACACTTGTGTTACTGAACCAGTTCCATTTGCGACCAGTTCAGAGAGTCTTGCTCCTCAAACATCTGTCACTGTCGATTCAACCCCTTCTTTGGCACCAGAAATATTTTATGGACCTGACGGTCTTCCCCTTCCACCTGGTTTGATTGCGATAGAGGAAATTGTAGAAGATCCGCAAGCAAGTACTCCAACACATTTTCAAGTCGGGGTCACTCTGTTTCCTTCGACATCAGAAGTTAGTCTACCACCAGTGGAAGTTCCTGTAGAATCGCTAGGTAATCTTTTGGATAGACTCAAAATGTCTGAACAACCGTCAACATCTAGGACTGTGTCGACTGACACAGCGACAGCAGAACTCCCTGCCGTCACTCCGACAATGTTTGCCGGCGTACCATCTGTCCCGACTAGCTCACAACCGCTAGAAGGAGTCCATCCAGGGGCTATTTCGACAGTATGGTCCGTTCCTGTTTGTTCCTCCGGAATAATATCCGGCAACTCTTATGTTGAGACTCGACAAATTGATCCATTTGGAGGTCAATTTGGGAAATCCAGTCCCCAAGGGCAGATAATCCCCTTGAGTTTCGGATTACCACCGTATGGGGGGCAGTATGCCCTTTCATTACCCCCTCCGAGAGGATATCCATACGGGAGTTCTCAACAGTATTCAGGTTATACTGGAGTTACGACAAGTGGTTGGGTACCTATACTACCCCAACAACCAAGAGTTGTGTATTCTATGCAACAATGTGTACCTATGTCGAACATCCCGACAACACCAGCTATTGTAACAGTGTCACAAGTTCAAACGCTGCCTGTTGTATGTCAACCTCAGATTTCTCAGGTTGTGATGCAACAACCCCTTGACCCTGTGACTCAACCACAATCTCCAATTGGAGGGACGACACAGGTCCAAACGGGTACAATTACCCCACACCTTGGTCCAACGGTTAGTATAGCACAACAGAACATGGCTTCACAACTGTGGCTGGTGCAATACCAACAACCACAATTCCAACAAGTATACCAAGGTTCTGAGCAACAGATCTTTGCGAACAGTGGACAACCGTACATTCAAAACGGTCAAAATCAACCACTTTATAATGGTCATGTCCACCAACCATATTAGTCGTACCAGCATCAACTACATTATGCTGCTATGCAAAGGCCAACTGCTCAGGCAATTCCATCGTACCCTGGGTATGCTTCACCTAACCTGAATCAACAGTTACCATTCGTGGCAACTTTAGAGTTACCCGATTTACACCGGTTAACAAACGATCCAATTGCTTACGCCCCTTGGTGGCCAGCGATTCCTCATAAACTTCCATCAGATATTCCTAAATTTAATGGAAATCCAGGCGAAGACCCATTGAATCACGTGATGACATTTCATCTATGGTGTTCATCAAACACCCTAAACGATGATTCGATAAGGCTTCGCCTTTTTCAGAGGACGTTAACGGGTCCAGCGGCAAAATGGTATATTGAATTGCCTAGATCTTCGTTTGACAATTTCAGCACCTTAGCCACGACTTTCTTAACCCATTTTCAATTACCGATAAGGTATGAAATGGGAACGGAAATCTTAACCAACTTCAAACAGACAACGGCCACTCACATATCTGATCATATACATGAGTGGCGACGTCGTCGTAGGATGGTAAAAACGTACGTTCTCGATCAGCTATTAGCTGAATGGTTTATCAAGTCGTTACTTCCTGCGATAACGGAAGATGTGGCGAAGGGGGGAGTCGTAGCAAAAGAGCAAGTTATCGCTCGTGCGCAATATCTAAACTTGGTCTATACTCAGTCTGGCACGCTCTACGACAAAATACCTGATTCCCCTAGACCGAAATTCTCAATTCCTCCTCCTCTTAAATCAAACAATGACTCTCATGCCGGCGATGGCGTGATTGGCACAACAAATGCGAAATCGACAAAGGCTACATCAAAGAAAGCCCGTAAGATTTCAGATCAAAATGCAAAAGACAAAATTCTTGCTTCGGAAGTAAATGCCGTATCAGCAGATAAGGGCAAAGAAACCAAACAACCAGGAAGCAAGAAGAAACAAAGAAAAGGGAAGAAGAAGAAACAAGGTGAGTCATCTCCTGAAAAAACTTCTTCAAACCCTCCTGGAAATAGGAAACCACCCCCCTCAGGGTGTCATATATGCGATGAGGATCATTGGACAGTAGATTGTCCATACAAAGCTGAGCTTAAAAGATTCTTTAAAAGTTCGAAAACCTCAGTAGTGTTAACTGATCGGTTTCCAAATCTAGGAACAAATCTGGTTGATAGTGGAAATGCTTCCCCGTCGCAAGTGCTAATGTTGTCGATTTCAAAGCAGCAAAATGATGCTTTGATTTTGACAAGGAACAAAGATTACGGGAATCCGGAACTGTCGAACGACAAGGGTAAAGATCAACCAAGTAGTTCGAAAACAACTTCGACAGAAGTTGTACCACCCATCATTCCTGAATTAACGATAAAACTGCCAAATGGAGTAGTACACAAGTCGACGTTTAATCCTCGCGCTAGAGCGGTGCAGCATTATAACATAGTGGAAGATTTGGCCCAATCGCCATCCGCCATGTCGACTCTTGAAGTACTACAAACTTGTCCATCCCAAAGGCAGGCTTTGTTATCAGCCATTGGTGGAGTCGATCCTAAGGATTCCAATCTTGTATCCTTTGACCACAAAGGGTACGATCCTCAGTTACCAGCTCAACTAGCTTTCCTTATTCAAGTGAAAGCCCTCAACAAAACTGTTCATCGGAAAATTATTGATGAGGGGGCATCTACATGTATTATGTCGATGAGTTGCTGGAAAACTTTAGGATCTCCAACCTTGTCGCGATCCTCGACAAAATTAAAAGCATTCGACGGAAGGACATATACCCCATATGGTATCCTAAATAACTTGAAAGTTGAACTAGGGGGAAAAACAGTAGAAATAGATGTTGAAGTCATCGATGGGAATCTTGATTACAACATCCTACTAGGAAGACCGTGGATCTATGCCATGGCAGCTGTTGTGTCGACCTATTTTAGAAAGATTGCATTCCCCTTTCAAGGGGGGATTACGATCGTCGACCAACAAAACTTCCTCCCCAATGGTTCACAAGTTACAGGAAGCATTCCCATGATCCATGGAAGCCCCCATTCGCTTCATAATATCGGAGTAGGCCTACTGAAAGATCCTATACTAATGGGAACTTTCACTCTTCCACCTCCAATTGATTTGGCAGAAGTAGCGTCGATAGGTACCTGCAATATGATATCTTCCATGAAGATCTCAGAAAACGATATCAACATGGATCATGCAATGGTTTTGCCCCCAAGCCCAATAGAAATATTGTAGCAATCAATGTTTCTAGCATGGGAGGCAAACCCAAGTCAACGCTCATCAAGCGTTTGGGTAGATAGGTCTAGAGAATATGGTACCCCTTCAGATCCTTGGTCGCGAGTGCATGGAACCGACGAAGGAATCATTCAATCAATGTTGATTGAGGGGGCACCATGGAATGATTGCCACCATCGTTCCCTTCTTCTGGATTATGAAGAAGATACTCAAGATGACCTTTATCACCCTTCAGTTTTTGAATTCCTATCAAATACTGTAAATACGGTGGATTCCGAGCGAAACTTATCCAATATTGAAGAGACTATAGCCATAAATATCTCGACTAAAACGAATGTTGTAGAGAATATTTATGTCGGAAAAGGTTGTTCTCCTTCAGAACTGGAAATATATAACGCTCTTTTTCGCAAGTTCAGAGATGTCTTTGCTTGGTCATATGATGAAATGCCAGGCATTGACTCGAGTATCGTTGAACATGAAATTAAGATGTATCCAGATGTCAAACTAGTATGACAACGGCTCAGGCAGGTGCACCCCAAGAAAGCCGCTGCCATTAAGGTAGAAGTTGAAAAACTTCTCCATGCTGGTTTCATCTACCCGGTTCCTCTAACCGATTGGGTATCGAATATTGTCCCTGTTATGAAGAAACAAGGGACAATTAGAGTGTGTGTCGATTATAGAGATGTAAATCAAGCTTGTCCAAAAGACAACTACCCTACACCCTTCATCGACCAGATAATTGATGAATGCGCCAGATGCGAAATCTTTTCATTCATGGATGGATTTTCCGGGTATAATCAAATAAATATCCGCCCATAGGACCAGTCAAAGACTGCATTCATTTTTCCGTGGGGCACATTCGCATATCGAAAATTACCCTTTGGTTTAAAGAACGCAGGGGCGACATTTCAGAGGGCAATGAATTATGCCTTCCATGACATCAAGAACATCGTTGAACCATACCTCGACGACCTTCTGGCTCATTCGCGAAAGCGGACTAATCATCCGCGGCATTTAAGAGCGATATTTCTACGTTGCCGACACTACAAGATACGACTCAATCCACACAAATGTGTATTTTGCGTCGGTTCTAGTCGTTTACTTGGCTTTGTAGTCTCCAAGGATGGAATTCGTCTCGACCCTTGCAAGGTCCAGGCAATCATCAATTTGCCTCCACCTTCAAATTTGCTTCAGATTCAGAAACTCCAAGGGAAAGCAAACTTTCTGAGGAGGTTCATTCCAAATTACGCCGAACTTGCTAAAGGTTATACATGTCTTTTGAAAAAGGAGGTACCCTTCGTATGGGATCATGTTGCGCAAGCTTCCTTTGATGCTTTAAAAGATTCCTTAATAAAAGCATCATTAATGTACGCCCCCAATTATCAAAGAGATTTTAACCTGTATCTGGCTGCAGCAGATACAACCATCGCAATGGTTTTAGTTCAAGAAGTCGATGGAATTGAACACCCTATATATTATTTAAGTAGAAACTTAAATGATACAGAAAGCAAATATTCTTATGTTGAAAAACTAGCACTTGCAGTTGTTCAAGCGATACAAAGATTTCGACACTATGTCCTCTTTCGGAAAACTACCATTCTGTTAGATTGCAACCCCGTGACTTATATATTGTCGCGACAGTTGCTGGGGGGAAAATATTCAAAATGGATAGCGATCCTTCAAGAGTTTGATTTGGAATTTGTAAAATCCAAGTCAAAGAAAGCTCTAGTTTTCGCAGAATTATTGTGCGATTTCCCATCGTCGTCCAACGATGAAACATCCGAAGAATCAATCGTGGATGAGAATTTGTTTCTGATATCTACAAGCAATGAGTGGTATGGAGATATAATAATTTATCTCCAGACCCAAAAATTCAGGCCAAATACCTCTCACTCTGAACAAAAACGTATACGATACCAAGCAAAAGACTACATGATCGTCGGTGATACGCTTTACCGTCGTGGTATCGATACAGTTCTGAGAAGGTGCCTCACCCATGAGGAGGCCGAAAAAGCCCTGAATGAGTGTCATTCAGGCGCGTGTGGGGGGCATCAATCTGGATATGCTACAACACAAAAAATCTTACGAGCAGGATACTTCTGGCCAACCATGTTCAAAGATTGCATAACCGCAGTCAGAAGTTGCCATGCTTGTCAAATTTTTGATAGCAAAACCAGAAGACCACCCGCACCTTTACAGCCGATAGTTGCTATTGGGCCTTTCGCCAAATGGGGCATCGATTTCATGACATGTAACCCCACCTCGACCGGGGGGCATGGGTATATCATAGTCGTGGTTGACTATTTTACCAAATGGGCCGAGGCGATGCCTACATTAGATAACACTGGTGAAACAGCTGCCCTTTTCTTTTTCAATCATGTAGTCGCCAGATTCGGCGTACCACAGGCTATAGTTACGAATCATGGATCGCATTTTCGCAATCACATGATGCTTGAATTAGCTGCCAAACTAGGATTGTCTCACGACAGTTCTACTCCGTATTATCCACAAGCCAATGGACAAGTTGAAGTGATCAACAAAGTCCTGAAGCGTATGTTGCAAAGGATGATCGGAGTTCACAAAAGAAGATGGCACCTAATCCTGTACTCATCCTTGTGGGCTTACCGAACATCGGTAAGGAATGCGACTGGGTTCACACCCTTCCAACTGGTATATGGCCTGGAAGTAGTCTTACTAGTCTAGTGCGAAATCTCGTCTCTTAAACTCGCAATCGATCTCCTTCCCGAAACTTCAGAGGAAGAGGCCCGTTTCTTGGAATTAATCCAATTGGATGAAACCCGTCGTGATGCCGCTTTGGCTAACGAAGCCCATAAGAAATGAGTCAAGGCGCAGTTCGACAAAAATGTCAAACACCGTGTCTTCTCAGAAGGTGACTTGGTCTTGCTCTACGACCAAGAATCCGATAAATTGAGAGCAGGTAAATTTAATTCTTTATGGATGGGCCCCTATATTGTTAAACGAGTGTTAGGAAAAGGAGCCTACGAGTTAATGGATTATGACGGAATTCCACTGGCGCAACCCCGTAATGGGTTGTACCTCAAGCGTTACTATGCTTAAATAGTAACCAATATGCTTTTGTTGTATTTTGTTTTCGCTAAAGTGGTCATTTTGGTCGAGTAATCCACCTTTTTACATTTATTGCAGATGTCAAACCTTTTGGAGACATGTGTTGGATATGCCGACGGAGCGAGTCATAGTTCGCGGAACCTGTCCTCCGCAGCCTGGGCCACTTTTGATCCAAGCGGCGAGTTAGTAAGTTTCAGAGGTGTATGTATTGGTCAATCAACGAATAACATCGCTGATTATAGCGCGTTGATAGAACTGCTCTCTGATGCCATCACCCATGGTATACGTCGACTAATCGTCAGGCTAGACTCACAACTCGTAATACTACAACTCAATGGTATATATTCCGTCCAAAATCCAGCCATTTATCGCATGTTCCTAAGGGTTAAGATTTTGGAAAGACAATTTGATTTGATTCAATACCAACATATTTCCAGAAACTTAAACACATTAACCGAATCATTAGCAAACTATGTGTTAGACAGACATTTGCGACATTTATAAAAAGAAACTCATCATCAATGTTTTACATGTGGATCATATAACTCAACTAGAATAAAACCCCGAAAATCAATATATATATATAAAGTTGTTTACGGTTTACATATAATGTTCTGTAACCAAGACAAAAATCGGTCACATGACCCAAAAACTCAAAATGCTAGGGGGCACCCTAGTCTAATGATGCTCGTGATAGCACGTCACAGCCTGTGCGATCATGCGTAAGAGACGAGTCCATCGTCTAGGCACACCAGTAGTATGCCGTTGCAACTGTAAAGGTAACTCGTCGATCCTCACATCTGGAATACCAAGAGTAAGGCTCTCAACCTGCTCTTGCACAGCTGTGAGGGTCTCGGCCACATCAAGGTCACGAAGAATAACCCTCCCGGCAGCCTCTCCTGCTGGGGCAGTGGCTGGCACTCTCAGGCAAACTACTGGACGAACAGGACCAACATCTGCATGCACACATGAGTTTGATTAAAGTCTTGATAGAATAAAGCACAAGGACATTATAAATAAAAACAGTAAACAGTGATATGGTCGAAGATTTTACCAATAGTGCCCCACTGCTCGCCATCCGACAGTACTAAATCCGGATCACCCTGGAAGTCCATGCCAGCATATGGATACTCGGAATAGACCATCTCCTGACGATCAAACCACCTAAAGAAGGTATCAGAAAAATAAATCTGAGATTGACCAGCATGCCTAGACATATGGTCAACCCATCTCTGCATGTGTGGTTCAGTAGGAGAAGGTAAGTCAAGAGCAATGTACTGCGGTTGCATCAGTGGTATCTTCTCCAAGGCAAAGGTGGTCAAAATAGAACCGAATCCAAAGTTCTTCAACCTCCCGTCCTTTACCTTGGTCAACTGACTCTTCATCACAAGAAGTACTGCATCACACCAGTTGAATATTTTCGGTTGGAGGCACTCCAAGGCATGCTGCATATAGGATCTGTTGGCTACATGAAGAGACACACTACCGGCCATCCTACCAAAAGTATACAGGATAGACCTAAGGGACCTGTCAGCAACATCACGGATAATGATCTTGCCATCTTTACTCGGCTGAGATCCTTCCCTGCAATACTGGCGGACATAATCTCTCACAGAGTCACTCCCTCAGGTCGAACCTGACAAAGAGATGGGGGCACCGCGCCTCGACAAGCTAGTCAAGAAGTAAATGTCTACTGCGGTCAAATGGATAGATTTGCCCCTAATCTAGAAAACTTGATTGATAGGATCCCAAGCATCGAGCAAATACTGCAGTAGGTTGATCTGCTGTCTCATGCTAGAGATGCGGAAGAACTTCAGCAGACCACAGTTCCGCAGCGCGTTCACCGTAACCGGATCATGTAGGGCAATCATGTCCTCTTCTTCATGTTCTCGTTCTCGCCATGTAAGGGTCATTTTGCTCCAAGATCTCTGAAAAACAAACATGAGAGGAGTTAGATCCTGGTTTTGATGAGAAACAGGCAAAAATTTTCATCAAAAACTGTGCCACAAAATCCTTTTCTGCGCCCAGCACACCTGCACAGTGTTCCACCTGCATTGAAGGTCAAACTGCCTTCATACTGCTTGACATTCATCGCAGGTTTCGAGTGCCCAAGGTGCACTGATGGCAGAGCGACCCCATCAAACCCTAGGGGCTCAGAAAAACAGGGAATGAAGCACAGAATGCAGAAAGGAAACCATGAAATGAAAGAGCTCAGGTTTAGCTCCTACCTGGTCCAGACGGCACCGAGAATCGTCCACAGAATCTCCCGAAATCAACTGATGAAAATCAAGGGGGAAGAGGCACCTCCAAAGCTCCAACAAACCAAGTTCAAATGAAATGGTAAAATGAGAGGTAAAAACACTTTTTAATTGCTTTTTACGTAGTTCAAAGCGAAATATTAGCGTTTTAATCTCATTTTCAAACAAATGTTATTCATTTCTAACTAGTTTGATGCAGCAATTGAGGGTACAGTACTATCTTTGAAAAGGCAAAGCTATTTATGGTAAAAAATCGAAACTAGACCATAAAATCGAGCAGTTTTAACACATAGTTCATGCTCGTTAAAAAATAAACATAAGATCGAGCAAGTGTTTCAATCCGCGTTTAAGCTCGTTAAAAAATGAACTATCCTCCGGTAAATAACCACCGTGAATGTAAATTTATCAGCCATTAAAGCCTTGGTCGTGTTTGCACCGTCACCTCCACTTTTCCATTGGCCGATCATTCACCTCCATTTGATTGTTTACCCATTTTGAGGAACAGCTGCGAAGAGTGATTTCACTAGCCATCCTTGTGACACTGCCGTGATTGGAAAATTCCAACCCTTACTTGGAATCAGCTGCTACCCGTTTTATCACTCGTTCCTCAAAAGACGAGTCTTCTTTAAGCTCTTTTCATCTGACTCGTGAAATATGAAAAGATTGCCGAGTTTTGGCCTTCCAGCTCGTTAAAGCGACCGGAAGTGCTATCCCTCCTCTAGATTTTAATCTTTTTGGACTTGAGGGATTATTGCACAAAAAGATCGAGCGCTTGTTTTGTTCGGCTCGTTAAAACTATCGAAGATTCATCCTTCTGTATTGTTTTATACTTTTTCAGACTTAAGGGATTAGATGATGAAAAAGGACTTCCGGAGTTATCTTTACGTACCTTTTCAGACTCTCTAAAAATGAAAAGGACCGAGTTATCTTTGTCGTTAGACTCGTTAAAAGGATTAATAGCGACAAACTTGTCTTTAGATGAGAACGAGTTTCACTATCTCTAGGCTCGTTAAAACATAGCGATGGGTTTGCCCGAAGGGCAAATTATAGAACAAGCATATGTTATCCTCCTCAAGCTTGACAAAAAGAAAGAGGTACTGGTCAGAAATGACTGGGGAAAAATTGGGAAGAAACTCAAAGAACTTTTATTGGTAGCAAGTCGCTCTTGAACATGACACTTCCACTCCGCGCCTAAGTCAGGTTGGGTTGTTTCATTCACCGGTCACATCACCATGGTCTCGCCATACCATCCATCTTTGGGGTAAATGCTACCAATCCATCATATAAGTGTCGCTGAAATGTTCAAGAGAAGTCATCCAGAGAAGTCAACCGTGTCCCATCCACTACCATACATTATCCTTCATTCTTTCATGACCGCCACCCTGAACCATATATCATCAGATCGTTTTCACCTCCATCAAAATCGTTTGCTCCGTTCCGTGTCACTGATGTGGGATACATTAAGGCCCTCCTTTGACGGATCGCTTCTTGTCGACATCAGCTCATTATCCAAGAAGTTGATCTAGGAACACCCCCTTCAGTACTTTGAAGCTTGCATGCCTCAATGGCAAGTTTCTCACTTCCGGCGACAGGTATACATCAATGACCTTCGACTGAAAGATTTTGCGTGGTGTTCGACGCCAAGTCCTTTATTCACACCACGTGAATTGTACTGTAGTACCTTGAGGGTCATTATCATTATCGGTGATTCCTCTCGCGCTTGTTAACAGTTTACATCATTGACTGGTAATCAAGCGATGTCTTTCCATGTTCGACTTCAGAACATTTCTCACATGGATCGACTTGTACTTAGAGTGAATATCGGACGAGATTGAAGACCCCGGATCTAGTTTCATCCATCCGGGCTGCGATATGTATTCAGGAAAAATAAAGACATTGACATGTACAGCATTGCAGCACAGATAATCATCCTACCAAAAGGATGATGATTTCATCAAAATCACCAGTCTACCATCAGACGATTGTCTGTCCTATGTACAGAAAAATGAATTTATAAAGCTGAGCATGGGAATGCCCGCCTCAGCTAGATCATGAAAATAGTATGAAAAATAATGTATTGTATTGTATCTTATTACAGATCTCCTCCCAGCATTGAAAGAACTTCGGATCCTCCTAATAAAGCATTTCGCCCAATAAACGGCCTCATACTTTAGGGGGAAACTGTTATAGACATTTTTGTGCCTTACAGCATTGAGCATGAAATGTCCATAATCCAAGGGATCCAAAGTCCCTAAAAGTGTTGTTCCTGCCCCTAAAGGAACAAGGTCAACCAATGACAGCTTCTCCCAGAAGTTCTCCACCAAAAACAGCTCAAAAACAGTCAATTCAGGATCAATTCAGATGCTCTACTAGCTGCCTGCGTTGCAATGCACCCCAGTACACTAGCTAGGTGCGTTGCAACGCACCTAAATGCACTACCAAGGTGTGCTGAGCGGGAAATGACAAATGGCAAGCTCATTCAACGAGGTGGAAAGACCATGGAAGCTTCCAGAATCTTCTCCAATGACACTTGCCTCAATGAATTCGACTAGTGATGAGTAAGAGGCTCTCAACCTCCAAGTGGAAGCAAGAACTGACAGAGAGGAGCCACAAGTCAAAACATAAGCTGACTCATCCTCTCTGCTTACATCTATATATGGATCCCTCATCCAAGAGATCCAGAGGCTAGAATTTTGTACTTTGCAGAGAATTGTTGTTGGTTTGAGATTGAGATTAGTGCATTGGGTGATTTATGCTTTGTTGGAGGAGAGGAAGGGATTCCTTTGCTGGGAGGTAGATGTTGGATCGGGACTCACTTGGTTGTATCTCCTCTTGGACTTTCTTATCATATCAATAAAACTATTTGAGTTTCTCATATATGCTTGTATATCAATGATGCTTTGTTATATTTGCATGTTTAGTTTATAACTGATCCTAAACTAGTTATGAATGTAAATCTATGTCTTTTGTGTAGTTTCTCTCTTCTGTGATCTTGCAGGAACCTGGTGAAGCTGGACCAGTGAGAAAGCAGGCAGCGGGAAACGAACAAAGAGGAGAACGAGTGGACCAACAAACTAGCGAAAGACACAGGTTAGTTACATCCTTCTTCTCTATTTACATTTCATAAAGAAGAATACGAAGATAGTTTTCCTTGTTTGTTGCTAAGGCACTATCACACCTTAGAGTGGGATAGGGGCATTCCGAATGGATACTTTTCCCAACAACACTTGGGGGTGTTGTTGAATCCTCACAGTGTTTGTGGGTTCTCTCTTATTAAACCCTCCTATCATTTTTCTTGTGAGGCTTGAGGAGAAAATGATAGGGTTGACACAAAAAAATTTAATTCAGGAGGAAGACAAAGTTTACTGTGTATGTAATTCACCTCCCATAGTTGCTAAATTCACTATATTTCAGAAAATTTCTCGCTCATTTGCTTGTAAATGTGGATGGATTTTTATAGCCTACCTCTTTAGAATGGTGGCAGTGGACAATTCCCGTGATAACCCCTCTTGATCTCTTCTCTGCCTATCCTTGAGACTACCTCTATGTATCCTATAGACTAATCCTGTAGACTGTATCCTGTAGACTCTTCCTGTAGGAATTTTTGTGCATGCTCCTATAGAAATTCTCTTACAGAACAATGGGTCCTTGCTTTCAGTGGGTGGCCTAGGTTATGAGAGCAACTTGAGTGAAGGAGTTTCGAGGAGATGCAGTACATGAATGCATATAAACGATGTTTTATTTCCCTTTATGGTGTTTCGGGGTGAGGTAGTGTGCTGGCAACAGGGGTACGTTGCCATTTTTGGACCTTTGATCTCCACTACCACCTCATCATGTCCACTCCTCGTAATCAGCTCCCACCTCGTAGATCTGTAGTTAACCACTTCTTGTCCTATTGCTCTTCTTTCTTTGAGTTCACTGTAGCCACGTGTTAGAGGAAACCCGGTCTTGCATGTGATGACTAAACGAAGGTGGCCAAGTTAACTGACCACCTTTTCACTTATAAACCAACTATCTCGTTACCCTTACAAATTTTGATCAGATGATGCATATGAGTGAGTGAGTGGGATACTTACTTGTGGTTTCAATGCCATGCTGCAGTTGTCAAAGACCAGAGGTGGTACATTGTTTATTTGTTGCATGGTCATTCTTCTTCCTCCTCTTACTATCTGATGATGTTTTCTTGTCTTTTGCAGGTGTTTGTGATTGAAGATCTGATGCTACTATTGTTGTGGAGCTCTTGGATCATCCTAGTGAATACCTATAGCTGATGATTGACATCCTGTGGGATAGGTTGCTGCAGGATTTCTTACAGGATGTCCTGTACCTGCTTCTCCCTTAGAATTCCTTAATCATGTTGCTAGTTGGGCTGTGAGGATGGTGCAATGAATGGATAGAGGGAGTAGGAGTGTGTGTGGAGCAAGGGAAATTCAGGTAATACTCTTACTCTCCTCTGTTTTTCCTTTTTTTTTTTCTTTCTTTTTTCATAACTGACAAAAACTAATCTCTTTTCGTTTTGTATGGTGAGTATAGGGATGATGATAATGGATGAGGTGAGGGTTAGATCATGTCTAGGATAAATTTTAGGGACCTAAAAAACCTACCATGTGCCTTGGATTTCTTCTTGTAGGTTTTCCACGCCACTGTAATTCCTCCAAGATTATCCTCTAGGTTTTCAAGGGATTCTATAGGAATACAGGGGATCCTATTGAAAACATAGTCTATGCATAAATTGAAGTAGTGGAGTGTAAAATGATAGAAATTTTGGAGTGATGCATGGTAAAGAATGTAGGAGATGGATAGGTGTGAGGTAGGGTTCCCTTTGGATCCTCTATTTTCTCCTTGACTGTCTTTCTCGCCCACCTGCAAATAACAATTATATCCTTTTTTCTTTTTTGAAAAACACCAAGGATACCTTAGAGAGGTCTTCACCATAGATGTTTTCCCTGGGTGCCTCAAAGAAGGATTTCACCGAGGGATCTTCTTATTCTTCTTTCTAATTTTCTTTTCCATCTTTGGGCTGCCTCAGGAGGTTTTTAACCCAAAGATGGGACTGACGCACCTCATGGAGGTTTTCACCTTAGTCCTTATTCTTTTTTCATTCTATTTTTTTTAGTAACCTAATGAAGGAGGAGCTAGAACTTGCTCCACCATCATCACTGTTTTATTGATATTTTCAATGAACTCTTGCCTTGATAAAGGCCTCTTGTACATTTTCAATTAGTGTCCATTAACAAGAAATGGAATGGCTTCTTCATCTATAGTTCTGATTTGCATTGAACCATTATCATGGCATCTCTTGACCACATAAGGTCTGAGCCATATTGACCTTAGATTGCCCTTGAAGTCTTTATACCTAGAATCATATAACAATACCCAATCACCCTCTTGAAATTGCTTCTCCTTAATATGTTTATCATGGTAGATTTTCCTCTGAAGCTGAACTATCTCTGTATGTAGGAAGGCCTGCATTCTGAATTCATCCAAGCCATTCAATTGGAACAATCTTTCTTTCTGTGCATGACTGAGATCCAAGTCTAGTTGGGCTACCATCCTTAATGTGTTATATTCAAACTTAATGGACATCAAAGCCTTTTTACCATAGACCAGCTCATAGAGTGTAAATCCAGTGGTAGTCTTCCATGTTGTATTATAGGCCCAGGTGGCCTCAACTAGTCTCTTCGCCCAATCCTTCCTACTACTGCTCACTACCTTGGTTAAGATGCTCTCTACTGCCCTATTTGTCACCTCCACTTGCCCATTACCTTGTGGATGATAGGGAGTGGATGTCCTATGCTTAATTTTGTGATGGTTGAGTAGTTCTTCAATCATGTTGGAGGTAAACTGGCTTCCTTGGTCTATGACTAGCTCTCTTGGGTACCCAAATTTGTAGAATACATTCTCCCTTAGGAACTCAGCCACCTTCTCTTCTGTTGTTATCTTAATTGCCTTGGTTTCAGCCCACTTAGTCAAATAACCAGTGAACACAATAATGTACTATTTTTTCTTTGAAGGAGGGTTGATAGGCCCAATGAAGTCCATGCCCCACTTTTCAAATGACTCGAAAGTCACTTGAAGCTGTAGGGGCATTTCATCTCTTGGAGTAGGCTTTCCCATCATATGGCACTGATCACACTGGCTAATGTACTTTTTCACATCCTGATGAAAAGTAGGCTAATAACAACCTACTTGTAATACTTCGAATGCTTTCCTCTTTGCTGTGAAGTGACCTCCACAAGGCCCATCATGACAGGTCAAAAGGATGTCAAAAAATTCCTCTTCCCTTACACACCTTCTCAAGATTTGATGTGGGCCAAGTTTGAAAAGATTACCCCCAATCGAGGTGAAGGGGGTGCTCTTCATGACTATCTTTCTCCTTTCTTTGGAGGGAAATCTTGGTGGGAATTATGTTGATACCAAATAGTTTGTTATATGAGCAAACCATGGAGAGAGAACTGAAACAACAAACAAGTGCTCATTTGGTCGCTGGTCATCCACCATTTTTCTTCACCTGCAAGAAGATTCACCCTAGATAAAAAATATGCAACAACCTTTGCTTTACAAGGCTTATCAAAAAGGGTTAGATCAAACTGTTGTAATAAAAACAACTACCTTATATTTTGAGCATCCACATCTGTTTTGTTCATTAAATATTTTATGGCAACATGGTCAGTGACTCAGTATGCACAAATGTTTGATAGCCTGTAATGTAATGCCTAAATTTGTTTAATAAATGCACAATAACTAGGAGTTCCTTTTCAGTCACTGTATAATTTAGTTGACTCTTTGACAAGTTCTTACTAATAAAATAGATGGCATAGGGAAGTTTCTCCTCTACCTAACCTAAGGCTGCTCCTATGGCTTTGTGTGAGGCATCAACTTGAATATGAAAAGGAAGGGTCTAGTTTGGGCCTCGAAGAATTGGTGGAGTGGTTAACTTACCGTTTATAATGTATAAAGCCTCTTGATAGCTTTTTTACCATAGAAACTCATAATATTTGGCCAACAACCCAAATAAAGAGAGGCCAACTTGTTGAATTCCTTTATGAACCTTCGGTAGTATCCAACTAACCCCAAGAAACTCCTCACATCTCTCTTCTTTTGCAGAGGTGGGACCTTCTAGATTATTTCTATTTTGTTTGGTTCCACCTCCAATCCTTGCTAAGATATTGAATGACCTAGCACGATCCCTTTAGTCATTAATAATTCACATTTTTTCTAACTCGGAGACAAGTTCATTTCAATGCATTTGTGTGATACTTTTCCTAGGTTTGTCAAGGATTCTTGAAAATCACAACCATAAGGTGTAAAATCATCCATATAAATTTCCAACGCATCATGTACTAATTTGGAAAAAATACTCAAGCCTGCTCTTTGGAAAGTGGCAGGAGCATTGCATTGTCCAAAAGAAGGACCCTATAGGCAAAAGTACCCCAAGGATAGGTGAAAGTGGTATTATCCTGGTCTTCTAGGCAGATTTGGATTTGGTTTTACCCATTAAATCCATCTAGGAAAGAAAAAAAACTCTTGTGCCAGGTCGTCTAGCACCTGGTCGATGAAAGGTAGGGGAAAATGATCCCTCTTTGTGGCTTTGTTCAACTCCTGTTAATCGACACAAATCCTCCACTTACCATTTTTCTTGGGAGCTAACACTAAAGGAGAGACCCACTCACTCTTGGAGATAGGGTAAATGAATCCTGCATCTAGCATTTTTTGCAGTTCTTCTTTGACTATATCTTTAAGAGCTGGATTCATCCTCCTTTTTGGTTGTCGGACTAGCTCGCAACCTTCTTTGAGGTATATGTGGTGAGTACACATTGAGGGGTGTACTCCTTTCATTTCCTTGTAACTCCAAGCGAAGGCTTCTAGGCTTTCTCTCAGCATGTTGCATAGCTTTTCCTCTTCGAGAGCAGAAAGAGATGGATTAATTTTCAAGGTTTTCTCTGGGCCAAATTCTATGGTTTTGACATGAAGTGGGTTGGAATCAGCCAAGCATAAGTCAGCTGGATGATCTTTCTGGGTTTCCCTTCTTCTTCTAATGGTAATGATCCAGGAGTTAGACTTTGGAGCAAGTGTTCAATTAAGTCATGCTCATCTTGCTGTCCTCCTCCTATGGTTTGTTCCAAAGTATAAAGTTGGGTGGAATAAGCCTCATCTTCTTCCTCTTCCTCCAACCATAAAGGTAAATCATGCTCTATAGAAGGTTGAGCAGGAGGGTATAGGACTAACTGTTTGGACATATGCCCATTCTTGATGGTCATATTCCCCGCTCTGCAACTAATGTAAGCATCAACTGTGGCCAACCATGGCCTGTAAAGGATTAGAGGATAACCAATAAGTTTAGCCTTGGCCTGGAGAACTAGAAAATATGCAGGGTACTCTGAGGTGTTAATGGAGACCATTACATCCTCCATAATTCCCTTAGGGGTGACTGTGGAACAATCTGCAAGTTGCAGAACTGTTGTGGTATTTCTCAATGACTGTTGGAGGTTGAGATTGAGCATGGTTTCCTTGGTCATCACATTCATGGCAGCCCCAAGATAGATGAGAGTGTGTGGGACGATGGTGCCATTGATGTGCACATCTACTACAGGGCTTCCAGGGTCTAAATGTTTTAGACATATTATCTACCCCAGCATTAAGCTCGATAACTTCCCAATGACATTAACGATAGATGCATCCCTTCTTATTTTGTTAGCCTCTCTCATAAAACAATAATAAATCCAAAAATAAATAAATAAATTAAATATTACAAGTTAGGATTTTGTGCCTAACTCTTGGGTTGTTCCTCTAAGATAGGAGTTAGTTTAGGTAACTCCTATATTGGTGTGTGTCTGGTGAGAAATTATCTCAACCAAAGGTGTCTAAAATAGCACGCACTATCTTGAGACACTGTCTCTCATCTATTTATTTGTAACACTATATTCAATTATTTTAAAAGTATGAAAATGTGAGAGAGGAAGCATGAGGCTAAACCTTTTTCTGCCAATATTTTGTCTGATTTTTATGTTTGTTTTTCTGTAATCTGTTTGAGTTAATTTCATTTTCAATATGTGGTATCAGAGCTTAGACGATTACTACCTGTGCATGAGATTTGGTTTCAATTCACGGTGGGAGCATTGGTGTCGACTGGTGTGAGCTCATGAAGAAATTGGTTGTTGCTGCGACTTGCCAAATAACCCTGTGTCAAGATCTCAGTTTCGCAGTTTCTGCAAGAGGAGCCATGGTGATATTTGTGAGCTCCACGACATGAAATCGTAGATTGGTGGTGTTTATCGTTGTTCCCTTGACGACTGCAAGCTTCAGCACAGAATAATTAACTGAAAATTCACGTGACAACAGGGTAAAAGACGCATTGGAAGCGCAGTGCCATAGTGAAGTGCAGTGAAAGAAATATGCCTAAACGTTGTGAAATATCCTGTTGACATTGGCACGCTTTTGCTGTCCATTTTGCCTCCGAGATACTGTGTTTTGTAAAGGTATGGATAGATTAGATTTTTCTTGAATTAATTAGGTGCACAAAAAGTTAAATGCGTCCTGATAGTGGCATGCCACGACCGGCAATTATTTCTTCTAAACTGTGGGATGTCCCCTTGGGAAAAGGATTCCAGAGAATGTTTTTGTGTTTAATTTCATAATGAGGAAATGTTTTCCAGTGTTGATGCATTCCATCACTCAAGAAATCACCACCAAAGCAGAAGTGGAGTAACGCAGCTCTTGGTATGAGTCAGAAGAAAGTCTGGAAAATTCGTCTTTGAATTAGTAAATTCAAGAGTGGAAAGTGATATTATGATCTCGTGTGATCTTAAAGTCTCTTGTGGTCTTCGTTCTTGAACGAATTTTGGCTAAAACTGCTGAAAGAAGTCCAGTTTCAACGCATTAAACAAAAAACTACTCAAACATCGGTGAATTCAGTGGTGGAATCTTCCAATCGAGGAGGTTGCAACAAGAAGTTGTTCTTGCTGGGACTATTTATGTCAGCAAATTAACTGAAGTTGTGAGGATATGGAACGGCAGGCTTTCCTCAAGAAATGAAAGACCCACTTTCTTGCCTCTTACAGTAACGCCATGGCTGACTGCGAGCTCTGGCTGTTCTCTCCGCTTCGTTTCTCTGGTGGAAAATAATCTCTAAAATGCAACCACTAGTTCGTTGATACAGGCAAGAACTTTAGACATATCATGTTCTGTCAAAACATTTTATGCGGATACGATTTGGTAAGTCACTTTTATTCTATGGTTTCATGAAAAAAAACAATTTTAAGCGTGGAGTTTACAGTGAGCTTGGAGTTAAAAGCTCAACAAAATCGTTGATTACGTGTAGTATCCTTAAAGGTTATTTACGCACCCTTTCACTTTTTCTCTCCAACGAATAACATACATAAAGCTTATGGTGTATGGTGCATATACTTTTACATGCACAAACGATAAATCTTTTTTGAAGTGTCTTCATAAATCACTTTAAAGGAAATGTTACATCACTTTGGAGTGTCTTGGTAATGTTCATAATTTAATGGGATGAATGTAAAAGCATTTTTTAAAAAGGGATCAGAAAATAATGCTTTTGGAGGAATAAGGTGGATTAGAAAATTAATTTTTAAAGTGATTGTGTGGACCTCCAATAAGGTGCATTAGAAAAGTATTTTTGAAAGTGATTGTATGGAGTGATAAGGTGATTTTTTTTGTAAGTTTGGAGCTATAAGTGTTTTGTAAATCTGGAGAGATAAGTGAATATTTTTACTTCTAGGAGGTTGAATCAGTTTTGAAGAAATTTTTTTTAGAGGTTCTCAGACTTTGTGAAGTTTTAATGAAGATGTTGTAAAGCTGAGCGATTATGTACTCCAAAGTTTAATAAAGATATCATTTTTTGTGGTGATTGTGTCCTAGATCCACCCGAAATTGAATAAGGGGATCTTAGGTACACGAAGAGTGTGTTGATGATGGTGCATGCTTCATGTTGTTGCATTTCTATTTGTGTCTAGTTTTGACACATAAATGATCTCATTTAACACACATAAAGTTCAATGCAAGCAAGCACAACACCTGTAACGAAATAGCTGCAAGGAAGGATAATTAAGCTCAACACATACAACAACTAATCAAAGTTTTCAACATCAGCATTCTACCTCAACAATCAAATTCACTCAATACAATCAAGTTCATAACTCTGCAAACTCCAGCATTTCAAAGCAAAGTCTACATCACTACATTCAAGTTAATGAATCTGTAAACTTCAACGTTTCAAAGCACAGTCTACATCAACATTATTGAACTTGTAATCAAACTCAAATTACATTGAATTGTAAGGGTGCATTCTCGGTTGAAACCGACACCCAAGTCTTGAATTGAGTCAAATTGAATTCATTGTAGTGAGTAATTAAAATCATTAAGCGTTTTTTTGGGTGCATTTTCGACAGTGTTCGACACCCTTCCTTTAAGCAGAATCAAGTGAAAGCACGAATTTTAACTCTAACGCAAACAAGCAACAAGTTCACATCTCCTGCAAGCGAGCGTGAGTATTCATTCAAGAAATTTGCGTCAAAATAGTACAAAGTTCAAACCTTCAAGCGAGCCAGAGTGAAGTTCATTACAGCAACGATCAAAGCAACCAAGCAAGTTCCACTCTAACATCAATCAAGCAAGTTGAGATCAACATCAAGCGAGCGTAACTATTCCTTCAAGTGAGCATGAAGTCATCAAGTAAGGCAAGTGAGCATTCACACAAACACAATCGTCATCAAGCAAGCATGAATTCCAAAGTTTAAGCAAGAAAGTTCTACAACTCTAGCAAGTGTTCTCAGCAAGTACAATAAGAAACAAATCAAGCGAGCGTGCCATTCAAGTCCCATAGCAAGCGAGCGTGTCATTTAAGTAACAAAATCAAGTGAAACAGTTCAAAGAACAACATCTACGACAAGAGAGCCTGACTTCAAGTGAGCAAGTTCAGATGGCGCAACATATTCAGTGGTTAAACATTCTTCATAGTTTGATCATCTCCAGTGATGAAGACATGGTGCACATCAGCAAAAAAACTCCTGCTGATCTTTCACGGCATCTAGAAAAAACACATGAAACCATTGAATTTCTTCAACTAGAGTCACAACTACAAAGAGATGAGCTGCAACAAAAGAGTGCTTCTTCCAGGTCATTCAACCATACAGATGAAGATAAAGATGTTGATTCCAAATCATTGATCCAAACAACTTCAAGTGTTGAAGTTGTTCATGATCAAATTCAAATTTCTTCCAAACCCATCATCAAGCCCTGGGAAGAAATTCAAAATAACAAGAATCGATGAGGCTTAGGATATGTCATTGATGAAATCAACTTACATTTCCCAGATTATTCCAAGCCAATTAAGTTTGTGAGTGCAGGATTTCTTGAACAACACACCTCAGTAGGTTCTGAGAAAGTTGCAGACAAACAGAATTGCACGCAACCTGAAGTTAATGTCCGACCGAAATGTTCTCATTGTCAAAGAATTGGTAATATGGAAGATCATTGTTTTGATCTCCATCCTTGTTGCCATTGTGGCAAGCCCAATCATTCCTCAGAAAAATGCCGCAATCAACAAAAATCAGCCAGATTGAAGATACATTATGAATGGATCGATCCTTGGGAATGGTCGTCCACAGTCAAACGGTTATCTCAGTTCTACAACCGACTACAATCACACATAGTGCAACCAACAGTGAACCGATGATGGTACTCTTATGCAGTTGAACGAGGGAGTACAACAATGAAACTCTCCTACACTTGAAGGGGGGGAGTTCAAATATATTTTGGAGAAGATTGTCTCTCCTTTCAGCTGACAAAGGGGGGAAAATGTCAATGAAATTGACAAGTGGTTGTCAGACTGAAAGTCTCGACAACATCAACGAAGCAACCAGTGGGCATCTTCACCAGCCAGTGGGCATCTTCACTAGCCAGTGGGAATTTTGCTTCAGCAGTGAGCATCAACAAATTCGCCAGTAGGAGATCGACATCCAAAGCAGCAGTGAGCAACTTTCATCGTAGCAAAAGCAACATTGAGTTGTTTTTTGACATCTTCAGCCAATGGGCGATCATCATCAGCAAATACACCAGTGGGAATTCATCAAATTGTGTTAGTGGACAGCGGATGCTGTTTTCAAGCAAAGGACAGTTGGATCCTTTTGCGGCTTGGCACATGATGGAGTTTTCAAGCGTCCTTCTGAGATGAATCAGTCATTAAGCTGACTCAGTCTCTTCATATTGTAGTTTCTTCAGCATCCAGATTTGGCGGTTTTTTTCAGGCAATGTTTTTGAGGATCAACATGAGAACTTGGAAGATGGTTCCTCCTTCTTATTTTGCATTTATCATTGAAGGGGGGAATGTTAGCCTCTCTCATAAAACAATAATAAATCCAAAAATAAATAAATTAATTAAATATTACAAGTTAGGATTTTGTGCCTAACTCTTGGGTTGTTCCTCTAAGATAGGAGTTAGTTTAGGTAACTCCTATATTGGTGTGTGTCTGGTGAGAAATTATCTCAACCAAAGGTGTCTAAAATAGCACGCACTATCTTGAGACACTGTCTCTCATCTATTTATTTGTAACACTATATTCAATTATTTTAAAAGTATGAAAATGTGAGAGAGGAAGCATGAGGCTGAACCTTTTTCCGCCAATATTTTTTCTGATTTTTATGTTTGTTTTTCTGTAATCTGTTTGATTTAATTTCATTTTCAATATATTCTTCTTAGATGCTTGAAGCATTTCTCTTTAATCAACTTATTATAAATGGGAACATCTTTCATTGCCTCAAGAAGGGGGATATTTACACATAGATTTTTCAATTCTCCCACAAGTTCTATTTCTTTTGTAGTAGGCTAGAGTGGTTGGGCTAATCTCTTAGGAAAGGGTGGATTTACTTTAAGGTTGCTTTCCTCTCTTTCTTCTTCCACCTCCCTATGTGGAGGGGGAATTTTGTTATCTGAGCAGAATCTCCGAGATCTTAGGTTGATCTGCTGGATTTCTATAACATAAGCTCCATATGATGTCTCTCCATTGTATACTTATTGAGTCTGCCTATTGTTCAGGTTCAGATTTGGCTTGACAGGAATCTTGGGTTGCTTGGGTGGAGCAGAGTGCAGGAGTTGCAACTGGGTAGGTGGTGGAGGAAATAGAGCTGGAGAATTATGGTATTGGAGCCTCCACCCTTAGAGTTTTTTATTCCACTAAGATTGCGGTGAAGTGTAAGGTTGAAATGACTGGCTCGTTGGTTGAGAATGATACTGAGATGCATAGGACCAAGGAGGTGGTGTAGATGAGGAGCGATGAGAAGGGGGCCCCCATGAAGGTATAACTGTGGTTTGGTTTGGATTGTAATATCAATGGGATGACCCTTGCATACCCTGCTCGTATGGTCTAGGCCTAGGAGGCCTCCTTTGTTTGATGTAGCAAAGTTGTTCAGTGACCCCTTCTTGATATACAACTTTGAGTCCGGGTAAAGAAAGGCACTTGTCTGTGGAGTGGTTTTCTTCACAGACCAAGCAAATTTCAATACAGTTCAATGGACATTCATTCCTAGGATGCCTCTTGATGCATCTAGGACAACAGATGGTCAAGGCTCTCTCTGCTTCCTCTTGCTTCCTTTTGATGTTCATGGTGTCCAATTACAAGGAAAGGGTTTGCAACATCTCACTCTTGAAATCTTCTAGCATATTTCCAATTTCACCCTTGATAGATGAGTTGGAAGATGATGTACTGGCCATAAGTTGATTATTCCTACACTTTTTCCAGGCTACCTTAGAATGGTTTCTTAATACAGTCTTGATATCCTC
The DNA here is from genome assembly GCA_031772625.1 of Pinus tabuliformis. Lineage (NCBI taxonomy): Eukaryota > Viridiplantae > Streptophyta > Pinopsida > Pinales > Pinaceae > Pinus > Pinus tabuliformis. Next base: position 522,711,920 of record CM062808.1, read on the forward strand.
ATAGGGTAATTGGTATATCTCCTCCTGCTAACAAGTGTAAGGTATCGATAAGATCTCCCTTACTCCTCTGAGCAGGACTAGATTTAGTGATTCAGGGTCAAGTGTGCACCTGACCCTTTTGTAATTGAGGTGGAATATTTCTTCATAGTCTTTTAAGGATTCATCCTAGCCCATGGCCATCCTGCAAATTTCTTCTTTAGTATCCTTTGACTTATAGTAGTCTCGATATTTGCTGTTAAAACCTTGTTGCATCTGAGCCCAAGTTGTGATGCTATCTACAGGTAAACACATGAACCAATGCAATGCTGCATCCTTGAGGGTAGATGGAAACAATTTTAACTTTTTCTCATCATCTGTATAATCATAGGTTCGACATATAACAACAAACTCAAATAGAAAAGTGTCAGGATCCTCTGTGGCTAGGCCATGGAAATGAGGTATGGAAGAGGGGTTTATATTCTTCATCTCAGTGTCCCTGTTGGCTTTCGTGATGGGGAAGACACCCTCAACTCTCTCTCTATTCCCTCTGTCATTTCGGTTTTCAGTCATTGGTTCAGTAGAAATGAGTTCCTCTTCTTCTTCTTCCCCTGTAGGTTCTTCAAATATGTCAGGTTGCTCACCTAAAGGTTCCTCCAGTTCACAACCACTGAAGAAGAGAGAAGGTTGGTTGTTGGATGCAGTGGGGGTATTTGGCGGGAATTTCCCTAAATTGTACCTATTCCTATGAGGCATGAAAGGAAATGTTTTTGGGTTGGTTTTTGTAAGATTTTTTTCAAACTCAAAAGTACTTTATAGAAATAAAATTGTTGATTGAATGGAAACTACTCACAGAAAGAAAAGTTACTCGCTAAATTGAAATTCTACTTGCAGAATGGAAAGGAAAGCAGGTAATGACAACTAAAAGAAATGAAGCTACAAGATTACTTTTTCAGAAATAAACTAATGACATAAAATTAGAGACTAGAAATAGAAGAAAAGAAAGCAATAATCACATTCTACTCAGACACCAACCCGACAACGATGCCAAAAAAAGTGATCAGGGCTAGTATTGCAATAAGGATGCGGCAACTCCTTGGCTACCATCTTTATTTATTAACCCAGGGTTCGTACAAACTTGGAGGTCACAATGCTATATGCACAAGTAAAAGTGAAGGTCCTCCTTGTTGTCACTATTCATCTAGCGAGAGACCCTACAGGTTCTGAGCTAGACTTCTATAGAGTTAGAAGAAGCTTTATTCTTTGATGTAAGAAGAGAAAATTTATTTTAAGAGAGCTACTCTACTGCAGTAATGAGGAAAACAACATGTAATGCTAAATCACACCTTATCCTCATTAACCATTTAAACAGCTTTGCTAAGAAGAATTGTTAAAACAACACTAGCTAATGGTGCTATCTATTTTACTGAAGTAAAGAGCATCAAACCATACTAATATGCAAGTGAGAAAACTAAACTAAATTTGTTTTCACTTTTTTGGTTTTCTTTGGTAAAATCAAGCATGCAATCTAATTGTTCTTGTGGATGTGACAGGTGGATGGAAGGTGGTTGAGGATGGCTAGAAGGTTTATGGAGTGGTTTGATGGTGTGGAAGGGTCTTAGAAGACTTTTTGTGACTTTCTATAGGTTTCCCATCAATTCGGCCTCAAAACAGGTCGTTTCAGGAAAGCCTAGAGGAAGTACTAGAAACCTACACAATGACCCTCTAGGAATCACATGAAACCTATACGATGCAGCCAAGAGCTAATTGTGAGGTGTTGGAGGTGTTGGGAAGCTTGCAAACAGTGTGTGATGATTGGGATAGGGTTTTACAGGGTTTAGGAACACTTAGGAGTCAATATCTAAGAGAAGGGATGGCTAGGTTCACTCAATGTGTTGAAGGGAAAAAAAGGACAAAAAAACTAGTGAGGGTGATGCTGGAACAAGAGATTGTCGAGCTGGATGAGGTGGAAGGTTGATGCTGGTGATGAAGTCTAGACCTCCTCCTAAAGTACTTGCAGTGCTTAAAACATGTGTGTCTTTCAAGAACTATGCAACAAGATACATTTTCATAAACTAGAAAAGCATGAATCAATTGCACACATTATGCATGAAGAAAGTGCTGAAGGAAATAAGAACATGAGTGAGATCTTATTGCAGAAATAGAGTAATGGAAAATGATGACAATGAAATAAACCAAGTATTGAATCAAGATAAAAAAAAAACTCCAAAGCTCATGCAAGAACTAAAAATTTGTGTTTTTGGGGTTGCTGGTGGGTCTCTTTCTCAAGTCATGGTACCAAAGGGAGGAGGTGAGGCTGAGACACCTGCTGACAACCTTATGGTGATTTTTTTCTCTTTGCTAACCTGCTAATTGAAGGAAGGCACAAATGGAAGTAAACTAAAATACAACCAATCCACTCTACACTAATGTAATGGAAATGGAGCTACTTAAGCAAATGAACAATTAAACCATGAATCTATGCTAGCATACATGTACAATAAAGAGGAGCCTTGGCTACTAGTGTTGGGCCCTAACCCAAACGCTTTAGCCCTCTGATTTGCTGAGTGCTTGCTCAAAACAAAATTCATTTTTATTATCAAAACCATGGATTACTTAAAAAACTGTCACAAGTATTGCAACTCGAACATAGAGTAGAGTTTCATAATAAAAAATCCGAATTTTACTCAGATCCTAAGCCTCTCTACTTATACATCTGAAGTATCTAAGGACTTCCTTAAACTTAAGGAGGCTAGACTCCCAAACTTGAGATAAACTGGTGCTTTGTCTTTCACTTGCTTGGCTTCCTTCTAGTCGTCATGATTTGGCTGTTTGCACTCTGAGCTATGGAGGAATATTTGAATGGACAGGTAGTAAATGAGGAGGATTTACCTCCTATAATTCCTCTCCCTTGTGCCATTCGATTTTTGACCAATGTCTTTGCCAAAATTCCTTGATTTTATCTTTCAATCATGCATTAAATGCACATTAGACCACAAAGCAAAATATCCAACTTTAAGTCATATCATAAGCAAAATATAATCAAAAGTGTGCAATAAGTTGTGAGAATAGTTGGTTTGACTAACCTAAGATGTGAATTAAGCCATATAATTACCCAATAATGAGGTTCATGGCTCATTACAATCTAAATTCAAATTAGTTCTTCATAAATACAAAGAACAATTATAATCATTATAATAATGATTATATTTCAAAGTAAGTTTGAGAGGAAAACTAGTTTAGATCAGTGGATCACGCGACTTCTCTACTCGTAGAGAACAAATATAATGGTAAGTGATAATGGTAAGTGGTGGTTTGACAAGTAGTTTTGCTAAAAGACTAGATATAGAGATGAGTAGGTCTACTCCCCAACTAAGTACCCCGAGGTATAAATCATGTTGTAGTTGCATATGCCAACACTTTGTTGATAATACAAGTTGGTTTGATTGGCACCACCTTGCTGGATTCCCTGAGTGCCTTACTGGATTTTCTAGTTGTTTTGGAGGTGCAGGTCAGTTTGATGGGTAGAAGTTTATTTAGTTTGGATTAAGAAACTCCGTGTTTATTTTAAAGTTTGATGGGTAGAAGTTTGTTTTATTTTGGATTAAGCAACTCTGTGTTTATTTTATTTATTCCATTGGTTAAGTGTTTTTTGGGTCGATTTTGTTTCGAAAAAACCATGTGGACTAGTAAGTTCTTCCAAAACTTATTGCAGAAGGCACTAGAAAGTTCTTCCGAAACCTAAATTCGTGCAAATTGAATCACTAGGTTGACAATGAGATCTTTGGCTTTGTGTTTTAAAAAAATTCCTTCATTACTTCAATTCTTACAAGATCTCCCTTCATAAAAATGAGATTTCCCTATTAAAATAAGAGTTATCCTTGCCTATTCTTCCATACCGATCTAGCTGCCCCTTCTGGTTTGGTAAAAAGGCACTCCACTGTGAAAAGGGTTTTAGTGACATCGGAAAGAACATCTTCGCTGGGTTCTTTAGGTACAATGATATATGGCTTTTTGAGTTTATATAAAACACTTTATAATTTATTTTCAATTACAAGTTTAGAGATGGAAAAGAAAATTAATAAACAATTTCCAGAGGTATTTATTATTTTTTTCAACAATTTCATACAATAATATATTTATTTTTTTGTGTTGATACCAACATAGATTCATCTTATACAGTGAGCTTAAAAATTTAAAAGAATATGAAAAAAACATGTTATACTTATGATTTCGAGTTAATAATCATTTTCCAAGCATTAAAGGTATGGAATCACTATCTATCATGAAAAAAATTTATATTAATGATGGATCATAATAGCTTCACTAGTCTATTTAAATAACCCAGCCTTAAAACCTCACAAGAGAAGAGGACTTATTTATTAAGTGAAATCGACTTTGATATAAAACATTTGAAGGGAAAGGAATATTGGGTGGAATATTCCCTAAGTAGAAGGTTGAATTGTACATATGAAATTACATATAGTCAAGTAAATTTTATTTTACATGTCAGATTAAAGGAGTAATAAGGGACCGAGAATATCAATTTTTATGCAAAGGAATAGCTATGACAAATATTTAGATTACCATGTTAGTGAGGACCATTTACTGACCTATGAGAACATAATTAAGCCGGCTTTTCTCTTTGGAAACAACTCCCTTCACTGTCACCGTGTACTTATTTGCACCATCAAAATAATAATAATTCACCGTTTCTTGATGACATAACCCGAAGGCTTATTCCCCTCTTGGTTCTGGTTCTAAAAAAGGAGTTTCTCTGCCGTGATGTGGTTGGATTTGTTTCTGCAACTCGAGCTCTGAGCCTGCATTGCTCCAGAATTCCACGCTGCTGTTGATGCGTTGGAACAATGAGGAAGTAACCGAAGCAACCCTAGACGCATTGGAACATCATTCTCAAACAGGTAAAATCATGCAGTATTTTTATATCAAACACAGCCAAACAATGCAAACCCCCATTCCTAGGTTTTTAAAATTGGAAATTTTTGATATGCCAATTTGGAACGGTGCGTTGCAGAAATATTGTTGAAGATTTATTTATACATTTTGCCGTCTCTTATAGTATATTGACAGATTTTTTTATTGTTACGGGTAATGAAAATGTAGTCATCGGGTAAGTGGGGATATTGGCATATTCCGCATGTTGGGTGGAACTAGGTACTCGTAAGAGGTTGATATATGGAGCGCCCGAGCGGTGTTGTACTGTCTGCTGTTCAGGAGGCCAGTGTTTTATGCAGTCAAAGATGCCACGGTCATGTATCAGCAAATACAGAATAAAGACCTAAAGCTGAGTGATCCCTTCTCGCCTTCCAGATTGGAATTAGCAAAATAACCATTCTTGGAATGCTGCAGAATGAGCGAAATCGCCGATTAGTGTGATAATATAAATTACTACTACTGTTTTTGGAAGCTTTATAATTTTTTCAAACTGAGAATCTCAACAAGCTTCTAAATAGAAAAATTATAAATATTGAAAGGACACAAGAAATCTCACCCCTGTATATCAAATGTTTTTATAATCACACTTTCATGTACAGTTTCATCTAAAGAATCTGTTAAACCATCAAGTATTTTTATAATTACACTTTCATTTAAAGTTTTTTTAAAACATAACTCAAATTTGGAGGCTAGCGAAACTATGGAACAACTATCGAATTTTCAAAATGAGTTTTAAAAATATCCCACAAAAAAGCTTTAGAGGACAAATAAATGAAGGTGTAATCGGTATTTCTAAAATATACAAATATAACTTCATCGAAAACTTATCAGTGACAAATTTATCATCTTCTAATATTTAAAATGTTACATCATCCTCTAATGTTTAAAATGTTTATCCACAATTTGCCTTTTAAAGTGGAACAACATAACTTCTCTTCCCGTCCCTTCCCTTTTGTCAAATGTGTACTGAGAAATGTTTGAATATCTGTGGAGAACATATACTCTTAAAGATGAACGAGGTTGGTCGCAAGCTGCATATGTAAGTGTAGCGTAATTGAATCTAAACAGGGCCATTCCCAAATCTAAAAGGTCAGCTAAGTCATATGTAAGGGTAGCTTAATTGAAGGTTGATCTCATACCTCGAGAGGTTACTGTTCTGATTGATCAAGCCTGGCCAAATTCAACTATTTAAAATTACATTTAATATTTATTATGCTTTTGTTTTAAAACAATTCCTCATCCTAAAAACCAGTGTGACTCAGATAAACTGTTATTCTCAAATAATTTTGATAATTTAAATACTCTTAAATAACAATTACTCCGACCATAGATTAAACATAAATACATTATCTAATATTAATCCACAAATTAAATATAAATACATTACCTAATATTAATATATATAAATATATAATTAATTTTTGTAAATTTAGATAGATTTGTGAAATGGATGGATTTTACCCGTGCTTGTAAACATTAATTTGGTATTAAATCATTTTTTCCCATTCAGTGAATAACTCTAAATTTATGAAAGATGAATCTCATTAATCACAACTTACTATGTGTGATGAGTTGATTGAAAACATTTTCATCTTGATTTTCTCGATAGGTTGGAATACTTGCATTTCAACCGATACATTAAAATCCCATAACCTTATTGTAATTAATATTTAATCAATATATACATTAAAATTCCACAACCCTATTCTAATTAATATTTAATAAAGCTATTGGAGATGATTATTTGTATTCTGAGCCACTAGTGGATTGCAAGGCAAGTGAACTGAACTAGGGTTTGTGCTAGTTACCATGGAGGGGTGAAGAGGGTGGAGTTCCACTCCCTCCTATAGTTTTGCAGTTTCAAACTGCTTCAAGAAACCAATGGAGGCAGAAACTCGGAGTATCAACATAGAAAAACAGAAAAACATTGGATCACACGAACATGAAGAGAATCATGAGGAAGTCAGAAGAGAGAAGAGAACATGAGGAGGTAGTCAGAGAGCTGAGCACAAGAATATGACATGACTTTGTAAACCTAGGTCATTCATCACACCCGAGGTTGTATTAAGTGATCCATCACTACATGTGCATAGCTATCACATGGCGGCATATGCAGTAATATGCAAATTTATGGGGATATGGCCAACGGAGAAGTCTTTGCATGCTTGGATAAAGAACCACTAGAAACGTAAGGTAGAAATAAATCTTCACTTTGGGTATAAGGGTTTCTTCACAGTAGTGTTCACAAACTTAGAAGACAAAGACAAAGTGTTCGAGGGAGGACCATATTTTTATGGTGCTGCAGGAGTCTACATGCGACCATGGGTGATGAATTTTGTCCCAAAACGAGAGACATTCATATGAGTGCCAGTATGGATAAGACTCTACTCCCTACCTTTAGATTATTAGCTGCTAAAATCCTTAAAATCCATAGGCAATAAACTAGGTCATTTTTAAAAAAATATGAGATGCCACTATGTGTGGAAAGTAGACCTCCTTTGCCTGAATATGCATAGAAATGGACCTATCTCGAGTACTTTGAGATGAAATCATTCTATAATATATGATGAAGAATAGGTGCACGTGTTGGACTATGAACATATCCCATTTAGATGTCGCAAATGTCATGAACACGAGTACCTTTTCAGAGACTGCCCATTAAATAAAATGGAGAGCAATCAAAAAACCAACACAGGCAAAGATATTGAAGGCTTTACTAACGTGGGAGGCAGAGGGAAAAGAGGGCAAAAGAACCAAAAGAAAATCAACGAGGAGAAGCAACCAAGTCATAACAGATTCAAGATTTTAGAAGAAGAAGAAGGGAACATTGGAACGAACCAGCTACTAGAGGACAGTCCTGCAGAGAAGGAAAAAGATGACAACATGGAGGATATACCTGAAAACAACAAACTAAAGAAGGATCTACCAAGCACTATGGAACTTGACAGGGACCATGAGATAACCCCAAGCGAGTTTGGAATGGAGGACCATGATTTGCAAGAAATTCTTGAAAGAGAGAATCTCAATCTAGAAAAGTTCCTAGAGCAGGGAACCACCAAAGGGGTCGATTCTCTACCACAAGAGGAGTTTGACAGAGTACAACGGCTCTTCTTTTGGAGATTCCAAGCAGAGGGTTCTGGAGTCAAAAGAAACCATGATAGCCACGAAAACAGAGGGGTAAAAATGATGGAGGCAACATCAGGACATGCTCCCAAGAACCCAAGCAGCGAAAGAGGAAGGAAAAGACAGAATGAGTTGTTGATAGAGTGTGGGAAACTCATGATCAACTTGGGTAAGATGAAAGACCTTAATAGTTACTCATTTACAAACCTCTCTTAATGAAGGTTACAACCTAGAATATTAGGAGTCTAGGAAGCAAAAGGAAACAAAGAAATCTTCGTAATAGAATAAAAGAAGAAAAATTAGATATGGTCTTTATCCAGGAAACAAAATGTTCAATAGATAAAATAAGAGAGATACATAGCAAATGGCTCATCAAGTATGAATATATAGAAGTTAAAGCAGACAACATAGTAAGAGGGATTCTCACACTTTGGAACCCCTAGAAACTTGGAATCCTAGATGTTGAAGCATCCAGGAACTACCTATTCATGGTGATCCAACCTTTGGGTGATAAGGAAGTCTATCTGATCACAAATGTCTATGGTCCTCAAAAAATTGAAGACAAACCTAGGCTTCTTAGCACACTGGAGGAGCTAAGAGAAAGGTATCTTGTTATGCCCTGGATTCTAGGAGGGGACTCTAATATGATCAGATCTCTTTCAGAAAAAAAAGGTGGGACTAGAACACTAGGCAGAGACTCCATAGCCTTTCAGAACTTCTTAACGACATGAGGCTAGTGGATACGGAGACAAAAAATGGTACCTTCACCTGGAATAATAAGCGGGGAGGGACTTCTCAAGTTTCCTCTAAACTAGATAGATTCATAATCTCTGAGGACCTCATTCTCATAGGCCTTGACTTGTCTGCTTTAATCCTCCCTTTTGGAGGCTTGGATCACTGGCCTGTCCAACTTGAAGCTTCTTTTATAGGCACTCCGAGAAACAATCCTTTTAGGTTTCAAAATATTTTGCTTACCCACCCTGTCTTCATCAGCAATATGGGAAAGTAGTGGACAGAAGATATGCCTATTCAGGGAACTAATATGTTCCTTCTACATCAGAGACTGAAACACATCAAACTCAGGCTTAAAGAGTGGAACAAAAATGAGTTTGGAAATATCTTCAAAGCCAAAAAGGAAGTTGAATAGAAACTACAAGGAATTAACTAGGTCCTCATCACAGATGGCTTTACCGAGGAAAGGAAAACAAAACTGAACTCTCTTCAATAGGAATGGGAACACAAATGCAAGCAAGAGGAGATCTTCTTGAGACACAAACCAAGAGTACAATAGATAAAGGAAGGAGAAAGAAACACAAAGTTTTTTCATAAGTCAACCATGGATCACAGGTCTCATAACATGATTTCAAAACTCAGAGATACTCAAGGAAAACAGCTTAGCACCAACAAAGAAATAGAATCTGCTCTAGTACAACATTTCCAAAGCATAGCAGAGGAGCCTCTCATAGACATATCATAAAATATCAACAACTTCACAAAGCACATTCATAAGCTTGTAACAAGAGAAGACAATTACAATCTTAACAGGCCAGTGATTGAAGAGGATGTCAATGAAGTCATCAAAGAGATGCAAAATGTGAAAGCTCCAGGTCCAAATGGGTTCAACATATACTTCTTCAAATCATGTTGGGAAATATTCAAACAAGATATCATTGATGTGGTGGAGGACTCAAGGAAAAACAAAACTGTTTTGAGGGCGCTTAATGCCTCTTTCATAACTTTGATTCTAAAGCAGGAAAAAGCTATGACACCAGATAGATTTAGACCCATAGCTTTATGCAATTTGGTGTACAAAATTATATCCAAAGTAATTTCAAAACAGCTCAAGCCCCTTCTTCCAACTCTTGTCTCTGAGGAACAAACTAGATATGCGGAAGGAAGGCAAATTCTAAATAACATCATTCAATCTCATGAAGTGGTTCATTTTCTCAAGAGAAATAAACAAGTAGGTATTATCATACAACTTGACCTAGCGAAAGCTTATGATAAGCTAAGCTATGCATACATTAGGGAAGCACTAAAAGTGTATGGCTTTGACCATAACTAGATAAGATGGGTAATGGACCTTGTCACCACAGCTAGTTTTTCAATTCTGCTTAATGGCTCGCCATCCAGAACCTTTAAGTCTTTGAGAGGCCTCAGACAAGGAGATCTGCTCTCCCCCTTCCTCTTTATTCTCATGTGTAGAAATTTTGAATAATATGACACATATTCAACAGAGATTATCCTGATCATACAATTTAAGCGGAACATGTATAATAAATAATCTCCTCTACGTTGATCATCAAATTACAGAAGCAGAAACATCCACAGGCACACATAGAAGCATCAATCAAACTCATAAACACAGTATGTATCCCGGGGAAAGCATCTCGCTAAAAACCCCACACTATCTGTATATTATATTGATTGAATCATGTAACAATACAAAGCATAATACTTCTCACAAGTATCTCCACCTGTTACACACAATACAGCTCAGATTTGATCTCCAAATCTCTCCCGCTGCTTGCCTGCCTCCACTGCTCAAACCTGCTCGAGAACTGATGAGAATAGCTTCCCAAACTTGATTTTACATTGCAAAATAGTCACCCACACTTTGTGGACGTGAGCAAAGGCTAAAATGTGGGCCAAATACGTGAGCAAACTCATTGGCATACTCAATCCCTTGATTGTGCAAGATCTGATGCACAACTATAGTCACAACTGATAGCAATCTGATTCTCTATCACTTGTCCCTGTTGAACTGAACATGCACTGACATGCAACTGAGTTAACTGATGTATTCTTTAGTTGTATTATGAGTTAATAACTTGTGAATTAATTAATAACTAATTCACCCAACTCATCTCTAGTCTATTGATCAGTTAGACTAAATACAACCAGTTTAACAAAGCTAAACTGAACACAACTCCATCAACTGCACCTCTAGTCCACTAAACTCAACTCACTTGAGTTCTAACTGAAGTCCTACATGCAAATATTAGTCATCCCATAGGTAACCACGTATTTCCTTGTGGGATCTGCATGTACCACATCCGTAGCTCATTCTGAAGTGCTCCAAGAGAATAAGATCAAGTTTATAGTCCAAATATTATTATGAGACAATAATATTTGACTTTTCTATTTTTGACAGCCAGTCTAAAAATAGACTTTGATCACTCACACTGTGATCACTCACACTTTCATCAAAAATAGAAGTCCATCTATTTTTCCCAACTTGATCAATCATCCATAAACATAGACATGATCCATATGTCTAAAAATAGACTTGCGCCAAAAATAGCCTGCGGGCCCACTTAGTGAAGGCGACTCTTTTCACTAAGCTCCATCATCTTGTTGCAATCTCAACAAGAATTTCTTGTTGCACACTTTTCAACACTCCCTCTCAACAAGAAAGGCTTCCTCTCAAACCCGATCCTGTAACTCTGGAATGTTCTCCATGCAACACATCTGGCCGGTCCACTTGCTCTGTCATCAAAGTCTCTGACTGCTATTGCCTCTGTCAACTGAAACTCTGCATCTCTGTGCTATTCAGTATCTGACTGCTCTAGCCTCTGTCACTTTGATCTCTGACTGCATCCGTGCTGCTGCTGGTTCTATCTCCCAGCATTGCATCCGCACTGCACCTCCCAACTGACCTCCCTGTTGGGATAGAAACATCCTCTGATGCTGAAGCTCTACCTGCTGCTGACAAGTGCTCCCTCTCTGACATCTGCGCTACTGCAACATCTCCATGCATCTCGCACCATCGCACACCATTCTGTGCCACCTAGCACTGTGCAAAACACTTGTGCCTCTCGCATTGCTACAGCCTGCTAGCTATGCGCTGTCCTAGGATTCCCTGCACTGTCGCTCTCTCTGCCACTCCATCCGCATCTGTCTCTACCCAATCAGTCAGTTCCTGCTACTACACATCGGGGCTCCCGTAGCAAGGTCTCATCCAAGAGGTTGGGTACCTCAAGGATCTTGCCCCTCCTCCCTGGGATGATCAATCCACATCACCCCACCTCCTTCTTGGAGGTATGGATGCATGCGATCCCTCAGCCCACCTGGCTTGAAGTTTCCCCCTACTGGAGGTCTTTGGATGAGTAGATGTCTCTACTCGATCTCCTTTCAGCTTCCCTTGTTGTGGCTCCTCCACAACCTCCTGAAGCTGCTGCACCAATCGTGGCTCCTCCACAATCGTCTGAGACTTCTTCTGGCTCTGCATGTTGAGAGGTAATATACGCTCCCTCTCAACCACCAAGTCTCCATCAGTTGCCTCGCTGCTCAAAGCTTTGCATGCATCTTGAACCTCAAGAGCATACAGGTTCCTGACCCGTGAACCGATCTCATGACAACGAAAGCATCTCACCTTCGACTTGTCAACCTTCTTCCCATCACTGGAAGAATTGGATTCGAAAAGAGAAACCTTCTCCTTCCCCTTCCTCGCCTTACTCGCTAAGGCACAGTTCTCCTCATCATGCATGGATGAAGAACCGTCTCTGGTGCTCCGTCTAATCTCCTCCTGCTCAAGATCCGACCAAAGTCTCTCCCATCCTGGCAGTTTCTCCCTTCCATTCACCGAGTCCTGGTAGCTATGCCAACTCTTAGGAAGGTCAAGGAGTCCTAGACTCACCATCCTCATCATCAACAGTAACCCCCACACTTCCCAGCTCATCTCGACACTAAGTGAACCTCGTGAGATACTGGGGCATACTATCTCCAATCTCGAACTGAATGTTTCTCAGTTTTATCTCTTGCTTTGGAATTAAATTCGAATTCCACCAGCACAAAACTCAACTGCTTCCGATCTAGAATTCGTGAGAACAAATTATTTCTTGTACAGAGATCGACTGTATGGGCATTCACCGGATATTTCACCTTCCAAAAGAAGGATGAATCCAGAGGCTACCTGGCCCGATTACAGACTCTGCCTGAAGAAATAGAATGTAACCACTTCCTGAATAATAGACCCGATGATCAGTCCTCGCTTGATGTCCTGTAAAAATCTCTTCTACAAATCAAGCAGCTCTGATACCATGTAGAAATTTTGAATAATATGACACATATTCAACAGAGATTATCCTGATCATACAATTTAAGCGGAACATGTATAATACATAATCTCCTCTACGTTGATCATCAAATTACAGAAGCAGAAACATCCACAGGCACACATAGAAGCATCAATCAAACTCATAAACACAGTATGTATCCCGGGGAAAGCATCTCGCTAAAAACCCCACACTATCTGTATATTATATTGATTGAATCATGTAACAATACAAAGCATAATACTTCTCACAAGTATCTCCACCTGTTACACACAATACAGCTCAGATTTGATCTCCAAATCTCTCCCGCTGCTTGCCTGCCTCCACTGCTCAAACCTGCTCGAGAACTGATGAGAATAGCTTCCCAAACTCGATTTTACACTGCAAAATAGTCACCCACACTTTTTGGACGTGAGCAAAGCCTAAAATGTGGGCCAAATACGTGAGCAAACTCATTGGCATACTCAATCCCTTGATTGTGCAAGATCTGATGCACAACTATAGTCACAACTGATAGCAATCTGATTCTCTACCACTTGTCCCTGTTGAACTGAACATGCACTGACATGCAACTGAGTTAACTGATGTATTCTTTAGTTGTATTATGAGTTAATAACTTGTGAATTAATTAATAACTAATTCACCCAACTCATCTCTAGTCTATTGATCAGTTAGACTAAATACAACCAGTTTAACAAAGCTAAACTGAACACAACTCCATCAACTGCACCTCTAGTCCACTAAACTCAACTCACTTGAGTTCTAACTGAAGTCCTACATGCAAATATTAGTCATCCCATAGGTAACCACGTATTTCCTTGTGGGATCTGCATGTACCACATCCGTAGCTCATTCTGAAGTGCTCCAAGAGAATAAGATCAAGTTTATAGTCCAAATATTATTATGAGACAATAATATTTGACTTTTCTATTTTTGACAGCCAGTCTAAAAATAGACTTTGATCACTCACACTGTGATCACTCACACTTTCATCAAAAATAGAAGTCCATCTATTTTTCCCAACTTGATCAATCATCCATAAACATAGACATGATCCATATGTCTAAAAATAGACATAGTCTAAAAATAGACTTGCGCCAAAAATAGCCTGCGGGCCCACTTAGTGAAGGCGACTCTTTTCACTAAGCTCCATCATCTTGTTGCAATCTCAACAAGAATTTCTTGTTGCACACTTTTCAACATCATGATGGAAGGTTTAGGCAATGCGATCAAATCAGCCAAAGAAAAAGGAAAAATCCAAGGTTTCAAACTCACCTTGAATGAGGATGCCTTGACTCATCAATAGTTTGTGGATGACACAATGCTGCAGGGTACACCCACGGTCAAGGAAGCTAAAGCTTTCATGCAAATCCTGAACGACTTTGTTATGGCTACTGGTACAGAGGTAAGCCTTTCCAAATCAAAGATTTTCTTTTTTAATACTGATATTGCTATTCAGAGAAACCTTACCAGAATTCTCGGCTTTCGAGGAGAACAGTTACCCACCAAATATCTAGGAATACCTCTAACAGACAAACCTCTAAATAAGGCAGTTTGGGAGCCAGTCACTAATAAACTCTTGGACAAAGTCTCGAAGTGGACAAGCAGGTCTTTGAATTTAGCAAGATGGCTAGTGCTAACAAAAGCTATCCTACAAACTATTCCCATCTTCATGTTTTCAGTCCTTCATGCTCCTAAAGGAGTTGTGTAACACATTAGAAATATCCAAAGAGACTTTATTTCAGGCAAAGGGGAAGAGAAAAAGAAATGGGATTTGGTAGCATGGGATAAGATCTATAAACATAAGACATATGGAGGTTTGGGACTTTATGACCGTGAAACCCTAAGCAATGTTTTGGGGGAAAAACTATCGTGGAGATGGCTAAAGGAATTGGTAGCCCCTTGGGCCAAGGTTTGGAAATAGAAGTATGCAAATAATTGGTAAGAAAGGGATCATATTTGAATGTCTAGGCTCATCAAAGGCTCCCACATTTGGAACAAAGCATGGAAGAATAGAGCCATTGTTCAGAAACACAGTTTTTGGGAGATCGGAGATGGAAACCTAGCTTGGTTTTGGGAGGACAAATGGCAATAGGAACCTAACCTATTAAGAGAAGAACTAGCAAATCCCAATAATGACACTAATAACAAAGATTTACTCAGGGTAAATGACTTTTCGGATCATGCTAGGAACAAAGGAAAATGGAGAATATGGAAGGACCTGGTATATAGTGAAGAAACACATTTAAAGACCCAAGCAGAAGCTCTTGCAGTGATCTTGGAATAGAGAAAGATTTTGATATCAACTTCATCAGACCAACTGAGATGGGGAAGAAACAATGCAGGAAACTTCAACCTCAAAGAAGCCAAGAGAATGGCCCTAGGGCTTGACTTTCCAAACCCTGACAAGGTATGAAAGGACCTATGGCAGAACCACCAACACTGGATAAAAATCAAACTGTTCATGTGGTTGGTGCAACATAAAAAAAATCTGACCTGGGAAAACATTCTTTAAAGAGGTGTAGCTGGTCCATCTAGATGTGAGTTATGCGAATTACAAGAAGAAACAATGGAACATCTACTCAACCTATGCCCATTCACCTCAACCTTGTGGAATTGGGTGGCTTCAATCTTTGACAAATAGATAGGGACAATTTCAAACTTACTAGCACTTTGAAGAATTGGGGGAGAAACTTCTTTGAAAATGAAATAATCAACAAAGCTTGGACTCTGGTTCCAGGATTTCTAATCCTGGATGTCTCGAAAGAACGCAACAATATGATTTTCAAGAACGAAATTGGCTCATCCCATAGTATCATACCTCAGATCATTAGATAGCTCAAAGAGACTGTAGTAAGCCTTCTTAAGAACCCACCTCAAGACCATGATGCACAAATACTGTTACATTTTGGTATACATGTGCCTTTCCCCGAGGGTATAAGCAAGGTTGTAAGTCATATAACAGTAGATAAGGACTTATGGCAACCTCCTCATGGTTTTTTGGAATTCAATATAGATGGAGCCTCTAAAGGAAACCCTGGGGTCGCTGGTTATGGCAGAGTCATAAAAGATGATGAGAGATACATAAAAGTCATCTTTCATAGTCATTTGGGGAATTCCACTAATAATATGGCGAAACTCGTGGCCTTAAAGCAATGCCTAGAAATCTTGATTGAATCAAATTTACATAATACTATCATTTAAGCTCACTCTGAATTGATAATTAATTTGGTCAAGAAAATATGCAATGACATACCATCAGAAAGAGTGGCTAAACACTGGAGGTTATTGCACGTCTATGAATGTATACAATCCCACCTCAGAGCCCTGAAAACCTTCAATTTTGTTCATGTACACAGAACAACCAATAGATTAGCGAACTGTTTCGCGAATGAAGGAGTACTTTATTCAAAAAGTAATAGAAGATATGACTGGATGTGAGCTCCCCCATGGAGATTGCATGAACACTGTCATAGATAGGCTACCAAAGACAGGGAGTACTTTGAAAGCATGATAAATAAGTAGAGAGACGACTAGTGTTCTGAGTAAAAATAGAGTATGTCAAAGAAACTGGGGTTTAAGCATAAATCCATCGATAAGGAGAAGATCAATGACGTAGACAGAAAGGAACGGGAACCGTCAGATCTTTCAGATCGATGGACAGTAATGGTGAAAGAGCGCAGGGTTAGTTCGCGAGGAAATGGTTTCGCAATAGTAAAAGTGGTATTTCAAGCGACCTCAAACCCTTAAGCAATATTGAAGGGCAAGCACCCGATGCCACTCATCAAGCAACACGTAGTAACGAGGAGGAGAGAGAAAACCACTTTTAAGGCGGTTAATCCTCATGCTACTTGTCTACCCGAAATCCCTATCAATCGTCAGATTTAGTACGAGCAGATCAATGCTTGAGGTTTGTCGTGCAAGTTGGTTGATCAAGACAGTGACAACCATTACATCGAGCGTCAGATCATCGACGAAGATCTAATCGCAAATCACATCAGAGAGAGGTTAAGGGACCACGGAGATAGACTTGTGATACGCCGATGGGTGATTAAGCAACGCATCAATAGATGTTGGATTGGACAATGGAATCGATGATAGAGATTGGGCAAAGTGGAGATCAGTGAATGGAAAGCGCAGCGGAACACCAATGGACTAGGAGTGCGGACCTGCCGATATTTATATTCGCTGGTGTAAAAATTTTTAAGTCTGGCCTTTTGGGTGTTGAGCGGGATTTCCCGTGTTTTCCTTTGTTTTTCGATATATTTAATGGTCCCAGTTTTTCAAAGGAAAACCTATTAAAGTGTTGCGATAAAGTTCTAAGGCTTACAATGTCAAATGAATGCTCTCGATAGGTTTTGTGGACCATAACCCACACAAAGATTGTTCATGGGTATTTTTTGGTTTCTCTGCACACTTGGTTGGGCAGATGTTTTGTTTACAACTCCTTTGTAGTCTTGTTCTGGCTTTTCACAGTTTTTGGATTTAGGTTCAGGTTTAGCTAGCTACTGCCTATTGAATTTTCACAGAGCTAATACTGCTCTTTGTACATTATGTACTTTTCCAAATTAATGGAAGGTCCCACTCTTACTTGATAAATTTTTTTTTTAATAAAGCTATCATGTTGACCTACAGAGTAGATCAAACACCAATAAAAAAAAGTTATAAATACTAACTCTGTTTTAAAATATATCAAAATATGACATCATGTGAAGACGCATCTTTTTCGAAAAGTAGATTACTTTTTGCATCTAAAACAGACACACCTCATCATTTAGAAAACCAGTGATTGTCAGTTGCCTAATTTCAATGTCCAACTTATTAAGCAGGAAGGCTTTCGTTTTTAGAAAAACTTCCTAAATGGCTAATTTACACTATTATGTATCGTAGAAGATTGAGAGTTTTTCCATTATTATCTCTCACTATTATAAATGTCAACTTAATGTTGATTCGTGCAATCCTTCAATAACTGTTTTAAATGTCAACCTAATCTTGATTTGTGCAATCCTCCAATAGCTTCTCAAGAATATAAAATTTATAATCATTTTATGGGTAACCATAAGAATTCCCTTGCCAGCAATTGCATCTGCTACACTAGGGTCGCTGCTATATCTCACAATTAAGGCACTTTCATGGCTGGGACACTGTGAATTCAAGAACGTTGATGTAGTGTTGTTATGTTGTTTGTGCGGATGGATAAGCACCCGGAAAATGGAACTCTGCTTACCCTATTCCTATTAGCTTTTCGATTTGCTACTGCATCTGTATATAGTGATAAATAATGCAAAACTTAATTTCTTTCTTTATGGATTTACATGCAGTATACATTAATTTGTTTTCAATATTTGTTGCAGATCCATGCATTGAAGTATCCTTGGGTGATCGATATTTCGGCCATCTGGAATCTCTGATCAATGCTGCTGTATGGACAAGGGGTCTCTTGCACTCGTCTGGTGTGTTGTCATAAGAACTTGGTCTCAACCAAGAAAGGGATATGTTTTAGATTTAAATCTTTCAATGAACCTCAACAATTTTGTGTTTCTTGAAGCTCAGAGACTTGGTCACTCTATCTACTCGGAAGAGAAACATTCTGTTTGTGAATAATAATACACAACAGTGTGCGTACACCACCTTTTTCCATTGAGATTTTTTTTTTAAATACTTTTTAAAGTAATATAATTTATATATATAAATCTTTCAATAAAGAAAAAAAGTATGTATTCATCTATGTGATGGTTGACATGATTATGTTTGTGAAACTGATATTTAGATCTCATGGTATACTTCTTCAGACCTATATTTGATCTCATATAGATGTAATTAAAAAATAGATACGGTTGATTTTAAAATATGAAAAATTTCTACTATTATAATTTATAACAAATATTTAGTATAACAAATATTTATTACTAAAAAGTTGGGTTATATATATATATATATATATATATATATATATTTAAAAAGGGTGAGAAGCAAATAGTTTCCTTATCCATTCTATTGAATTGGAAAGTCCGTGAACATTATAAAACTTAAAAAAAATTAAATATATTTTAAAATTACGTAATATCTTATATAATTCATCTTTAAATGTCATTTAATGATAAATGAGTTTGAGTTGGAGCAGGTAACTCCTTATATAATTCATCTTTAAATGCCATTTAATGATAAATGAGTGAGTCATTCTTTTTCACATGAAAATTGTAAGTTATATGAGAAACCTTAGATTTTAGGTAAGAAAAAACAAATTATAACCCATGAAAATACACCTTTAATTACTTATCAGGACAACTAAAAAGAAATATAACTTGAAACTTAGTGCATTGATGTCATTGCCTAACTTGGAACCTGATGGATAGATGTCATGTGAATGCTAGCAAATAGGGATAGACATTGCCTAATCAATTATAAACTGAAAATAAAAAGATTAAAAAATAGTTTAATTTTAATTATTACAAATAATTTAGAAATTAAAGCCAGGTATGAAATAAGAATGGTATACCTGTCGAGTATGATATAAATAAATAAATAGTTTATATTTTAGAAATATTTGTTAAAAAGAATATTAACTCTTTTCATTTAAAAAAGATAAATGGATATATTTAATATTTTATTATATATTAGAAGTTGTATAAATATTATTTTAAAAAATATAAAGAATTTAAAAGAATAATATTTATATTTAATTATTAATTTTGAATGACATTTTATTTATTAATTTTTATCTTCAATGATATTTTATATGTCAATATTTTTTTTGAATTTATGTCTTATTGGTGCAATTGCTAGTTTATGTCCACAACTAACGAGTTATTAAGTTATTAAGAAATTAATCTTATTTGAATACCATAAAATTCCTTATGCTTCTCATTCCGGTTACCAAAAATTATTTTTTAACTAGAGGAAGAAAAGTGCTTAAAATTTCAACAAGTAAAAGTTAAACATCAACATACAAAATGTTTATTTCACTAATTATCTATTCCTAAATGGAAATGGAAAATCATCACATTGAATTTTATCACAGGTTAACTTTAGTCTAAAAATAAAAATGACTCTATAACTGTTGATAAATTATGTAAATCAACATATTTTTTTCTCTATACTCAACTTAGAAAACAATTCGAATTGATGATGTATTCATGAGAGAATTTTTTCATTTAAATGAAATACCAAAACTAGTAATTTATGATAGAGATGTGAATTTTATTTATGCTTTTTGGAAGTATTTGTTTATGGGACTATGCACTCAACTATATATTAGTACTACTTACCATCTGTAAATAGATAGGAAAACTAAATAAGTAAATCATGTACTCGAGGATATGCTAAAGATGTACCTTACGCAACACCCAACCAAGTGATAAGATTACCCATAGTTGGTAGAATTCACATATAATAAAAGTTATCACACTTTATTAAGGATGAGTCCATTCGAATTACTATATGGACACAAATGTAAGACACCTATTTACTGGAACAATCCTAAGCATATCTTAATGTTGGGACAAGACATGGAGTACATTAATACATGGAGTACAAAGACATGGAGTACATTAAGACATGGAGTACAAAGTCATGGAGTACATTGTAAGGAACGTAAGAATGAATGTGAAAGCTCATCAAGATTGGAAAAAAAATGTATGCATAATAGAAAATAACCTGCAGGTAGTTTCAGGTGGGAGATCATGTGTATGTGAGGGTGTCCAAAGACATGGAGTACATTAAAAAATAGAGTACAAAGACATGGGGTACATTGTCAAGAACCTAAGAATGAATGTGAAAGCTCATCAAGATTGGAAAAAAAAATGTATACATAAAAGAAAATAACCTGGGGAGATCATGTGTATCTAAGGTTAAAAATTACACTTTGATGTGGGAAAGTTGTGCAAAATTGGCTCCCTCATTCTGTGGTCTTTTCTAAATAGTAGCTAGAATGCGACGTGTAGCCTATCAATTGCCTTTTCCTAGTCATATGCGTCTACATAATGTATTACTTGTTTATATATTAAAGATGTACATATATGATCCTAAACACATTACGAGCTGGCAATATGTACAAGTAAAAAGTAAATTTCAAATGATTTTATATATGTTTTGTGATTAATGATTCATGGGAAACTAATGACAAATCTCTTGACCATGAATGTAGGTTGAGTGAGATAAATGATTCTTTCTTGAGCCTCTGCATATTCTCGATCGGAAATAAATAATTCTACAGAAGTGAGTTATCACCCATGTTAAAGTGCAAAGCAATAGGAGATAAATAATTCTATAGAAGTGAGTTATCACCCATGTTAAAGTGCAAAGAAATAATTCTACAGAAGTGAGTTATCACCAACATTAAAGTGCAAAGCTGGAACTTTAGAGTGGAAGAGGAAACTTCAGAGGATGATAATTTCATGAATGAGGCATATCCCAAGGGCAATGCTTTTCTCAAAGGGGGAAGATGTAATATCCATTAGTGAAATGTAAATATTTTAATTTACTTTTACCAAAATGAATTAGAAGATCATGGACCATATAAAATGCATGGTATGAATAAGTAATAAAGGATAAAAGTTAATACCAAAAATATATTAATTTCAAGAACCTAGTGGTTAATATCAAGAAATGTTTAAGGTTGAAAGCATGTTAGAACTATCTGTAACGGTTAAGAAGCTAATATATATAGAGAAAAGCTAAATTAAAATAAATGAAATAATATAAACAAAATAATTATGATAGAAAATAGAAACTATAATATAAACAAAATCCAATATAATCCATCCCTTTCAATTAAAACAAAACCTTTTCCATTAAAAGAAAAAATAATGTACAAAATTCAATTAAAACAAAAACCTTTTCCATTAAAAGAAAAAATAATGTACAAAAAACTAGAATTATTCAACTTGAGAACAAACTCTTGTGAATGTCAAAAAATAAAATAAAACACAATTACAATGGTCACCCATATTCCTTATATATAGAAATATTAAACCCTTCAAGTTTAACAAGATACAAATGAAACCGAGACTCATTATATAATATTTAAACATAAATATCAATATAAAAAGCGAGAGTTATACTAAAACTATGCTCTCATAATAATTCATACTCCAACTAGAATGAATGTCTTTCATCAAGATAATGTATCATGGAACACAAAGGAAATTGCAAATAAAAAGGAACAAGTGACATGTGGTATGCCTGAAACCTCATAGAGCTTATAGAAATCTGGTAGAATATATTATATGTATGCTCTTATAATAATTTATACTCCAACGAGAATGAATATCATTAATCAAGATAAAGTATCATATACCACAAAGAAAATAGTAAATAAAAGGAACAAGGGACATGTGGTATGGGTGAAACCCCATAGGGCTTATAGAAACCTAGTAGAATATAATTTATATGCAACAGTCACACATAATGTTGAAGAAAAAGAATAAAATTACCACCATAATATACAAACAAACAACCATAGAGGAACTACTCAGAAATTGAAACCATATATGAAATTATAACAAGCATAGAGGCCATACATCCTTAATTATTATATCACTAGAATAATTGAAAAGCACGGACAATAGTTTCAACCCTTTGAATTCATAAACCAAAGAAAAATAATTATATAGGAAAAATATAGGACCATTTTGGCAATTGTATAGTCTCAAGTCCAACATGCGAGAAGAGTAGATTTTCTTAGTCAAAAGAAAGACCTATAGTCTAGACAAAATTTTCTTTTATAATAAAGACCTAAAGATTGGCTCTCAAACTTGTTGAAACCTGAAAAAAATCAACCAAGAAGCAACCATTAAAACCTGGAGACCCTCGCTTAAGTGGGAAACGGCACTCATAGCTCATCCTTTTTAACAAGGGTTTAAAGAATCTGAACCTATCATGGCCATGATAGGGAGAACACATTGAAAACAAATTTATACTTCAAGAAATAAGGCATGCCACGAAAGAGAGGGGAGCTAGTTACTTCCATAACTACTTAACAACATGTTATAGTTGGATTTGAAAAACAATCTTTAGCTATTGATCCTATGGTTCTCACAGACACCAAGGTGGAGAAAATCCCAACCACTAGTAGTGCCATACAAGTGGATGCATACAAAAGGTTCAAGACACTTTCCAATGAAATTTTCGTAACATAATTTCATAACCATACAATCCTAAGAGGAACATATATATATATATATATATATATCCATCTTTTTATTTCATAAAATATCTAAAATAGTCCAAATTTTATTATGAAATAACTACTTAATTTATAAACACTCATATATTAAATGTTTCAAATAATCCTCTATTAATGCACCTCAACTCATGGGTACAATGTTTGAAATAGTCCAAAATTCACTGTGAACCATCTCTAAATCCTTATTCACTCAACCACATCAACAAATATTTAAAATAATCCAAAATATATTATGAAATAGCTCATTAATTTATAAATTATAACTTATACATTAAATGGTGTTTATCTATAATATTTTCTTAGTTAATTTTAATCACAATTTTTATAAACTTGAGTTTAAATTGTTTTATCTATATAATTTAAATTCCTCGAAATATTTTTGAATTGAATCAATTTATACATTAAAAAATATATTTTAAACAAAAATCTTACTTAAGAATATATGACTAGTGAAAAAGTCTTTTGGTAAGTTAAACTATACATTTATAAACACCCATCTGGTAAATTTTTCAAATAATGGTCTTTTAATTCACCTCAACCCAAATAGTCTAAATTTCACTATGACTAAACTCATTAATTTGCCTCAGGTCATGTTATTGAAGGACCATAGTTTCATTCTAATGTGAATTCAAATTCCATCATCTTGATGGATATAAGGAACAATTACAACCATTATTATTTTCGTCTAAATTCCATTATGACCAAACTCATTAATTTACCTCAGGTCATGTTATTGAAGGAGCATAGTTTCATTCTAATGTGAATTCAAATTCCATCATCTTGATGGATACAAGGAACAATTACAACCATTATTATTTTCCAAGGTTTTTAAACTAGGGAGAGTTGGAGTATCATTGGATTTTGGGAGGCTTTATTCATCAACCCATCGGTTAAATAATCCATATTTCCCTCTGAGACAGTTCATTAATTCACCTCCATCCATGCATCTAAAGCCTTCGCTAATTCACTTCGGAAAATTGTGATCATATAAGTATAAATTCCTTTCTCTTGATAGATACAAGGAACCATGATAATGATTATAACAACGATTATATTTCATGAAATTTTTCAAAGAACGAGAACTAGTTTACATATTTACTCAACAAAATATCATGACAACTGGAGCCTTGGGAGGTAGTTTTTGAAACGCTATATGTAGAGATGACTAGGTCTATTTCCAATTAATTACCATCTAGTATAAAGCCTCCAATATGCTAATACCTTTTTAAATTTTGTTCATAAATTTTATTAGGTATTAAATTTTGTTCATAAATTTTATTAATATATAGAATTAATATTTATTTCCAAAATTGTTAGGTTATTTTTGTCTTTTTAATTAAATTTATTAATTAAAATTTTTATATTAACAAGTGTCATATAAAATGAGTTACAATTTTTACAGTATGTGTTATTTATAACCCATGGTATTATAACAAATTAGATTAAGAATTTCCATCATCAAGTGTTGATAAATATCTATGGTTAAGAATCTTGGTACACAATTTCTTAAACTATATTATCTCCATCATCAAATGTGAGTTAAATATCCATGGTTAAGACTCATACTACATGTTTTCATTAAATGTATATATATTTACCATAATATTAATTCTTCTTATAATTGATAAAAAATATTATTATTTTGAATAAAAGCATTCTTTACGTAATTATTTTGACCTTATTATTTTTAACAACTTTAAGATTAATTGTTTTGATGCTTATCAACATTTACTCACTCATCAATTCAATTTTTCCCATCCATGTTCTTCGTGAATTCATTTCGCACGTCCATTAAATGTCTAAACAACTACTTCATCAATTCACTTGCACAAAATCTTTCATTCATCCATTTGTCCCAAGTATTAAATAACCTACTCATTTATTTGATTTTATGGATCCATTTTGTTGAATAATATAACCTACTCATGAATAATCAATAATTAAATGGATCTAGTTTGATAATACTCGAAATGAGGTTTTCACCTCAAGCTATAATATCCCTAGAGGGCTTGGTACATCATATCTAGATTGGTTTAATTATTAACTAGTAGAATCACATTAAAAATATTAATGTGGTTGATAAGGCTTTATAAATATAACCAAGAAATCTATTGGAACATCAAAAATGTCTTACTAATGCACACATTCACATCATTAACTATGTATAAAAAAAGGTGATGGGTCTAGTTTAACTGAAGAAAAAAAATGAATTATAAATGAATGTTATAAATAATAATTAGGAACTTTCATCGAGAAACTTATCAGAATTGGAATATGTCAAATCCCTACGAAATCGATGGGTGTCTAGTACAAATATTATTTTTTAATTTTTTGAATATAAAGAAATGGACCATTTTGTTAAATAAAATTTGGTTATATATAAATTGTCACGTGAGGATGTAACTCTTCAAATGAACTGTGTTTACTCATTAACATTGTTCATCATTATATACATGAGCGATTGAATCTTGGGTTTCAACTCCCGATGACTCTTCATTTCCCATTATTTATTATTTATATTATTTAAAAGTGTTCACCCGATCCCCATGGTTAGGTGTCAACATTACCCCCCTTAATCTGAAGGTATGTTGGTGAGTCTAAGCATCGTTATGAATCTTTCAAGTTTTTCTCTTCCAAGCGCTTTGATGAAGATGTCTGCAATCTACTCATTAGAGGAATAATGGCATAGATGGATAATCTTGGTCTCAACATGATATAGAATTAGATGGTATTTTGTATTGATGTGCTTCGTTCGACCATGGAGCTTTGGGTTCTTGGAAAACTTTATTGCAGAGGTGTTTTCAATCATGAGTGGAATTGAATGTACCTGTTTCACCTGCAAATGTTCTAGAATTTTCCTGAGCCACACAATTTATTTGTTTGCCTCACTTGTAGCCACATATTCTACCTATGTTGTGAAATCTACTGAAACTGATTATTTGTGTGATCTTGAGGAGAAAGTTCCTCATCTAACACTCATAGAATAACTAGAAGTGGATTCTAGTTTCTTTGTCTCCATCAAATTCTGAATCAAAGTATCCAATCAACTTGAAGTTTCCCACATGTGTATACTTGAGTCCAAAGTATTAAGTTCCCTTCAAGTACTTTAGAACTATTTTTGCAGTAGAACAATGTCCCTCACATGGGTTTTTTATAAACCTGGAGAGGATTCCAATGACAAATGAAATGTTTGGTCTAGTAGTAGTTAGGTAGTTGAGACTTCTTACAAGCTATCTATAATTTGTTGCATCCTCAGATTATTTTCCTTCAATGGATGTGAGCTTTAAGTTTTTTTCCGTTGGATTAGTTAGAGGATTGCACTCAACCATGCCAAACCTATTCAATAGATCTCCAATGTACTTATTTTGAGAAAGGAATATAGACTTCGGATGTTGAGTTACTTCAATACGAAGATAGTAATGAACATAGCCCAAATCAGTCATTTAAAAACCTTTCCTCAATTCCTTCTTTATGGACGTAACACAACTCTCATTATTCTATGTCATCAGATATCATCTACATATACCACAAGATATACAACTATTTTTCCAACTTTCTTGACAAAAAAAGTTTCATCATCAAGATCACAATATTTGAAGTTGAGTTTTAGAAGATACTCAGTTAACTTTTCACACTAGGCTCATAGTGCTTGCTTGAGGCCATACAAGGATTTCACAATTTTGAACACTTTATGTTCATGTCCCTTCACAAAAAATCTTCCATGTTGAGACATAGAAACATTCTCTTTCACATCGCCATTCAAGAAAGCAGTTTTTTCATCAATTTAATGAACTTTCCAACTGTTGTGACTGGTTAGGGAAAAGAGTGTCCATATGGTAACCCATTTTGTTGTGGGGGAAAAATACTCCTCATAATCGAGCCCTTCCTTCTGTGCAAAACCTTTTGCCACAAGCCTATATTTGTGCTTGTCAAGTGAGCCATCAGCTTTATACTTGTTCTTCTAGACCCATTTGAAGACAATTGGTTTGGTTCCCAATGGAGGATCAACCAACTTCCAAGTCCCATTATTTATCAAGGAATCATACTCATTTTGCATCTCTTCTTTCCATTCATCATTAGAAGTGAATTCTTTGAAGGAAGTTTGTTCAAAATATCTAGACAAATTCATATCACAATCATAAGAAATATCCATATCAACAGGTGAATCAGAATAATCTACATCACCTCCATTTTTCCTGATTGAATTTCTTGTTCTTGTCTTTCCATCCTCATCA
The DNA here is from genome assembly GCA_031772625.1 of Pinus tabuliformis. Lineage (NCBI taxonomy): Eukaryota > Viridiplantae > Streptophyta > Pinopsida > Pinales > Pinaceae > Pinus > Pinus tabuliformis. The sequence goes on from CM062808.1 coordinate 522,739,453, forward strand.
TCATGAACACTTTCAAGTGTCTTTGTTAGCCACTTTGGGGGACCTTTCTCAGATGGTCTAGGCTGATCAGTGGATTGAGTTGGGGCTGAATCAAGATTAAGTCTCCCAATTTTGTCAATCATATCACTCAAAGTTCATGAGTGGTTGGAGTTTCTTGCAGGGGAGAGAGTGATTTAGAAGAAGATTCCATAGATCAATCTAGTATAGGAATTCCCCCTTGAAGATGTGGAATATGATTATCAAATTCACGAAATGATTTTGTATTTCCAAATCTATCGAAGTGATCAAGTTGTCACTCAACAACATTATCAGCTTTGGAAGATTTAGAAAAGATTACATCTCTACATACAACAAGCTTTTTATTAACTTCATCATAGAGATGGTATGATTTGGAGGTATCTGAATTCCCCAAGAAGATACACTTAAGACTTCTTACAACAAGTTTATTTCTATGTAATTTTGGTATCATGGCATAACATGTGGAACCAAAGACCACGAGATGCTTTACCGAAAAAATGTGGCCATACCACATTTCATAAGGAGTCTTATTTCTATTAGCATTAGATGGTCATCTATTCTTTACATATACAACACATAGAACTGCATGAGCCCAAAACATGAATTTTACATTCTTGAAAACCATCACAGAATGTACCATGTTTAAGATTATCCTATTCATTCTTTGAGATACTCCATTTCATTGGGAACTATAAAGCACAGTTGTTTAATGTTTGATCCCATGCTCACGAAGATAGTTTTCAAATTCATTTGAAGTGTACCCTTTTCCATTATAAGTGCGAAGAGTGCCAATATGAGATTGTGCATCATTTTCAATCCATGTATGGAAATTCTTGAATGGTTGAAAAGCATGAGATTTGTTCATCAATAAATAAACCCAACACATTCTACTGTAGTCATCAATAAATGTCATCATATATTTATTTCCATTTGCAGAAGGAACAAGCATTGGACCGCATAAATCTCAATGAATGAATTCAAGTTTTCTATGTGCTCTAGAATGTTAGTCATGAAAAGATTATTTTCTATGCTTTTGTAGAATACGAGCATCACATTGCTTAAGTTTCCTAGGAATTGTAGGCAAACGAGTAACACCATTTTTATTCAACAAGCAAAGCTTGTCATAATTCAAGTCTCCAAATCTAGCAAGCCATAATAGACTTGATGGAAATGTACCTTTATGATAATGAGAACTATATGAGAAATTTTGTGCATGAACATAGGTACCTTGCAGCGTCAGAAGCCTTTCTTCTTTTATCCCCATCATGACAAGTGAGTTTTGGTGCTTTTATCATCTCAACCTTGTGATCAAACATATGAATGGAATGTCCTTGCTCGTAGATGTGGACCAAGAACAACAATTTTCTCCTGAGTTGTGCTAAGTTTGTTTCATTTTGGATCAAAGACGAAGTGTTCACTGTATTTCATTCATTTCTTTAATGTTTATAACGGTATTCCGAACATCTCTCCTAAACCTAATGCAAGGATAAAAATGTGATTTTGGAGGTAGTTTTGCTTAGAGAATAAATGTAAGGGTGAGTGAATTTACTCTTTGTAATAGTTCCCTTAACAAAATTACTAATAAATTTATTATGAGTAGTAAAATGAAAATAAGATTACTAAGTAAATATTTACAAGTTTTTACAAGGAATTAAAATAATAAATATATATATATGAAATAAAATTTCAAAACTTTGAAAACTAAAAATGCATTTTGACAATAAAAGTACAAGTATGGTTATTTTATTTTTAATAGTGGTGGGCAAAATAAACATTTAATTTATATATACATATTTTTTTAAATTAAATGATAAAAAAATAATTTAAAATAAAAACTTATAAATAAATAAATATAAAAGGATAAATTTATTTTAAAAATTCTTGTTAAAATTTTAACTATTTAACTACTCTTAAAATTATAATTATATATAAAATTAAGGAAATAGAGATGTGGATTAGAGAGAAGATTAAATGAAATGGATGTTATTACACTCAAACAACCTACAAATTGGAGATAGCCCTAACTTATGATTCAACAAGAAGTTAAACATCTAAAAAGATATTAGAGATGAGGAGTATCCCACTTATCAGAGAAATCTATTTTTTTAATTTTATAAAATAACAACAAAATATTAATATTCTCATTAAAAAAAACCTTAATAATAAATAATATATCAAAAACAAAATTGATCGTTAATGATAAATAATATTTGATTAAAAAAACAATGCTTTCTCGCTTTCCTAAACTCTATAATTTCAAAGTTCATTATATCTTCTATTTTAAGTTATTTTAAACATATTGATTCTTCAATTTTATAAAAATAAATGTTTTTTTATTTTTTATAATATTATTTCAAATATTGAAGATTTTTTTCATTACATAATTTATTATACACAATACTAATATAAAAAATCTTATGAAATTAACTAATTTTTTTTAGTAATACTATTTTAAACATACAAAAAAGTTTCTTTTCATTTAATAATTTAATATACATTATTATATATAACAACGAAAAAATATTTTTAAGAACATCATTAATTATCTAATATCATTTATCTTCACTACAAAGATATAATAAAACAGATAAGAAATAAAATAAAAACTAAATTAAGATATTAATAGTAATGCCTAAAATATCGTTCAACATTTTTATAAAAAAAAAATATAATTTATTTAAACAAAACATGTCCTTAAAAAAATAACAATATTTATAATATTTAATAATAAACAAATAAACAAATTGTTTAGAAACAAACATTCATAGAAGTAAAAATAAAATCTCGTATTTAAAATTAAAAACAAATTTCAAGTTTTCTATTTTTTAGTTAATATTATCCTTTTGAGTTAATGTTATCTCCTCGCTCCCGTGTTATCGCGTTAACTTGCGTGCTCCTATTTCAGCATTAAATACCCAATATATGGCTGGTTAGCTCTTTCCTTAACTTGTGTGCTCCTATTTCAGCATTAAATACCCAATATATGGCTCGTTAGCTCTTTCCATTTCCGAAAGGGAAAGAGCTAACCATCCATATATTGGGTATTTAATGCTGAAATAGGAGCACGCAAGTTAACGCGATAACACGGGAGCGGGCAATTTCGGCATTAAATAAGGAAAGAGCTATCCAGCTATATATTGGGTATTTAATGCTGAAATAGGAGCACGCAAGTTAGCCCGATAACACGGGAGCGGGCAAATATTATTTAATGCCGAAATTGCCCGCTCCCGTGTTATCGCGTTAACTTGCGGGAAAGAGCTATCGAGCTATATATTGGGTATTTAATGCCGAAATAGGAGCACGCAAGTTAGCGCGATAACACGGGAGTGGGCAAATATTATTTAATGGAAAGAGCTAACCAACCATATATTGGGTATTTAATGTTGAAATAGGAGCACGCAAGTTAAGTCGATAACACGGGAGCGGGCAATTTCGGCATTAAATAATATTTGCCCGCTCCCGTGTTATTGGGCTAACTTGCGTGCTCCTATTTCGGCATTAAATACCCAATATATGGCTGGATAGCTCTTGGAAAGAGCTAACCAGCCATATATTGGGTATTTAATGCCGAAATAGGAGCACGCAAGTTAACGCGATAACACGGGAGCGGGCAATTTCGGCATTAAATAATATTTGCCCGCTCCCGTGTTATCGGGCTAACTTGCGTGCTCCTATTTCGGCATTAAATACCCAATATATAGCTGGATAGCTCTTTCCTTCGGGCAAATATTATTTAATGCCGAAATTGCCTGCTCCCGTGTTATCGCGTTAACTTGCGTGCTCCTATTTCAGCATTAAATACCCAATATATCGCTGGTTAGCTCTTTCCATCTCTTTCTACATAATGTGATCATCCCTAATTATCATCCCTATTTATCATGGCTATTGATCCATTACAAATTTGGTGGAACATGGCTATGTCTTCCATACTTTATAATCAGCGCTGCTTGATTATGTGGAAAGAATATTATCCTTTTCATTTAATGTTATCTCTTTCTACATAAATATGAATCCCAAATCAAGTAATCATCGCTATTGATCATGGCTATTTATCCATTACAAACTTGGTGGAGCATGGCTATGTCTTGCTCGATACTTTATAATCAGTGCTGCTGGATTATGTGGACTTCTTTCCACATATTTCTTGACCAGGCATTTCTCAGCTGTGCATTTATAGTAATCCCTGTAAGGAAAAAGAAAATAGTAAGGGGCAGTCTTAGAAAGTTCATTGCTTAAAAGATTCATTACTTGATTAAACATAAACATAAATGAAAAAATATTTATTTAATAATGTTAACATGCCTTGCATTGTGATTTCCCTTTGTATGTTTGGTTCCATATTTCCACCATCGATATCCATCATCCAGAAAATCATCTTCACTCATTATTTGTAGGACGACGTGTTCCTCCTCTGTATCACCCATACTCCTGTGATTTGACCACCACTCAAGAGAACATGTTAATTATTTGTGGTGATTTTATAGCGCATAAATGTATACAAATATCAAAGAATCTAAATTCACCTGGACATTTAATACACGACATCAGTAGCATCTGGATGACCCATTGACTGTAGTCGATTGCAGTGTATAGATGATGCTACATCAAAACCAACCGCCAATGGTTTTTGTGGCATGGGATGTTCATGACCATCTCCATTATATTTAACCTTTTCCACTGGTCCAGTAGGAAAGCATAATACTCTCCTTTTCATCTGACAGCCTGAGTATGTACATTTGCAATAATGACAAATATATCGACCCTGTTGAACTTTTGCTCTCCCGTACATCCTCCACTTATAGCATTTTTCATAAGATGGCAAATGATTCTCGGGAGTTGACTGATTTACAGACATTGTGGATGATTCTGCCTGTTCAAAGCACAATCCATACACCAATGACATTGTTAAATTTTATTAATAGCGAACAAAAATTGCATATTCTACCTGTAAGAAAAGCACAAAGTTTACCGAAAAAAGCATGCAGTTCAGACCTTACTGCAAAAGCACAAAGTTTACCGAGAAAAGCATGTAGTTCAGACCTTACTACAGTTACCCCATATAAGGTATAGTCTTCATGGTGAAGACCTCATTAGAGACCTTGTTGGCATAATGAAATAACTGTCACAATAGAAATCTTAGTATATCAATGAGATCATAAGTGAAGATCTCAATAGATGACATGGTGATGAAGCAATAGTTAAGATCTTATTGATACTAATGGCTTCAATGGTGCAACAATGAGGATGATTTCAGCCAAATATCGAAACGAGGATTGATATCTTGGTCTTACAGAGGCAAAATGTCTCAAGGGTCATGGTCTTGGTATTCGTCAATGAATTCTCTATAAGAATAATTTACTGATGGGTCTTTCTCTCCAAGAGGGAGAGGTTTTAACCGTGGCAGAAAGCCAATCATTTGTGTTCTTGTCTCTTTTGTTTTGAATAGAAGTTTGATGAAGCCAACATACACATGCTAATCATGAAGTAAACATCAAGCTAAGATATATTGTTTAAATACTTTAGAAATTGTTATCATGTAACGAAGAATCAACATAACTATGAATGTCGTAGTTCCTTCAACAAGAGGCACCTAGGAGAAAGTATTGCTAGTAGAGGTTGATAAGGGGCAAAGGCATGCCAAATTGGTGAAGGAAGAGAGCAGTATTAGAGAGAAATTTTGAGGTGACATTTGGCATTATGGTACATGTGTTGTCCTTGATGGCAACTCACATGTATGATAACCAAATGAATTCACACAAGAGTTCAGAAATGATAAATTGATGTATGATGGCAACTCACATTGTAACAGGTCAATTCAGAGGTAAGAGAGTAATGGCACAGAAGAACAATATTATGGGACAAAGGATTACAAATCAGAATCAAAAAATTGAGTAAAGAGAAATTTTTAAGTTGTATACATTGTTTAACCTAGTCCAAGTCGAGTATACATGTGGATACACAAAATAAAAGATGCATATACTTATGTGCACAATGTCAAAGTGCATACGGGTTAAGGAATATGAGTTGATGGGTTTCAGTGATTGGTTGATGCAGTGGTGATTTATTTTAAGCTTCAATTTTACGAATGGGTTTAGTCTCAAAATTTTATGAAAGGTGGCCTACCTATTGTGTTGATGTGTACGAGTATTGAGTCTGAAAATTTATGAAACATGGTCCCCAGAGAATGAGTGAATATGGTAGCCTTTTGTAGGTTGGTGCCTACATATTGGTAATCATATTAGTGAGTACAAGAGCTAGGGGGTCAGAAATCCCTTCCAGTAGAAGATGGAAAACGAGTGAAGGTTGTAGCCTTCAGCAGGTAGATGCCTATGTACTGTAAAAGGTTTGCACCAGTACAAAACTTGTAAGGACTTTTAATAATAAGAAGATGGAAGATTGAGATGACAATAACGGAGGTTTTTTCCCACATTGGGTTTCCACTTGAAAAATCTTTGTGTTCATGTGTGGTGCTTATGTGTGTTGATTTATTCTATTCTTACTACATCTGATTACTACATAATAAATGCATCACGCTCTGATTTAAGTTCAACATACAATGAATTAGTTGTTTTACAAGCCTATTATTTATACACTCGTTTTTTTCATTATTCGCGGGCATATGCTATTTGGTTAATGTAAAATCACGTATATAGTTTGAAAATAAAAATTATTATTGTGGAAGTTTAAAATACTAATTCACCCCACCTCCCCCTCTTAGTATTTTTTCCAACAATTGGTATGAGAGAAAGTCTTTCAAAAGAATCATGATTGGTTGAAGGAAGATCTCTCAAGATGAGAAATCAAGAAGGAATGGCATCTATGAGAACACCAATCTTCAATGGAAATAACTTGACATATTGGAAGATAAGAAAAGAAGTGATATTAAACTAATGCCAAAGTCGTCAATGCATTCTTGGGAAGTCTATCAAAATAAGAATTTTTCAAAGTCATGCAGCTCAAAACAACCAAGGAAATATAGGGCAAAATCATTTAGAGGTACGAGGGAAACCAATGCCAAATTAGTCAATGTAAATTTTGGGCAACATATCGAAATGAGAAAGCATCATCAAACTCCAAGCTATGGAAAAAGAAGGAATTACAGGCATGAAGATGAGGCATAGGTCTCTTTGTAGAAAGACAAGAAATCAGTGGTACATTCATAGAAAATGCTCAAAACACATGACAAGTGAGAAAGATAAACTCATTTCATATAATGCTTTAGAAAAGGAAAAGAATGTCACTTTTATAAACGACAAACTAGCTCTCATTAAGGGTAAAGGTTATGTTTATCTAAAAGAAAAGGTTAAGGTTAGAAATCTTATGTATTTTGATGGTTTAAACAATAACTTATTGATTTTTAGTCAAATGTGTGATCAAGGAAATGAAGTTGTATTTCGATCAAAAGAATTTGTGGTTCATGAGCTTGACAGAGGAAAGACCATAATCAAAGGTACAAGAACTCCAAGCAATCTATATATACTAAAAGGATGCCAAGAACAATGTTATCGAAGAAAAATAGAAGAGAACTCATTTTTGTACAGAAGAATGGGGCCTCTAAGCTATTATCAAATAAGAAAATCATGCAGGCCCAAGGTTGTTTGTGATCTTCGAGATATCATCATCTCAGAAAATACCATGCACAAACCATGTCAATTAGGTAAGAAAATGAGAGTTTAATTCAATTCCAATGAAGGATCAATAAGTAAGCCTCTTGAACTCATTCATACTCATTTGTGTGGACCAACAAGGAAAAATTCACCTCGTTGAAAAGAATACTACGTGTTATCCATTGATGATTTTTCTAGAATGTTCTGGATTTTACTAAAACATAAAGATGAAGCATTTGAAAAGTTTAATGTCTTCAAAGATTTACTTGAAAATGAATTAGATCTAAAATCACATGTATGAGATCTGATCGGGGAGGAGAATTCATATTAGATGAATTTTTTGAATTTTGTGAACAACATGGAATAAAGACATAGTTCTTTGTTACAAAAACTCCTGAACAAAATGGCGTGGTGGAAAGAATTAATAGAACAATTATAGAAATGGATTGAGCTATTATTGATGTGTCTCAAAATTCTGACACCTTCTGGGGTGAAGTTACACATATTGCAGTAAATATTCTCAACAAATCTCATGTACATGTAAATAGTGATAAAATTCGAGATAGAGTATGGTAAGCTTCCCATTCCAAAACACTTCAAAGTTTTTGGAAACAAATTTTTCATCCAAAAAACTGATGAAAAGCTTGGTAAGTTTGAACCTAGATGAGAGGAAGGAATATTTCTTGGTTATTCATCTAAAAGTAAAGGATACAAATTTTATAGTATGAGACTTCGGAAAATTGTTGAATGTATTGATGTTCTAATCGATGAAGCATGAATAAATCTGAAACAAGTGACATCAAGTAAAGAAGATGATAATAATGAAGACGATGAATCCTCTAAGGGTTGGTGTGGAAGTTGAACAACCAAAGGGATTCCAAGAGACCACTTGGATTATGAATCCAAGGGTCACCATGTACTATAAATGTATATCATTGTTAATAATAGACATACTCTCATGCTTATCTTTTAGATTATGTTGTTTCCATGTATTTTTTTGACATGTATGTGTTTGACATGGTATCAGAGTCGACCTTCTCCTGCCCTGCTCAAATTTGAGCCATTGTTTCGTATCCTTTGTAGATCTAAGCACTCCTCCTTATCGGTTTTGTGCCTTTCAGAACTTCTTCATTGTCACTACGGTTCTTCTGTGCTCTAGATGCTCCTTTACCTAAAAATTTGGTTATCCTCTCTCCTGAGCTACCCAACGTTGTCCTCTCGAGTGAGCTACCTAATGGCATAACTATGCAGTGATTTTCATCTTCCACAGTTGATCCTGCATGAAATAATTTTCCATCCAATTCGTTTCCTCAGGGTACGCCTACTCTAATGATCTAAAATCCGTGCCTACTCCCTAGCTCCAGTGGATTCCAGAAACACTCTCTAACATTGCAGAAGTGAGGCTCCTGGCTAACGAAATTAATATTCACATCAGCGCACTCTGATATTTTGCTATTATTCTTCAGCGAAATTGAAATCGTCTAGTCAAGTATATTATCACCTCTAGAAATGCTCTCTACCATTGTAGAAGTGTAGCACTTCCATGGGCAAATCCATCAGATTCCACAATTATACTAATGTTACCCCCAGTTCTTGAAGATTTTTCAACCTTTTCTGCTTCTCTTATTTTAAAGAATGGACTATTCAAGCTAAACTAGCAAGGGTGTCATTATTGATGCTTGTTGACTGACTATACACTCCTCCTTCTGCGTGTATACCCCTTTGCTCAGCTTTACCTCAGTTCTCGTATCTACCTGGCTTCTTTAAATTAACAAGAATGAAGGCAAGATCTGAGGCAATGGCTAGAGCTTGAAAAAGGATGGGGAAGGAGGGCAATGGAAACAAACAAATAGACTTCTTATGGTTGTTCACCCCATCGAAGTTCTGGATGGCAGTGTGCAATTGAAAGAGGGACCTATTCAAGAGAGAAGTGTTATCACGCAGAGGGTAGAGAGGTCGAACCCATGACCACAATCACCTGAATTTCAGCTTCAACATTTTGAAGCCTTTGAATTTCTCCTTTATAGTACTCAAGCGCGACCTTGACATTGGAATCTATTCCATTGGCAAGAAGGGGCTTTCGCTCAACAGATCCTTCTGGTGGCTTGCGCTCAGATCCTTCTCCTGCCACTCCCATACGCTGTAAATTTTGGACATGTGTCCTTGGTGAGAGACCCATTATTGAAATATCAAGCTCAGTTCATAGTGAACCTTCCACTCTATTGTCATGTTCATAGTTGAATGTCATGGCATTTGAATCTCAGACCATTAAGAATATGATTGAGCATATGGGCTCTGCCAGTGATTCAGATGTGGAGGGAAAGGTGCACTTATACTCTTCGACAGCTTTGCATTGGCTCATTTGTGGAACTATAATCAAGTTGTTGTGGGTGTGTGGCACAGTAGAACAAATCGAACATGTGTATGACATAGCACAAGAGTATTGAATTGAAAGGTGAACAGGTTGAACCCAAGATTCACCATGGGTTGCAAGTCGACTTGGTTCGAACAATGTAGCCAGATTTACAATGTCAATCTAATGCCTCTTAGAATGATTCCCATTATCTTGTTTCTCAAGACTTAGATGGAAACGTGCATGCTTAACTGGCCTACAATCAAACTCATTTCAATATAGGAGCATAGGTAAGCAGTTTTTGAGCGCTCAGGTCTTGGTGCACTCCAGGATCAGTGGATATAAAAAAAGTTGGTATTGTGGAATTCAACACCATTGATTATAAAAAGCTGGTATTGTGTTCATGTTATCCTTTGAATATTTTATGAAAAAAATTTGTGCACGAAGAGTTTAGCTAGAAGAGTTTAGGGTTGAAAAGTTACTCTTGACCTTCTCTAGGTGCTTTGAGATTTGCACATATTTCAATCATTGTGGCCTCTTTGTTTAGGTCCTATTAGGATACCAAAAATTGTCAATGTTGCTGACCTTAAATGGTGGATATTGTTAATGTGTTGACCTTAAGTGGTCGAGTTTTTAAGTGGTGGATATTTTGAGTGCACTACGATTTACAAATTTGTGTTCTTTTATGCTCCTTAGTCGTTTTCGTTGAGGATTTTTTCTCTACTTCACCCTTGAGGTCTTTAAATGGCTTTAAATGGTAAAGTATTAGACTTCCTAAAAAATTTGATACAGTCTACTATTGATGACACAGTTAAAATTAGCAAAGCCTCTCTTTCAGAGATTCAAATTTGTCTGCAAAATACACAAGACAAAATTGAATTTTTGCAGCTTGAATCACAACTACAACAAGAAGAGCTACAACATCATAAGGATCATTCTCTTCAAAACATTGAGATAAACTCCTGTCATCAACAAGTTCGTATTGTTCAAGTTCATTCAGATTTAGTACCTAATGAAGTAGCAGTTGTACATGCAGATGCAAAAATTCATTGTGCACTTCCCAATTTGGTCATCAGACCTTGGGAAGAGATTGTCCACAACAAGCATAGAACTAGTCCTGGATATGACAAGGATGTGTCCTTTCATATTCCAAATTACTCAAAGCCCATCGAGTTGCATAGTGTTGGATTCCTTCATGACAGTTCACCTTCACCGGTTCCAGATTCTGCTCCTCTTCCATAGCAAAAAAAACAGATTGTGAAATTCCAACACTATGATCGAGTTGGCCATATTGAAGATCATTGTTTCAATCGTCATCCATGTAAGAACTATCATAAATCTAGTCATTCTTCAAACAGATGCTTCAAAAAGAAGCATCTTGCAAGAACAAAAATTGATCTTGGATGGATCGCTTCTTGGCAATGGGCATCAACGGCCAAGAGGATATTTCAGTCATATGTCTGAACATGTTCTAGAGTATTGAACAATCTTGCAACTGATTTTCTCCATAATCTCAACTTGTGTCTGACATGGGTGAAATGATGGTCATCTACAAGCTTCAAAGCCACATCAAGCGAGCCTGAGCCACAACCTACCATACTAGATTCAGAGTTGTAGCCAGAGATAAAGATGCCCCTGAGCATGCCTTCAATTGGTGATACCTATTCAAAGAATTGGGGACACTTCCTCTAGAAGAAGACTTCATCTTCTTGGAAGCTTTGGAAGAGTTCAAGGAATTAAATTAAGCATTCCATAGTTGATGGTCATCCTTAAGCCATCACAGGTTAAGACCTCCCTTTTGAGGTTGAGGTTCTCCCTTTTATATGTGGTGATACCTCCCTTTCATGGTTGATGTTTTCCCTCTTCAAAACATGACGAGCACTTCCTCTAGTAGAATACCTCAGCTTCATGCCAGATTTGGAAGATTCCAGGAAACACACTAAGAATTCAAGTGTCGGTGGTCATCATTAAACCACATCCCTTTATAAAAACATTTCAAAGAGCGGATTCAGCCTAGTGCTTCCATGCATTTTTGCACATTTTATATTACAGCTCTCTTCTTGGACTCATACATACCCATTCGGATTAGCAGGCAAATGTTGGACGCCAAATCCTCTAAAGGTTGGTGTGGAAGCCAAACAGCTAAAGGGAGTCCAAGAGACCACTTGAATTATGAACCCAAGGTTCACACCATGTACTATAAATGTATATCATTGTCAATAATAGACGTACTCTCATGCTTATCTTTCATATTTTTTTGTTGCCATGTATGTGTTTGACCATATCAAATCAAAATGATAAAGACGAAAAAACCAATGAAGCATGAGAAGAAGATACATGTGACATGGAAAAGGCTCCCTCTAGGTATGTTCAAAAGAATCATCCAAAATATCAAATTCCAGGAGAAAAAAGGTTTGGAGTACAACAAGAAGAACTCTTGTAGGATCTTCTAGTTATCTATCCCTATTATCCTCCATAGAACCACAAAATGTAAGTCAAGCTAGTAAAGATGAATTTTGGGTTAAGTCCATGAATGAAGAACTTGACCAAATTGAAAAGAATGATACTTGGGAATTAGTTCCTAGACCTCATGGTAAAAATGGTATAGGGACAAAATGGATGTTTAAGAATATGTTGAATGAAAATGGAGAGGTAATTAGGAATAAAGGAAATCTTGATTGTAAAGAGTATGCACAACAAGAAGTTATATAATTTGAAGAAACTTTTCACGTGTAGCTAGACTTGAAGCCATAAGAATGTTTCTTTCTCTTTGAAGTTTTTGAAAATTCAATGTTTATCAAATGGATGTAAAATCTACATTTCTTAATGGAGATCTAGAAGAAGAAGTATACGTTGAACAACCAGAAGGATTCATTTTGGGAAATGATACAAATATTGTATGCAAACTCAAAAAGGATTTATATGGAATGAAACAGGCTCCAAGGGCATGGTATTATCGTCTTGAAAAATATTTTCAACAACAAGGTTTCACAAAAGGATTGTAGAAAACAACTTATATACAAAAATTGAGAATGATAAACTGCTAATTATTGTTGTTTATGTTGATGATATCATCTTTGGGAGTAATGGAGAATCTATGAGTCAAAACTTTTCTTCTATTATGGAGCAAGAATTTAAAATGTCTTTACTTGGAGAACTAATCTATTTTATTGGTCTACAAGTGGAACAAACAAAATGTGGCAGACCAGATATCATGCACGTAGTAGAAATTGTTGGAAGATTCCAAGCCAATCCAAAGGAATCACATCTTCAGGCAGTAAAGAGAATATTCAAATATCTCCAAGGAACTCAAGACTTTGGTCTATCGTATCCTAAAGATACAAATCTCACCCTTCATGCATATACAAACGAAAATTGGGTTGGGAATGTTGATGATTGGAAAAGCACTAGTGGAGGTTCATTTTATATGGGTTCATGACTAGTATCATGGTTCATCAAGAAACAAAGTTGGATTGCCTTATCTATAGAGGAAGCAGAATATGTGGGTGATGAATCTTGTTGCACACAACTTCTCATGATGATGAAAACATTACAAGATATTCAAATTAAATGTTCTCCACCCATCTCCATCCTATGTGATAATACAAGTGCTATTAGTATTTCTAAAAATCCTATTATGCACTCCAAGACCAAGCATATTCCTATTAAGTATCACTTTCTACAAGAACAGGTGCTTGAGAAAAAGTTTAAATTGGACTCTGTTCCCTCCAAAGAACAAGTTGTTGATATATTTACTAAAGCTCTTCCTAGAGAAGCATTTAAATATCTCAAACAAAATCTAGGAGTTGTTTCTCCCTCATCTTGTCGTTAAAACTAGTTTGTTCAGTCTTCATGTAAAAAATCAGAGGATTTTTTTTCTATACATGGATTTCATGAAGAAGAGTCGTGTATATATATGAGTTTCTGTGCCATCAGTAGAGTATGTGTTTTTCTGATAGAAAAACTGTGGGTCAGACTCAAAATCAGTTTCTGACATGAATGATGATGGATATAGTTTACTAATATGCTTTTCTCATTGATGTTTATTTTATTGATTAAGATTCCTTGATGAATGAATTGTTGACAATGCACAGGTAGCACAGGTTCAGGGGGAACATTAGCCTTCAAAATATTATGCATTGTTAGCATCATGGTTATTGAATTTAGCTATGGTCTCAGTTATTAATGTCCTCTGAGGAAAGGGACATGTAAAGACCTATGGTGTAATAATATGTCTCTTTCTAACATAGTCTATTATGGATGAGTCATTATGGAAACATGATGTAATTTGTACCCCCACTATGCATGGGAAGGATGATGTAATAATTGCAATTTTCAGTCATGTGTGAACAATTTATGTATCCCCACTTGCTTGGGTGATTGATGTATGTATGAGTCATTGGTGATAGGAAATTCATACATAGATAGTTTAGTTATAGAGTCATGTTATTCCTTTGAGAAATATTTATGTAGACTCTGCATGTGCTAAGGGAGACCACGGACAGTATCATGCATCTCAGCATGTAATAAGGGAGATAATATCTTGGTATGACCTTTGCCCTTGATGTAAAAGCGAGAGAGTATCTTGGTGTTGTTTGATATATCTAACAATTTCTACAGCTTGAAGTGATAAACACCAATATTGTTTCCATCAAGTCCAAAGGGGGAGATTGTTGGCATTATGGTACATGTGTTGTCCTTGATGGCAACTCACATATATGATAACCAAATGAATTCACATGACAGTTTATAAATGACAAAGTGATGTGTGATGGAAACTCACATTGTAATAGGTCAATTCAGAGGTAACAGGGTAATCACACAGAAGAATAGGATGATGGGACTAGGGATTATAGATCAAAATCAAGAAATTAAGGAAAGAGAATGTTTTAAGTTTTATGCGCTATTTAACCTAGTCAATTCGTGTATACACACAGTACAAAAAATAAAAGATGCATATATGTATGCACATAGTGTCACAAAAGGAAAAGCACGTATGGGATGGAAAATTAAGGTTAAAGAATACCAAGGGTCCATAGCATGGTATTAGCTGACAATATTGAGCGAAATAATGGTTACTTGATCTTATCTAAGAATACCATAGATTCCAAGTGTTGTTTTGGTGCATGATATTGGCAAGGATCTAAGTATATAATGAGGAGAATATCAAAAAAATAAATGTGCAAGTGAAATGGTTTTTCATGAATACTTCTATCTCAAGTATATTTTGTGTTGTAAGGGCTATGTTTATGATATAGATCTGAAACATCTTGTGCACCCTTGTTGGATCAGGATCATGAGACCTGAAACGAGTTATGATTGAATGATCTGATAATGGATAGGATAGATCTGAGTGATAACACATGTTTTATCATTTAAATGTTATGATCTCGGTGTATCTAAAGTCTTGAAAAGCCATGAAGTTATAAGTCATATTTGTAAATCTATACGCAGGTTTGCCTCGGTGAAGGCGCGTATACATGTGGATTTGGCACTTCCAAGTAGCGTATGTAGAGGAAGGGCTTGTTGTTCAGAAATGACTGTTCTATTTGTTCAATGCTATTTTTTAATTATTGTTTATCAATGATTTCTTTATTAGATCTGAAGTTAAATTGATTGTATAAGGAAATTGAGTCCAGCTAACTGATTGATTGAGTAAGAAGGGTGATATTTTCTGTTATTTGTTTAGAACTCTAGAATATGATAGTAGATATTCAGAATGTCTTTTAGTTTTTACTGCATCTTTTTACTACTTAGTAAATGCGTCAAACTCTGGTTTAAGTTCAACAGACGATGGACTAGCCTTTTTACAAGTCTATTATCTATACGTTGATTTTAGTCATTATAGTCACGGAAATAGGCTGTTTGGTTACTGTAAAATCACGTATACAGTTTGAGAAAGAAAATTATTATTGTGAAAGTTTAAAATACTCATTCACCCCCCCCCCCCTCTTAGTATTTTTTCCAATACTCATTTGTAAGGATTCCCCCGTATCTTTTTATGTTCCACGCTTGAGGGCTTCCCACCCAAATCCCTTCTATATGCCGCCACACCTCCACTTCTGAATACTTCAACTTGTCTACATGTATGGAACCTCCATGTGAGTCCCCTTCACCATGTTATCATTAGCTTGTAGGCAACCCTCTTTATATACATGCAGTTAATCTCTCTAGGCTTGAAGGGCCAGGTCAAGGGTATTTTATCATCTATTAACACCATACTTCTCCATTAACTCTCTGATCCCTCATGCCCGAAAAGTTTTAAATATCACAATTTTAAAACCTTATCAGGCTCTCACCTCTCAACCCAAAGTTGTTAAATAATGATCGTTTCATTGACATAACTTACATTTTGTTATTGGATGTTGTTAATTAAGAGACTCTTTATAACTGAAAACACCTAAGTGTTATTGTCTATTCACAATCCTTCAACCTGTCAAGAAACTCTTGCCTTGGTTCTCTCAACTCTATTCATCTTGGCTTCTTGGTGTGTTAATTTTCTATTACGGCCATATTGTTATTTGCTTTATATAATTTCATTTCTTCATTTACTCTAGTCTGAAAATTTATGAAACGTGGTCCCTAGAGAATTAGTGAAGATGGTAGCCTTTTGTAGGCCAATGCCTACATACTGGTAATCATATCAACCAATACAAGAGCTAGGGGGTTGGATCTCCCTTCGAGTAGAAGCTAGAAAAATCATGAAGGTTGTAGCCTTTAGCAGCTAGATGCCTCCGTACTGTAAAAAGTCTGCACTAGTACAAAACTTGTAAAGATTTTTAATAATAAGAAGATTGAAGACTAAGATGAAAATAGTAGTGGTTTTCTCCCACATTGGGTTTCCGCCTAAAAAATCCTAGTTTTCATGTGTGCTCCTTGTGTGTATTGATTTATTATGTACTTACTACATCTATTTATTGCATATTAAATGCATCACACTCTGATTTAAGAGCAACATACAATGAATTTGTTATTTTACAAGTCTTTTATCTATACGGTGGTTTCATTCACTGTAGTCATGGACATACGCTGTTTGGTTATTGTAAAATCACATATATAGTTTGAAAAGGAAAATTATTATTGTGAAAGTTTAAAATATTGATTCACCCCCCCTCAGTATTTTCTCCAAAAATTGGTATTAGAGCAAGTCCTTCACAAGAATATTGATTTCTTAAAGGAAGATCTCTCAAGATGAGAAATCAAGTTGGAATGGCATCTATCAGACCACCAATCTTCAACGGAAATAACTTAGCATATTGGAAGATAAGAACCAGAGCCTATCTTCAGTCACTTGGAGCTGATGTATGGGAAACTATTGAAGGAGGATACCAATATCCAACAATAGTCCCCACACATCCAGCAGAAATAAATCATATGAAACCATGCCAAAGCCGTTAATGCATTATTGGGAATTATATGAAAATCAGAATTCATCAAAGTCATGCAGCTCAACACAGCCAAAGCAATATGGGAAAAAATGATTTAGAGGTACGAAGGAGACTCCCAGGTAAAATGTGCTAAACTTCAAACTCTCGAAATTCAATATGAAACTCCCAAGGTGCACAGTGATGAAGGTATTGCTAGTTACTTTTTACGATTAGATGAGATTGTAAATCGTATGAAGAATCTTAGTGAATAAATAAAGGAGGCTAGTTTAGTGGAGAAATTTTTTAGATCTTTATCTTCTAAATTTGAGCCAAAAGTATCTTGCATTGAAGAGAAGCAGGATCTACAATCTCTTATTGTTGTTCAACTTGATGCAATTTCAACCACCTTTGAAATGAGGAAAGGAGGTCCCTCAGAAATTAGAGAAGCCACTTTCAAAGCCTCTACAAAGGGAAAATAAAAGGAAGAACTCAAGGCATCAGGATATATATCAGAGGAAGATGAGGTAAACTTTGTGAAGAAACTTCAACTAGGTTTCTGAAGATTGAGAGGTAAGCTTATCTTCAAATGTTTTTCTTGTGGTAGATTTGGTCATTATGTTGCTAAATTTCTTCATAAAGATAACCATCACAAAGGAAAGAATTTTGCAAAAGGTAATAGGAAACAATTTGTTAATAGAAGAAGTTTTATACTCATGAAGATAGTGATGGCCTATCTAATAATGATGAAGGTGAATTTGATCAAGATATTAAACTACTCATGGATTATGAAAATGATAAGTTTATGGAAGCCTTAGAAGAAGAATGTTTTCTTGAAGAAATTGCTCAACTCAAAATCTTCTTGGAAGAAAAGAATATAGTCATAGCCACTTTGACACATCAACTCACAAAAATGGAAAAGCACAATAAAAAATTAGAGTGTGAAGTAGTGAGTGTAAGAAAGGAACTTGAAAAGACAAAATATTTGAATCTTAGATCAGAAACCTTAGATGAAATCATCAAGGTTCAACATTCTCCTCTTTTAAAGTTTGGTCTTGGATACACTAGAGAAACATCCCAACCAGAAAAAACATTAGCCATCACCAGAAGCTATCTTAATGCAAAAAAAACTAGTAAACAATGTGTCAATCCTTAGCAAAAGCCTAAAGGTACTCCCTAGGTAAATCATGCTCATTTTACTCCAAGGGTGAACATAAATAGAAGCACTAACCAAAAGGTTAACAATACTAAATGATTTTATGATCACAAAGACTTCTTTGTTAATGGATAATTTTTTTCATGCCATAACTTTGGTCATAAGGCTACTCAATGTGTTTCTTACAAAAATATCATGACTAGAGAAGCAATCAAACAAAGGAGCATGACAGGAATCAAGAAGATCTCTTATAATAACTTCTCACCTCTTGAAGATGAAATTGAATTTTCATTTTGCAATAACTTTGGCCATGAATAATTTGAATGCAGCAGGAAATTTCGGCCAACATATCAAAAGGAGCAAACATCATCAAAATCCAAGGTATGGAAAAAGAAGGAATTACATGCATGAAGATGTTGCATAGTTCTGTTTGCAGAAGGACAAGAAAATCAATGGTACATTGATAGCTGGTGCTCTAAACAGATGCCAGGTGATAAAGATAAACTCATTTCATACAATGCTTTAGAAAAAAAAGAATGTCTCTTTTGGAAATTACACACCAGTTTTCATTAAGCGTAAAGGTTCTATTTATCTAAAAGAAAATATTGAAGATAGAAATATTATGTGTGTTTATGGTTTAAACAATAACTTATTGATTTCTAGTCAAATGTGTGATCAATGAAATGAAGTTATGTTTCAATCAAAAGAATGTGTGGCTCATGAGATTGACACAGGAAGGATCATAATAAAAGGTACAATAAATCCAAGAAATCTATATATAGTAGAAGGACATCAAGAACAATGTTATCTAAGAAAAATAGAAGAGAACTGGTTATAACACAAAAGATTTTGGCATCTAAGCTTTTATCAAATAAGAAAATCATGCAGGATGAATGTTGCTCGTGATCTTCTAGATATCATCACCCCATAAAATACCATCTACAAACCATGTCAATTCGGTAAGAAAGATAGAGTTCAATTCAATACCAATGAAGGATCAACAAGTAAGGCTCTTTAATTCATTCATAGTGATTTTTTTGGACCAAAAAGGAAAAATTAACCTCGTGGAGAAGAATACTACATTTTATTCATTGACGATTTTTCTGAAATGTGTTGGATCTTACTAAAACATCAAGATGAAGCATTTGAAAAGCTTAAGCTCTTCAAAGATTTAGTTGAAAATGAATTAGATATAAAAATCAAATGTATCAAATATAATCGGGAAGGAGAATTCATATCAGATAAATTTTTTAAATTTTGTGAACAACATGTAATAATGACACAGTTCTTTGTTGTCATAACTCTGCAACAAAATGACATGGTGGAAAGAATGAATAGAAAAATTCAAAAAATGGCTCGAGCTATGCTTGATGAGTTTGGAACTTCTGACACCTTCCGGGGTGAAGCTGCACATACTACAAAAAATATTCTCAACAAAGCCTATGTACGTGTAAATAGTGATAAAAATCCATATGAAATTTGGTATGGTAAGCTTCCCACTGTAAAACACTTCAAAGTGTTTGGAAGAAAATGTTTCATCGAAAATACTGATGAAAAACTTGGTAAGTTTGAACCCAGAGGAGATGAAGCAATATTTCTTGGTTATTCATTTAGAAGTAAAGGATACACTTTTTATAATAAGACTTCAAAAAATTGTTGAATGTATTGATGTTGTAATCGATGAAGCATGAAGAAATCCAAAGCATGTGACATGAGCTAAATAAGATGATAACAATGAAGACAGTGAATGCTTTCCTGTATCAAATCGAAATGATAGAGAGGGAAAACTAATGAAGGATCAGAAGAAGATACATGTAACAGGGAAAAGGCTCCATCTAGGTATGTTCAAAAGAATCATCCAAAATCTCAAATTCCAGAAGAAAAAGGGACTAGAGTACAAACAAGAAGAACTCTTGTAGGATCTTCTAGTTATCTATCCTTATTATCCTATATAGAACCACAAAATGTAAATCAAGCTAGTAAAGATGAATGTTGGGTTAAGGCCATGAATGAAGAACTTGATCAAATTGAAAATAATGATACATTGGAATTAGTTCCTAGACCTCATAATAAAAATTTTATAGGGACAAAATGGATATTCAAGAATAATTTGAATGAAAATGGAGAGGTAATTAGGAATAAAGAAATGATTGTTTGTAAAGGGTATGCACAACAAGAAGGTATATACTTTGAAGAAACATTTTCACCTATAGCTAGACTTGAAGCCATAAGAATGTTTCTTTATCTTTCAAGTTTTCGAAAATTCAAAGTTTACCAAATGGATGCAAAATCTGCATTTCTTAATGGAGATTTAGAAGAAGAAGTATACATTGAACAACTAGAAGGATTCATTCTTGGAAATGACAAAAAGCTTTTATGCAAATTCGAAAAGGTTTTATATGGATTGAAAAAAGCTCCGAGGGCATGGTATTATCGTCTTGACAAATATCTTCAACAATAAGGTTTCACAAAAGGATCTACAGAAAGCAACTTATATACAAAAATTGAGAATGATAAACTACTAATTATTGTTGTTTATGTTGATGATATCATCCTTGGCAGTAATGAAGAATCTATGAGTCAAAAATTTCCTCCTATTATGTAGGAAGAATTTGAAATGTGTTTTCTTGGAGAACTAACCTTTTTTATTGGTCTACAAGTGGAACAAAAAAAAGATGGCATCCTTCCATCACAAACTAAATATCTCAAGCAGATCCTAAAGAAGTACAGAATCAAAGATTCCAAAACAGAATGTACTCCAATGGTAACAAGTTGTAGTCTCAATTATAATGATGATTCTCCTACAATGAATCAACTAGAGTATAGATCTATGATTCAAAGTCTACTTTACCTAATAGGTGCAAGACCATATATCACACATATAGTATGAAATTTTGGAAGATTCCAAGCCAATCCAAAGGAATCAAATTTTCATGAAGTAAAGAGAATATTCAAATATCTCCAAGGAACTTAAGACTTTGTCCTATGGTATCCTAAAGATACAAATCTCACCCTTCATGCATATACAAATGTGGATTGGGATGGGAATGTTGATGATCGAAAAATCACTAGTGGAGGTTCATTTTATATGGGATCGAGATTAATATCATGATTCATCAAAAAACAAAGTTTGATTGCCTTATCTACAATGGAAGAAGAATATGTGGTTGTTGCATCTTGTTGCACACAAATTCTCTGGATGATGCAAACATTACAAGATATTCAAATTAAATGCTCTCCACCCATCTCCATCTTATGTGATAATACATGTGCTATTAGTATTTCGAAAAATCTTGCTATGCACTCCAAGACCAAGCATATTCCTATCAAGTATCAATTTCTATGAGAACAAGTGCTTGAGAAAAAGGTTAAATTGGATTATGTTCCCTCCAAAGAACAAGTTGCTGATTTATTTACTAAACCTCTTCCCAGAGAAGCATTTGAATACCTTAGACAAAAGCTGGGAGTTGTTTTTGCCTCATCTTGTTGTTAAAACAATTTGTTCTTTCATCATGTACAAAATCAAAGGATTTTTTTATATACACTTATTTCTTGAAGAAGAGTCATGTATATACACGAGATTCTATGCCAGAAGTAGAGTATGTGATTTTTATGACAAAAAAATAGTGGGTCGTACTCAAAATCAGTTTCTGACATGCATGTTGATGGATAAAGTCTGCGGTATGATTTTCCAATTGATGTTTATTTTATTGATGAAGATGCATTGATGAATGAATTGTTGACAATGCACATGTAGCACAGGTTCAGGGGGAGCATTAGCCTTCAAAATGTTATGCATTTTTGGCATCATGGTTGTTGAATTCAGCTATGGTCTCGGTTATTAATTTCATATGATGAAAAGGTCATGTAAAAACCTATGGTGTAATAAAATGTCTCTTTCTATCATAGTATATTATGGATGAGTCCTTTTGGACACATGATGTAATTTGTACCCCCACTATGCATAGGAAGGATGATGTAATAATTGCAATCTTTAGTCATGTATGAACAATTGATGTGTCCCCACTTGGTTGGGTGATAGATGTACGTATGAGTCATTGGTGATAGGAAATTCACACTCACATAGTTGAGTTATAGAGCCATGTTATTCTTTTGGAAAATATTTCTATAGACTCTGCATGTGCTCAAGCGGAGCATAGACAATATACTGCATCTTAGCGTGTACTAAGGGGGAGAATATCTTGGTCCGACCATTGCACTTGATGTGAAAGGGGGAGAGTATCTTAGCATTGTTTGATATATCTAATAGGTTCTACAACTTGAAGTGATCAACATCAATATGTTTTCCATCAAGTCAAAAGGGGGATATTGTTGGCATCACTGTACATGTGTTTTCCTTGTTGGAAACTCACATATATGATAACCAAATGAATTCACAAGACAATTCAGAAACGTTAAAGTGATGTATGTTGGAAACTCACATTTTAATAGGTCAATTCAGAGGTAATAGAGTAATTGCACAAAAGAATAGGATGATGGGACAAAGGATTACATATCAGAATCAAGAAATTTAAGAAAGAGAATATTTTAAGCTGTATATAATGTTTAACCTAGTCCAAGTCGCGTATACATGCGAGTACACAGAAGAAACGATGTGTATTCGTATGCACATATTGTCACAGAAGGAAAAGCACGTATGGGATGGAAAATTAATGTTAAGAATACCAAGGGTCCATACCATGGTATTAGCCAACAATATTGAGTGCAATAATGGTTACTTGATCCCATCTAAGAATACCATACGTCCTAAGTGTTTTTTTGGTGCGTGGTATTGACAAAGGCTCTAGGTATATAAGGAGGAGAATATAAAAGGACTAAATGTGCAAGTGAAATGGTTTTTCATGAATACTTCTATCTGAAGTATTTTTTTTTGTTTTAAGGGCTATAGTTATGATATAGATCGGAAGCATCTAATGCACTCTTGCATACAATGTTGGATCAGGATCATGGGACCTGAAATGAGTTATAATTATATGATCTAATAATGGACAGGCTAGATCTGAGTGCTAATGCATGTTTTATCATTTAAATCCTATGATCTCGGTGTATCTAAAGTCTTCAAAAGTTGTGAAGTTATAAGTCATTATTTGCAAATCTATACGCAGGTTCGCCTTAGTGAAGAAGCGTATACACACGGATTCGGCACTTCCAAGTAGTGTATGAAGATGAAGGGCTTGTTGTTAAGAAATGATTGATCTATCTGATCAATGTTGTTGTTTTACTATTGTTTTTCAATGATGTATTCATTAGATTTGAGGTTAAACTAATTGTATAAGGAGATTGACTCTAGCTGACTAATTGATTAAGTAAGAAAGCTGCTATTTTCTGCTATCTATTTAGAAATCTATAATATGACAATAGATCTTTAGAGTGTCTTTGGTTAGTACAGTTTTTGGTTTAGAAGTTTTATGATTCATTATCCTTAGAGGTATATGCAGGTTCCATTACATAGAGTAGTGTATACACATTGGCTGTCCTCATTGAAGTAGCGTACACTTTCTGACATATGAATTTTGAGGTTGTAGTTGGTTCTAGTTATTGATGCAATGTTCTAGATTCAGATTTATGTTTTGGTGACAGTTATCTGACTGTTCAAACTGATTGATTGTGTTTTTCCTTAGAGTTGATGGGTTTCAGTGATGGGTTGATGTAGTTGTGTTTGATGGTTTTATTGTAGTGGTGATTGATTTTGAGATTCAATTTTATTGATGGGTCCAATCTGAAAAATTGATGAAACATGGCCTATGTATTGTGATGATGTGTACTAGGAGTATCAAATCTGAAAATTTATGAAATGTGGTCCCTAGAGAATGAGTGAAGATTGTAACCTTTTTTAGGCTGGCACCTACGTACTGGTAATCATATTAGTCAGTACAAGAGCTAGGGGGTTGGATCTCCCTTCTAGTAGAGGTTGGAAAATGAGTGAAGGTTGTAGCCTTCAACAGGTAGATGTCTATGTACTGGAAAGAGTGTGCACCAGTACAAAGATTATAAACACTTTTAATAATAAGAAGATTGAAGACTAAGATGAAAGAAATGGTGTTTTTTCCCACATTGGGTTTCCGCTTGAAAAATCCTCGTGTTCAAGTGTGTTTCTTATGTGTGTTGATTTATTTTGTTCTCACTGCATCTTTTTACTACTTAGTAAGTGCATCATACTCTGATTTAAGTTCAATAGACAATGAATTAGATTTTTTACAAGTCTATTATCTATATGGTGGTTTCATTGATTATAGTCACAGAAATACATTGTTTGGTTATGATAAAATCACGTATATGGTTTCAAAAAGAAAATTATTATTGTGAAAGTTTAAAATAATCATTCACCCTCCCCTCTCATTATTTTTCCAAGACTCACTAGTAAGGATTCCCCAGTATCTTTTTACCTTTCACGTTTGCAGGCATCCCACCCAACTCCCTTCTATATTTTTCCGCACCTCCACTTCCGAATACTTCCACTTGTCTACATGTATGGAACCTCTGTGTGAATCCCCTTCTCCATGTTCTGATTAGTCCGTAGTGAACCCTCTCTATATACATGTGATGAATCTCTCTAGGCTTGAAGGAGGAGGTCAAGGGGATTTTCTTTTCTATTGATGCCACAGTTCTCTGTTAAATCTCTGATCCCTTGTGCCAGATGAGTTTTAAATATCACAATTTTCAAACCTTACCGGGCTCCGACCACCTGACCCGAAGCTGCTAAATAATGATCTTTTCATTGACACAAATTACATTTTGTTGTCAGACGTTGTTAATTAACATACTATTTCTAACTTAAAATGCCTAAGTGTTATTGTCTATTCGCAATCCTTCAACTTGTCAAGAAACTCTTGCCTTGGTTCTCTCGGATCTATTCCTCTTGGCTTCTTTGTGTGTTAATTTTCTCTTAGGTACATATTGTTATTTCCTTTATATAATTTCATTCCTTATTTTACATATTAAATGCACCCCACAACATCATATCATTATTCATCTTTACAACATTATTCAGCAACATATGAAACTATATAGAAAGAACAATATCATCATCAATGCAGCAGAACATAAAATAACAATAGAAGAAAATCATTCACATAGAGGCACGTTGATTGGTTGGAGACCAAGGAAAAACCCACTATGTGGAAGACCCTTTCAAATTGTTCTTCTTACTAGATTGTCATTGAATGATTCAACAAAGAGAGAGTAGAATGATTCATTTATTCAAGCATAATCCTATCTAGAAAAATCAACTAAACAATATCCATTAGATGAAACTAACAATGTTAATTATCAAAACATTGATTCAGAATCCTATAGTTAATTGTTTCTTTTTGGAGTGAACTTCCGAACTCTGCACTCAAGAGATGAAATCTTTGGCTAACTAATAATTTAAATCTTAGGTCTCAAGTGCACGTAGAGAGTGATGTGCCTCCAACTAAAATAGTCCGACCGCATGTATGACCATGTATGCTTATGGTTGTGACCGGAAACCACCTATGTCATGCATGCAGCTAGAAATCAAAACCCTAAATACACTAACAGACTTTGGAACCTCCAATTTCGGACATGTACAAACCAATCTTTGTGACACACCATCACACTTGTGCAAGCCAAACACAAAGAAAGAAGAATGGTCACAATGATGATGTCTAAATGAGGGTCATTTGACTTGTATTTATAGCCATCCATGGGTCTCCAATTTCTCTTTTGGGCCGATGTGACCTCTTGAGCACGCATGGGCTTTAATTCAAAAAATACACTTTCCCTTCTCCAAATTAAGCACTTTGGTAGTCAAAATTGGTCCTCTCAAAAAGAATAATCTAGTCCCATGATTGGAACTTATCACTGAAGTGCCAAATTAACACTGTGTGTGAAGTTGGTTTATGATCCGGTTCTATTATTCCCTTTACTCCTCTAGATTCAAGGATATCTCACTCTTTTGCGCAACTCTAATTTTGCTTTATCTTCAAGATCATTGACGAATCTCTATTTCCAAAATATTTTCGGCAGAATCAAAGGATTCTTTCCTTCTCACTTATCTAAGTCTCTCTCACTCCTAAGATTCTAGATTTATGCTTCAATCTCACTTCCCTTTGTAGGGTCTCACCATTATGTGTGACCTTAGCATTAAGTTGAATGCATGTTCTTGGACTTCTATCCCTTCCAAGATTTTTCATATGCGATCACCAAGGCACTTGATATATATATATATATATCTATCTATCTATCTATATATATATATATATATATATATATATATATAGATATATATATATATATATATATATATATATATATATATATATATATATATATATATATATATATATATATCAACATTCGATATTAAAGAAGATTCACTATCAATAGTAACAAGAACTCAAACAACAATGGTACTTGAAAACATAGTGATTCTCCTCTTGAATATAAACATAAATAATTGAAAAAGTTCATTTTCCTCAATGATGTCAATTTGACTCTTTTGGACTTATGGCCACTCTTAGCCCTTAAGTCCTCTAATACCCCTCTATTCTTTATGTTAATGTCTTGGTGTTCTTAGACTAGTCTATTTTTAGGTTTAATGGCTAGGAAGCCATGTTCAATTTGAGATGAATGTGAACAATAAAGTTACTTTGATGTAATACATATTTTTTTATTAATAGATAAAAAGTTGGAAATTACTTGGTAAAGAAACACTAGAGTTAAGAGATTCTTTCCAAGATTTGGAAAGCATTATTGGTGGATGAGATAAAAATAAACCTGTCCTTAAATGACTACCAAAAATCCCTAGGATGTGATAAACAAGATTTAATATGATGGGGGAGAAACATCTATTAAATCACTTAGTTGGATACAAACACTAAGCATGGGTGGAATAAAGTATCATGGTAATGAAACACCGACTTTAAAGAAAAATGAAAAAAAATAGACGAGACATAGTAGAAGAGGAAAAATAAATAGTTATACAATGAAATTGCTATTATTCATATTTTACCACAACACTAAATAGATCACTAGGTATCGAGGATAGATGAAGGATATGCGTATTGAAGGAGAAGTATTCATGTGTACCTAATAGTGATATTGGCATCATAAGAATGCCAAGCGCAAATAAACTAGTTGTAATAGTGTTGGCTTAAATCCTCTGCAATGATAATGTAATTTATAACCCAATGTAATAGAACAGAACTTGACATCGTGTGTTGGAGCTTGACCTTGTATCGAAGACAAAATGCACTTCCATGCCACTTTAGTGAGGAATGCAACTGTAGGATACCAGTTCAGGTGTGGTGATGGCCTCAAATAGACACCACCTTAGTGCAGAACAAAATAATGCTGCAAGGTAGATAGAAAACTCACATCATAATTCTAGGGCTGAAACAAAATTTTTCCATCATTAGATTATAGGGATGCATCACAACCCTTCGATAATTGTGGTATCGACGCCGACATGGGGATCAGGTGAAACAAGAATACATGGGAAAATTTGGGTAGGTCTTCAAGCCCAAGAAATCAGCTATCCAATCAAGGAGTTCCACCTTTGTTCCACTACAGATGATATAGGGTGTGAAATTTCATATTATCACCAAACATACCTCAAGGGTCGAATGTTGTTCCCCTCCAGATCATTTTTAGGGTGAGTATTCAAGTAAGGAAGGGTTAATTATTGTGTTTCTATTGGACTCCAATGACTATAGTATAGTGGATGTATATTGTTATAAGTGGATACAAGAAACATATATAGGTTAAAATCATACATTTATAATGACATCAATCAGAAGAAAGAAAAAAAAAAACTAATTTACTAGAAGTTAATCTGTAGCCACCCATAAATTGTAATACCTACTAATAAGGAAATTTGGTGCGCAAGTCATGAAGGGTCCATACACAACCCTAAAATAGTATTTAGAAAAAGAAGGAAAAAATAGAACATATTTTTTGTAGCTAGGTACATGACAGTATGGTATGGGAACCCTAGTTTAAAAAATTCGGCCTACAAAGAACCATCACACTAAGAAATAGTTTTGTGCAGACTGATATATATATATATATATATATATATATATATATATATATATATATATATATATATATACATATATATATATGATTTATATTATAATACTAGTTCATGTTGATTATATGGTATTCAAGTGAATCAGTGTTACAAAACGCAATAGAAGACAACACCCATCCACCTGCAGTGGTAGTAGAAGTGATTTACATGGAGTTAGGAGCAGGAACTAATATAGCCACAAATCAGCTTGTGGAGATGCTAAAGAAGTTACATGAGGAGCTAGTTTATCTCAGAATGAGCAATGAGAGGTTACTGAAGGAAAGTGAAGAACAAGAAAGAATTATTAGAGACCTAACTAGAAAGTCTAGTCATAAGATAATTGTAATAGCACCTAGTTAAAATTTCGTGTAATAAAAGTTTATAAAGGAAAAATATGACCACGGTTAAGGGACACTTATTCCAAGTTAAATATAGCGAAAATATATCCTAGTGGGCATCATAGGATGTGTTTATGGCTAAAGGAGATTGGCAAAGGTAATGGCTAAGGAATTAAAATGGATAAAAAGGTATTTTGGCACATTTATTTATGAAAATAAAGGAAAATAGGAGAAATGGAAAGTGAAAGGTCACAGGTTGCATGCGACGAGGAAATTAAAGGAAAATAATGAAGATTGAGAAAACAAGGGCCTCATTGATAAAAAGGCTTATGAGGATTAGTTCGTGGTGCTCTTTTAGTTCAGTTTTGGAGCTCTCTATTTATTCTCTATCTCACACACTCTTGGACACTTAGATTTTTCTTGGAGCATTCTAGCTTTGGATCAAGGAAAGGAAAAGCAAGAAAAGGAAGGAAAATGAAAAGAAAGGAAATAAAATATCAATAAAGGAGGAGCACAATCAAGAAACTTCAGAAGGAATACTTGTAGGTAACATATTACATGTGTAATTCCCTAGTTGGTTTTGACATGCATGGCTTTGCATGTTTGTATATGGTTCTCTTGTTATCAGTGGCATGGTTTTTGTTGGGTTATGATAGTGGTTTGTAGCCTTACGTTTCCTTTTCCAAATAGCCATGATCCAATGGGATTATTTATCAATTTTGAGCTTTATAATTGTTAGACGGTTTCAGAATCTAGGGCGAAGGTGGTCTCAGGAAAATTCCCAGAGGCCTATAAATCCCTTGAACAATTTTGGCAGCAAATACGGTAAAGGCTGAGGGTGGAGTCTCAGTTTAGGGCTTAGTGATATAGTGTGGATTGTGGCAAATCTTGAGAGATAATGAGATGGAGAATCCCTCAAGTATAGTGATGGAGTCTCAAGGAATTCCAAGGTCGATCTGGTTTTGTGATCTTTGTGTTGGTTTTGGTGACATCACGCTTTGGGGAGGGTGGAGGTGGTTTAACCTCTAGATTCCCTTGGTTTTTTTTGGATTAGCTTGTTCATGAGATCCCACGTTCATGCTTGGGATATGGCATGCATGTGACTAGCTTAAAGAAGGATTTGGTTCGGCCATGTCTATGGTCAGTTGGTACGTGGAAGTCGCAAACCTGTTCAACTCTTTCCTATCCTTAATAAAAACTAAATTCTCTTGATTTTGTACTTGTTATTATGTGGCCTTAATGGTTGTTGTCTTATTTTTATTTACATGGTTTAATGTTCACTATAAGCATGATTATATGGTTGGTTATGGTCATGGTTATTTCATGTACTTACTTGTAATTGAAAGGATAATGGATGTAAGACCTAATTGATGTCAAAACAGTTTAGGGAAGAGGGTGGTGATCCTTCTTGTCAAGTCTCATATGAGTTATCAGTGAATTATTCTCTATCTTGTATTCATTTCCACTAGATTGCATTTATGCCAAGGTTTGGACAAAATGTCAGTCCCGGTTGGTGTTCTTCAAGCTTAGTCCTACAGCCAGTTTTGGCTTTCAAGTCTTATTGTCATGTAAAAAATGGATTATGAGAGCTACAAGGGTTTATGGAACGTGACCTAGATTCTAGGCTTGAAAAGTGTCACAAATCGCAGAGTTGCAGGCATAGTTCTGAGGATAAAAGTCCCCAGATGCATGCATGCCTCACTGTGTGAGTGTTTGTAGCCTCCTAGATGCACCCTTGTCCATTTCAAGGGAGTCTCAATGGGATTAATGGTCTAAAACTTAGTGGGACAGAGGTGTTAGTCATGGGGATGACTGGGAACTTTTTTGGGAGTCCTGTAGCGGGTATAGAAGGTTTGTGTTATGGATTTTCATCGATTCCACTTCATTAATTCACACATAGGGAATCGAATCAAATCATAGTTACTTGTCATCACATGTTTACCCCAATTGACCAGTTACTTGGGTAGATGTGGGAGGAGGCAATTACAGAGTGATATCAGAGGATGGTTCACCCCTCGAACTGGATGGGTGATGTGTTGGCCATTCATTCATGTCAGTTTCATATGTGTTCTTTTGTTGTAAGACCATGTGCTTATTGTATTTATATGGTATGGGTTATGGTTGTAGTGAGGCTTCCATGGGAAGTTGACAGTGTTCTTGTGGAGTGTGTCTTCATGAGTGTATGGTTGATAATGCATTATTTATGCAGGTTAGTATTCACATGTGGTCAAGTTTATAGCGGTGTGGTGTTTGTTGTCATGCATGAGGTAATGGTTTGTGTATTTTTTATGGTCATGCATTAATTATTGGACTCTAGATAGAATGATGGTTATATGCTTATATTATTATGTGTTACATTTCTATATCATGTCATGATTATGTTATACATGTATCACACTTAATTGATGATCCTGCATGTGAGGTATCCTCTTTGTATTATGCTAATGTACATTGGTTCATTTTGATTTGGTTTAGCTGACATGATATACCTTGTAGGAAGAATATCAAACATGACTAGCAAGATGGTAGACTTCATTTCCTGAAACTCTCCCTATTGATCAGATGAGTGGCACGGTGTTGGGAATCCTTTTGACTTAGTAGACACATTAAGAATATTGAAGAAAGAAATAAGGAGAAACAAGTAGAGGTAAATGTAGTGATACTTTAGAGTTTGTCAAAATTGCAGTGACAAGGACCACTTCATATCATCCATGAGCAGGAGTGCATAACTAATGGGCCATATGGAAATTGGTCACCTTGTGGGTACAGGTCAGATAGAGAGGATAGAGTTAGAGGTGGAAAATCATTGGACAGACTTGACACGAGGACTGTTATGTATGGGTGTCATTTCAGATCCTGTTCTAGGAGACATTACCGTAGTCATCACCATCACTATCCTTACAAGAAGGGGGAATAATTCCCTGAGGAGTTTAATAAATTCAAGTCACTTACATTTGATGGAGATATGAATAAGCCAAAAGGTGTTGAGGCATGGTTGTTTGGGTTGAATAAATTCTTCTGATTGAATATCTATGCAAAGAACATGAAAGTAAAGATAGCCACTTTTAGTCTTAAAGGGAAAATAGATATCTAGAGGTGAGATGTGAATAGTTTTCAAGGTATTCAAGAGGATGACTTGTCTTGGAATGAGTTTGAGAGGCCCTTAAAGAAGAAGTATTTTTCAGAAAGGTACTACAATGATAGAGATAAGGAGATCTATGTGTTGCAGATGGGTTACATGACAGATGATGAGTATACTAGCAGGTTCTTGGAGTTGTTGAGATATGTGCCTTACCTCAAGGAGGAGAAGGCCAAGGTTCAGAGATTCATCGATTGACTAATAGTAGAATAAAAATATAGGATTGAGTTTTATTAGCCTAGATCATTGGAGTAGGTCATCCAAAAGATAAAAAATTGTTATGAGTAGTTGAAGTGCAAAGTTGAGACTAAGTGTTACTTGAAAGGAAATGAGAAAGTTAAATGAAAATGGCCACCAAAGTGGGGAAGACCACAAGATGCAGGTGAGAAAGAAAATGTAGTCCCCTACAAGAAGTTCAATACTATTGATAACGAACATGGAGAGTAGAAGACTAGAGGTAATGGTAGAGCACCATTGTAGTGTTGGATATGTGGTAAGGATCATCTTAAGAGGGATTGTCTATAGTATCAAGGTGGTAGACCGCAGATCTATAGTGCTAAGGAGGTGCATAAAGTGGGGATGTTGGTCATAACATTCCTAGGATTTATGTAGTTGTGGATAATAGGCAGGCATATTAGCAGGCATCTATCATTGAGATCAACGATAAGATTTGTGATTAAGTTGTTTCTATTTTGATTGATTCTAGATCTAATTATAGTTATATTAATCCTGACATGGTGGATAAGTGTCGTTTGAAAAAATAAGTGCATGCAGAATATTGGTTGGTACAGTTGGCTATATGTACAAATAAGAGAGTTCACCATTGGGAAATATATTGTGTATTTGAGTTAAATGATATTCCTACAACATCACATTTGAGTGTACTCCCATTGGGATCATATAACATGCTTTTGGGTATGGATTGGATGTACCTTCACAAGACCAAAGTGAATCACTTCGAAAAGGTCATTGAGTGCCCGGATGATAATGTTGAAAAGCGAATTTTGCAAGGAGAGAAGAAGCCAACATCAATGAGGATGGTTACCACTATGGAGGCTAAGCATATTTACAGAAAGGGTTGTGTGATGTTTGGAGTGCATATATCTAGTGACAAGGGCAAGGATCTGCATAAACCTTCAAGAGGTACCCTCTATTGAAGAAATATCATGATGGATTTTAAGCAAAGATTCCAGAGTTACCTCCTCACAGTGAAGTAGATTTCTCTATTGAGTTGGTGCAAAGGGCAACACAAGCATCGAAGTCACCTTACAGGATGAGTACCCCATAGCTAGTAGAGTTGAAATTACAATTAAAGAAGATGCTTGAAAAGGGATACATTAGGACAAGTGTCTCACCTTGGGATGCACTAGTGTTGTTCATAAAGAATAAAGATGGTACTCTCATATTGTGCATCAATTACAGGCAACTGAACAAGGTGACTATCTAGAACAAGTACCCATTGGTAAGGGTTGATGATTTATTGGATCAGTTGAAGGCAGCATCAATGTTCTCTAAGATCGACTTGAGATTAGGATACCATCATCTATGAATCAAGGAAGAGGATATCTACAAGAATACCTTCAATAATAGTATGGACATTATGGGTTTGTTGTAGTTCCATTCGGTTTGACTAATGCCCCAACTATGTTTATGTTTTTTATGAATAGTGTGTTGTATCCTTATTTGGAAAAATTTGTTATTGTATTCATTGATGAAATCTTGATATAATCCAAGAATGAAGAAGAGAATACTGATCATTTAGTAACAGTGTTGATATTTCTAAGAGAGCATGAGTTGTATGCCAAGATTAGGAAGAGTAGATTCTTTTAGACGGAGGTGCAATACTTAGGACATGTTTTTTCTAAGGAAGTCATAAGAGTAGATCTAGAAAAGATAAGGGCCATCACAGAGTGGGAAGATCTTAAGAATATGGATGAGGTGAGATCATTCATGGTGTTGGAAGGTTACTATAGAAATTTCAACAGGAAATTTTCACACATTGCATATCCTA
Source organism: Pinus tabuliformis (assembly GCA_031772625.1). NCBI lineage: Eukaryota > Viridiplantae > Streptophyta > Pinopsida > Pinales > Pinaceae > Pinus > Pinus tabuliformis. Next base: position 522,773,496 of record CM062808.1, read on the forward strand.
TGACATCCTTGCAGAGGAAAGGTAAGCATTTTGAATAGACAGAATAATGTGTAGCTAGTTTTGAGCAGCTGAAGAAGTTGTTGACTAAAGCCTTGGTCCTTAAGATTGTAGATCTGGATAAAGAGTATGTAGTGTCTACAAATGCATGTGAAAGAGGACTTGGTTGGGTCCTTATGCAGGAGGGACAGGTGGTGTGTTATGAATCCAGGAGATTGAATGAGAATGAGCATAACTACTTGACTTATGATCTTGGGTTAGAAGGTATTCTTCACGCGTTGAAGATGTGGAGGCATTATATTCTTGGAAAGATATTTGTATTAATGAGAGATCACAGTGGGTTGATATAGTTGTTTGACCAGCTAAATCAAAATGCCAAGAAACTCGATGGTTGGCTACCCTTAGTGAGTTTGATTTCGAGATAAGATACATTAAGGAAAAGGAGAACTAGATTGCAGATGGTGTTTGCAGGAAGGTACAGGAGAATCATATAGCAGCTATGAGCTCTTATGGGACATATTTATAGGATAGGATCTTTGTTATGGAACCAGCTCTCAAAAAGATAGAAAAGATAGATCAACACCTTAGAATCCAACCTCTTTGAGGGGGCAACCTCCTTTACATTACACAAATGAACAATTCTTTAATGATTCAAATGACAAAACCTCCTTTCTATATATAGGAGTCTAAGGGGTCACAATATAACCAAGCCAACCTAACAATAATAATATAAAGGCACAAAAATAAAAATAGAGGGATTTTATGGGGCACAATAATAATAATATGGGGATAATAGGGGCACAACGATATTAATAAGGGATACAACAACAATAGTAATGGGTGAATCACTAGTATTATAGGGACCTAACATGCCCATCTCCTTCAAATAAGTGTTGTCCTAAATGCTTGAGTAGTTTTGGATGCTTCTGTATAAAATTCTCATCCTCCCATGTGGAATCTTCAGCGGATAAGTTCTTCCACTTGATGAGATATTTCGAAATTGATTGACTTCGTAGTTGTTGAGTTCTTGTTTTTGTGACTGCTTCCGGTTCCAATATATTTGTCCTTCCTTGTCAAGTTCTGGAAATATTGTTTGAACTGGGAGCTTGTTACCTATAACCTTCTTTAAACATGAAACATGGAAAATTGGGTGCACTCAAGAAGCTGCAGGAAGCTCCAATTTGTATGCCATAGTACCAATCTTTTGTAACACCTTGTACGGACCATAATGCTTTGGTGATAATTTATTATCCTTCTTAGCTTGCTTGAGGGACCGTTTTATATATGGTTGGAACTGTAGGAATACCCAGTCACCTACACCAAAACTTATTTCGCTGCAATGTTGATCTTCCTGTTGTTTCATTCTATTATGTGCCAACATGAGGTTATCCTTTAAGAGTTGGAGAACTTGTTGTTGATGCTCGATGTTATGTTCCACTGCTTGAACCTTAGATTTTTCTCTTAAATATGATGTGATGGATGGTGGCTAATATCCATAAAGTTCCATAAATGGGGTCATTTTTTCTAGAGTATGGAAGGAAGTGTTATACCACCATTCAGCCAGAGTCAACTATTTGACCCATTGTGTCTGTTTATCAGATACAAAGCAACAAAGATATCCTTCCAAACATTTGTTTACTATCTCAGTTTGCCCATCAGATTGAGGATGATAGGATGAGTTATGAGCTAGCTGAGTACCAAGACAAGAAAATAATTATGTCCAAACATTTTGAGTGAAAATCGGATCTCTGTCACTTATAATAACCTTTGGGTTTGCATGTAGCTTTTGAATTATTTCCATAAATGAAGTAGAAATTGTACTGGCTTTAAATGGATGTGATAATGCACAAAAGTGTGCATACTTGGTAAGTCTGTCAGCTACCACCATGATGAGACTCTTTCCTTCAGACTTGGGTAGACCTGTGATAAAATCCATTGAAACCTCCTCCCAATGTTGGCTTGGAATGGATAACGGTTGTAATAGACCTAGGGTCTTAATCATTTCAACTTTATTTTTTTGGAAAACCAAACATTCTACCACAAACTTTTGAATATCTAATTTAAGGCCATCCCAAAAAAATTACTTCTTAACCCTATGGTAAGTTTTTAAAAATCTTGAGTGCCCTCCTAAGGGAGAAGTGTGCAATTCCACAAGAATATTTTGTTTGAGTTGGGAATTCTTACAGAGGTATTTTTATAGACATTTTTGGGCAATGCAACCCCAAGCATAAAATGTCCATAAACCAAGGGCTCCTAAGTCCCTAAAAGTGTTGTTCTAACCCCTAAAGGAACAAGGTCAACTGATTATAGCTTCTCCCAGAAGTTCTCCATGAAACACTTCTCAGAACTGGTCAGAACAGGATCATTTCACCTGCTCCATATGCAAAGTGTGTTGCGTCTCACCTAAGTACACTCTGTGGGTGCGTTTCATTTCAAAAAACCCTTCTATGGGGTGCAATGGGTGGGAAGTGACAAATGGCAGTGTCAATCCTCGAGGTGGAGAGGAATGGAATCTTCCAGAAACTTCTGCTGTGACACTTGCCTCTCTGAATTCGACCAAGGATGAGTAAGAGATCATCAATCTCCAAGTCCAAGTAAGAACTATCAGAGGGAAGACACTAATCAAATCACAAGCTGACTCATCTCCCTTATAGATATATATATATGGATCCCTCATCCCAGAGATCCAAGAGGCTGGAATTTTGCATCTTGTAAGGAATTGTTGTTAGTTTCTTGAGGCAACACCATAGTGTTGAGTAATCTAATCTTTGTATGAGGTGAAGAAGGGCTTACTTGCTGAGAGGATGATGTTGGGTTAGAACAACTGGTAGTAACTCCCTTGGCTGTTTCTTGATTATCAATAAAAGCTATTCAAGTTTTCCTCCATACTCTTGTGTCATTTATGTTTTATGCATTTGTATGGTCAATTTACATCTGATCCTATATTTTTTATGATAATAGATCCATGTTCTTGTATAGTGTTATGCTACTTTGATTCTATAGGTACTCTGTGAAGTTGGGTGTACAAGGAAGCAAGTGGCAAAGGACTATAAGAAGAGAGAGGAATCGAACTAGGAGCCAAGCGCAAGACAGAGGTTGGTCTCCTCTATTCTTCTCTTATCTATCTTTCATAAAGGAAAAACAAAAGTAGCTTTACTTTTTTTGTTTCTAAGGTAGCTACCACACCTTACTGGGATAAGTAGTTCTATATAGACACTTTTCCCTGTAACAAGTATAAGTGATCTTTGTACCATAACAAATAATTTTTCTAGCTAAATGTATAACACGTACTAGAATCTTGTTGTAACTTTCGAATAAGTGCCCACACTTCTTCGTCATTCTTCCATTCCTCCCTTCGTTTGTCTATCCAATTTGGTTGGATAATAGAAATGGTGCACAATAATGCCTCCGCATCCTCATCCTTTCTTGACAGTGCGTCTGCCATAAAATTTTGTTTCCCCTTTTTGTAGATGATTTCAAAGTCATAACCCAACATCTTTGTGACCCATTTTTCTTACTCTTCGGAGGATAATATTTGTTCTAAAAAGTATTTAAGACTATCATGGTCCATTTTTACCTTGAAGTGTCTTCCTATTAGGTAGGGTCGCCATTTATTAAGTGCATGTAGTATTGCCAACATTTCCTTCTCATAAATAGCTTTGTATAAATGCTTTGCCTTGATTGGATGACTTTCGACAATAATGGATCTTTCATCTTGCATTAAAACAACACCAATTCCATTTCTTGAAGCATCACATTCCATAATAAAGGTTTTTGTGAAGTCTAGTGTAGCTAAGACTGATGCTTAGCACATTGCCTCTATAAGATGTTCGAAGGCCTTTGTTGCTTCTGCAGTCCATGAAAATGCATCTTTCTTCAATAATGTTGTTAGAGGTGCTACTATTCTCCCATAATCCTTAACAAACTTTTGATATACCCTGTCAACTTGAGAAATCCTCACAGATGCTTTATGGATGTGGGGATTTTCCATTCCTTAATGGATTTAATTTTGCTAGGGTCTACCTTAACACCTTCATGAGATACAATATGACCCAGATATTCCATATCTTGTATCCCAAAGAAACATTTGGAGATTTTTGCATATAATTGTTTCTCCTCCAATAGTTTGAGCACCCTGTCAACATGTTCAACATGATCCTTTCAAGACTTGTTGTAGATTAGTATATCATCAAAAAATACTAACACAAATTTTCTAAGGAAGGGTTTGAAAATGGAATTCATCAAACATTGAAATCTAGAAGGTGCATTGGTAAGGCCGAAAGGCATGACCAAAAATTCATAATCACCCTCGTGAGTTATAAATGTTTTTTTTGGAATGTCTTCAGTCTTCATTATGATTTGATGATATCTTGAATGAAGATCCAACTTGGTGAAGTAAATTGATCCATGTAATTCATCCAATAATTCATTAATGATAGGATTGGGAAATTTATCTTTAATAGTGAGCTTGTTGAGCTCCCTATAATCTGGACACATGTGCCAAGATCCATCCTTCTTGTGCACCAATACTACTGGAGCAGAGAAAGAACTTTGACTAGGTTGAATTATACCAGCCTTTAGCATTTCTGTAACCATATGTTCAATTTCACTCTTTTGGGCATAGGGATATCTATATAGCCTTATGTTTGCAAGAACACTTCCTGGAATCAAATGAATAGCGTGATCATGATCACGAATAGGTGGGAGACCATTGGGAGTCTGTTAAAATTGGAAACTAGGGAAAAACTTCATATGGGTCATCTTATTCATGGCTAATAATATTTTTATTAGATTCCTCTCGTTGAGAGGTGTAGGATTGATATAAATATCATCCAATTCTGATAATTATTCATGGAGATATGAATTTATTTTGATTATGGAATTAGTATCAAGCCGACCTACAACTCATGTAGGCTCAGAAGCTCAACAGTTGCATCTATTCACTCACCGACGTTGTGTATAAATATAAGAGGACTTTTCCTCATTTAGACTCACTCATATCATCACATCTCTCTCTCCCTCTACTGCGCAGATATGAGTCTCTTCTCTACTGCGCTGAAATGGGTCTCTCTCTCTCTCACATGTGAAGCCGGAAGCTGTTGAATTTGAAGCTGCAACTGCAGAAGTAAAGATTGAATTTCGTGGCCTAGAAGATATCCTCTTTGGAACTACACTATAGGTTCATCTGAACCTCCTCTGAAAGCCACAACTTTTGGTGGTGGAATGAAGTCAATCCGACGAACGGTTTGGAAGATATCGACTGCCCTAGTTTGAAGCCGGAAACTGCTGAAACTGAAGCTGCAACTGTAGAAGTAAAGATTGACATGCGTGGCCTAGAAGATCTCCTCTTTGGAACTGCGCTGTAGGTTCATCTAAACCTCCTTTGAAAGCTGCAACTTTTGGTGGTGGAATGAAGTCAATCCAACGAACGGTTTGCAAGATATCGTCTACCCTATTTTGAAGCCAGAAACTGCTGAAACTGAAGCTGCAATTGTAGAAGCAAAAATTGACTTGCATGGCCTAGAAGATCTCCTCATCTGAACTACGCTATAGGTTCATCTGAACCTCCTCTAGAAGCCGAAACTTTTGGTGGTGGAATGAAGTCAATCCGACTGTCGATTTGTGAGATATGGTCTGCCCTAGTTTGATAATGAAGCCGCTAATGCTGATGCTACTGATCTAGGGTTTGCTACTGCTGATATGAATCAGATTTATTGTACTATTTCTCTCTGCTGAATTATTGAAGATAAAAGAAGATTTGATCAAAGGGTTTCCCCACACATTGTGGGGTTTGTCCCTGGCTAGCTGCCACATCTTGTGTCTCTTGTCTTGGCTTGTTTTTTGTCGATCGTTTAATGTTCTATCTGCACTTTACTTTATGTACATGTGATTTCTAATCGGTGGAATATAATAAGAAAAAGAAGTAAACTGTTATAAGCATAGAACATACCATAAATTAACATGGTATCAGAGCTGAGGTGAAGACAAAGCCCGAGCAAGAGCAAGAGCAATCATCGAAGAGAATATTGGCAAGGCTCTCCTAAAAGAATTATGGGGTCCTCAACACTCTTTCCTGTTGAAGACAAGCTCCATGAGAAAGCTGACTATCACTGATGGAAGATGTCTATTGATCTAACCCTTGAAGATCAAGGAGTGCTTGACCATGTAAGAGGAAATATTTTTGAGCCTTCATCAAATGCATCTGATGCTGCCTGGAATAAATGGAAAAATGGATAAGTCAAAACAAAGAAGATCATCTGGGACTCTATCGACAAGCGCTTGGTGGCCTACATCTTTGATCTAGACACCTCCAAGGAAATCTACGACAGACTGGTGAGTTTATCTAAAGTTAATGATGCAAATCAAGTTTTGTCTCTTAGAATTAAGCTGAGGGAAATCAAGAAGGGTAAAGATGAAAGTATGCAAGCATACTTCTTAAGAATCACCGAGATCAAGAACGATCTCCTATCTATTGGGGAAACTATTACTGACAGAGAAATGTCACTCTCAACTCTCGGAGGATTACCATCTGAATGGTATGTGTTTAGGACTACTCTTCTGAACAATAATGTAATTCCTAGTTTCGAGGAATTAATGGCTAGATGCATTCAAGAACAAACAAGGGTAGAAGAGCAGGAAATGCCCTTGCCTAAAGGTCCTCCTGCTTCCTTTTCTTCTCATGCAAAGAGAAGAAAGGACTCACACTGGGATGATGATCAAAATCCCTCTGATGGAAATCAAAGGAATGACAAATTCAACAACAAAGGTAAGAGGAGAGATGGGAATCAAGGAAGAGGACAAGCATTCAAGAAGGCTAGAAATTCCAGGATGTATTATATGTACTTGATCTCAAAAAGAACCTGCTATCCATCTCGGTAATGGAAGACAAAGGATATAAGGTAACCTTCAGTGATGGTAAGGTATGCATATGGAAAAATAATGTTAAAGATGCTTTCACTCTTGGGTTTCGAGTTGATTCTTTATATCAAGTCAGTGGAAGTCCGCTAGGTGTCATGTCTTGTGACACAACACTTCAGTCCGAACTTTGGCATCAGAGATTTGCCCACCTTCATTACAAAGCTCTACCCGATGTAAGATAGATGGTAACAGGGATGCCTGAATTCCAAGTAGAGAAAGAAGGTGTATGTCTGGGATGTGCCAAAGGAAAGCTCAAAAGGGGACCATTCCCCTCAAGCCAAAGCAAGACCTCCGATATATTACAATTAGTTCACTCAGGCATACCTAAGGTTGGCATTAAGAGGGAGACTACTACACCACATAGTCCTGAGCATAATGGTGTGGTGGGAAGGAAGAACCACATGATGATGGAAGCTATCCAGGCCATGCTACATGATCAAAGACTTCCGAAATTTCTATGGGATGGAACTACAATCACTGGCGTATATGTACAAAATCGATGGCCTCATCAAGCATTGGGTTCCAAGAGACCTGAAGAAAAATTCACCGATAAGAAACATGATGTTTCTCATTTTAAAATTTTTGGAAGCCCTGTATACTTTCATGTGCCGAAAGAGAAAAGAAATAAATTGGGAGCATCTGGAAAGAAGGGAATTTTCGTGGGCTGTGGTGAAAATACTAAAGGCTATAGAATCTATGTAGCCGGTCAAAGGGAAGTCATAATTAGTCATGATGTCACCTTTGACGAAGATATGGCTCTCAGCAAGGTGATCAATCTTCCGACTTTGAGGAGCTCTCAAGAAGCTGACACCAGGGAACCGAAAGAAAAGGATGATGAATCAATGCCTGATGTAGAAGAACCCATGGATCCGATTGATCCTCCTCCATATGAGCCTTCCTCTTCTAGGAAGAGGCCTTCATGGCTTAAGGAGTTACTTGATGATGCTGAAGGACATGCTGCACCCCGAGGAACCTTTCGTGAAAGTAAGAAACCTAATAGGTATCAAGGATACCTGACCATCATGAGCACGATCATACAAAATGAGCCTTCGTCATTCTCAGATGCCGTCAAGCATCAAGTATGGAAGGATGATATGACCCAAGAATATGAGTCTATCATAAAGAATCCTGTTTGGGAAGTAGTTCCCAGACCCCAGGACAAGACTGTTGTTACTTCAAAATGGCTTTACAAGATAAAGCATGCAGCAAATGGAAGTATGGAAAAGTATAAGGTTCATTTTGTTGCTCGTGGTTTATCCCAGAAGGAAGGTATAGACTATGATGAGATATTTGCACCTGTTGCCAAATATACGACCATCCGCTCGATCATATCCCTTGCCACTTCACAAGGATGGAACCTACATCAGATGGATGTCAAGACTGCATTCTTGCACGGCTCGATCAAAGAAGAGGTCTATGTGGAGCAACCCAAAGGATTTGAGATTTATGATTGAAAATCTCATGTATGCAGGTTGAAGAAATCTCTCTATGGACTGAAGCAAGCACCCCGAGCATGGTATGAGAGGATTGATAGCTACTTGATGAAGCTGGGATTCACTGGGAGTGAAGCTGATCCTAACCTTTACTTTAAGGTTGAAGATGACAAGCCTCTCATACTGGTGTTGTATGTGGATGACCTCTTTCTAACAGGTGCAGACCTTCTCATTCACAAATGTAAGAGGGAGATGGCTTCTGAATTTGAAATGAAGGACCAAGGACTTGAAGTGTGGCAGAAGCCAAGGGAAATTTTACTATCTTCAAGGAAAATATGTGGTAAATATATTGGAAAGATTCGGTATGATGGACTGCAAGCCTGTGACTACCGCGAGGATCTTGACTTTTAGATGTTTTATGGTAGTGATGTTGGACCAGAATTGGGAAATGCCTCTGAGTTTCAAAAACTCATTCGCATCGATGTTCTTGTTGAACCTCCGTCCGAACATATGTTTTGCAGTTAGCATTGTGAGCTCATATTTGGTTGAGCCTCACTGGATTGATGCCAGGAATCTTCTGAGATGTCTTCTGGACACAATCTCTCATGGATTAAGATACACTGCTGGAGATGTGAGACTACTTGGATATACTGATGTTGATTGGGCAGGTAGTGTGGTGGACCGCAAGAGCACTTCTGGGTACTGTTTCACCTTAGGATCTGCTTCGATATCCTGGATGAGCAGGAAGCAGAAGTCGGTGGCTTTGAGCACCGCCAAAGCAGGATATATTGTTGCTAGCATAACCTCATGTGAGGTAGTCTGGTTGTGAAAGCTCTTCAATGAGTTGTTTGGATTTACATTGGATACCACTGTGATTCTCTGTAACAACCAGAGGTGGGATTTTATTATTGAGGAATCCCGTATTCGTCAATTGCTCTAGCAGATAAACTTCATCTGGGATATGGTAAGTTGATGAGCAAGGAAGCTCCATCACATTAAGATGATGTACAGGTCGATACACCTTGTCAAAGCCCCAAGGAAATATCTAATCTGTGATTTTGCAAAACGACTTGGAGTCAGCAAGAAACCTTTGTACAAGGGTCCTGCATGTTGCATACATTGAGCTCTGGGAGCTCTAAGGGCTTGCTATTCCTACTGGAGCAACATATGACCACAGGGTGACTCACCCTCCCCTAGTGGTGCACACTGGAACACGATGATTTGCTCTCTTGTGGGACAAGATGATTCGCTCTCTTGTGGAACAGGATCATTCACTCTACTATGTAGCAGGATGATTAGTTCTCCTGTGAGGCCTGGATTGATGTGTTCTCCATGGTAGCCTGGATTGATGTGTTCTCCACGGCGATTGTAGCAGGATTGATGTGTTCTCCTATGAGGCTTAGATTGATGTGTTCTCCATGGCAATTGTAGCAAGATTGATGTGTTCTCCTCTAAGGCCTGGATTGATTTGTTCTCCATGGCAATTGTAGCAGGATTGATGTGTTCTCCTGTGAGGACAAGATTGATTAGTTCTCCTATCGAGGCATCCTACCCATGCAGTCTGGGACTCATGGGAAGTACCTCTCATCTGATCAATGAGAAGGGAAATGAAGTTAGGGACCATAGTAGTACCAATGGACGCATCATTGTAACTACCGTACTCCCTACGCTAGGATGACCTCCATTGATCTGGGATCAATGATACTGGTCTGGGACCAGTGGTAGGAGTTGTACCATACTATGACGCTGACTTCGGGTCGGTTGAGACTGGTCTGGGATCAATGGTACATACTCTGAGACTGAATTTGAGTTAGTGGAGGATGATATTGGTCTGGGACCATTGGAGTTGTACTCACTATGACGCTGACCAGTCGTACATACTCTGAGACTGACTTTGAGTCAGTATGATACATCCTCGATCATTTCTTCTTCTTCATAATTCGGAAGAAAGCAGAGTAGAACAGAACAATGCAAGAGCAGGGAAGAACAAAGCAAAACAGTACAGATCAGTGCATGGCAGAACAAGACAAAGTAGAACAGGTAGAATAGAGCAGAGCAGGGCAAGGGTCAGGCTGTACAGGGCAGTGCATTTGATGGATGAATAGTAACGACCGATAGACAGATTGCAGATGAAGTTCTCCATGGTTGAGAGGGAGTGTTAAAATTGGCAACCAGGGAAAGACTTCATATGGGTCATCTTATTCATGGCTAATAATATTTTTATTAGATTCCTCTCGTCAAGAGGTGTAGGATTGATATAAAGATCATCCAATTCCGATAAGTATTTATGGAGATATGAATTTATTTTGATTATGGAATTATTATCAAGCTGACCTACAACTCATGTAGGCTCAGAAGCCCAACAGTCGCATCTATTCACCCACCAATGTTGTGTATAAATATAAGAGGACTTTTCCTCATTTAGACTTACTCATCTCATCACATCTCTCTCTCTCTACTGCGCAGATATGAGTCTCTTCTCTACTGCGCTGAAATAGGTCTCTCTCTCACACATGTGAAGCCGGATTGAATTTGAAGCTGCAACTGCAGAAGTAAATATTGACTTGCGTGGCCTAGAAGATCTCCTCTTTGGAACTGCTCTATAGGTTCATCTGAACCTCCTCTGAAAGCTGCAACTTTTGGTGGTGGAATGAAGTCAATCTGACGAACGGTTTGCAAGATATCGACTGCCCTAGTTTGAAGCCAGAAACTGCTGAAATTGAAGCTGCAACTATAGAAGTAAAGATTGACTTGCATGGCCTAGAAGATCTCCTCTTTGGAACTGTGCTGTAGGTTCATCTGAACCTCCTCTAAAAGCCACAACTTTTGGTGGTGGAATGAAGTCAATCCGACGAATGGTCTGCAAGATATCGACTGCCCTAGTTTGAAGCCGGAAACTGCCGAAACTAAAGCTGCAACTGCAAAAGCAAAGATTGACTTGCGTGGCCTAGAAGATCTCCTCATCTGAACTGCATTGTAGGTTCATCTGAACCTCCTCTGGAAGTCAAAACTTTTGGTGGTGGAATGAAGTCAATCCGACTGTCGGTTTGTGAGATATGGTCTGCCCTAGTTTGATAATGAAGCCGCTAATGCTGATGCTACTGATCTAGGGTTCGCTACTGCTGATATGAATCAGATTTATTGTACTATTTCTCTCTGCTGAATTATTGAAGATGAAAGAATATTTGATCAAAGGGTTTCCCCACACATTGTGGGGTTTGTCCCTGGCTAGCCGCCACATCTTGTGTCTCTTGTCTTGGCTTGTTTTCTGTCGATCGTTTAATGTTCTATCTGCACTTTACTTTATGTACATGTGATTGCTAATCGGTGGAATATAATAAGAAAAAGAAGTAAATTGTTATAAGCATAGAACATACCACAACTTAACAAAGTCTCAAATACCTTGGAATGATTGTCCAAGACTTTTTGGAGATCTGGATAAATAGATGATTTCGATGTGGAAACATCTAGTGAACATAATTGTGCAATTACACCTCATTTTTCCTTCTTTCGAAGCTTTTTCATACCATTAGAGCTGATTATCTTTCTCGGTTTCCCTACAATGCGCCTTAATTCAACTTCCATTCCTTCCATAGTAAATTTCATGAAAATTTCTTGAAAATTAAAAGCTATTGTACCCAAGGATTGTAGCCATTGGAATCCTAGTACAACATTAGCACCACCCATTGGAATGGAAAGCATTGGGCTATTCAATACATATTCTCCCATGGATAGCTTGATATTATGGCACTTTCCAGAGAATTTATGGTTCCTACACTTGCAACCATCACTTGACACTTTGGTGCTGGATATAAGAAGCAATTCAATTCTTTTGCTATCTTACAAGGAATAAAATTATGGGTACTTCCTAAATCAATCAACGTTATTACTCTTTTCTTCTTGATATGTCATTCTATCTTGATGGTTTGAGGAGTAGTAATTCTAGCCAATGCATTACAAGATATGGTCAGATTCATTTCTTCTTTATCTAGGTGTTCCTAGAGTATATCCTCTTCTTTTGAAATTTCTTGTTCCTTTTCTTCGTCCTCTTCACAATCTATGTAGAATAATTTCTTCTCAGCATACTTATGACCTTTAGTGTATTTTCTATCACAATTGTAACAAAGCCCTTTTGCTCTTTTTTCTTCCAATGGTTGTAGTGTCAACCTTGTAAGTTGTGGAAGGCTAGGGGTAACAACACTTCCATCTTTATAGTTGTGAGTGGTGGGCTTCCTGGTTACCATAATTTTGCTTTCCATTTTTCTTGCTAACCTGAATGCATTCTCTAATGAATCAGGTTCCCAAAGGCAAACCTCATGTTGGATATTATCCTTTAAAGTCCCCATGAACACCTCAATCCTATGCTCCTATGGAATATCTTTTACCCTTATGTTAAATTTTTGGAAGTCCTCAATGTGCTCCATCATTGAACCCTTTTGTTTGAGATTTATCAATTGGCTAAAAAAAGTGTTGCTTTGTGTATCTTCATAATGTGCTATCATTTGTTCCGTAAAAATTGCCCAAGTGACAATTTTTTTATGAGAGCAAAGCCATCGATACCATATAAATTGATTTGGTTACAAATATAAAGTTGCAATACGTACCTTTTTTGTGTTTTGCACATTATGGAGATCGAAAAATTGCTCCATCTGTTGTATCCATGTTTCAGGATCCTTGAGATCAAACTTCCTCATATCGATCTTTGGAACATGGTGATTCTTTGATCCAATGTTAGAGTCTATGAAATCATGATTAACATTTATTTTGTTTTCATCATGAGTTTCCTTTACTACCCTTTCGTTATTAGTAAGCATTTCTTGTAGAAACTTTGTCAAATCTGTCTTCAAATCTTCCATGCCTATCTTCAAATCGTCCATCTTAGCTTCCACGTCATTCATCTTAGCTTCTACACCTTTCTTTAAACCATCCATCTTAGCTTCCATGCCTTTCTGTAAACCATTCATCTTAGCTTCTACATCTTTCTTTAAACCATCCATATTAGATTCTATTACTTTTTGTGCGAGTGACATTTGTTGCACTTGGTCTCGTAATTTTGATATATCATGTTGCATTTCTTCCTCTTCTTCATGAGTCATGCTAGAGCTTTCAGGTTGCTTACTAGGTGTTTCCATTTTCTTTCTTCAGGTCATCAATTACCGATAATAATTCTTCACTATGCCCTTTGAATTCCTTCAAACTAATTTTTCAAACCAAGCTTATGCAAAAATTTAAAAAAAAATCTACACACCTTTTTTTCACTTTGTAGGAGCTTGATATTGCATCTGATGTATCTCTATAATTTTGGATCTTCCAGTTTTAAAATTGCGATCTACAATAGCCCTCTGCATCCTCTTTCCATTGCCACCAGTTTGATTGAATTTAGATTCTCCAAGGAAGAGTTATGCACAATCTCCCAAGATGACCTGATTATATACATTTTCAGAAGAGCGAACTTGTATGAAGTGCCATGTGTCACTGTTTTGGCCTTAGGATCTAAAAAATATACATAGAAAATAATTTCTTTCTCTTTCTGTACCTTCTGATGAAATTTCAATCTGATGCTCAAAAAAAAATTATGACGATTTTCCCCAGGTCACCTATTTGGAATGTAATTCGGGAGTCTACAAAAAGGCCAACTTCCTCAGATCATATCTCTGCAAATATAATGCCAAAAGCTATGAAATTCAGACTCGAGGTTCAAAAAAATTTCATCCCAAATGGGTTTGTTTGTTATCATCTGAAACGTTGCACAAAAAAATTTGTAGTGCAAATCACATGATGACTTGTTTGGAGCAGCGAAACCCTAGAATCCAAAGCTCTGATACCAAATGTTATGAAACCAGCTCAAAAAGAAGATAGAAAAGATAGATCAACACCTTAGAATCTAGCCTCTTCAAGGGGGCAACCTCCTTTACATTACACAAATGAACAATTCTTTGATGATATAAATGACAAAACCTCTTTTCTATATATAGGAGTCTAAGGGGTCACAATATGACCAAGCTGACCTAACAATAATAATATAAAGGCACAAAAATAAAAATAGAGGTACTCTATGGGGCACAATAATAATAATATGGGGACAATAGGGGCAAAACAATATTAAGAAGGGATACAACGACAATAGTAATGAGGGAATCACTAGTATTATAGGGACCTAACAACCTTGCAGGAAGGACAACAAAATGCAAGGTATATGGACATTATGCACAGGTTACAACAACGTATAGGTACAGGTACAAGTATAGGTGATCACGATTCAACCTATTCTCTCACAGAAGAGGGTTTGGTGAGATTCAAGAATAAGATCTATGTGCCAAATTACAGTGAGTGATGAGCCCAGGTATTGCAGCAAGAATGCTGCAACTCCCAGGGCTACTAACTTTACTTATCAACCTAGGGTTTATACAAACTTGGAGGTGACAGCGCTATATGCAAAAATAGAAGTGAATGTACTGCCTATTGTCATTGCTCATTTGGCAAGGGATCCCAAGGGTTCCAAGCCAGACTTCTATAGTGTCAGAAGAAGCTTGATATGATGGAAGAAGAGAAAATCTATTCTAAGGGATAGCTAACGGAGAGCTACTCTAATATAGTAATGAAGAAAACAACTTGTAATGCTAACCAGCACCATACCCTAACTAACCATCTAAACAACTATGTGAAACAAAATTGCTAAAACAACATTGATCTAATGCTACTATCTAAGTTGTAGAAGTAAAAAAGCATCAAAACTAGACTAAGGGATAAGCAAAATAAACTAAGTTAAGTTTATGTTTAAGCAGAAAAGCAGTCGGGGATTAAAATTGGTCAAAAGAGGATGTAATGATCAATAGTGGATAAGAGCCATTAGATCAGGTGGGTGAAAGGTAAATGAATGGTTGAGATCAGATCGTAGGAGGGTACGTAGATAGATGGGTGAACAGGGTTAGCTAATAGGATGAACATTGGAGATTATGTAGCAGTGGTTGAGAATAGATGAATGAACATGGTTAACAGGAAATGGATGGTCGCGATTATATCACAGGAAAAAGAAACGTGCAGAAATGGTAGCGGGTTTGTAGAGGTGGTAAGTTGTATTTCATGTGCCCACAAAACCATAAGTTGTATTCTAATATTTCATGTGATTAGCCTTACCGAGCAACAGATAGCATGAGAAAACTACTTTTCTTGTGTGCTCTTAGCTCGATAACAGTTGTGCAAGTGTCTGTGCAAGATTGTACGACAACCATTAGATCAGGTGGGGCTGATCAACGGTGGAGATCGGCCAAGCTAGTTGGCAATCGAGTGAAGCGACAGCCGTCGAATCAAGAGATAGATCGACGGTGGAGATTAAAGTGGGAGAAGAAAATGTGTCGAAATGACTGATCAGGTTTAGAGGGCGGTAAGTTGATTATTGTGCACCCTCAAAGTTGTAAGCAATTCTCTAAAATTTTATACTATTAGCATGGGGAAACCACTATTATCATGTGCCCTCGGGTGGATAATGATCAGAAAAAAATCCATGCGATATTGCATGATAGCCATTTGATCTACCGAGGAAAATCAACGGTGGAGATTTGATCAAGCTAGTTAGTGAGGGAGTCTGCAATAGTTGTCGGATTAGAAAACGAGTATCGACAGTGGGGATTTAAAGTGCATAAAGTCAGCGTTGAAAATGAATTAGGTGGTGATTGGTCAGGTTATGATGTGTAAGGCAATGTACACGTAAAAACTGATTATAATGTGGATTAACAACTTGAACCTAAGTATTTCATGATGAGGGAGAATGAAAGGGATATGAGGTAGATGAAATGACATGAAGAGAGTGAAGGAACAGATGATCATGAAAGGAACAAAGCAACAATGTAATGAACCCAACAACTGCATTAAACAACAAACTCCCGGTGAGAACAAAAAACCTTGTTCTTTTGGGGTTGTTGTAGGGTTTCTTCCTCACGTCATGGTCCTAGAGGGAGGAGGTGAGGTCAAGACACCTGTGGGAAACCTCGTGGATCTTTTATTTTCTAACGTGAAAATTGAATGAAAGCATAAAGGAAGCAAATTAAAACACAACTAATCTACTCTACACTACTTTAATGAGACTACAACTATTTAAGAAAATTAATAGTTAAACAATAAACCTCTGTAATGGAAATTCAACTACTTAAACAAATAACCGGTTAAACCATGAATCATGTACTCTATATTGTGGTGATGAAAATGCAACTAATTAAGAAAAAAAAAAAGTAAACCATGAAGCTATGCTAGTGCTATAATGGAAATGAACTACTTAAGCAAATGAATAGGAAACCATGAATTTGTACTACTGTTGTAATGAAAATGCATCTAATTAAGCAAATGAACAGAAAATAGGAATCTATGCTAGCATAAAAATACAATAAGGAGCTTCGGTTGCTAGAGTCAGACCCTAACCCAATATCTTCATCCCTTTGAGTTAACTCAGTCTTGGCTCAAAACAAAACTCATCTTTATTATAAATAAAAAATTGTTACAAGACTTGCAGCTTGAAAACAAAGTAGAGTTCTACAGTGAGAAGTTTGAATTCTTGCTAACTCTTCATAACTATTGGTAACTAAAACAACTGAGGTCTTAACCCTCTCTACTTATACATATGAAGTCTCTAATGACTTCCTTCAAAATTAGGGACACACAACTCCCAATTAAATAATAAACTCGTGTTAGGGTCCTACCCTAACCCCCTTATTTATGTAGTGGGATCAAGTCATAGTAAAGAGTCAATAAAGCCCATATTAATAATTGTAAGTGGTTAACCTGCAATTAATGACGGGACCACAGTTAGTTGCAAATGGGCCATGGTATTAGATAGATGGTATTAATAAAACCCATGGTATTGATCCATGGTATTGCATGTATGAGTCATATATAAAGGATAGAGACTCCCTACGAGGAGCATCATGTCTTATTTTTGTATCGAGCTCTACTCTATTGGAGGTTGCCCCCTCGAAGAAGCCAGTGAACATTGCTTTTTGAATAATAAAATATTTGTTGTTGTCTCTCACTATTCTATGTTCTAGGTATCTTTCTTCACATATCTGTATTTGGGTATCTTTTTTTCAGGTTAAGGGCATAACAAGTGGTATCAGAGCACTTTCCAGGGCTGGTGGGATCTCCATTTCTTAGCAATCTTTTTTTTTTGTGGCTAGAGACGTGTTCCAACATCTTTAAACCACGGGATCTGTTGTTGAGCGCATAACCTGCGGATTTGGGGAGGCATGCACGCAGGAAATACAAGAGGTGGTCACCCTTGTTGGACTCCCTTGTAGCCCCTGTGGGTACCCCTTCGAGTAGTAGCGCATTAGACAGAACCGCGTACGGAGTGTCTTCCAAGTACCTTCTGGGTATATCGGAAGCCCGTTAGCTCCTCTGCAACCTCGTTATATATAAACCATCGGTCGTCTTGCTGCTATAGTACACCGAGAACAACACTTGGAAAGATTACTCGCCCGTATGATAGGGTAGTCGGGTTGTACGACTAAGGGTACAGTTGATCCTCCTTAGTTAGAGCCCTGAAACATTGGAATGAGTACTACTGTCAGACCCTTATGTATATTGCGATCCGTAGCACTTGACACTCCTCGAGACCATAGTTCCCTTTTCTATCTTGGGATCACGCATCATCTATGCTAGATCTGCTCGTGCAAAGGGATGCAGAAGCAGTAGACATCAGTCCCGTAGTTCCGACTATCCATTCCAATCTATTAGATCCATCAGATCCGTAGTAGCAATCTGTTCCGCTGCTCAGAGCTATTCGATCTGCCATTCAGATCTCCCAGATCCACCGAATCTGAGTAGTTGTGTGGGGTTCCTATACCGGGGCATGATTTTCGCAGGACTTTTGGCAGCATTGAAATTTTGAGGATTCGGTTACTGAAATATTTCTAAGGAAGGAGTAAAACTCCATTAGGAGTTTTCAGAAAACAAAAAAAAAAAGTCTGAGATATTCCGGGGTGCTTATTGGTGATCTAGCCCATCAGAATCAGGACGAGGAGCTGAGCACGGTGGTACCATTCAATTATTAGTGAAAATGTTTTTTGGACAGTCCAAAATTTCAAGAACATCAGGTCGGTGCATGGTAGAAATTATAGCTCAAGCTATGGCCAATGAGAGGATGGAAAAACTAGAACAAACCGTGCAATCCCTCCAACTTTAGCTTGACAGACTAACTAGCATAATCTCGAAGGGCAAGGAGGAAGCCCACGAGGAGGCGTATATTGGCAATGGACACAGTGAGGGTGAGTCTAGCCACTCTCTTCACCTCTGGGGCCCCCACCAACAATCCCGTCTGCGACCTCCCAAGTTGGATATGGATAAATTTGATGGTTCCCACCCGACACCATGGATAGCACAAATGGAGCAGTATTTGAATCTGAATAACATCTTAGATAATGAGACTCAGCTTATGGTGGGGAGCATGTACTTGGACAGTGAAAGGTGGCAATGGTGGGAATGGCATCAACGTTGCAATGGACCTTTTGTGACTTGGACCACCTTCAAAAAAGCTCTTACAGACCGCTTTGACCAGGAATCTTGTTTTTTGGGTCGTCTTACTAAGCTCCAATAGACTGGCATAGTGGATGAATATGTTACAGCCTTTGAAGCCTTAGCCTTCCGCACTAGGGGTCTCCCAGATGTGTTCTACACGGAATGTTTTATCAGCAGTCTTAAAGAAGCCATAAAAGCCCACGTCCTACTACACCACCCTCCCACATGGACGGAGGCTTGCAAGATAGCTCGTAACGTGGAACGTGTGTTATCAGCCCAGTATAGTCGCCCAAATTTCATAGCTAAGGGTCGCCCCCCACAGGCTCACAGCATGACTCAAACACTTAAGGTTCAAAAGGTGTCACCTGCAGAAATGGCCGAAAGAAGAAAGCAAGGATTATGTTACTACTGTGATGAAAAATACTCCCCAGGTCATAAATGCAAGGAGCCCAAATTTTTTCATATTGATGCCACTGATTACAGCTCATCAGAGGAAGATCCACCACTGGAGGAACATGAGGCGGTAGAAGAGGAAAACCAAAAGGACAATGTCCTTGACGAACCCGTTATTTCGCTGCATGCTTTGGCCGGGATTTCTTCACCTGAAACTCTCAAAATCAGAGGTTTTATTAAACATCGCCCAGTAGTAGTCTTGATTGATAGTGGAAGTACACATAATTTCATCCATCAAAAAGTCGCGGAAGCAGTGCACTTTTTTGTATGAGCAGTGTCTAACTTCCAAGTCCAAATTTCGGATGGGGGCATAATGAAAGTTGAAGGCCGCTGTGAAAATGTCAAACTTCAAATGGGGGATTATCAGTTGAAGACCCACATATTTTCCATACACATGGGAGGGTGTGACATTTTCCTCGGTGTTGAATGGCTTCACACCCTTGGGCCAATCACAATGGATTTCTAGGAGTTATATATGAGTTTTAAGCATAACAACTCCACACATACCCTCTGTGGACTCCAAGCAGGAGCTCCCTCTATCATCAGCTCACATAGGACGAAAAAATTGCTAAAAAAGGGCCATCAAGGAGTTGTAGCTCAATTTAATTCCATCCAGGCAGTCGAAACCAAGTCTCTGCCAATTCATCCTGAGATGCAACAGATTTTAAATAACCATCTACCGGTCTTTGACAAGCCTCATGACCTTCCACCCTCGAGAGGGGAACATGATCATAGCATCACCTTGGTTCCAGGGGCCCAACCCCCAAATGTGCGCCCATATAGATATCCGTTCACCCAAAAGAATGAAATAGAAAATATAATCAAGGAACTTTTGGAAGCAGGTGTCATTCGTCCCAACATTAGTCCTTATTCATCACCGGTGGTCATGGTGCTCAAGAAAGATGGGGAGTGGCGGATGTGTCCAGACTTCAGGGCCCTCAATAAGTTGACAGTCAAAGATAAATTTCCCATCTCGGTGGTTGATGATTTGCTGGATGAACTCAATGGGGCTCAATTCTTCACTAAGCTAGATCTTTGCTCACGCTACCACCAAATTTGCATGAAGGAAGTCAACATTCCAAAGACTGCTTTCCGAACTCATGAAGGCCATTATGAGTTCTTGGTCATGCCATTCGGTCTTTTTAATGCCCCATCTACCTTCCAAAGCCTTATGAACCACCTTCTCAAACCATATCTCAGGAAATTTGTCCTTGTCTTCTTCGATGACATCCTCATCTATAGTTGCACCTGGGCCGCACATCTTCAGCATGTAGATCTACTCTTGCAACTACTCTGCAAGCATAAATTATTTGTTAAGATGTCCAAGTGTTCGTTTGGCATGGAAGAAGTTGAGTATTTGGGCCACATTGTGGGGCGTGAAGGTGTG
Source organism: Pinus tabuliformis (assembly GCA_031772625.1). Taxonomy (NCBI): domain Eukaryota; kingdom Viridiplantae; phylum Streptophyta; class Pinopsida; order Pinales; family Pinaceae; genus Pinus; species Pinus tabuliformis. The sequence continues at coordinate 522,794,190 of CM062808.1, forward strand.
AAGGTGGACCCCAAAAATATCCAAGCAATGCAGGATTGGCCTCAACCTAAGACCTTGAAGAGCCTGAGAGGTTTTTTGGGTCTCACAGGCTATTATCGCAAATTTGTCCGCAATTATGGTCGCATAGCGAAGCCCCTCACTCAACTCCTGAAGAAAAATTCATTCTTCTAGAATGAGGATGCATAACAGGCATTTATAGCTCTCAAAAATGCCATGTGTTCCACTCCAGTCTTAGCACTCCCTGACTTCACCACATATTTTGTCATTGAATGTGATGCTTCGGGTATAGGTATTGGAGCGGTCTTAATGCAGGAAGGGCGACCTTTGGCCTTCACAAGCCAACAACTAAGTCGGAAGAATCTGGGCCAATCTACCTATGACAAGGAAATGATGGCCATTTTACATGCAATAGAGACCTCGCGACCTTACTTATTGGGGCGACGCTTCCAAATCCGCACAGACCATCACAGTCTTAAATATTTTTTGGAGTAATGCCTATCCTCCCCACAACAAAATAAATGGCTCGCCAAAATTCTGGGATATGATTATGAGATCATTTACAAGAAAGGACAAGAAAATAGTGTAGTAGATACATTATCTCGCCATTTGAGGAGGGAAGTACCCTGTTAGAAATTTCCCTTCCCATTCCATAATGGATTGAAGAGGCTCACAGGGAATGGTTTTCACATCTCGGGCTCTCCCAACTCATTTCTCAATTATAGGTGGATCCAAATTCCACCAAGGGCTACTCGTGGCAGGATGAGATTCTTCACTACATGGACAGAGTCATAATATCACCAACATCCACCCTCAAAAGTTGCATTTTGGCAGAATTTCACTCATCCCTCATTGCAGGACATTCATGCTTTCAGAAGACGTATGCTCACACCAGAAGATCATTTTTTTGGACAGGCATGAAAAAGGACATCCTTACTTTTGTAGCAGAATGCGAAGTCCGTCAATGCCACAAAGGGGAGACTGTCAAAGCACCAGGCACATTACAACCGTTGCCTATCCCGGCAGCAATATGGACGGAGGCTTCTATGGATTTCATTACAGGTCTTCCAAAGTCAAGAAACAATTCAGTCATCATGGTGGTTGTAGAAAGACTTTCGAAGTATGCTCATTTCTGCGTCCTACCCCACCCGTTTACACCGACTTTGGTCGCTCAATCTTTCATGGATCATATCTTCAAATTACATGGCATGCCCACTTCTATTATGTCCGATCGCGACCCAATATTCACCAGTAAATTCTGACAGGAACTCTTTAGGCTACAAGGCACCCAACTAAAACCCAGTACTTCTTATCATCCACAAACAGATGGTCAAACTGAAGCCATCAACAAATGTCTGGAAAGCTACCTTAGGTGTTTCACTTCAGAAAAGCAACATCTTTAGGTACAATGGTTACCTTTGGCTGAATGGTTGTATAACACCAACTATCAGGCCACCACCAAAATGACTCCCTATGAAGCAGTATATGGTCACCTCCCTCCTTCTCCTACTTCTTATATCAGGGGTGCTCAAAGGTACAAGCAGTGGATCAACTCCTACAAAACCGCGCAACCTTGCTCGCCCATCTTAGAGAGAATCTTCATCAAGCTCAAAACTGCATGAAGCAACAGGTAGACCAGCATCACTCAGAGCGCCAATTTCAAGAAGGGGATTAGGTATTTTTGAGGCTACAACCATATAAGCAAACATCACTCAAAGACAAGGGTTGTCAGAAACTATCTCCAAAATTCTATGAACCATATCAAGTACTTTAGCGCATTGGAGAAGTAGCCTACAAGTTGGATTTGCCGCCTACTGCAAAAATCGATCCAGTTTTCCATGTCTCATGCCTCAAGAAAGTGATTGGGAACAATTTCAGAATTCAAACTAGTCTACCAAAATTGGAAGAGGAAGGTTCAATCTGGCTCCAACCTAAACAGGCCCTAGACACATGAGAAAGGCACCTACATGGCCGCATGATTAGGGAAGTTCTCGTCAAGTTGAAAGGCACCTCTCTGGAAAATTAAACTTGGGAACCAGCCACTATTCTTCAGCAGTTTTCGCAGCTTCAGCCTTGAGGACAAGGCTATTGTTAAGGGGGAGGGCATGTTAGGGTCCCACCCTAACCCCCTTATTTATGTAGTGGGATCAAGTCATAGTAAAGAGTCAATAAAGCCCATATTAATAATTGTAAGTGGTTAACCCGCAATTAATGACGAGACCACAGTTAGTTGCAAATGGGCCATGGTATTAGATAGATGGCATTAATAAAACACATGGTATTGATCCATGGTATTGCATGTATGAGTCATATATAAAGGATAGAGACTCCCTGCGAGGAGCATCGTGTCTTATTTTTGTATCGAGCTCTGCTCTATTGGAGGTTGCCCCTCGAAGAGTCCAGTGAACATTGCTTTCTGAATAATAAAATATTTCCTGTTGTCTCTCACTATTCTATGTTCTGGGTATCTTTCTTTGCATTTTCTGTATTTGGGTATGTTTTTGCAGGTTAAGAGCATAACAACTCGTGCTTCCCCTTTGACTAGCTCAACTACCTTCTAGTAGCGAGGCTTGGCTCCCAAATCAAGATAAACTCATACTTTCACTTGCTTGGCTGTCTTTTAGTGCAGATGATTTGGATTTTTTGCACCTTCACTTGCTTGGCTACCTTCTAGAAGTGGGGTTGTTTGTACTTTAAGCTGATGGAGGGATATTTGAATGGAGGGGCAATAAATGAGGAGGATTTACCTCCTGTAATTCATCTCCCTTCTCCCATTGGAGTTTTTACCAAGGTCTTTACCATAGTTCCTTACTTTTATCTTTTATCCCTATATTTTCCTTGCTTTTATCCTTTATTCTTGCATTACATGCATATTAGACCACAAAGAAAAATATCCAACTCTACTCATCTCATAAACAAAATATAATCAAAAGTATGCAATGAGTTGTGAGAATAGTTGGTTTGACTAAGCTAGGAGGTGAATTAAGGTAAATTAAGGTGCATATAATTACTCAATGATGAGGCTCGTCATTACCCCCCTACTGAAAGTGTTGCTCATCCTATAAGCAACTCAGTGGCTTTGGTAGCCTTTCTGACATCTCATGCTTCTACTGTGGTCTCTACTTCTTGTTTATAGAAGCCTGCTTTCCTTTCTATTTCTTCCCACTGATATTCTCTGATCGTCAAGCTATGTGGTAGTGTTTCCATCTCCTTATGCAGGCATGTATATTATCATCTCTTGGAAGCCTAAACATGTCCTCAAAATGTGAAATTTCTTGCCCTTGAGTGGAAAGATATCAAGGTGAATGCTGAGGATCATTTACAATTAGATTATGGGTGTTGATTAGGGCCATGGGATTTGATTGTTCAGCTGCTTCTCTATCCCTGAAGCCACTTATCTCTTTTGTTTCTTGCTGCTCTTTCTTGTTCTAAAATGTAGAGGGGTTTTCCTCCTCCTTTTCCTTTTTTTTTCTGCTTGATTGGTGTCCTGAGAACAGTGATGACAACTACTACCTTCTACTCAGGGACCTCTGGAGACACCCTAGGTGACTCCTCCTTTTGTTCTTCCCCTTCTATTTCAATGCCTTCTTCCTCTCTATTTTTTCTTTCTCATCTCTATCTGTTTCTTGCTTCATCTCCTCCTCTGTTTCAATTCCTTCTTTCTCTCACGTTTCAGCATCATCATCTATATTAGTTCCTTCTTCATCCATCTCATCCCCATCTAGCTCTATATCTCCTTCTTTTTTTTCCTCCTCCTTAGCAAAAGAAGGACTAACATCATAGATGAGGGTTGTGATGTTACCCTCTGCTGGTAAGTCTTAGAAGACTGACCATGTTATAGGGATCTTGAGGTTTTGGAGGGCACCCTCAATGAGGATTCTAGTCAATCCATGGTACTGTTAGGAATTTCTTATCTTTTCTTTGCTGCTGGAGTCCAGGAGTGATTGCATCAAAAAATAGGGTATGTTGAGTCTTTGGTGAACTGGTGTTTCTACCCCAAAACTTAATTCTTCAAGCTCTCTAAAATGGTATCCATAAACAACACTGTATCTACCCTCACATTAGATATACTTGATGAGAATATTGCTTGTGAGGCTTCTTTGAAAAAAATGGAGTTTCTTGTGTATGTAATCCACTAGCTTTCTATAGGAAATTGGCCACCTTTTTACTTACAAACCAACTACCTCTTAACCTTTACAACATTTGACCAAATTATGCATATGAGTGAGTGAGTAGGATACTTACATGTCGCCTTAATGCCACGCTACAGTTGACAAAGATCAGAGGTGATATTGATGGTCATTCTTATTCGTCCTTTGTTGTCTGCTAATGGTTTCTTGATTGTAGATCTGATGCTATTGCTACTGCTGCTATATGTTCATCTTTATTCCTCCTTTGTTGTCTGCTAATGGTGTTTGTGACTACAGTTCTGATCCTGCTGAGTGGACAGAGGGAGTAGGAGTGTGTGTGGATGCAAGGATGATGGTAATGGATGAGGTGAGGGGTTAGATCATGTCTAGAATGAATTTTGGGGATCTAACCAATCTACCAGTCAGGGGATCCTATAGAAAACACAATTTTCACCTGAATTGGAGCAATGAAGTGAAAAACAATGGAATTTATGGAGGGATGCATGGTAAGGAGTGGAGGAGATGAACATATGTGAGGCAAGGCTCCCTTTGGATCTTCTCTTTGCCCCCTATTGTCTTTCTCATCCTCCTGCAAATAAAAATTATGTTTTTTTATTATTATATATATATATTATATATATATATATATATATATATATATATATATATATATATATATATATATATATATATATATATATATATATATATATATATATATATATATATATATATATACCAAAACGCCTAGGCTACCTCAGATAGGTTTTCACCTAGGGATATTCTTTTTCTTTCTTTTTCAGTGGCCTGATGAGGGAGGATTTGAAACTTGCTCCACCATCATCACTGTCTGATTAATGCTGTCAATGAACTCTTGTTTAGGTAAAGGCCCCTTGTACATTCTCAGTCTGTGTCCATTAACTATTAATGGAATGGATTCTTCATCTACAGTTTTGATCTGCAATGAACTATTGTCATGGCATCTTTCAACCACATAAGCTCTAAGCCATCTTGTCCCTATCTTGCCCTTGAATTCTTTATACCTGGAGTCATATAACAATTCCCAATCTTCCTCTTGAAATTGCTTCTCCTTAATATGCTTGTCATGCCAGATTTTCCTCTGAAGCTGAACTATCTTTGTATGAAGGAGGGCTTGCATTTTGAATTCATCCAAGCCATTCAAATGGAATAGTCTTTCTTTCTATGCATGACTGAGATCCAAATCTAGTTGGGTTTCCATCCTCAATGTATTATATTCAAATTCAATGGAAAGCAAGTCCTTTTTTGCATAGACTAGCACATAGGGTCTAAATCTAGTGGTGGTCTTCCATGTCGTATTATAGGCCCAGGTGGCCTCAACTAGTCTTTCTGCCCAATACTTTTTGTTGTTGTTCACTACCTTGGTTAGGATGTTCTCCACTACTCTTTTGGTGACCTCCACTTTCCCATTAGCTTGTGGATGATAAGGAGTGGAGGTCCTACACTTGATTTTGTGATGCTTGAGTAGTTCTTCAATCATGCTAGAGGTAAACTGGTTGCCTTCGTCTGTGACTAGCTCTCTAGCATACCAAAATTTGTAGAATATGTTCACCCTTAGGAACTTAGCCACCTTCTCTTCTATTGCTGCCTTAATTTCCTTGGTTTCAGCCCACTTAGTCAAGTAATCAGTGCACACAATAAAGTTGATTTTGCTTTGAAGGAGGATTGATAGGCCCAATGAATTCCATGCCCCACTTCTGAAGTGGCTCGAAAGTCACTTAAGGTTGAAGGGACATTTCATCTCTTGGAGTAGGCTTTCCCATCCTCTGGCACCGATCACACTCACTAATGTACTTTTTCACATATTGATGAAGAGTAGGCCAATAATAGCCTTCTTGCAACACTTTGAATGTTGTCCTCTTTGCTAGAAAGTGACCTCCACAAGGCCCATCACGACAGGTCAGAAGGATGTCAAAATCCTCCTCTTCCCTCACACAACTTCTCAAGATTTGATCTGGGAAAAGTTTGAATAGATTTCCCCCAATCTAGGTGAAGGGGGAACTTTTCCTGATTATCTTTGCTCTTTTCTCTGGAGGGCAGGTTTGGTGGGAACTGTGTTGATACCAATAGTTTGCTATATCAACAAACCATGGGGAGAGCACTGAAATAGAAAATAAATGCTCATCTAGTAACTGATCATCCACCATTCCTTCTTCACCTGCAGGTAGATTCATCCTAGATAGAAAGTCAACAACAACATTCTCCTTAGCAGGTTTATCAACAATAGTTAGATCAAACTACTGTAATAAAAGTAACCATATTATGGTTCTAGCATTTACATCTGGTTTGTTCAATAAATATTTAATTGTGGCATGATCAATATGCACAAATGTCTAATAGCCTGTAATGTAATGCCTAAACTTGGTTAATGAATGCACAACAATCAAGAGTTCTTTTTCAGTCACATTATAACTTAACTCAGCCTTTGACAAGTTTTTATTGGTAAATTAGATGGCATAGGGAAATTTCTCCTCTACCTGACCTAAGGCTACTCCTATGGCATTGTGTGAGGCATCATCATGAATATGAAAAGGGAGGGCCTAGTTTGGGCCTCTGAGAATTGGTGTAGTGGTTAACTTCCACTTTAGAATGTCTAGGGTCTCTTGACAACTCTTTGACCATATAAATTCAGAATCTTTGGCCGACAACCCAAATAAAGGAGAGGCCAACTTGCTGAAGTCCTTTATGAACCTTCTATAGTATCTAGCTAACCATAAGAAACTCCTGACATATCTCTACTTTTGTGGAGGTGGGACCCTTTCAATGATGGCTATTTTGTTTGGGTCCACCTACAGTCCTTGCTCAGATATCGAATTACCTAGCACAGTCCCTCTAGTCATTAAGAATTCACATTTTTCTAGACTGAGAGACATGTTCATTTCAATGAATTTGCATAATACTTTGCCTAGGTTAGTTAGGGATTCTTGAAAATCATATTCATAAGGTGTAAAACCATCCATGTAGATCTCTACAGCATTATGTACTAATTCAGCAAAAATACTCAAGACTTCTCTCTGGAAAGTGGCAGGATCATTACATAAGCCAAAAGGAAGAACCCTATAGGCAAAAGTACCCTAAGGACAGGTGAATGTGGTTTTATCCTGGTGTTCTAGGTATATCTGGATTTGGTTGTACCCACTGAATCCATCTATGAAATAAAAGAACATCTTCCCTGCTAGGCCATCTAGCATTTTGTCAATGAAGGGTAGGGGAGAATGATCCTTCTTTGTGGCTTTGTTCAACTCCCTATAATAAACAAAAATCCTCCACTTACCATTCTTCTTTGGAACTAACACTAAAGGAGAGACCCACTCACTGTCAGAGATAGGGTAAATGAACCCTGCATCTAATAGTTTTTGTAGTTCTTCTTTGACTATATCTTTAAGGGCTAGATTCATTCTCATTTCTGGTTGCCTGACTGGCTTGCAACCTGCCTTGATGCATATCTGGTGAGTACACACTGAGGGGTGTACTCCCTTCATTTTCTTGTAGCTCCAAGCGAAGTCCTCTAGGTTTTATTTCAACATATTGCATAGATTTTCCTCTTCAAAAGCAGACGGAGATGGGTTGATTTCCAAAGTTTTCTCTGGGACAAATTCTATGGTTTTGATTCGGAGTGAGTTGGAATTGGCAAAGAATAAGTTAATTTGATGATTGTTCAATGTTTCCTTTACTTCTTCTTATAATGGTAATGAACTAGGAGTTTGACTTTGGAGCAAGTGTTCAATTAAGTCATCCTCCTCTTGTTGTCCTCCTCCTATGGTTGCTTCCAAAGCCTAAAGTTAGGTAGAATAAGGCTCATCTTCTTCCTCCTCCTCCAGCCATAAAGGTAAATCATGTTCTAGCGAGGGTTGAGCAAGAGGGTATAAGACTAATTGTTTAGACATATACCCATCCTTGATGGTCATATTCCCGACTCTACAACTAATGTAGGCATTATCTACGGCCAACAGTGGCCTCCCAAGGATGTGAGGGTAACCAGTAAGCTTAGCCTTAGGCTGGAGAACTAAGAAATCTACAGGGTACTCCCTAGAGTCAATGGAGACCATCACATCCTCCACAATTCCCTCAGGGGTGACTGTGGAATGGTTTTCAAGTTGCAGAACTGTTGTGGTCTTCCTGAATGACCCTTGGAGGTTAATCTTGACCATGGTGTCCTTTGTCATCACATTAATGGCAGCCCCAAGATCAATCAAAGTGTGTGGAACAATGGTGTCATTGATGTGCACATCTACTATAGGGCTTCCAAGCTCTAAGTATTTTGGACATATTACATGCCCCAACATTAAGTCAGATAAATGCCCATTGACATTAATAGTATGGGCATCCCTTCTTCTTCTTGGATGCTTGAAGGACTTCTCCTTAATCAACTTATTATAGATAGGAACATCTTTGATTGCCTGGAGAAGGGAGATCTTTACACATAGATTCTTCAATTCTCCAAGAAGCTTAGTTTCTTCTGGGGTAGGCTGGAGTGGTTGGACTAATATTTCAGGAAAGGGTGGATTTGCTTTAAGGTTGCTTTCCTCTATTTATTCCTCAACCTGCCTATGTGCAGAGGGAGGTTGGTTATCTGGGAGAATTCTCCCAGATCTTAGGTTGATCTCCTGGATTTATACAACATAAGCTGGGTATGATGTCTCTCCATTGTATCCTTGTTGAGCCTGCCTATTGTTTGGGTTTGGATTTGGCTGGGCAGGCATCTGGGGTTTCTTAGGTGGAGCAGAGTGCAGAATTTGTGGTTGGGTAGGTGTTGGAAGCAATAGGGCTGGAACATTGTTGAATTGGGGCTTCCACCCCTAGGGTTGGGTATTCCATTGATGTTGTGGCTGAATGTAAGATTTAAATGACTGGCTGGCTGGCTAGGAATGATATTGAGGTGCATAGGACCAAGGAGGGGGTGTAGACCAGGAAGGATGAGAAGGGAGTCCCCACAAAGGTATAGTTGTGGTTTGGTTGGGTGTATAATATGCATGGGATGATCCTTGTATACCCTTCTGGAATGGTCTAGGCCCAGGAGGTCTCCTTTGGTTGATGTAGCAAAGCTTCTCACTAACCCCTTCATATCCTTGTCTGTGGAGTGGTTTTCTTCATATACTGAGCAAATATCAATACATCTCAATGAGCATTCATTCCTAGGATGCCTCTTGGTGCATCTAGGATGAAAGATGGTCAAGGCTCTCTCTGCTTCCTCTTACTTCTTTTTGATATTCATGGTATCCAATTGTAAGGAAAGGGTTTACAAAATCTCACTTTTGAAGTCCTCTAGCATATTTCCAATTTCGTCCTTGATGGATGAGTCTAAAGATGATGTACTGGCCATAGGTTGACTACTCCTACCCTTTTTCTTGGTTGCCCTAGAATGGTTTCTAAAGATAGTCTTGATATCCTCATAGGGAAGTTGGTAGATATCTCCCCCTACTAACAAATGCAAGGTATCTAGGATATCCTCCCTTACTTCTCTACGCAGAACCAACTTGAGTGACTTAGGGTCAAGTGTGCACCTAAGCCTTTTGTAACTGAGTTGGAATCTTTCTTCATAGTATTCTAAGGATTCATCCTGGCCTATGGTCATCCTCAAAATCTCTTCTTTAGTGTCATTTGACCTATAGTAATCCCTATATATGTTGTTAAAGGCCTACTCCATCTAAGACCAAGTTATGATGCTATCTCCAAGTAAACCCATGAACCAGCGCAATGTTGCATCCTTGAGGGTAGATGGAAACAATTTTAACTTTTTCTCATCCTATATAGTCATAGCTTCAATATATAACAACAAACTCAAATAGGAAAGTGTCAGGGTCCTCTGTGGTCAAGCCATTGAAATGAGGTAGAGTAGAGGGGTTTATATTCTTCATTTATTTTTCCCCATTAGTTTTCCTAATGGGGAAAATACCCTCAATTCTCTCTATATATCCTATGTCGTCTTGGTTTTCAGCAATTAGTTCAGTAGGAATGGGTTCTTCTTCTTCTTCTTGCCCTATAGGTTCTTCAAATATGTAAGGTTTCTCATCTAAAGGTTCTTCCAATTCACAGTCACCAAAGAAGAGAGAAGGTTGACTATTGGATATAGTGGGGGTATTTGGCAAGAATTTTCGTGAATTGAGGCATGAAAGGAAAAGTTTTTGGGTTGGCTTTTGTAAGATTTTGTTTAAAGCTGGAAAGTACTCTACAGAAAGGAAATTGTTGATTAAATGAAAAACTACTAACAGAATAGAAACTACTTGCAAAATTAGATTACTGATTGAATGGAAAGACTTCTTATGGAAAGAAAACTACTTGCATAATGAAATTTCTTAATTGAATGAAAAACTACTAACAAAAAGGAAACTACTTGCTGAATTGAAATTGCTAATTGCATAATGGAAAGGATAGCAGATAAATGAAAAATGAAGGAATGAAACTAGATTACTTTTGTAGAAATAAACTAATGGCATAAAATTGAAGACTATAAGTAGAAAAAAAGAAAGTTAGAGACCAAAAATAGAAGGAGTAGTAATTCACATCCTACTCTGACAACTCCAAGGCAACAATGCCAAAAAGTGATGAGCCTAGGTATTGTAGCAAGAATATTGCAACTCCCATGGCTACTGGCTTTACTTATCAACCCAGTGTTCATACAAACTTGGAGGTGACATTGCTATATGCACAAGTAGAAGTGAAGGTACTACTTGTTGTCAGTGCTCATTTGGAAGGGGACCCCAAGGGTTCCAAGTCGAACTTCTATAAGGTTAGAAGAAGCATGATTTTTATGGAAGAAAAGAAAATATATTCTAAGAGAGAGCTACTCTACTGTAGTAATGAAGAAAACAACTTGTAATGATAACTCACACCTGACCCTAACTAACCATCTACTGGCTATGTGAAGAAGAATTGTTGAAACAACACTAATCTAATGCTGCTATCTAAGTTTTAGAAGTGGAAAAACATAAAAACTAGACTAAGGGGTAAGAAAAGGAAACTAAGCTAAGTTTATGTTTAAACTGAAGAGTAGTCAGAGATAAAAATTGGTTAAAATAGGACATAATGAGCAACAGCGCATAAGAGTCGTTGGATCAGGTGGGTGAAATGTAAATGAATGGCTGAGATCAGATCACAGGAGGGTACATAGATAGATGGGCGAACAGGGTTAACTAATAGGATGAATGGTGGAGATTAGGTCGTGGTAGTTGAGTGAATAGATGAATGAACAAGGTTAATAGGAGATGGACGGTTGAGAATATATCGCAGGAAAAGGAAACCTGTGGAAATGGTAGCGAGTTTGCGGAGGTGGTAAGCCATATTTCGTGTGCCCTCAAACCATAAGCTATATCTTGATATTTCACAAGATTAACCATACTGAGTGACACATAGCATGAGAAAACCACTTTTCTCTCATGCTCTCGGCCGGATAATGGTCGTGCATGTGTCCGTGCGAGATTGCGCAACAACCGTTGAATCAGGCAAGGCTGATCAATGGTGCAGATCAGCCAAGCTAGTTCGTGATTGAGTGAAGCGATAATCATCGGATCAAGAGATAGATTGATGATGGAGATTAAAGAGGTAGAAGAAAATGCATGGAAACGATGAAGTGGGTTTAGAGGGTGGTAAGTTGTTATCTCACACCCTCAAAGCTATAAGCAGTTTTCCAAAATTTTACACAATTAGCCTCCACGAGTAACATGTAGCATGGGGAAACCACTCGTATCACGTGCCCTCAGGCGGATAACGATCGGACAGATATCCATGAGATTTCGTGCGATAGCCATCAGATTCGGAGAGGGAGATCAATAATGGAGATTAAACTGAGCTAGTTGGCGAGTGAGTGCGCGATAGCCGTCGGATCAGACAAGGCAGATCGACGGTGGGGATTTAAAGTGCATAAAGTCAATGTTGAAAATGAATTGGGTGGTGATTTGTTGGGTTTTTCTATGTAAGGAAATCTATGGGTAAAAACTGATTATAACATGGATTAACAGCTTCCACCTAAGTATTTCACGTTGAGGGAGAACGAAATGGATATGAGGGAGATCAAATGACAGGAAGAGAGTGAAGGAGAAGATGATCATGAAAGGAATAGAGCAACAATTTAATGAACCCAGTGACTACGTTAAATAACAAACTCCCTATGAAACCCAAAACCCTATGTTTTTGGGGCTGCTACAGGGTTTCTTCCTCATGTCATGGTCCCAGAGGGAGGAGGTGAGGCCAAGACACATGTTGGAAAGCTTGTGGATCTTTTCTTTGCTAACATAGTAATTTACTGAAAGCATAAATGAAGCAAACTGAAACACAACTAGTCTACTCTACACTACTATAATGAGACTGCAACTACTTAAGCAAATGAACAGTTAAACAATAAACCTCCATAATGGAAATGCAACTACTTAAACAAATAGCGAGTTAAACCATGTATCATCTACTCTACACTTTGGTGATGAAAATGCAACTACTTAAGCAAATAAACAACTAAACCACGAAGCTATGCTAGTGCTGTAATGGAAATGAACTACTTTAGAAAATGAATAGGAAACCATGAATCTTTACTAGTGTTGTAATGAAAATGCATCTAAGTAAGAAAATGAACAAAAAACAGGAATATATGCTAGAATAACAATACAATAAAGAGGAGCTTCGGCTTCTAGGGTTGGGCCCTAACCCAAGAGCTTCAGCCCTCTAAGTTAACTCATTCTTGGCTCAAAACAAAACTCATATTTTTTATAAATAAAAAATGGTTACAATACTTGCAGCTTGAAAACAAAGTAGAGTTTTACAGTGAGAAGTCTGAATTCTTGCTAACTCCTTGTAACTATTGGTAACTAAAATAATTAAGGTCTTAAGACTCTTTACTTATACATCTGAAGTGTCCAATGACTTCCTTCAAAATTAGGGAGGCACAGCTCCCAATTCAATAATAAACTCGTGCTTCCCCTCTAACTAGCTTGACTGCCTTCTACTAGGAAGGCTTGGCTCCCAACTCAAGATAAAATCATACTTTCACCTGCTTGGATGCCTTCTACTACACATGATTTGGCTTTTTTGTGCCTTCACTTGCTAGGCTGCCTTCTAATACTCCTGATTTGGCTGTTTAGACCTTCACTTTCTTGGCTGACTTCTAGAAAGGTGGTTGTTTGTACTTTCAGCTAATGGAGGAATATTTGAATGGAGGGGTAGCAAATGAGCAGGATTTACCTCCTGTAATTCATCTTCCTTGTCCTACCATAGTTCCTTGCTTTTATCTTTTATCTCTGCATTTTCCTTGCTTTTATCCTTTATTCATGCATTACATGCACATTAGACCACAAAGAAAAATATCTAACTCTACTCATCTCATAAATAAAATATAATGAAAAGTATGCAACAAGTCGTGAGAATAGTTGGTTTGACTAAGCTAGGAGGTGAATTAAGGTCAATTAAGGCCCATATAATTACTCAATGATGAGGCTTATCAGTGAGCTCAAGAACCTTATCTTGAGGGAGTTTCATGTCAAGCCATACTTGGGTCACCCAGAATATGAGAAGATGTTGATGGCTATGAATAAGTTCTACTATTTGTTGAATCTGAAGAATTAAGTGGCAGAGTTTGTGGCTAGATGATTTGATTGTTAGAATGTAAAGGAAGATTGTAATCATCTACATGGTCTACTACAGCCTATTCCAATTCTAGAATGGAAATGGGAGGCCATATCCATGCATTTTATTATAGGTCTTTAGAGGACATCGAGACAACTTGATTCTATTATGGTCATGGTTGATAGGTTGAGAAACATAGCTCACTTCATTCCACTAAAGACTACATATTAAGCTAGTGAGGTGGCATAGGTTTTCATCAGCATATCGTGAGATTACATGGTGTTCTGGAGAAGATTGTGTCAAACATAGATGTAAAGTTCACTTCCAAGATTTGGAAAGAACTATGTGAAGGTTTGGGTACAGATTTGGCCTTCAGTACAGCCTACAATCCATAGATAGATGGGCATACAGAGAGGTCCAAAAGGATCTTGGAGGATATGTTGAGGATGTATGTGATTGACCAACAGAGAAGATTGGTGGAGTATCCTCCATTCGTTTAGTTTTCATACAAAAATGGTTATCAGTGGTCACTGACGATGATTCCTTTCGAGGAACTATATGGGCAGAGTTGTAATACTCCCATCAGTTGGAGTGATCCAATGAATAGGGTACTTATTGGACCAGATATGTTGGCAGACATGGAACATGAAATGCAACTTATAAAGAAGAATCTAAAGACAACATAGGATAGAAAGAATATTTATGCACACCAGGATAGGCCATTCAAGGAGTTTCATGTTAAGTAGCATCTACATTTTCACATTAATCCTAAGAAGATCTCTTTGAGGATAGGATCATGTGCCAAGTTGGCACCATGGTATTGCAAGCCTTTTGAGATCCTTGAGAGGATTGGACCAGTGGCCTATCAACTTGCACTACCTCCAACAGTTAAAGTCCATGATGTTTTCCATGTTTAATTTCTTAAGATGTATATAAACGATGTTGATCATGTCATTGACTCGTATATATTGCAGGTGGAGGAAAAAGGAGAATTCCAGCTGGAGCCTCAGTGCATATTGCAACAAAAGAAAATCATGCTTAGGAACAAAGCCATAGAGAAAGTTATATTGCAGTGGAATCACTTTGGGCCCAAAGAAGCTACATGGGAGATGGTGGATCAGATGTGGGCAATGTATTCTTCTTTATTTATCAATTGAGGAAAAGTAATTTTGGTATGATGTTTTGTATATGTTTGGCATATGTTTTTCTGATTTTTTTATATATGTACATATGTATATGGATGTAAATATTCCATGAGATAAGTTATAAAGCTCCAATAAGAATTATCATTTTTATCTTGTCATCTTGTCATTATGTTTTGCTTTTGAGTATGACATTCATTACAAATACTGCAACGAGCTAACTTATAAAGCTCCATAGCCAATATGATTGCTTTTTAGTGGTTTTGTTGGGGTCTTGTTGTGGTTTAACACCGAGGATGTTGTTCCCCAAGGGGGAGGGTTCAGTAACAACCCCTAGTTAAAAGTTCATGTAATAAAAGTTAATGAAGTCAAAATAAGATCACGGTCAAGGGACATGTATTCCAAGCTAAATGTAGCATCAATATATCCCAGTGGGAAACACTGCATGTGTTTACGACTAAGGAAAATTGGAAAATGTTGAAAAGTGAAACTACATTCAATATTCATAATGACATGTAATTGTGATTTTTGTAAATGATCAAAAGAAGAAAATAAATCTATTTTTGTGATGCTTGCTTCATGGGTTTCATGAGAAAGATATTTCCATTAGATGGATCCCATTAGAGCCTTAGGATTTTTCATTATAGCAAAAAGAATTAATGTCATGTATGAAGAGCTCTTATTGAGCATGTGTGAAATGTATATAAGTTTATAAAGCCCTCCAACGACAAGCACTAGTTATACTTCTCCATGTTGGCCTTAATATGCATAGGGAAATCATGTCAGCGTACCTATTTAAGAGATGCAACTATTAGATGCTCAGGATGACTTATTTTATAAACGAACTACTATATATATGTGGCTACGATCTTCACATTTCGAACAACAGAGAATTCACATATCTCTATAATTTTGGATGATAATTACATTGAAGAAGTCGAGGGACATAACGAATATCTTTAAGGGTGATCATAGTTCAGAAGCTCAAATTTTTTGAGATTTAGTTCACAGAAGACAAGCTCAGAGAAATTATTGAAGGGGAAACGAAGGTATTTTATGATTGAGGGAATACAAGGACTTTTCAAGAGACATCAAGGAGTCAAGGAGCTCGAATATAACCAAATTTAACGAGTTTGATGGCATTATAGTCATGAAGTTTGGAATTTTGGAAGCCACATATCGATCTTATAATGAAGCCACAAAAATTCGGTGTTCATAGTCTGATGTTATGAGAGTGATGAATCTCCAAGTCACTACAATTTGATAGCTGAGTTCTTGTCGATATTCAAAGAAGGTTGAAGCGGAAGAGGAGGAGTTAAGTAGAAGATTGACTAACAAGAGAACTAGTGTCTTGGTCTTGGAGTGGCTAATAGGTCAAGGTTATTGGTCTTGCTATTCTTCAATTGGAATATCTATAAGAATAATTTGTCAGGGTTTTCCTCTAAAAAAGTGAGAGGTTTTGGCCCTAGCATATAGCCTATATTCTGTGTCTCTTGTTTATTTTATGTCCATGCATTGGTTACTGTTTTATGAAGAAGCACACAAATAATCTAAGAAGAATATTCTAACTTAAAGAAGAAAAACGTATTCACAAGCATCCACTAATGGAAGAGAGATCACCTAATGTTAATGGCCAAGATTTCTCAATATGGTATCACAACTAAGATGTCAAAGTCAAGGAAGGGAATCTTATCAAGGAACACTCAAGGATCGAATATCGAGAAAGGCATCAAAACTAGGTAATGGATATCAAAGTGAAATTTGAAGGATATCAAATCAAGTTGAAGGATCTACATTGTAGAATCAAACCCTAGATCAAAGAAGGAAGTCTACTTTAGAAGAAGCCTTGGGATCATCAATCAAAATTATTAAGGAAAACGTATTATTTATACTCAAGGCCCAAATAGATCTACAAATCAAAGCATCCAAAAGTATGCACCAGAGAAAAAAAAATAAAAATAAAAAAAATTGATCCTATAGTCATCATAAAAAGACCACAAAGACCCTCATCAAGCTATATAGAAAGCAAGGTAGGTAAAAATACTTTAAAGATGAAGATCAATTTATCTTGGATAAATATGAAATGCTAGAAGCATTTTTAATCTGCACTCATTCACTACCAAATAAGTCAAAGTATCTTGAAGGCGATTAGTAATTATCATCATCTTCAAATTCTATAAGGAAAGCTCCATTTTATTGCAGAAAGGATCCCCTCCTTATCCTTGAAAAATATCATCCAAGGAAGCATCAAAACATCCTCAACAATCACCATAAACAAAGGAATCTATACGTAAAGGTGTCGATATCATAAAAGGAGCAATCTCCTTTATTGAAGGACTTTTCATTTGGAAGATCATCCAAAAGGAGCACTAATACATCTTCTTCAACCTACATCAAAGTGATCAAGTTGAATATTTCATTATCACTTGTCAAGTACTTATGTTTTATTCTATAATCTCATCTAGTAAAATGACCTCATTTTGCAAGGAAATCTATAAGTTAGTTGGGCCATAAAAATTCCTTGCATGGAAAAGAGGATAGATATAGTCCTCGAAGAAAGTGAATTCATTGAACATATCAATGAAAAGGTCTCCTCTAAATACATGGAAAGGGATTCTTATGAATGGTACCCTCATATAGCAGTATTGGAGACATCAAAGAGAGATATATGATAAACTGGTAGAACTATACTATGAATATGTGATAAGAAATGTCATATCACTTATATTAGATCTACAAAAAATTGAAGGTATAAAAGGATGAAGGGATATCCTCATAAGATCTCAACTACAAGATATGGGAGAGATGATAAGGAGATAATCATCATTGTTCTAAATTCACTAACTGATGAACAAGGTAACAAATTTATATGAGGATAAAAAGCCTATCCCATTCAAAAATTGTGGTTTGTATGCAAGATAGGAGATGACAGGTTGAGGGAAAAAGTGTTGAAGGATCAAAATGAAAGGATTCAAACAGTTTTTTGAAAGGAAATAAGAACATAGCTAAGATTCAATGCTATGCACATTACAAGAAGTGTTGTCCTAAACTCAAAAACAGAAATAACAAGAAAGATAGACAGGAAGTCCATTTAACAAAAGAAGTGGAGATAGCTAAAATAATGATGTCTGAGAGGAAAATAATTAGAAGTAAGAGCTCATGACATCACCATAATAAACATGAAGGATGTCTAATAGTCAACTATGAAGGATATACCTCTTGAGAACCTTATTGGAAACTAAAAGAAAGGGAAGATTCCATCCATGACAAGTCTCATCATACATCAAGTCAAAAGGAAACATCTGTTGGATAGGGATATGGAAGATCCTCAATATTCTATGATGGAATCCTCATCTTAGGATTCACCAATCTAGAGTGGAAGAATGTGTTTTATCAGGGACTCTAATTTGTGGAATTCATGTCATGATGGTATGATGACATAAGAGATGAAGGGGATCAATGGGTTGAAGCTCTTTTTAATCAACGAATCTACTAAAAGAAGCCTAGATGACCTAAAGGGAAATGAGGTATGTGTGTTTGTACTCAATATTATAAATTCATGTTGTAAGGTTGCAGGTAACATGGATCACTGCTTGATCTTGAGAAGCATGATCAAATAAAAGGAAACTCCTCCTATGAAAGTTTGCCAGAAGGCATGGGTCACACTAGATGAAATCATCATGATATGTACTCATATGAAGTATGAGGTGGTTGAATACAATTGAGGAACTATGAATGGAAGCTCCTGTGAATGAAATGTGTGAATAAAGGAAGGAATGGATCATGAGATATGCAACCATGGTAAAGGAATTCAACATCCAAAGAACCAAGAATATTTGACTAAGAAATCTCCCAAAAAGATATGAAGACTCTAACGGAAGTCTGAAAAATATGGATACCCTTAACAATGGATATCTTTGGGAGATGTGTCAACATGTATGTAGGATGTTGATACCTATAGGAAGATGTCATAATGAAATACCATGACAAAGGTAAGTTTTATTGAAGTGTTCATTTCTTATTTTGAACAATTATTTGGATGGATTTAGGAAGGACTGCCAAAGGGAAGAATTGTGAATGTCTTCCAAGAGGTCCATGTAGTAGGATGTAAGATCCTTCCCAAGAAAATAGGGCATGAAGAAGGAATCATGACATGAAGCAAGGCAAGATGTAGATTGATGGATCTCTTTCTGATAAAAGGAATGATGACATGATTGACTCATGGATGAAAGTGATGGATGAAATGTGCCCTATGTGGAAGTCCCAAACATGAGGACTCATAGATAACAAAAAAAATTCATGACATTGAAGGAGTGAGTTCTTCTAATAGCTAGTTGTCCCATCATCTCCACCTGAGGACATTTTGGAGGTCCCTAATTAAGAGGGAGCCTAGAATCAAGTTTCTTACTTGGAAGAAAATTGGAAATTCCTAACACAAGAGGGATTTTAGGTACATTCCTTTTGTAGGAATGAGTACATTTATTTATTGGAATAGATATGTCTTATCTAATTAACAAGGAGACAAAGACACACCATTCTTCTCTTCACTTTGGAAGATAGAATGGAGAATTGGGTAATGATATAACATCTGATACTCTATGAGGATGAGATAGGGCATCCAGGATAAGAGTACTCCTAGAAGACTAATATTCTTTGAGGACTAGGAATCCATGATAAGAATAGTCTTGGTGGAACACAACCTGAGAACCTGTGTGGGGTATGTTCTGAGAGAGAAATTGATTAAGGTTGTTTATAAATCATTGGTATTTCCATCATTGAGATCAAATCTTGTGGAGAGATAGAGTTGTTAGTCAAGGCCTTGATATGTAAAAATGTTGGTTGATATGATGTTATATAGATGGGTTAC
Source organism: Pinus tabuliformis (assembly GCA_031772625.1). Classification (NCBI taxonomy): domain Eukaryota; kingdom Viridiplantae; phylum Streptophyta; class Pinopsida; order Pinales; family Pinaceae; genus Pinus; species Pinus tabuliformis. The sequence continues at coordinate 522,813,917 of CM062808.1, forward strand.
CAATCCAATTCTTCTTATGAGAAATTCTTTAGATTGAGAATGACCAAGCACCATTATGAATACCTCCCTAGTTAAGAGGGAGTGTTGAACCGTGTAACTACGTTGGGTCTTCATAATGACATGTAATTATGATTTTTGTAAATCATGAGAAGAAGAAAATAAAATTATTTTTTTAATGCTTTCTTCATGGGTTTCATGAGAAAGAGACTTTATTTAGATGTCTCCCATTGAGAGCCTTATGATTCGTCATTAGGTCAAAAGACTTAATGTCATGTATGAAGATCTCTTCTTGAGCACGTTTCAAACATATATAAGTCTATAAAGCCCTCAGAATATAAGCACTAGTTCTCCTTCTTCATGTCAGCCTTAAGATGCATAAGGAAATCAAGTTGGCTTACCTATTTAAAAGACATACCTATTCGATGCTTAGGTCGGCTTATTTTATAGATGAACTACTATATTCATGTGGCTAGGGTCTTCACATTTTTGATAACTGAGAATGTGCATATATCGCTATAATTTCAGTTAAGAATTACAATGAAGAAGTTCAGAGACAACAAGTATATCTTTAAGGGTGATCACATTCCAAAAGCTTAGATTCTCTAAGATTCGGATCACAAAAGACAAGATTAGAGAAGTTATTGAAGGAGAACCAAATGTATTTTATGATGGGGGAATACAATTAATTTTAAAGTGACAACAAGCATTTAAGGAGCTCAGATATAACAATCATCAAGGAGTTCGAAAGAATTAAATTCATGAAGTTCAGACTTCTGGAAGCCACATATCGGTGTTATAATGAAGCCACAGAAATTCGATGTTCATAGTCTAGTGTTATGAGAGTGATGACTTTCCATGTCACTACAATTCGATAAGAGATGATATTACTTCATGTTGATAAGCAAAGAAGGCTGAAGTGGAAGAGGAGTGAAGCAAAAGGTTGACTAAAAAGAGAACTAGTGTCTTGGTCTTGGAGTGGCTAATAGGTCAAGGGTCTTGGTCTTGGTATTCATTAATTGGATCCTCTATAAGAATAATTTGTGCAGGTTTTCCTCTAAAAGAGAGAGGTTTTGGCCCTTGTAGATAGCCTACATTGTGTGTCTCTTGTCTATTTTATGTTCATGCATTGGTTATTATTTTATGAAGAAGAACATCAATAATCTAAGAAGGAGAATATTCTAACTTGAAGAAGAAAAAATTATTCACAAGCAGCCACTAATCAAAGAGGAATCATCTAATGCTAATGGACTATATTTCTCGACATGGTATCAAAGCTAAGGTGTCAAAATAAAGGAAGGGCATCTTATCAAGGGACACTCAAGGATCGAATATTGAGAGAGGCATCAAAGCTAACTAATGGATATCAAAGTGAAAGTTGAAGGATATCAAATGAATTTGAAGGATCTACATTGTAGAATCAAACCCTAGATCAAAGGATGGAAGTCTACTTCAGAATTATTCTTCGGATCGTCAATCAAAATTATTAAGGCCAAAGCCTTATTTATACTAACCACAAATATATCTACAAATCAAAGCATATAAAGGTATACACATGAAATTTTTTTTGATGCTATAGTCATCATCAAAGGACACAAAGACCCTCATCAAGTTATCTACAAAGAAAGGTATGTCAAAGTACTTTAAAGATGAAGATCACATTATCTTGGAGAAATTTGAAATGCTAGAAGCATTTCTGATCTGCACTCATTCACTACCAAAGAAGTAAAAGTGTCTTGAAGGTGATAAGGAATTATCATCATCTTAAAAAGTTATAAGGAAAGCTCCCTATCATTCCAGTAAGCATCCCCTCCTTATACTTGAAAAATATCATCCGAGGAAACATCAAAGCATCCTCATCAATCACCATCAACAAAGGAAGCTAGATCTAAAGGCTTTGATATCATAAAAGGACCAATCTCCTTTATTGAAGAAGGAATTTTCATTTGGAAGAAAATCATCCAAAAGGACCACTAATACATCTTCTTCAACCACCATCAAAGTGATTAAGCTTAATATTTCATCTTCACTTGTCAAGTAAATATATTTTTTTCTATAATCTAATCTAGTAAAATGACCTCGTTTCGCAAGGAGATGTATAAGCTAGTTGGGCCATCGAAATTATTTGCATGGAAAAGAGGAGAGATATAGTCCTCGAAGAAAGTGAAGTCATTGAACATATCAATGAAAAGGTCTCCTCTAAATACATGGAAAGCGATTGTTATGAACAGTCCCCTCATATAGTAGTATTGGAGACATCAAAGAGAGATATCTGATAAACTATTAGAACTATACTCTGAATTTTGATAAAGAAAGGTCATATCACTTATATCTGATCTACAAAAAATTGAAGGTATAAAAGGATGAAGGGATATCCTCATAAGATCTCACTGCAATATATGGGAGAGATGATAAGGATATAATCATCATTGTTATAAATGCACTAACAGATGAACAAGGTAAAAAATGTCTATGGGGATAATAATCCTATCCCATTCAACAACTTGTGGTTTCTATGCAAGATAGTAGATGATAGGTTGAAGGATCAAAATGAAAGGATTCAGACATTTTGTTAAAGGGAAAGATGAACATAGCTAAGATTCAATGCTATGAGAATTACAAGAAATAGTATCCTAAACTCAAGAAGGGAAATGATAGGAAAGATAGAGAATAAGTCCATTTCATTGAAGAAGTGGAGAAACTAAAATAATGAAGTCCGAGAGGAAAAGCATTAGAAGTAAGAGCTCGTGATATCACCATAGGAAACATGAAGGATGTTTGCTAGTCAACTATGAAGGATATATTTCTTGAGAACCTCATTAGAAACTAAAGGAAAGGGAAGAAGTCATCCATGACAAGTATCACCATACATCAAGTCAAAACGAAACATCTGTTGGATAGGCATATGCAAAATCCACAACATTCTCTAATGGAATCCTCATCATAGGGTTCATCGATCTAGAGTGGAAGAATGTGTTTCATCAGGAACTCCAAGTTGTGGAATTCATGGGATGATGGTATGATGACATAAGATATGAAGCAGATGAAGGGGTCAAAGCTCTTTTTAATCAAGGAATCTCCTGAAAGAAGCCTAAATTACTTAAAGGTAAACGATGTATGTGTGCATGTATTCAATATTATAAATTCATGTTATAATTTTGCAGGTAACATTAATCACCACTTGATCTAAAGAAGCTTGAACACATAAAATGAATCTCCTCCTATGAAAGGTTGTCAGAAGGCCTAGGTCACATTACATGAAATTAACATAATATCTCCTCATACGAAGTATGAGGTCGTTGACTACAATTGAGGAACTATGAATGGAAGCTCTTGGGAATGAAATGTGTGAATAAAGGAAGTAAGGGATCATGAGATATGAAACCATGGTAAAGGAAATCAACATCCGAAGCACCAATAATATTTGACTAAGAAATATCCCAGAAAGATATGAAGACTCTAATGGAAGTCTAAAAAAGATGGAGAGCCTTGACAATGGATATCTTTGGGAGATGTGTGAACATGTATGCAGGATGTTGATACCTATAGGAAGATGTCATGATGAAATACCATCACAAACGTAAGTTTTATGTAAGTGTTCATTTCGTGTTTTGAGCAGATATTTGGATGGATTTATGAAGGACTGCCAAAGGAAAGAATTGTGAATGTCTTCCAAGAGGACCATGTAGTAGGATGTAAGATCCTTCCAAAGAAAATATGGCATGAAGAAGGCATGATGACATGAAGCAAGGGAAAATGTAGAATGGTGGATATCTTTCTAATAAGAGGAATGATGACGTGATTAAATCATGAATGAAAGTGATGGACGGTCTGTGTCATATGTAGAAGTCCCAAACATGAATACTCCTAGATAATAAAAATAAATTCATGACATTGAAGGAAGGAGTTCTTCTAGCATCTAGTTGTCCCATCATATCCACCTAAGTAGCCATTGTGGGTCCCTAATTAAAAGGGAGCCTGGAAACAAGTTTCTTACTTGGAAGAGACTTGGAAATTCCCAAGACAAGAGGGAGCTTAGCTACATTCCTTCTGTAGGAATGAGTACATTCATTTATTGGAATAGATATATCCTAGCTAATTAATAAGGATAGATAGACACATCATTCTTGTCTTTACTTGGGAATATATAATGCATGATTGGGTAATCATCTAACATCTAATACTCTTTGAGGATGAGATAGGGCATCCAAGGTAAGAGTACTCGTAGAGGACTGGTATTCTTTGAGGACTGGGAATCCAAGATAATAATAGTCCTAGTGGAACACACCCTGAGAACCTGGGTGGAGTATGCTCTAAGAGAGACAATGATTAAGGGTGTCTATAAATCATTGGTCTCACCATCATTGAGCTCAGATATTGTGGAGAGATAGAGTTGTTAGTCAAGGCCTTGCTATGTAAAAATGTTGGTTGATATGATGCTATACAGATGGGTTACCAATCTGATTCTTCTCATGAGAATTTTTTTAGATTGAGAATGACCAAGAACCATTATGAATTCCTCCCTATTTAAGAGGGAGTGTTGAAATGTGTAACTAGGTTCGGTCTTAATAATGACATGTAATTATGATTTTTGGAAATCATGAGAAGAAGAAAATAAAATTATTTTTGTGATGCTAGCTTCAAGGGTTTCATGAGAAAGATATTTTATTTAGATGGTTTCCATTCAGAGCCTTAGGATTTGTCATTAGGTCAAAATAATTAATGTCATGTATGAAGAGCTCTGCTTGAGCATGTGTCAAATGTATGTAAGTCTATAAATCCCTCCAGCGATAAGTGTTAGTTCCCCTTCTTCAAGTCGGCCTTAAGATGCATAAGGAAATCATGTTGGCTTACCTATTTAATAGACACACCTATTCGATGCTCAGGTTAGATTATTTTATAGATGAGCTACTGTTTATATGTGGTTAGGGGCTTCACATTTTCGACAACTGAGAATTTTCATATATCTCTATAATTTTAGATGATAATTTCAATGAAGAAGCTTAGGGATAGTGAGGATATATTTAATGGTGCTCACATTTCAAAAGATCGGATTGTCTGAGATTCAAATCATAGAAGACAGGCTCAGAGAAGGTCTTAAAGGGGAAACAAAGGTATTTTTTGGTAGAGGGAATACAAGGAGTTTTCAACGGGCAACAAGCATTCAAGGAGCTTAGATATAACCACAGTCAAGGAGTTTTATAGAATTAAAGTCATGAAGTTCAGAATTTTGGAAGCCATATATCAGTGTTATAATGAAGCCACAGAAATTCGATGTTCTTAGTCTTTTCTTATGAGAGTGATGAGTTACCATGTCACTACAGTTCGATAAGAGATGATATTAGTTCATGTTGATAAGCGAAGAAGGCTGAAGTGGAAGACGAGTCAAGAAGACAGTTGACTATCAAGAGAACTAGTGTCTTGGTCTTGGAGTGGCTAATAGGTCAAGGGTCTTGGTATTGGTATCCATCAATTGGAATCTCTATAATAATAATTTGTGCATGTTTTCCTCTCAAACATAGAAGTTTTGGCCCTAGCAGATAGCCTACATTCAATGTCTCTTTTCTATTTTATGTTCATGCATTGGTTATTGTTTGTTGAAGAAGAACACCAATAATCTAAGAAGTAGAAGATTATAACTTAAAGAAGATAAAATTATTCATAAGAAGTCATTAATGGAAGATAAATCACCTCTAGATTCACTTGGTTGTTTTTAGATTGGTTTATCCATGAGATCCCACATTCATTCTTGGAATATGGCACATGCTTGACTCGTGGAAAGAATGATTTGGTTTAGCCATGTTGATGGTTGACTAGTATGTGGAAGTATCAAGCCTGCTCGGCTCTTGCCTATGTTTAATAAAAGATAAGCTCTCTTGCTTTTGTACTTTTTATTATGTGGCCTTAATGGTTTTTATCTTATTTTTGTTTATATGGTTTATTATTGGTTATAAGAATATATGGTTGGTTATGGTCATGGTTATTTCATGTATTTACTTGTAATTGAAAGGCTAATGGACGTAAGACCTAATTGATGTGAACACAGTTAAGGGAAGAGGGTGGTGATCCTTATTGTCAAGTCTCATATGAGTTATTCCTCATTTATTATCTGTCTTGTATTCATTTATTGTATATTGCATTAATGCCAAGTGTTTGACAGAATGTGATTTCTAGTTAGGGATGGTCAGGCCTAGTCTTGGAGCCAATTTTGGCTTGCAAGTCATGTTTTCATGTAAATTATGGTTCTGCAAGCTAGAATGGTTTTTGGGTAGTGACCTAAACTATCGGCTTAAAAAGTGGCACAAATACTCGAGTTGCAAGCACAGGTCTGAGGGGAAAAGTCCCCATATGCATGCATACCTTGTTGTGTGAGCGTATGGAGCAACTAATGGACCCTTGTCCATATAAAGGGAGAATTTGGGGTTTAAATGGTCTAAAGCTTAGTGGCACCTAAGAACTAGTCATGGGGATGAGTGGGAAGGATTTTGGGAGTCCTATAGTAGGTATAAAAGTTTTTTTTGTAAGTTTTTGTCAAATCCACTTCCTTATCTCACACATAAAGAGTTGAATCATATCATCGTAACTTCACCTCACATGTTTATCATCGTTGGCCAATTACTTGGGTAGATGTGCGACGAGGGAGTTACAATAATACAAACAAGAGAGGATGGAGGAAAAAAAAACTCATGAATAAAAATCAGGTTGAGATTCGAACATAAAAGTTTAAAAGCGTAGACAATTCATAGAAGACTTATCGAAAAACCCAAAAAAGGAAGCAAAAAGTGGAACTGTAAGGGGAGTTCATAAAAGTAAAACCGACTACTTTTTATAGAGAAGAGGAGGATGCAGAGGCATTGCTCCTCAACATCACCAATTATTTTTAATTTTATGTGTATGAGAGAAATCTGAAGGCCAAATTGGCCAATTATCAGCTACAACACCAAGCTTCACTCTGGTGGGAATAGGTAAAATGTGTACATACCTTGGTATAAAACACAGTGTCCTCAAAGGAGTTCTAGAAATAGTTTAAGTCTCGATACTTGAATGAATGATATTATGAAGATCAAGTAAATGAGTTCCATGAGTTAAGGCATGGACAATTAACTATGGATGAGTTTATGGATAAATTCATGAATTTCCTGTGGTATATCCCTTATATTAAATAGGAGAACTCCAAGGTACAATGATTTTTAAACTACCTACTAGCCCCTTATAGGGAAAGGATTGAGTTCCATAATCCTTAAAAAATGGATGAAATAGTAAGAAAAGAAAGATTGTGTTATTAACAGTTTAAGAATAGGGGAGAAGGATCAAAAACTTAGGAATTTGAGAACAAAAACAAATCCGCGATGGGGGGAAAAAGAAAAAACCTACATAACTTAAATTTTTTTGAAAGGACTACCAGCAAAATAAATTTAGCAAGGGAAATTCAAACCGACCAAAAAAATCTCAAACCGGGTCCAAACCCATGGATTTCAATAATAAAAAGACTAGTGGAGTTAAAGACATAGATTGGTTGAAGTTTTTGGGGCATGGTAAACCCCATCTATTAAGGTATTTCCCACATAATCCTAGATCTATTCAAAAGATTGAGGTTATCCAAGAGGTAACAACTATGAATGGTATTACTAGAAACATTTCGAGAATAAGTGCAGTGCTAGAAGACAGACATGCATAACACCAGTCTAATACGATCAAGAATGAAGGTACCATTTCAAACAAATATGTTTCAGTATTAATTCATACATGGGCTAGTTTAAGTTACATTAGTCATCAAATTGTCAAAAAATGTAAACTAAAAATAAAAAAATTTAAGACTGCATGGTTAGTACAGTTGGTATCCGGTACAAAGAGGAGGGTAACTAGCCAAGAGAATTTGTGTTTTGTTAATTTAAATGGCTACCCCACATAATTAAACTTAAATATACTCCCCTTAGGGTCATATGATGTGCTAATAGGGATGGAATGGTTGGAAACACATTGAGTTGTCATAAACTATTTAGAGAAAAGAGTAAGTTGTGTGAGTCAAGTGGACAACCCCATTTAATTAAAAGGCATACTGAAACCAATATCAGTTAGGTAGGTCTCAACTTTATAGCTAAAAATAAGTGCAAGAAAAAGGTTTCCACTATTTATGGTGCATGTGGAAGCCAATGAATAACAACCAAAAAATCAAAATTTAAAGAACCTGCCAATCATTAGGGAATCTTGGGATATTTTTTCAGATGAAATTCCATGTTTACCTCCTTGTCGAGACATAGTTTTCTCCATTGATCTAGTTTTGGGAGCAACCCCCGTGTCTAGAGCCCCTTATCGAATGAGTACTCTTGAGCTACTAGAATTGAATATAAAACTATAAGAACAACTAGATAAGGGCTATATTATACCTAGTGTCTCACCATGGGGGGCTCCTGTGTTATTTTTCAAGAATAAAGATGGCATATTTAGAATATTCATCGATTATAGGTAATTAAACAAATTAACCATTGAAAATAAATACCCACTACCCCGTATTGATGATATTTTCAATCAAGTGAGGGGGACAACAACATTTTAAAAAATTAACATAAGGATCAGGTATCTGTAGTTGAGAATAAAGGATGAAGATATTCATAAGATGACTTTTCGGACCATATATGGTCACTACAAATTTTTAGTGTTATGATTTTGCCTTACTAATGTACCAACAACATTTATGTGCTTAATGAACAACCTACTTAATAAGTACCTTGATAAATTCATGTTGGTATTGATAGATGACATTCTGGTGTATTCTAGAAGTGAAGAAGAACACACGTAACATCTGAGACTGGTGCTAGAAGCTTTAAGGGAACATCAATTATATGCGAAGTTTAGTAAATCTGAGTTTCATAAGGACATAGTACAACATTTGGGACACATGATTTTAAGGAAGGATTGTCTATTGATTTGAAAAGTTCATGGCTATTGTGAATTGGCCCACCCTCAAGGATATACTAGTTATCTGATCCTTCATGGGGATTACAAACTATTAGCGAAGATTCATTGAGGAGTTCACTAAATTATCCTACCCTATCAAATCCTTCCAAAAGAAAGGAATAAAGTTTGAGTGGGTAGCCAAATGTCAGGAAATCTTTGAAAAATCAAAACACTTGCTTACAGTGGCCCATATTCTAAAAGATGTCGACCCATATAACGAAATTGTTCTTTGCACAAATGCTTCTTTGGAATGTTTAGGGGGATTCATGATGCAAGAAAATTGAGTAGTGGCTTATGTGTCTGAGAAGTTGAAAACACATGAAAAGAATTATGCAGTATATGATTTAGAGCTCGTTGTTGTAATACATGCTCTAAATATGTGGAGACACTACCTATTGGGCAATAAATTCACCTTGGTAACATATCATATTAGCTTGAAATGTTTTTTCAGCCAAATAGATCTTAATGCTCAATAGGCTAGGTGGAGGGCCTTCCTTAGTGAATTTGAATTTTATATTAAACACATAAAAGGAAAATAAAATAAAATAGCAGACACTCTAAGTAGACATGCACATAGTCTAATGGGAGTGTCTATTAGCATTGTTAATACATATTTCATGGAGGAGATTAAAAATTTAATACAGGAAGACCATAAATACCTGGAAATTCAACAAAAATTGTAGCAAATAGAAATTCCAGGATGTTGGAAAAAGTAACTATATTCAGTCTTCAATAATGTACGTCAGTCGTCATGTAATGTACTTGTCAAAAGTATAAAGAAAAATATTTATTATTATTATTATTGTGACTTATTAAAGCATGTGTTTTGTTCTTGGGTCACCATGTTTTAGGTCAAAGTTCCCATTAAGGACATCTAGGATTTATTCTTAGTCTATAGAGTTATTGTACATTTAAATAGACCCTTATTGAGCTTTTGAATCATGTAAAAAGGTTATGTATTGAGTCAAATATGAATTATGTAACCTCCACACCATGCCAGCCTAGAAGAAGAGCAATTTTTCCTAAGGACCCTATTAGACCCCATAAGGAACCTACAAAAGGAAGCTCATAGAATTCATTTGGAGCATCATTCTCATAAACAAGTTCAAATTATTTTGTAGCTAGGAATAAGTGTGAAAATCTCTTGCAGCTAGAAAGAAATAAGAAGTTGTCTTGTAGTTGGGAAAAGGTGCGAATTATGGTGCTAGAGAGTCGAACCGAACATGAGTTTGGGTAAGTCTAAGGGATGAGGAAGATAGAAATTTTGGTGTTCCTCTTTCTCTATTTCATGTCCTTGATTGAGAGATAAAAGTCTTCCAAGTTCCACTATTGTTGGAAGTTGCTAGTTGTTGTAAGTTGCTTCCTAGTTAAAGTTACTGGAAATAGGTCTAAATTATGGGAGACTCACTTGGTGTGGAGGGAATGTTTGGTCTTGGTCTATGGTGAAGAGTCTCAAAGAATATTATTTAAAGTAATAATTATGTTGACTAGGTTTCCCCTCGAAGGATTTTTTCCTTGGCATGTGCCTACATCTGGTGTCTATTATTTTATATGTTGTTGCATTTGGTAATTGCTTGATGAATTAAAGAAAGAAGATATAAAGAATCGTAATAATAAGAAACATCACAAGTAATTATCAATTATAGGAAAATATTTCTACCTTTTTTATTTTCTGACATGGAATCATAGCTTTGGTGAAGAAGTAAAATGCAGTCTCAAGCACTTGATTAAGAACCATTCAAAGGGACTATCTCAGGAAAAGAGTGTACTATATTCAAGGAAGATGTCTACATCAATCAAAGGAGAAAAAAAACTTAAAGGAGCCTCTAACTTCAGGTCTTGGAACAAGATGATTGACCTAATCCTTTAAAAGAACAAGGTAGTAGACTTGGAAAAAGGAAATGTAAAGAATACTACAAAGGAATCCAGTGATGCTGACAAAGTGAAATACAGGGAATTAGATTGGTTGCCATGACTCTGATGGTAGAAGGAATAAAGGAAAATCTTGTCCCATTCATAGCTAACATCGATCATGCTTAGGAAATGTATGAAGCCTTGTCGAAGTTGTTTACTATTAAGAACATTGGTCAAGTAGAAAGTTTAAAGAATGGGCTAAGGACCATGAAGATGACTAAAGAAGACATTGTTGCAACCTTCTTTGTGAATATATCTAGACTTAGGAACGATCTCTTGGCCATATATGTGATTGCTTCAAACAAATAACTTGTGATCAAAGTCTATTAGGATTGCCACCCTCTTAGGGTGCATTTTCTATAGGCCTCAATAGTTGGAAGGTATCTCCCACCTTTGAAGAATTATGGACTGCCTGCATTGAAGAAGAACTAAGGATTTCAATGGTTACCAATCCTTAAGGAGTATCAAATTCTTACATTGGCCATCATAAAGGAAATATACCAAGGGGACCAAGGAAGAAAATTGACATGTCTAAGATAGAGTGCTATCAATGTCATAATAAGGGTCACTACAAGAGTGATTGTCTTGAGAATCTAGAGAATAAGAAGAGAGGATAGGATCAGGAAAATTTTTCTAAAGAAGGAGACTCAAAGAATGTCAAACTCAAAGAACCCCACATTAGGGACTTACACGACTAAGTCATTTTCTTGCAGCTTTATATCTTGTTTTTATATATTTTAGAATTTATAGGTTTTTAACTGGGAAATGTATTTTTGTATTGTTTTATAGGTTTTTAGGTATCCCTCAAGATTTGGAGGGAGCCATCAACAACTCATAATGATAAGTATTTCATGTCATTTTAGTTTTTGGGTTCATGTATTCATTTAGTTTTAATTACATTAAATACTAATCACCTTTCTCCCTCTATTGTCTTGATTAGGGAAAACATCTGTAAGAAGGAGGATCTCTCAAGACAAGGTTAGTCAAGAAACAAATTTATGCTTTAAAACATTGATTAAAAGGATTATTCATTCGATAATATATAACTAACTTTGTTATGACTAGCTGTATTGAATATTAGTGGTTCTTGATTTGGGTAATTCATCACTTGATAAATCTACGGAGCCCACTCATAACCCTAGATAGGTTCTAGAAAAACCTAGCCAAAGCGTATGCTAATGTGAGGGTATGAAACTATAAATGGCTTACGAATATTGTGAACTATTATTTGAAGTTTTTCTTGATGATGTCATGTTTAGGATTCTGGTATGATCAGGAAAACTTGACTTGTTTGGGTTAAATGATAAGGTCTAAAATCCCAAACCTTTGAATTGTTTGGTAATCTTGGGTTTGCTATGTTTTTGCATTGAAACCCTCGATCATTGGGGTTTGGTGGAATATGTCAACAAGACCCTTATATTGTCTTAGAAATGTTCCGCCTAGTATGGGTGTGTTTGTGTGATCAAACCCTAGTGTAATCAAGACACATAACTCTTATTGATATTTATGAAGTTGGGTTTGACTAACACATGATATGAAATGTCCTTACATGATGATGAAATCTAGGCATATATAGATATGTCCTTTTGGTTGAAACCCTAGCGTTTTCTAGGTCATATATTAATGGTGTTGGACATATGATATGCTTATGAATGATTATGAATTCATAGATATATGTGTTGACCTAGTTATTGATGGTAACAAGTCTTAGGATTTAATGGAAATAATTGTCTAAGGTTCTAGGAGGATGATATTTGGAAATCCATGGTTGTATAGCTGAACTCTAGTGAAGTTAAATTGTCTAGTATGTGTGATATAACAATCTAAAATCTATTAAATGATTGTTGAAAATGAAAATCATGGGTTTTGCATGAAATGTAGTAGTAAATCACAGTAGAAACATTATCTAGTATGAAATGTAACAATCTCAGATCTATGGATTTAATGATTGTTGAGATTTTGAAAATGGAATTCTAAGTTTTTGGAGATAAACCTTAGTTCAAGTAAAATCTCTAAAATATGATGATTTGATATTTCTATAAAATTGTGCAATTGGAATTCTAGGGTTTCAGAGTCGAACCTTAGTTGAAGTAGAAATCTATAAATAACGTTATCAATAAGATAATTTGAGATTCATGAAAGATTGTTGAAATTTGAGTTTTGGATGGATTTGATGATTGATTAGAAATCTAGGATTTGCAGGTAACCCTAGTGGAAGCTCGTCAGGTTAATGACTAAGTTGTGATCAACTTTGATTGATTCTTTTATATGAAATCTAGGATTTGTATGAATCCCTAGCGAGAAGTCTAACATATGAATTTTGAAAGTTTGTTAGATGCCTTGTAGACCTATACTTGTGTGAATTGTTTCTAGGGTTTTCCATATGGTGTACGAAGGTATGTCATACTTTTGCAAGTGACATTGAAACCCTAGATAGAATGAAAAGTGTTATGAAGTATTCTAGGGTTTATGATAAAGTCACTAGTGAGATGATGAAGAGTATATGTCTCTTGTTTGTAATTGAATTTGGGTATCTGATATGTATAAAGATGAAATTCTTCCCTAATTCTGATATGGATAAAATCATGCTTCTATAGTTTTGTTTGTACTTTCTATTTAAGTTGTACAGGTACACAATCTTCAATATAGTGAAGATGCTCATTTATGTGATAAGCATGATGAGGATAATGATAAATTCAATGAAATGGTTGGAAGCCATGAAATATTCTCTAATGACAAAAAGAATAATCTCATCTCCTAGAGGAAGCATGCATAAAATAGTTATCACTAACATTAAGGCGGAGTGTAGATAAAGAGATTCTTTCTGGTTGAGGGGGGGGCATAACTTGGTATTAATTGAAGAATAAATTTTGTAGGATATGTTGTTGCATGGGAAGTAGAAAGGAAAAATGTATGATTGAGGAATATTTTGTCAAAGATTCAGTTGTGACTCCTACTATGAAAAGTTGAGAAATAACATCTAGTTGTCTGAAAGACCCCAGAGGTTTGTATTTGATTATGTACATGTGAAAGTATATTATTGATTGGGGTTGTGTTTGTACAAGTAAATCTCTCGAAGGTTTTGATATCATGCCGATAACCAATCAGTTTGATTAGGAGAGATTGGTCATTCTTGATTCGCTGGATTGAGATATGTTGAGGCTTTGATAATGAAGCATTATCTTGGAAGACATCTAGATGACACTTTGTGTTGATTTCTGAGTCCCGAAGTTGGAAAGATGGTGTTGGACATTGAGCTCTATTTTAGATACACACCTAGACTTCTGGGTTGAGTGTTAGCAAGTAAGCCTAAGGGTACCTAAAGGGGATAAAATCTTGATTCCATGGCAATATGGTGTCCAAACGGTTGAATGCATGTTTGGATAGATTGATGTGGTCAGGAACCGAGTCCAGGGCGTTGCAGTGCCTAAAGTTCTTAATGGTTCATATAGTTTGAGATCATCCATTGTATTTTTACATTATGCATACATCCCTAGTTAAGAGGGAGCATTGGAAAATGTAACTATGTTCGGTCTTCAATAATGTACTTGTCATCATGTAATGTACTTACCAAAAGAATAAAGAAAACAAATTTTTATTCTAATTACTATGACTTGTTAAAGCAGAGGTTTCATGCTTGGGTCACCATGTTTTAGGTCAAATTCCCCATTGAGGACTTCTATGATTTATTCTAAGTCTATAGAGTTATTTTACATTTATAGAGACCCTTCTTAGGATTTTGAATCATGTCAAAAGGTTAAGAATTGAGTTAAATATGAATTAGTAACCTCCACACCATGTCAGCCTAGAAGAAGATCAAGTTGAGCTAAGGACCCTATTCGACCCCACTAGAATCTTATAAAAGGAAGCTCATCAAATTAATTTGGAGCATAATTCTTAGACACAAGCTCAAATTCTCTTGTAGCTAGGAAGAAGTGCAGAAATATCTTGTAGTTGGGAAGAAGTGTGAAGTTATCTTGTACATGGGAAAAGGTGTGAAGTCTACCGCCGGAGAGATGAAGTGAATGTGTGTTTTGTGAAGTCTAAGGAGATAAGGAAAATAAAATTTTTTGTGTTTCTCTTTCTCTGTTTCGTGTCCTAGATTTGGATATCGTAGTCTTCCAAGTTTCTCTATTGACAGAAGCTTCCAGTTGCGATAAGATACTGCCTAGTCGAAGTTGCTAGAAAGAGATCGAAATTCTGGGAGGCTGACTTGGTGTGGAGAGAAGGTCTGGTCTTCATCTAGGGTGAAGCATCTCAAATACTAATATTGAAAGGAAGAATTATCTTGACTGGGTTTCCCATCGAAGGGGGTTTTCCCCTGGCATGTGCCTACATTTGGTGTCTACTATTTTATGTGTTGTCACTTTTGGTAATTGCTTTATGAACTAAATAAAGAAGATATAAAGAATCACAATAATAAGAAACATTAGAAATAATTATCAACTATAAGGAAATCTTTCTCCCTTTCTGATTTTCTAACAAAGGTTATGTTGAAAATTCTAAAAAATTGTTAGTCTACAGAAACATATTATATATTCCAATTGTAAATGTGTTGAAACAGATGATATTAGATTACTATAATCAGAAGCTGCACGTTGGACGCCCCGTATATCAAAAGATGATATCTTCACTCCAGACGGAATACTACTAGATTGGCATGAAGAAATAAGTAATAGAATACTTCTCTAAATTCTTAGAATGCCAACAGTTGAAACTAGAACACCAAAACCCTATAGGATTGTTGGTTGAGGGAAAAGTACCTCTAGGGTCCTTTGGGTTAAGACTCTACCAGACTGAAAATTGCTTATTCAAAGAAACACACACACAGCCATTATCTTTACTATAAGCAAATTCTAATGTTTAGGGTACGTACCTAAGGTCCTACGTTCGAGAAGGCCTTTAGGGTCCAAACCCTTCTTGGAGTTCCTTTCTTCTCCTTGGACCTGTAAAACAAACAAATCAAAGAACACAACGGTACATGGACAAATACTTATATGAAAACCATCTTCATGCTATAAAGTTAGTTATAAAAATCTTTAAGTAACTACTTGCATAAGAATTCAAAACATGAATCTCATAAGCATAAAGAAAGATTGCTTCGAGAACCAAGACGTGTTTCTTCATATAAAGGCAAGTAAAGTACATATAACAGAAAGATTTCACCTGAAACACCTTCAACAGGCTCCAAGCAAAGCTTTTTCCCGAATTCGTTCTAGCCTCAAGCCTCCAACAAGAGCTCCTTCCAAGTCTTACTTAATGGTGATATAAAGGATGAATGATCACCAATACACATGGAAACAAGGGTTTCCTATGCAAAATGGGGGAAGTGCAGAAGGCACCAAGGACTTCAGACCTGGTTTAAGGGGAAAATCTCAGCATAATAATCTTGCTCTTCTTTTCTCTCTCCTTAGGCCTTCCCTTTGATGTCTTTTTATACCATCTCCAAAGTAGTTTTCTAGTTAGGAGTTGGTTGGGAACAGTTGGGCCATGGGCACTAACAGGTGATCAGCAGGTAAAACCCATGATCTCCGCCCGAGCATAAGGAATTATTTATTTTTTTAAGTGTTTTAATACATACACGCGGGTTGGGTATACACAGACCCGCGTGTACACGCGTTTAACTCAGGGCAATGTCGCGTATAGGGAATAAAACACTGTTTTTTAAATTTTAGGACCAGGTCTGGAAGGAGGGGTTGCCCTAGGCCATGAGTGCAGCATCACAAACCATATGAGTGAGATTTGGAGCTATAACAGATGCCCCCTAATATATGATGTCAGAAGGGGAACATGATGGCCGAAATATATTATGTAAGTACATAGAAAGGAAGTCTGTCGAAAAACCGAGGAGGACTGCACTAGAATTCAGCCTGCCAAGCCACCAAAAGGAGATCAGAAAGAAACACTGTCTGAGGCGGGCATACCCATGCTCAGAAAAAGTAAATCATGTCCGCATATCAAGTACAAGCGGATCCACTAAGTATACAAGTATAAATGACTGGAAGATACATAATGGATCATCTGATCATAATGAGCAAGTACATGTCTGAATATCACATATAAATCTGTCAATGATGCTGAAAGATGCAACAGATCACTGATATCAAAGAATAATCCCAACAGGTACCAACTGAACATGATGGAATAGGATGGTACTACACTGCAAACTCAGGTGCCAGCATATAGAATGTCGCCATGACTGACTGCAACATATAAGGTAGAGTGGTATCAACTAGCAGCAACAGGAGCAACTATCAAGTGAACCAATGAATGCTGATACAACCTAAGGTCTTCACCGACCGCCGTGGTACATTTCTACACCATGGTAATAAATGATCTGAAGTCGACCATGTGAGAAATCGTACGATTACCGGTCATTGATGTATACCGTTAACAAACGCGAGACTACTCACCGATAATGATAATGAGCGTCAAGGTACCCATTACAATCTAACAAGTGTGAATAGATGAGCTGAAGTCAAACACCTGTAAGAATCTATCGATCAGGAGACAATGATGGTTTCCCACTGTCGATAGCGAGGAATCTGCCACTAATGACTGCAAACCCCAAGGTACTGCCAAATGGACTCTAGATCTTTGCCCCAGAGCAATGAGTCAGAGTCGATAGGGAAAGATCCGCTAGAAGGAAGGCATTAAGGCATCCTCCATCAATCTAGCGCGAGTGTAACCTGTAGGCCAATAATGTGGAAGGAATCGGACGAAAAAGATGTAGTAACCCAACCGAAGTACGTTTCCGACGTACACAAGATGTGGCTAGTGCACGGCAGAAACCCTCTAAACCAACCAATAGTGAAAGCTGACACAGAGGCGAGGTATCCACCAATAGGGTCAAATGGAAACCAAGGTACTGCACGAATCCCAATGTGTGATAATGTATGCTGATGTCAAACACAAGGGAAACCACTCAGTCAAAGACCCATGATACTGATCGATGCTGAGCACAAGGTGACCTATCAATAATGAAAATAGGGCCAGGGTGCGGCTCTGGGCCTGTCCTCAGAGCAAGGTGTCGTCGTCGATAAGGACAAGACCCGCCAGCAAGAAGTCAATGGGGACCTTCTCAAACCAGCACGAGTAAAGGACCAATATAACTTATGTGATGATAGACATGATACTCACAACCAGGGATGACCGACTGAAAATGAGGCAAGAGACACCGCAGAGAGGCCGACTCAGGATAACTTCCCTTGAACAAAAGCACAACTCAATGTGACTATGTGGCAGCATATGATGACTCTATATAAGTTCGCCATGCAGGAGGCACGAACGAACCCTCCATATGATTGGAAGAGATAACCAATCAGGGGAGAACTGACTCAATAACAAGGTTATGGCATTCCTAAGTCAAACTAAATCCCACCCATGCGGAGGAGACTTTGCTTTGAGTGCTTTGTTCAAGGGCGACACGACTGACTCTAGCTGCCAACAATAAATGGAAATAATGTCCCTGTTCCCGCTCTTTTTTGGAATATTTAATTTTTTTGGATTTTTCAAATATAATGATGAATTTTGAAAAATATTTTTTGATAAGATTCAAATGACTAATATGATGATCATGTTCCAGACATTGGGCCTGTACGACCAGATGGATTCCCGCGGCATGGACGGCGTGGCTGAGGAGCCGAAGAGGCAGCTGCGGATACGGAACGGACCCTGAACAACGTCCAACGACACTTGGCGAGACTGAGCTGCCGAGTACCGATGGCCGAGATAGAGGACCTTCCTCCGGATATGCAGCGTCATACGGTTGGCATGCCACGTGACTGGGTTCACGTCTTTCGGCGCGTGGCCAACGCTATAGTGACATACTTAGACACTCATCCTAAGTCGAGGCGTTAGATATGCCTGACATGATTATGGGCATTTGAGTCCCAATTTTGTATATTTTTGGACACACATATGTACACTCGAGGCGTGTTATGATATATATATATATATATATACAGTTTGACTTTTTGATGTATGATTTTATGATGATGAATGATTGATATGCCAATATAATGCTTGATTAGCGATAGAATCAGCAAACCAATTTTGAGATCTTGGAATGTGCAAATAATTAATGTAAATAAATGATCTTTGCAACAACCTCACCCTTAAATATTGGCGATATAATAAAGGATCCCTAACCTGATAAATGTTATTTAACTGAGACACTATCAATTGGGAATCAAGATATACTACCAACGAGTTGATCCCATAAGAGATTGCCTCAGATAATAAATTAATGACAGCTGTATACTCGGCCATATTGTTTGAAGCAGGACTGATACACACGCCTCTCGATACCATCAATTGACCAGTTGGATAATAAAGTACCCAAGCTGCGGAAGCAAGATTCCGAGTGTGTCGACTAGCACCATCGGCGAACCCAAAATAGACCAAATCATCCATCAGCACCTGCCACAGCAGACCAAAAAGCACTGATATCAAAAAACACTCGACGATATATGTATAAATATATACATAAAGCACAAAGAAGTCATTGCCCAGCCTGAACTAAGCCAAGTACTTCTTTAGGTAGAGCCCATTTCGGGGCTCCGCCAGCTTGTTCCCTTCAAAGTCGATTAACTCATACGACCCTTTTTCTAAAACTCGTTTAACAATGAAAGGACCGTACCACATAGGCCTAAATTTTCCTGCCCCCAAGGTGTCTTTATCTTGGTCGTAGACCAAGACAAGGTCACCTTCAGAAAAGACTCGAGGACGGACATACTTATGATACTGCGTTTTAACCCTTTTCTTATGAGCCTCATTCATCGTGGTGGCGTCTCGACGCTGCTCATCGAGATGTTCCAAGTGAACTAGGCGCTCTTTGAGACTCGAAGTCTATGGAAGGAGTTCGACGGCCAACTTAAGAGATGGAATCTCACATTCAACCGGGAAGATGGATTCCGTCCCATAAACCAACTGAAAAGGTTTAAAACCAGTAGCCGTTTTGATGGAGGTTCGGTATGCCCATAGGGCCGGATACAACATAATGTGCCAATTGGATCGATTTTTATCAATTGTCTGTTGGAGTATCGTCTTAAGAGTTTTGTTAGCTGCCTCGACCTGCCCATTGGCCTGAGGATAATAAGGGGACAAATGCTCCTGACGGAAGCCTAATTTACGAGCCAATTCAGACATCAGTTGGTTCTGGAAATGACTGCCATGGTCAGTGACAATCTCCCTTGGGATACCGAATCTTGAGATGATCTGATTGAAAAGAAACAAAGCTGTTGTGTCACTATCGTTCTTATAAGTAGGCATGGCCTCAGCCCACTTCGTGAAGTAGTCTACAGCCACGATAATGTACTTGTGATTCGCCGCTGAAGGCGGATTACAAGTCGTAAAGTCAATGCCCCACTTAGTAAAGGGACCGACAGTGACAACGGGGAAAAGAGGAGCTGGATGCGCACGCATCTTGCGAGTAAAAATTTGACATGGGTGGCAGCATTTGACTGCTTCCACACAGTCCTTAAAAAGTGACGGCCAAAAATAACCGGCACGTAAGATGCGTTGGGCTGTAGCAAGCCCTGATAGATGACCACCACAAGCTCCACTGTGGCAATCATTGAGCACAGACTCTACTTCCTCTAAGGTTAAACAACGTCGGAGGATTGAATCAACCCCTCGACGATATAATGTGTCACCAACAATAACATAGTTTTTTGCCAGGTGACGTAATTTGCGATGTTCATCCTTGGAGAAAGTAGAGGGGCACTTCGAAGTCTGGAGATAAACAATGATATCTCCATACCAAGGGTCTTGTGCAGAGATGAGGAATATATGTTCGTCGGGTAAACTTTCCTCATAAACAATATCATCTCCACAAGGTAGCTCCAAGATAAGTTCCGCAAAAACCATGGATTTCTTAGATTTGGCAGACAAGAACTCGAGATCGAATTCTTGTAAAATGACTATCCATCTATTATATTTGCCCCCAATCACTCGCCTCTGAGGACAAATTGAAATGGATTGACTGCCGCTAAGACAAAAGTTTTACGTAGCAAAATATAATGACGGAGCCGTTGGACAGCATGGACAGCTGCCAAGGCCAACTTCTCAACCGTAGAATAGCGAAGTTCAGGGCCTATTAAGCCTCGGCTCAAATAATAAATGACGTGCTCGGCGAGAGCATCATCCTCCTGAACTAGAACCATACCAATGGTTGATTCTGCCGCAGTGAGATATAAAAGGAAGTCTCTACCATAATCCGATGGACTCAAAAGCAGCGCAGAGACTAATGCTTTTTTCAAAGCATCAAACGACCACTGTGCGAAGTCATCCCATATAAATGGAACTCCTTTCCGTAGTAGACGCATGAACCCTTTAGTGATCTCGACGTAATTTGCTATAAACCGTCTCAAGAAGTTAGCCTTCCCTTGAAGACTTTGAAGTTGCCGAAGTGAAGACGGGGGAGGCAACTGAATTATTGCCTCAACCTTGAAGGGATCAACCCGAATCCCTTCATTGGACACAATAAACCCTAACAGCCGACCGGATGTAACCGCGAAAACGCACTTGTTGGGATTCAACCGGATTTTATAAAAACGACATCTCTCAAAGACTAATCGAAGATGACTAGGGTGATCTGTTCTCTTTCGAGAACGAGCAGCGAGATCATCTAAGTATGCCTCGATGACATGTTTGATGTCATGGAAAGTGTATGACATGGCCCGCTGAAACGTGGCTCCAGCATTTTTAAGACAAAAAGGCATCTTTCGATATGAAAAGGTACCCCAGGGACATATGAAGGCTATCTTATGCTGATCCTCAGGACGGATAGAGATTTGATTATAACCTGAAAAACCATCCATGAAGGAGAAAATCTCGTTACCCGCACACTCATCAATAATTTGATCAATAAATGGCGTGGGGTAATTGTCTTTAGGACAAGCTTTGTTTAGATCCCTAAAATCGATGCATACACGGATTGTTCCTTGCTTTTTATCTACGGGGACTGGATTAGAAACCCAATCGGTAAGAGGAACAGGGTATATAAAACCTGCCTTTAGTAGCTTCTGGACTTCAGCTTTGATAGCTGCTGCTTTCCTAGGGTTAATTGGACAAATTCTTTGACAAACAGGTTTCGTGTTTTCATATGTCTTGATCTCATGTTGAACTATCGAAGGATCAATGCCAGGCATTTCCTCATAAGACCAAGCAAATACGTCACGATATTCCTTAAAGAGGTCGGTGTAGATTTGAATTTCTTCAGGGGAACACTCGATCCCGATGACGATATTCTCAATGATGTTAGGGTCCCTAGAGATGTTGATGGGTATCGTTTTTGAAATTACCGACATATTACCTTCGACGCGAATGTGTGTTGGAGCCAAAGGGTTCGACACCATATCAACATCACTAGTACAGAGCTCGGAAAACCTAGGTTCCACTTCCTGCAAAGGAGGAAGAAAGTACGAACGATGGTGTAAGTCTTCCCACGGTTGATCTATACCCATCATTGCTTCAAAGATTGCTTCCTCAGAAGGTAAAATTGAATCCAAGCAATCCAAGGTAGAAATAGAGTCTAAGCTCCAGGCTAGGGCCACATGACCATCCAACTCTTCTTTAGAAAAAGGAGTGGAATGGTTATCTGCAGAGTCTACGATAGATTGATATCTAAGCTCAGCTGGAGATATAGGAAACGCCATTCCATTTACTTGTCCTTCAACTAATGTGGTCGTAGGTGAAGGCAAGGTCCAAGGGTCGGAAAAATAATGAGTTCAGAAGAACTCTTCTCGAGGAGACTCCTTGGATGATGAAATAGCATTGATTTTTGCAAAAGGAGAGGGAAGATCAAACGTACCCATCAATGCGGAATACATCCCTACTCCTAAATTCTCAGTCGGCAGGCGAGGGTTATCCACCAAAGGAACAGTAGAGTGGGAGATTGCTTGAGGATCGATTGGGGAATAGTCCAATTGATCAACCTTAACGATTTTCCCCTCATGAGGAAAGCAAATGACACGAAACAGAGTCGATACAACGACTTCCATTTCGTATACCTAGTTCCTTCCTAATAGGAGATTATAGTCTAGGTTAGCATCTACGACTTCAACTTCGATATTAACGACCTTCCCTCCAACACATATAGGAAAGGTCGGGATAATCCCATGCGGTTTGTGAGAATGACCATCAAATGCAGTTAAAACGGTTGGTGAAGGAACAGCCGAAGGTGAGCCAATAGCCTTCCAACATGACATCGACATGACACATGTGGAAGCTCCTTCATCTATAATGGTGCGGAAAATATTGATTTTCCAGTATGTAGACTTTATCTGAAAAGCCATATGATGAGGGAGTCGCTTTTTGACATTTAACATGTCAAAAGTGAGCACTAAAGAGTTAGCCGGATCAACTGCTCCAATTGCGGAGAGTAAAGCACTTCTCTGAGCCGGACACAACTAGAGAACCTCCAAAGCGGACATAGCACACGGGCTTTGAGCCAGATCCTCCACAATGGAGTAATTCTAGGCGGCCCTAGCATTAGGGTTAATCGTCGCGTGTTTGGCGAAACCTTTCGGTATCCGAGGTATAGTCTCAACAGGGGGTCGCTCAATATGAAGGTCAGTACCTCCGGGAATGGTTTTATCCTTGGATGTTTCCGCTTCACCATAATCACGTGACTAAGTAGCCACATGGACATTTGAACCCATCATAAAAACATTTGATGCTTTTTCCCCTTCTTGGTTACCCCCTGAGGAGGTCCCAGGATTCGAACTCGCGCCAGCAAGAAGTTGCTACCCTTGGGGAAACAGGTTAGTTAACACAGCTTGCGAACTAGAAGTCCCTTGCTGTCCTAACAGGCACTGAGCGTCTTCAATCCTAGGGCAAAGATGAGTTAGATGGTCTCCTTTGCATAACTTGCAAGGAAACTTAACTTTCTTTCTCGACTCATCTTTACCACCACCAGCGTTGTTACCGGATTTATTTGCATCGGGCTTCCAATCCGAGTTCTTCTTCTTACCACGTCCTTTCTTTTTCCCATTGGAATTTTGATTTCCTTTGGGCTTATCGGATTGGACGGCATTAATTGAAGAAGTTTGGGAAGCGGGAGGATTAGGCAATGTGACTTGGTTGTTAGAAGCAGTTTGCAAAGACAACTGCTGCAATTAATTCAGCAAGTTCACTGTAGATGTGTCTACTGACCCAACGATACCATCCGCGTGCGGACCTGGCTTCGGCTTAGCTAAATCAACCTTAGATCTAGGAGCATATGGCAAGTACTTTTGTAGGATCCCAGACTGAGAGTAGATCAATTCCAATTGCTGGGCCCTAAAAATGGCTTGCTCCTCAGAATAGACCCCAGACATGGAGACATCCTTGGAGATCTCGGGTTGTAAAGACTTCAAAAACCACTCGAGATAGTAGTCCGGAGGAATTTCGGCTTTAATGAGCCTCTTTCTCCGTCTCCATTCCTGAATGTGATCGGAAATGTGAGTAGCCTTATCCTGACGAAAGGTGGCCAGAAGTTCAGTTCCGGCATCATAGCGGACAGGTAACTGAAAGTGATTTAAGAAAATATTGGCTAAGTCGGCGAATGATGTAAAGCTGCCCCCTGGCAACTCTATATACCACTTGGTCGCATTACCAGTCAAGGTGTGCTAAAAGAGTCTCAACCTAATCGAATCCTCGATGAGGGAGTTGGATGAGCACCACAGATGGAATGTGGTTACGTGGTCGCCCGGGTCCTCACCACTCTTCCCTTCGAACTTTGGAATGTCCTAAGGGAGTTTGGTTGGGACCGGAGGCCAGGCCGGATTATACCTAATTGGGTCATTTGTTAACTTTGTGAGATCTATCAAGTTTAACGTTGCCAGAAACGGAAGCCTAGGAGGACCTAGGGGATTCCACCCAGACTGGGCAGAACTCCGAAAGCTCTGAAAAGATTGTCCTGGAATTTGAGAGTCACCAGGCTGCCTGAAGTGACCAGTAGACCCAGCTGAACCAAAAGGCAAGCCTTGTGGTCCAGCAAAATTTGGAGTTTGACCAACTCCTGCCGTATAACCTCCATAACCCGCAAAGTTT
Organism: Pinus tabuliformis; assembly: GCA_031772625.1. NCBI lineage: Eukaryota > Viridiplantae > Streptophyta > Pinopsida > Pinales > Pinaceae > Pinus > Pinus tabuliformis. Next base: position 522,838,823 of record CM062808.1, read on the forward strand.
CCTCCTAAAGAATGGTAAGGAGTTGATAACCCCTGATATGGATTCCAAGCCGAAGCAAGGGGAGGAATACTTTGAAACGAACTAACCGTGGTGTACGGCCTATTCCCTTGTTGGCCGATAAATGGATTCCCAGTTCCTGCGCTACTAACCCCAGGGTTATTCCAACCTTGGAAAGGATTGTTGCTTTGTCCTATAGAAGAAAAAGGCATGGATCCTACCATCGGGTTGGAATGTGGTATATGACCACTTCCGAAAGGAAAACCCTGGAATGAAGCCGATCCGCCCATCATGGACGTAGTGGCACTAAACGGAACCGATGGAATACCCTGTGATTGGGTGCCAAAAGAGAAGAGTCCAGTACTAAAAGCATTGGTTTGGGCATTTCCACTCGTGGACGGAATGGAGGTAGACCCAAGTAGAGATATGCTCGCAAAAGATCCAAACAAGGAAGTGGAGGGGATGGAAATGGTTCCTCCCCCTTGCACCGATGTAGGGGTTTGCATAGTCGCAATACTCGTAGAAGCCATGCTTCAGTCATGAATGGTAAGCGCGTAGTGTAACCTGGACTTGATGGTCTATGTGATGGAGTCCCAACGTATTGCAATACGTCTGGATGACTAAATGGTAGGGGAGAATTCGGAGCCCCTAACGACTCTGAGAATTCTTCTACCTCTACGTTATTCTCCGCTTGAAAAAGAACTCGAGAAAGGACTGGATTATCTCTCTCCTGTTCAGAAGTACCAGGCCTTGCTTGGGCAATAATGCCTCCGCTAGGAGGATCAATCTGCGATGCGTCAACCGGCGTAGGACGAACCCCACCGGTGGTACTCCCTCTGCGCCTTCTCGGAGAAGGCTCTAAACTTGGCGGCGAAAGACCACGAAGTCTTCGAGACCGTCTTGGAGATCGGTCAGCCACTTTGAATTTTTTGTTATGATCTAACTAAAGACTCAAAAAATTGAAAGCTAGGCCAACTAGGAGCATAGAGCACACACTATAAAGTCCCTAAAGATACAACCAGTCAAACAACTTCCAAGTATTTCCACTCCGGGTGATTAGGACCGGACACCAAAATACGAGAAAGTGAATCAAGGGGCCTTCCGAAGATAGTCTGGGATGATGAGGGCCCAGTCCTATCAGCGAAGGTATCAGAGGAAGTTACGCTGACCTCCTAACAACAGCCTGCGCCAGTGCAAGCCCCCAAGCTTCGGAAGGGTGCCCTCCAGTAGTACTGTCGAGAGTGATACAACGTCAACCTCAGGTGCCACGGGATTCCCCTCCGTAGCCACCTGTGTAGATCCCTAGGAGAGGCAACTATGGGTACCAACTCGTGGCAGAAGCCAGGCGGAACAGTCGTGAGGTAAGTTTGGACAAGTAGGAGAGGGGGTATCTCTCTTCCCTGTCTTCACAGACCCTCGTGCTTAACTCCCAGATCCGGAGCTTTCTTGGTCTTCCTAACGCTATTGGATTTTCTCTCGTTAATCAGACTCTTATGTTTGACGTTTTATGTGGCCTTGGAGAGTTAACTCTCCACTCGCCTAATCCAAGGCCCTAAAATCCTAAAATTGTTGGTATAACTGACTAAAACAAAAATTTCTAGTGGATTTTAATTAGCGCTTGATTTTATTAGGTTGTTCTTTAAGTCACAAGGTAATGGAGATGAAACTTGTGGTGTTTTTATGGACGCAAAAGAAATTAATAAAACTTAGCTACATGCACATGCACTTTTTGTTTTCGATGAAGAGAAATTTCTATGAGGTTTAGAGGTACTATAAACAAATTTTCCTTTTCTTTTCAGACTCCACACTCACAAAAACTAACAAAACTATCTATGCCTAAAAAGAGATGCAAATCTATCCTAATGCAAGAACTATATGTGGATGCAAGATTTAAAGACTACTCTAAAAACAAAGAAGGAAAGTTGTTGCCTTATCAAAATTGTCTTGCCACTAAAATGCTTAGATAGAAAATGATGTGTTACCAATCATTTCATCCAAACAATAAAAACAAGTTCTAAGATAAACATAAAGCACTTTCACTTCGCAAAAAAGGAAATAAAATGAAAAGCAAGTTTAAGAAAGCGAAACTCAAAACTTTCAAAAGATTTTCTTTCAATGAAGCCAAGAAGTCTTTTTTTCAAAGAATGCTCTCAAAAATACTGACACCAATGATTGATGAATAGGCAACCAAACACTTTTGTGAATTGACACCTTTCAAATGATGAAAACCCAACAAAAATAAATGCGTTTGAAATCGCTCATGACAATCAAAAGCAGCAATGAAAGTCCAAAAGATCAAAAGACAAGTTTCAAGAAAATGGTAACAAACAACTTTCCGAAACGAAGGAGCAAATGGTCACAAAAATGGTTTCGTTAAGCAAACAAAAGGTCACCATAACAAAATGAACACAAAGATTGAATCCAATCTTCCTACTCTGCCAAAATAGAGCAACCAAGACTCTTAACCAGAAATCTTGTGTGTCAAAAAACAATGACGCTTGCAATCAACGAAAACAAGACGGATACTCCTTATAACTAGAAAGAGTTCAGAACAAGATGCCCCCTGTTAAACAGAGGACTGTTACTGGAAAATGACTGCTTCAAACTGACCCAAACTACCAGACAGACATTCAGCATAAAGAAAATTAATCTTGAAAATTAGATAATGTACGCGTCTGCAGTGATGTGCAGAGTGCATGTACACGCGACTGTAACTGAGGAAACCTGCGTATACGCGGGTTCACTTAGTACAACTTGCGTATATATGCTTCTGTAATCCAGCAAAACAGCGTATCTGAAGATTTTCAAGAAAAATAAAAAATACAGACTGAAAAAACTAGAAAAGCTTAGAGTTCAAGAACAGATCAGACAGTCAGAGCCAGAAAACAGAGAGGCTGAGCCTTGATTGGCTTGAAGACTACCCAAACTAGGAACAACAAGAGTGTTGTTCCCCAACGGAGTCGCCAATTCTGGTTGAGGGAAAAGTACCCCTAGGGTCCTTTGGGTTAAGACTCTACCAGACTGAAAATTGCTTATTCAAAGAAACACACACACAGCCATTATCTTTACTATAATCAAATTCTAATGTTTAGGGTACGTACCTAAGGTCCTACGTTCGAGAAGGCCTTTAGGGTCCAAACCCTTCTTGGAGTTCCCTTCTTCTCCTTTGACCTGTAAAACAAACAAATCAAAGAACACAACAGTACATGGACAAATACTTATATGAAAACCATCTTCATGCTATAAAGTTAGTTATAAAAATCTTTAAGTAACTACTTGCATAAGAATTCAAAACATGAATCTCATAAGCATAAAGAAAGATTGCTTCGGGAACCAAGACGTGTTTCTTTATATAAAGGCAAGTAAAGTACATATAACGGAAAGATTTCACCTGAAACACCTTCAGCAGGCTCCAAGCAAAGCTTCCTCTCGGATTCGTTCCAGCCTCAAGCCTCGAACAAGAGCTCCTTCCAAGTCTTACTCAATGGTGATATAAAGGATGAATGATCACCAATACACATGGAAACAAGCGTTTCCTATGCAAAATGGGGGAAGTGCAGAAGGCACCAAGGACTTCAGACCTGGTCTAAGGGGAAAATCTCAGCATAATAATCTTGCTCTTCTTTTCTCTCTCCTTAGGCCTTCCCTTTGATGTCTTTTTATACCATCTCCAAAGTAGTTTTTTAGTTAGGAGTTGGTTGGGAACAGTTGGGCCACGGGCACTAACAGGTGATCAACAGGTAAAACGCGCGATCTCCGCCTGAAAATAAGGAATTATTTATTTTTTTAAGTGTTTTAATACATACACGCGGGTTGGGTATACACAGACCCGCGTGTACACGCGTTTAACTCAGGGCAATGTCGCGTATAGGGAATAAAAAATTGTTTTTTAAATTTTAGGACCAGGTCTGGAAGGAGGGGTTGCCCTAGGCCATGAGTGCAACATCACAAACCATATGAGTGAGATTTGGAGTTATAACAATTGTTAAACCTAATACCCATTCATGAATGGAAATGGTAAGTGTTCTCACTGTATTTTATTACAGGATTACCAAAAGCCAAGTGATAACATTCAATTATGGTGGTAGTAGACACCCTAAGCAAGGAAACATGGTTTATGCCAATACAATCTACCTATGGAACCACTCAGAATACAAATGTTTTTATGGAGATCTTTCAACTATATCAAATACCAAAAAAGGGTAGTGCCTGATAAGGATGCTAAATTAACTTCCAAATTTTAGAAAAATCTATTTCGGGGTATGGGGACACAGCGAAATTTCAGCACTTCATATCACCTCGAAACTAATGGGAAGATAGAGAGAACTAATCAGAGTCTATAGGACATGCTTAGAATGTATGTGATCGACAAACTTGCTAAATGGGAATATTTTCTACATTTAGAAAAAATTGCCTACAATCACAGTTACAAGATTCGATAAAAATGAGTCCCTTTGAGGATTTATATGGCAGAAAGTGCGACACACCGCTTAGCTAGAGTTAGGTGCAGGATAGGCTAATATTGGGGCCAGATGCATTACAAGAAATTGAACAGGTGGTGTAAAAAATTAGATAGAACATAAAAAGTACATAGGAAAAACAAAAAAACTATGTTGATAAAAGGAGAACTCACAAGGAAATTAAGGGTTGGAGATCATGTATATTTAAGAGTGAAATAGAGGAAAAGGTGTCTTAAGAACTAGAACTTGTACTGAATTTGCACCACAATTGTATGGGACTTTTGATATTTTGGACAGAATTTCCCAGCCATATTAAAGTGCATAATGTTTTTCACGTATCTTTGCTAAAAAAATATGTTCATGATAATTCTCACATAATTGACTGAAATGTGATACAGGTGGAACCAAGAGACTTCCTGGAAGAGCCACTTCAAATATTATATCGGAAAGAGATCTTGCTCTAGAATTGATTCGTTGCTCACATTAAAGTGCAATTGAATCACTTTACACCCGAAGATGATACTTGGGAGCTAAAGAATAAAATGCGAGAGGGCTATCTAGTACTATTTTATAAGGGAAGCAATTGAATAATGGACACTGATGATGGTGCTAAATTAAAAGGGTGGGTAAGATGTAATACCTCTCTATTCTTTATTTTAAGGTCTTTATATTCTTAAACTGAAATGTTTTTAGATTTAATGGATAAAAATCCATGTTGGATTTGATATTAATGTGAATAATAAAGTTAATGTGATATAATAAATAAATATTTATTAATAAATAAAGAAGTGGAAATTATTTGGGAAAGAAACACTAGAGTTAAGAGGTTCTTGCAAAAATTTTGAAACCATTATTGGTGGACGAGATCAAAATAAAAATTTCCTTAAATGACTCCTAAAAATATTTAAGGGGCGATAAACAAGATTTAATATGATAGGATAGAAATATCTATTAAATCACTTAGTTGGAAAAAATAGCTAAGTATGGGTGAAATAAAGCACCGTGGGAGAGAAAGGTGGGCTTTAAAGAAAAAGGAAAAACACATTTTTTGAAAAAGAAAAGAAAGAAAGCCTAGGAAATGGGTTGGAAGACCCAAAAAGGTAGGGAGATGCTAAAAAAATCTGCTATGAATGAAGATTATAAAAGATACCATTCAGGAATTAATGAGTTTTTTGATTCCCTTCGAAATCATATCTCAGCTCGGGGGAATTGGTGGATTCATTTCATGATCAAGAGGAAAGATTGTTTCCTAATTGGATTTCTCGTAGCAGATATGGTTTGGAAATTTGGTTATATTCATTTGTTCCTTTCATGTATTATTTTTGTATGTTAAGTTGCTAAATTAAATGGAAATAAGCAGTACATAAATTCATTTTCGTGTTGGATTTGGTTGGAAACTTAGTTAGGTAATATGTATTAAATAAATATATATCTTGGATTAAGATTATAACTGCATGTGCTAGTATCTTAAAATATGTCAATCGTCATGATTCATATGATATCGAAAAGTAGATGTGCTGAAACATATACTATACGATGTAACTATATAATTTCTCATTGAATGTACGATATCAAAAGACATAAGTGTGGAAAAATATAATGTGACTTGGACTATAAGTACATAAGAAAATCTCATAGTGGGTATCAGTATATTGTTTCCTGGTAAGGAAATGAAGGGACACTTATAATACCTATGAACCAGTATAGTATATTTTCTTTGATTTAGGAAGATAAAGGTTTTGCAATAATTCCTTAGAGTGTAGGAACTGACATAAGTATTATGAGGCACTAAAAATGTTAAGGGATCTTAAACCTGTAAAGTAGTTATAATAAGTTAGTGGCTGATAAATTTTAAGGATGAAACAAATATTAAGATGAAGAATTATGAACCTGTTGAAGGCTCAAAATTTCCTTGCCACAACATTGGGGAAACCACCCAGTTAGGAACTTGAATGTCATTCCTTTTCCATTTGGGATAGCATTTCTGACTGGGGATATAGGGACTAGTTTCCCATTCAAATATATAATGGAGTTTTGGGTGTGATATAGACGCGGTGAAAGCTATTTGATAGAGTAAATATGAATGCAAATAAATAAATCTATATCTATCTATCTAATTCTTGGAATATAACTAACTTTGCATGTGTGATTTCATAAAGATTTCTTTATAAATGAAAGACAATATATATCATCAAACATTTAAAAGAGTTAAAAAAAAATTAAATATAATTAAATTGATTAAATAGTTAATCAATTTAATTATTAAGCACATATTGCATAAAAAGTATACCATTTCATACATACAACTAAAGATAACAATTAATGCACTTTCTAATAGTGAAATAATGTTGAATTGAGTTATGGTATTGCATATAATAAAACAATGATAAAACTTAACTGACTTTTAAACATAAAACATAACATTAATAAAATATAGTAGTACCACATATATCAATGCTCTAGTTATGGAAGAAGACAACCTCTAGCCCAACCTTTCTATTAGAATTATCAAATAAATACAGAAGTGAAAGTTCCTTGAGTCTTCTTACAAAAAATATTAGCCCCTTCTCTAAAAACATGAGAGGGTATTTCTAAATAAAAGTCATACTATCAAAATAGAAAATTCATATTTTGCTGAGGAGGTTGAAACAAAAAATCCTTGAAATAGGGAATGAAAATATAAAAATAGCTTTGATTTTAACAATAAACCAAAGATGGGAAGTTGACTGCTCTCCCATTTACTCTTGTAACCTATAAATAGCTCCCAGCGGCTTCAATTATGGGGGAAAAGTTAGCATGATCTACATATTTCCTGCAAAAAAGGCATCTGAAAGAGGTGGGAGCATGTATGCAGTTGTATTAACAAGGATGCGAAGAACTAATGGTTGTCCATAACGATTTACCAAAAAATATTGACAATCTTCAAGATTTAACTTAGATAATTTCTTGACGCTGTCTTCTTTTTCCTTTGAGTTGTTATTCCAATAATCTATGAGTGTTTGAGTATTTGGAAAGCATTCTCCTATGCACTCAGTAATAATATTAGCATTTGTTATACATTATCTAATAGTTTTGGTAATTTATTCTGCTAGGTATCTTATTATATAAATTGCTTCTTCAACCTTCTTTATTCTAATATCCCAATTTCTGAAAAGAAGATCTTTGCATGATTCTTGTATTTTGGGAAGATTTTGTTTTATTCCATCTAAATTGTCTTGCCGAGTAATGAAATCAAAAATCTTGTTGTTGATATCTTCATAGTATGTTCTTAATTCAGACATTTGATCAGTTAATGAGTCATTGTTTTTGCAGAGTTCATTGATGATCCTTAACTTCTTACATAAGTTTACTTCTTGTTGTGTGAGGAGACCATTAATCTCTCCAACTTCTTTTTGGAACCCTTCAATACCAGTGTCCTTCTATATCTGAGTTATTCTAAGTTGAAGTTGGTTAATATGTGTATTTATCCTCTAAATATCAACTTCATTTTGAACTTTCAAATGCTTAAACTCAGTTTGTAATTTTGACGACTTGAGTTTCCATTATTGCTCCATATCATGTCTTGATTTAAGTAATGTTTGATCTAATTGCAAGATTTTTCATGTTTTTCTCTAATGAGTTGTGGAACTTCAGTAACTTTGAAAATGGTGGTCGTATCATAGGTTCCTGTACATTGTGAAAGCTTAGCTAAATCATCAGAAGAATTAGATTTAGAATATTTCCATACCACATCTAATGAAACACTTGCAGGAATAATTTCCTGAGAATGCTCCATTCTTCTTTTCTTCTTTTGTCGACTCACAACAACACGATGTTCATGAGTGTAAAAATTATCAAGAGGTTTAATCTCTTCTACTGTGAGGATGATCTTCAAGGTGGGGACTGCCTGGATAGCTTCTTTATCCATTATTTAACTTGATGACTCATTTACAAGAGACTTTGTCTTACTGGTTAAAGGAGTCTTATCTATCTCCACAGAAGTTGAATGTGGCACTTCCTTCTCCTGTGTTCTATCTAGTTCTTTGTTGAACTGATGACAGACTTTATTGAGATCACTAGTATATAAAAGCTCTTTTATTTGTTTCTCTGAGAGTGCAGTAGTGGGTACCTTTTCTATTTCTTTTGTAGACAACGACAAAGATTTTGCTGTAGACAATTCTGGCTATAAATAAATTAGGCATTTAGAAGGCAGTTTATGTGGCCTCTTATTTATTTATTCTTGGAATAAGACAAAATCCTTGGGGCCCACTCTAATTTATGTTAAATTTTCCACCTATCTATATGACTCACATGTCTCAAACAAATCATCAAAATCATTAGGTTCATGAGCAAATGGCCTTATTTTAACTTGATTATTGAAATCATGAGTGACTTTTTTAGGGTCCTACTATATAGGAAGAATAGTGGGGAGATGCATGCCTTAGATCTGTTTGATTTATAGGATATAATGATTTTAATTTTCAAGAGCATAGACTCCACATTGAATAGGAAATTGTGGCAAAATAGCTTTTTTAGAGTCATTCAAGACTTTAGTTATACCATGACCTACAGTCTGATAGGCAACTTCCCCCACTAGAAGCTTATTGAGAACATAAATAGGAAGAACATCTGGGGCCACAAGACTCCCAAATAATATGACACAAGTGAAATTTTATTTAGTAAACCAACTGCCAATAGTAGTGAAGTTTTTCGTGGCTTCATGAGACTACCTGGGGGCATTTTGATAAAAAAAATGGCTTTGTACGAAGGCATCATTACCTTATTGCAAATTATGTAAAAATGGAACTTCAGTAACTTTGAAAATGGTGGTCGTATCATAGGTTCCTGTACATTGTGAAAGATTAGCTAAACCATCAGAAGAATTAGATTTAGAATATTTCCATACCACATCTAATGAAACACTTGCAGGAATAATTTCCTGAGAATGCTCCATTCTTCTTTTCTTCTTTTTTCGACTCACAAAAACACGATGTTCATGAGTGTAAAAATTATCAAGAGGTTTAATCTCTTCTACTGTGAGGATGATCTTCAAGGTGGGGACTACCTGGATAGCTTCTTTATCCATTATTTAACTTGATGACTCATTTACAAGAGACTTTGTCTTACTGGTTAAAGGAGTCTTATCTATCTCCACAGAAGTTGAATCTGGCACTTCCTTCTCCTGTGTTCTATATAGTTCTTTGTTGAACTGATGACAGACTTTATTGAGATCACTAGTAGATAAAAGCTCTTTTATTTGTTTCTCTGAGAGTGCAGTAGTGGGTACCTTTTCTGTTTCTTTTGTAGACAACGACAAAGATTTTACTGTAGACAATTCTAGCTATAACTAAATTAGGCATTTAGAAGGCAGTTTATGTAGCCTCTTATTTCTTTATTCTTGGAATAAGGCAAAATCCTTGGGGCCCACTCTAATTTATGTTAAATTTTCCACCTATCTATATGACTCACATGTCTCAAACAAATCATCAAAATCATTAGGTTCATGAACAAATGGCCTTATTTTAACTTGATTATTGAAATCATGAGTGACTTTTTAAGGGTCCTACTATATAGGAAGAATAGTGGGGAGATGCATGCCTTAGATTTTTTTGATTTATAGGATAGAATGATTGTAATTTTCAAGAGCATAGACTCCACATTGAATAGGAAATTGTGACCAAATAGCTTTTTTGGAGTCATTCAAGACTTTAGTTATACCATGACCTACAGTCTGATAGGCAACTTCCCCCACTAGAAGCTTATTGAGAACATAAATAGGAAGAACATCTGGGGCCACAAGACTCCCAAATAATATGAAACAACTGAAATTTTCTTTAGTAAACCAACTGCCAATAGTAGTGAAGTTTTTCGTGGCTTGATGAGACTACCTGGGGGCATTTCGATAAAAAATGGCTTTGTATGAAGGCATCTATATGACTCACATGTTGGGTCCCTATAATACTAGTGATTGCCCCATTACTATTGTAGTTATACCCCTTATTTATATTTTTGTGCCCCTATTACCCCCATGTTGTTATTTATGTGCCCCATAGAATCCCTCTATTGTTATTTTTGTGGCTTTATATTATTATTGTTAGGTGGGCTGGATTATATTGTGACTCCTTAGACTCCTATATATAGAAAGGAGGTTTTGTCATTTGTATCATCGAAGAATTGTTCATTTATGTAATGTAAAGGAGGTTTCCCCCTCGAAGAGGCTGAATTCTAAGGCGTTGATCTATCTTTTCTTGAGCTGGTTTCATAACATTTGGTATCAGAGCTTTGGATTCTAGGGTTTCGCTGCTCCAAATAGGTAATTGTGGAATTTTCCCTATAACGTTCTTTTTGTGACGTTGCAGAAGTCACAAAAAAAACCCATTTGAGAAGAAATCACGCTAAACCTTGGGTCCGGATTTGAGAGCTTTTCGCGCGATATTTGCGGAGATATGATCTGAGGAAGTTGGTCTTTTTGCAGGCTCCTGAATTACATTCAAAACAGGTGACCTGGGGAAAATCGTCATAACTTTCTCTCTGGGGATTGGATTGAAATTTCGTAAGAAGGTACAGAAAGAGGATAGAATATAGTTTCTTGTATGTGAGTTTCAGATCCAAAGGTTGCACCAGTGACTCGTGGCACGTCATACAAGTTAGCTCTACTGAAGTAGTCTAAAAGCAAGTCACTGTGGGAGATTTCACATAACTCTTCCTTGGAGAATCTAGTTTGGGTCAGACTTGTGGCATTGGAAAGAGGACGCAGAAGGCTACTACAGGTTGCAACTTCAGAATTGGATGATCTGAAATTATGGAGATACATCAGATTCAATATCAGGCTTCTATAAAGTGAAAAAAGGTGTGTAGTTTTTTTTAAATTTTTGTGTAAGCTTGGTTTAACGGAATTCAAAGGGCATAGTAAAGCATTATTATCGGTAATTGATGCCCCGAGGAAAGAAAATGGAAACACCTAGTAAGGAACCTGAAAGCTCTAGCATGACTCATGAAGAAGAGGAAGAAATGCTACATGATATATCAAAATCACAAGAACAAGTGCAACATATGTCACGCTCACAAAAGCTAAGAGAAGCTAAGATAAATGGCGTGGAATCTAAGATAAATGGCGTGGAATCTAAGATAAAGGGCATGGAAGCTAAGATGGATGATTTGAAGACATATTTGAAGACAAACATGGCAGATTTGAAGATAGATTTGAAGACATATTTGAAGACAGACATGGCAGATTTGAAGACAGATTTGACAAATTTTCTACAAGAAATACTTACTAATGGTGAAAATGTTGTAAAGGAAACTCATGATGTGAACAAAAGTAATGTTAATCATGATTCCATAGATTCTAATGTTTGATCGAAGACCCACCATATTCCAAAAATCGATATGAGGAAGTTTGATGGCAAGGATCCCGCCACATGGATATTACAGATGGAGCAGTTCTTCGATCTCAATAATGTGCAAAACACACAAAAGGTACGTATGGCAACTGTATATTTCGAACCAAATCAGTTTGTATGGTATCAATGGCTTTGCTCTCATAAAAAATTTATCACTTGGGCAATTTTTACGGAAGAATTGATAGCACATTATGAAGATACAAAAAGCAACACTTTTTTTAGCCAATTGATAAGTCTCAAACAAAAGGTTTCAGTAATGGAGCACATTGAGGAGTTCCAAAAATTGAACATAAGGGTAAAAGATATTCCAGAGGAGCATAGAATTGATGTCTTCATAGGGTCTTTAAAGGACAATATCCAACAAGATGTTCGCCTTTGGGAACCTGATTCATTAGAGAAGGGATTCAGGTTAGCAAGAAAAATGGAAAGAAAAATTATGGCAACTAGGAAGCATACCACTCACAACTATAAATACGGAAGTGTTGTTGCCCCTAGTCTTCCACAACCTATAAGGTTGACACCACAACAATTGGAAGAAAAAAGAGCAAAAGGGCTTTGTTACAGTTGTGATAGCAAATACACTAAAGGTCATAAGTGTGCTGAGAAGAAATTATTCTACATAGATTGTGAAGAGGAAGAAGAAAAGGAGCAAGAAATGTCAAAAGAAGAAGATATACTCCAGGAACGAAGTCTAGATGAAGAACAAATGAATCCGACCATATCTTGTAATGCATTGGCGGGCATTACCACTCCTCAAACCATCAAGATAGAAGGACAAATCAAGAAGAAAAAGGTAATAGTGTTGATTGATTCAAGAAGCAACCACAATTTTATTCATTGTAGGGTAGCAAAAGAATTGAATTTATTCCTATATCCAGCACCAGAGTGTCAAGTGATGATTGCAAATGGAGGAACAATAAATTGCTCTGGAAGGTGCCATAATATCAAGCTATCCATGGGAGAATATGTATTGACTAGCCCAATGCTTTCCATTCCAATGGGAGGTGCTGATGTTGTGCAAGGAGTCTAATGGCTACAATCCTTAGGTACAATAACTTTTAATTTTCAAGAACTTTTCATCAAATTTTCTATGGAAGGAAAGGAAGTTGAATTAAGGGGTATTGCAGGGAAACCAGGAAAGATAATCAGCTATAATGGTATGACAAATCTTCTAAAAAACGAGCAAAGAGGTGTAATTGCACAATTATGTTCGCTAGATGTTTCCACATTGGAATCATCAATTTCTCCAGATCTTCAAAAAGTCCTGGACAATCATTCCAAGGTATTTCAGACTCCCAAAGGTCTCCCACCTATGCATGATCATGATCATGCTATTCATCTGGTTCCAGGAAGTGTTCCTCCAAACATCAGGCCGTACAGATATCCCTATGTCCAAAAAAGTGAAATTGAACGTATGGTTGCAGAAATGCTAGAGGCTGGTATAATTCAACCAAGTCAAAGTTCTTTCTCTGCTCCAGTAGTATTGGTGCACAAGAAGGATGGATCATGGCACATGTGTCCGGATTATAGGCAGCTCAACAAGCTCACTATTAAAGATAAGTTCCCCATTCCTGTCATTGATGAATTACTGGATGAATTGCATGGATCAATTTACTTCACCAAGTTGGATCTTCGTTCGGGATATCATCAAATCAGAATGCAGATTGAAGACATTCCGAAAATGGAATTTAGAACTCATGAGGGTCATTATGAATTTTTGTTCATGCCTTTTGGCCTTACTAATGCACCTTCAACATTTCAAGGTTTGATGAATTCAATTTTCAAACCATTCCTTAGAAAATTTGTGTTAGTTTTTTTTGATGATATACTAATCTACAACAAGTCTTGGAAGGATCATGTTGAACATGTTGACAGGGTGTTACAACTATTGGAGGAGAAACAATTATATGCAAAAAGATCCAAATGTTTCTTTGGAGTCCAGGAGGTGGAATATTTGGGTCATATTGTATCTCATGAAGGAGTTAAGGTAGACCCTAGAAAAATTAAAGCCATTAAGGAATGGAAAATTCCCACATCGATAAAGCATCTGCGAGGATTTCTTGGGTTGACAGGGTATTATTGCAAGTTTGTTAAGAATTATGGGAGAATAGCAGCACCTCTAACAACATTATTGAAGAAAGATGCATTTTCATGGAATCCGCAAGCAACAAAGGCCTTTGAAAATCTTAAAGAGGCAATGTGCCAAGCACCGGTGTTAGCTACACCAGACTTCACAAAAACCTTTATTGTGGAATGTGATGCTTCAGGAAATGGAATTGGTGCTGTTCTAATGCAAGATGAAATACCATTTGTTTTGAAAATCGTCCAATCAAGGGAAAATTTTTAAGCAAAGCTATTTATGAGAAGGAAATGTTGGCAATACTCCATGCACTTAAGAAATGGTGACCCTACCTAATGGGAAGGCACTTCAAGGTAAAAACGGATCATGATAGCCTTAAATACTTTTTAGAACAAAGATTATCCTTTGAAGAGCAACAAAAGTGGGTCACAAAGATGTTGGGTTATGACTTTGAAATCATCTACAAAAAAGGGAAGTAAAATGTGGTGGCAGATGCACTCTCAAGAAAGGATGAGGATGTGGAAGCATTATTGTATGCCATTTCTATTATCCAACCAGATTGGATAAATGAAGCAAGGGAGGAATGGAAGAATGATGAAGAAGTATGGGCACGAGTGGGAGGAGGTTTCAATGGATTGTCTCACAGGTTTACCCAAGTCTAAAGGAAAGAGTGTCATCATGGTGGTAGTCGACAGACTTACCAAGTATGCACATTTTTATGCATTATCACATCCACTTAAAGCCAGTACAGTTTCTACTGCATTTATGGAAACAATTCAAAAGCTACATGGAAACCCAAAGATTATTGTAAGTGACAGAGATCCCATTTTCACTGGAAATTTTTGGACAGAATTATTTTCTTGTCTTGGTACTCAGTTAGCTCATAGCTCATCTTATCATCCTCAATCTGATGGGCAAACTGAGATAGTAAACATATGTTTGGAAGGATATCTTCGTTGCTTTGTATCTGATAAACAGACACAATGGGTCAAATGGTTGCCTCTGGCTGAATGGTGGTATAACACTTCCTTCCATACAACAACCAAAATGACCCCATTTATGGAACTTTATGGGTATCAACCACCATCCATCACATCATATTTAAGAGAAATTCTAAGGTTCAGGGAGTGGAACATCACATCGAACATCAACAACAAGTCCTCCAACTCTTAAAGGATAACCTCGTGTTGGCACAAAATAGAATGAAACAACAGGCAGATGAACATCGCAGTAAAATAAGTTTTGATGTAGGTGATTGGGTATTCCTATAGCTACAACCATATAAGAAAATGTCCCTAAAGCAAGCTAAGAAGGATAATAAATTATCACCAAAGTATTATGGTCCGTACAAGGTGTTGCAAAAGATTGGTACTATGGCATACAAATTGGATCTTCCTGCAGCTTCTCGATTGCACCCAGTTTTCCATGTTTCATGTTTAAAGAAGGTTATAGGCGACAAGCTCCCAGTTCAAACAATATTGCCAGAACTTGACAAGGAAGGAAAAATCATATTGGAACCAAAAACAGTCACAGAAACAAGAACTCGACAGCTACGAAATCGATCAATTTCAGAGTATCTTATCAAGTGGAAGAACTTATCCGCTGAAGATTCCACATGGGAGGATGAGAATTTTATGCAGAAGTATCCAGAACTACTCAAGTGTTGAGGACAAAACTTTTTTGAAGGAGAGGGGCATGTTGGGTCCCTATAATACTAGTGATTTCCCCATTACTATTGTAGTTATACCCCTTATTTATATTGTTGTGCCCCTATTAACCCCAATGTATTTATTTCTGTGCCCCATAGAATCCCTCTATTGTTATTTTTGTGGCTTTATATTATTATTGTTAGGTCGGTTGGATTATATTGTGACTCCTTAGACTCCTATATATAGAAAGGAGGTTTTGTCATTTGTATCATCGAAGAATTGTTCATTTATGTAATGTAAAGGAGGTTGCCCCCTCGAAGAGGCTGAATTCTAAGGCGTTGATCTATCTTTTCTATCTTCTCTTGAGCTGGTTTCATAACAGAATGCCCCATTCTTCTTTTCTTCTTTTGTCGACTCACAACAACATGATGTTCATGAGTGTAAAAATTATCAATAGGTTTAATCTCTTCTACTGTGAGGATGATCTTCAAGGTGGGGACTGCCTGGATAGCTTCTTTATCCATTATTTAACTTGATGACTCATTTACAGGAGACTTTGTCTTACTGGTTAAAGGAGTCTTATCTATCTCCACAGAAGTTGAATCCGGCACTTCCTTCTCCTGTGTTCTATCTAGTTCTTTGTTGAACTGATGACATACTTTATTGAGATCACTAGTAGATAAAAGCTCTTTTATTTGTTTCTCTGAGAGTGTAGTAGTGGGTACCTTTTCTGTTTCTTTTGTAGACAACGACAAAGATTTTGCTGTAGACAATTCTGGCTATAAATAAATTAGGCATTTAGAAGGCAGTTTATGTAGCCTCTTATTTCTTTATTCTTGGAATAAGACAAAATCCTTGGGGCCCACTCTAGTTTATGTTAAATTTTCCACCTATCTATATGACTCACATGTCTCAAACAAATCATCAAAATCATTAGGTTCATGAAAAAATGGCCTTATTTTAACTTGATTATTGAAATCATGAGTGACTTTTTTAGGGTCCTACTACATAGGAAGAATAGTGGGGAGATGCATGCCTTAGATTTGTTTGATTTATAGGATAGAATGATTGTAATTTTCAAGAGCATAGACTCCACATTGAATAGGAAATTGTGGCCAAATAGCTTTTTTGGAGTCATTCAAGACTTTAGTTATACCATGACCTACAGTCTGATAGGCAACTTCCCCCACTAGAAGCTTATTGAGAACATAAATAGGAAGAACATCTGGGGCCACAAGACTCCCAAATAATATGACACAAGTGAAATTTCCTTTAGTAAACCAACTGCCAATAGTAGTGAAGTTTTTCATGGCTTCATGAGACTACCTGGGGGAATTTCGATAAAAAATGGCTTTGTACGAAGGAATCATTACCTTATTGCAAATTATGTAAAAATGAGGTTGGTACTTAGGTTCCCATAGGATATCATGATATAAATTAATTAGTGTAGGGTCTTCGAGTATTCATTTCCATCCTATTAAAGGAAAATCAAAAGAGAAACAAATGGCATCCATAATATAGGAACTCATATAAAAAGTTGGCACAATTCTCTTTCAAACACTGTACTTTTGCCTATATTCTAATATTTTGGACGCAATATTGGACAAGATAGTAGCCCAATCCATTAATTCATAATTAGAAGCAACTTGAATTAAGGGAACCCATTTAGCTATAAATTTTTGTGTGTTCGGAGAACTCAACAATCTACATATTATAACAACAGCATAACAGAATGACAACAAGAGAAGCTAAAGAATATGTACCCTTACTATCATGATTGTGCTCGCTTGGGTCTTGTCTCCTTTGTCTAACGGGCTCTGATTCTAATTTGTTCTTTTTTGAAAATCCTTTGAGAAACTGGTTGCCATAAAACCTCTAAGGGTCTATAAAATGATACATCCTCTTCAAATATCCAACTTTAAAGGATCCTACTATCATTTTCTTTGACATCAAGAACGTCCTATCTTGAATATTCACATATTCAATCATCCATTTAATCATATCTACATAGGGTAAGATTTTAGGCCACACATCAATTCATTGAAGAAAGGAATTGGTGACATCAGAGAAGGTAGCCTTGGATTATGATGAGGTGTCAGTTGTTGATTGCTTAACCGCTACTACTCTGGGGTTTTATTCTTCAAATAGATTGTTCATTAACTCCCAAGAAGAAGTACCTAAATCCAGCGTGCATGTGCTGTCTTTGAATAACAAAGCCATCTTTGCTTCTTTTGGTCTCAATTGAGTTACTTCTGTTTGAATATACACTCATTTTCCTTTCTTTCTTGCTTTGGACATTTCAACGAAGTGTCATTTATTAGTATGCCTGTAGAAAGGAAACACAAAGTAATGTTTTATATCTCCAAGGATGAAAGGACATGTGGGATAAATACATACATTTCAAATAACAACCTGCAAATTAAATCAATTTCGTCAATTGAGGAACATTAAAACCATTAGGTTTGAAATCTAATGAAAATCTAAGTACACATGGATCCTCATTACGTAGATCTTAGTGAGAAATTTTGCATCAAAAATATTCTTTGGAAGTATTTCGTTTGAAGTGACGTTGGGATTTGCAATGTGCGATTTACGATATGCAATAACACATACATGCATCGGAGATCAGACAACATTTCTTTTATATCACAATCACAACATAGAGATGTATGAGATAATAAAGAGTCGGTAGGGATGTGCGACTCATGATCTATGATCTGCAATAATGACGTGTCTCTGTGGCGGGTCCAATGAAGCTTTATGTGTGGGAGTGAGTTTTTTTCTTTGTTTTCTTTGTTTTATTAAGAGAAGCTTTATTTGCAAACAATATCTCATATCACAACGTTTGATAAGGGATATTATCATGACTTCTAATCATTTTGTGATGCACGATTTTATTTAAAAAGTAAACCTAAGTTATTCAACTAGGACTTAAACCTAAAAGATAATCGAACATTACATCTTTTGGGTTTTTTGGATTTTTTTTTTTGTATATAAATCTAAAGAATTTTTTTTAAAGGGTCCCTACTATTTAAATGTTCTATCTATAAATAATATGGGATTGTTGGGTACCACAAAAATTGGTGATTCACTGGAAGAACTAGTTATCTTTGAAAATTTGTAAAATGAACTTTTAAACTTAAAGGTAAGGACCTTAAGGAAAGAAAAAAAAAATTGAAAATGAGATACACAAAATTACACTTAATCAAAAGTTTCACTTAATTTTAAAGTTCCTTATCACTTTTATAGATAAAAATATTTAATCATTAAAATCAGTCATCAATTGGTAATAAAGATAAAGTAAAAGAACCTTTGAGGTATCCATAGCTTCGACAGGGTTATCCTTTTCCAAATGGTAAACCAGTATCGCATCCATGTTTGCAAATATTTAGAGGTAATTTTTAGGATTAATTTTCCTTTTCAAGGATCTTTAGAAGTCATTGTCCTGGTTTGGTGGCCAGATAATGACAATTCCATTCACAAGTGATAACAGAATTTAACAAGCTAGCTCATGATGAGATTCCTTGTCTTATAATGTTTTTTGTTTAAGAATAAGCCACTATGCTAGTTTGGTGAGCAGTAATGACAATGTAAACCTGTTATTTCCTTATGATCATGGTAAATAAGCCCATGGTGAGACTTCTTATCTTCTAATTTTCTTATATTTTGGAATTACACTCTAAAAATACTTGAACAATGAGTGGGCAAGTTCACCTACTACTTAAGAGTAATGGATGACAATTGAAGTTAAAGGTACTAAGATTTCAAAATATCCTTTTACTTTGTTAAAGGAACCTTTCTTCAATGATTCTCAAGAATGAAAATTTTATGAGGTTTGAAGTGATAAGGATCTACAACTTTAATGTATAAAAATTTCATAGTTTTAAAGTATTTATTCGATCTTCAATTTTGAGACTACTTTCTCTTAAAATTGATACCTTTCAAGTTTAAAGTCATAAATGAATAGATATTTTTAAATGAAATCCAATAATGTGTTACTCAATCTTATTTATAACAAAAACATGGATATATACGTATAATACAGTAGAAAACGAGTCCTACAAAAATAATTATTTGAGAATTAGTCCATTAACAGGAATAGAATCTCCCTTACCTTATAGATCTTGTAAAACAAAAGTCGATGGAACTAACTGTTCAACGATTTGGAATGGTCTGATCCATAATTTCTGAAATTTGGTGTGCTTTCCTTTTTCCTCATGTGACTTGCCCCATTTCAAAACTATGTCACCAATTTGAAAAGAATTTTTGTTAACTGAGCTTGCATCAAAAGAATATTTTACTAACTGTTGACGATGTGCAGGGGTTTGTTTATACATTTCCGTTTATTTTTCTAATTTTACAATTTGAGACATCCTTAGTAATATAGAATAAGAGGGTTGTTCTTCAATATATTGTATTAAGGCCAATGAAGGAACATCTAAATTGGGAGGGAGAATAGCTTCTTTTCCATAAAATAAATTGAAAGGAGTAGTTCCGATAAAAGCTTTCAAAGTTATCCTAATACTTTTGACTTTGGTCAAAAGTACGCTTGATAATCCCATTGAGGTTTTTATTGCTATATTCTGCTAAACCATTTCCTTTGGGATAATAATTAGTAGAGTATTTTGGATTAAATCCTCTTTTTAATTCAAATTCAGTCATATTGTTTCCTGAGAAATAAGATGCATTGTCAAAGATAAGTGCATTAGGTAATCCAAATGTGGTAATAATAAATTGATCGATGAAATTAATAATGTTATCAGAATTAGCTACCTTCAGTGGGATATCTTCTACCCACTTTGTGAAATAATAAAAGGCAGTTAGGATGAACTTATGCTTCTTAGAAGAGTGAGGAACAATCTCACCTATATATCCAATCCCCATTGTTCGAAAGGTTGTTCAACGCTAATTGGTTGGAGTGGTAGGCGTTTTTCCTTTGTCTTCCTGCAAAAATCTGACAAATTTTTCATTTTCTCATGTAGGCATGTGTATCTCTAAACAACATTAGCCAATAATATTCGACATGAAGGATTTTATGTGTAGTAGTATCTCCTCCAAAATGTCCTCCAGCTGGTCCATCATGGAGGTCCTACAAAAAAAAATTCTTCATATTTTTCTACACATCATAATAAAACAGAGTCATAATTTCCTTTGAATAACACACCATCAATGATTTCATACTGTTTTTCTTTAAGTCCTAGAGCCCTTTTTCTCTTTTATTTAAGTTTTGGTGGAGTGTAACCATTTTTTAAATAGAACAAAATATCAACATATTGGGATTTAATGTCAGTAAGACATACCTCAGATATTTTAATTGTATTACTTGAATCTTCATTTGCATGAATATTTGAGGCTCCAGTAATTAGTTTGAAAAACGTTGTCGTCTAACAATTTTAGCAAGTTTAATTTCAAGATCATATTCTTTCAGAGTTGTTACCCAGTTTTCTCTTTATTCACCTATCTCTTTCTATATATGTAATTGTCTCACTGCTAAGAATGGAAAAATAATTTTTGTATGAGGTTTTAGTAGAAAAAGGTCTAAAATATTTGATAGTCTTGAAGACTGCAAAGGATTGCTTCGCTACTTTATAATAATTGAGTTCGTCTGCTTGAAAATTCAAACTGAAGAAATAGATAGGTTCTTCTATATTTTGATCCTTGATTTGTGTTAGCACTGCAACATAAGACAATTTAGAAGTAAAAGTAAACAAAATAAAAGGATCAGAAAAATTGGAAGTGATTAAAGAGGGAGAATCAATTATAGCTTGTTTAGTTGCATGAAAGGATTCACTTTAATTATTTCCCCATTTAAAAACATATTTTTTCCTGATCGTGATTTCTATATGTAAAACAATTTGGGAAAAATCAGGAACAATTTTTTTTACAAAATTAATTTGTCCTAAGAAAGATTGCATGATTTCTTGTTATGGGGCAAAGAGATTCCTAAAATAGCCTTAATTATGTCTGGATCTATACAGATTCCTTCTTTAGAGTCAATGAATCCTAGAAGTTTTCCTTCACTTAAAGAAAAGTAGGACTTTTTAGGATTAAGAGAAATCTCATATCTTCTGCATCTCTCAAATATTTGTTTCAGATCATGATAATGGTTATTTCTCTTATAAGAATATATGGTAATGTCATACAAATACACAACAATTGTTTTGTTAATTAGATATTTGAATGCAATGTCCATTGCCCTTCGAAAATTAGCTCCTATGTTTATTGATCCGGAAGGCATTTTCTGATATGCATAGGTTCCCCATTTCATTCTAAATGTAGTCTTTAATATATCATGTGAATTAACAAGTACTTGATTATAACCTAAGAAACCATCAAGAAGAGACATAAGCTTAGAACCAACGAATGATTGAAAGATTTGTTGCGTAGGTGTTAAAGGAAAATTGTCTTTTTTCACTCGCTTTATTCAAATTGAAAAAATCTATACAAATCCTAATGTCACCATTCTTTTTCCTAACTGGTACTAAATTAGATATCCATTTGGATATCCATTTTTCTTTAAGGGGTTTATTCAATTCATTTTTTATTTGATTCTCTATATTTCGATGAATCTTTCTTAATCTCTACTGAATATTATTTACATTAGGCATCATTGGGATGGTGTGTTGGATGATGGAAGTATCATAAGTGTTTAGATATTTTTAATTGTAGGCAAAGACATATTTATATTTCTTCAACAGATTAATAAAATTTAATCTCTCAATGGGAGAAAGACTCAGTAGATCGAAGGCTTACTAATTCAAAACTCAATGTTGAACTTTGAAGTTTACAATTAGATACTTTCTTGAATCTATATTTTAGCTCATAAAGGTTTTCAACTTTAACCAATGTTTTGGGGAGAGAATTATCTTCATTTTCTTGTTTCATCTATTTGTCATGTTCATCCTTGTTAATTATTTTATCAGAATATGATTCTTCATATGTTAAGAAACTTAATATATCTCCATCATCATTAAACACACGCTATTTTGTAATGTTATCAAGAATTGAAGGGAAAAAGATTAACTCAATCGAAAATCGATGTGGACAGAAATATTCAAGTGGAATTATTTTGAATGTGAAATTGGTTAATAAATCAACAATGACATTTTGAAGTCTAGGGATTGGAGCAATATCAAAAGCCAAGAAATGTGAATTAAGAGATTAAACTAGTGTCTAATAATTTTTCAAATGGTTGGAGATAACATGAATAATATTTCTTATCTATTTGATAACAATTTCTGAATCTCGAAATACTTGAAGATACTGGACATCAAGAGATAGTTCTTTCTAGAAGCCTTGATCCAAAGCTTCATACTTAGCAACATTGTTTGTACATTCAAACTCTAATTGAAAAGATGGCATTACTTTTTCTCCATCATGACTAATTAAGACACATCTTGCTCCAGCACCATCATTTGATCTAGATCCATTAAAATACAAAGTCCAAAACAAAGACTAAACTAAAGGCTTACCTACAAAATTTACACATTTGAATAAATTTGTCCATGAATAGTTTTCAATTTGTGAAGTGAAAAAATTAACTAAGAAATGTGATTCTTGAGCTCTAAAGATACCCGAAAAAAGACTGAGAAATAATTCCTAAGAATATTACTGGTGAAGATGACTTGTTAATTTTTCTTCATCTAGATTAGTTACTCAATATTTCATATGTTTTTCATGATCCACATGGATTTGATTCAGTTTTCCATTATACGGTAAACACATAAGAGACGAGTTTGTATAAAAGTAATTGTGTAACTTTTCAGAATAATCCCTACTTAGGATTAAACCATAGAAATCCAGAATATCAACAAGTAGAATGCCAATGATTTGAAATACTTTAGGATTAGAAGAAGGTGTAATGAGGACTGAGTTGATTTCTCCTAATAATTTAACTTTTGTTCTATCAAATTGCACTATATGAACAACAGACTTCTCGGGAGATATGTTCAATTTTGAACAAATTGATTGGGGAATTATATTTGATGATGCTCCAGAATCGACTAAGTAATTGTGCACACTTCTATTGAAGAGTTCAAAAGTTAAAATAAATGGGGAAGTGTGAGAATTTGATCTATCTCCGATAAAGATAGTATCTATGGAAGCAACTTTCTCTATAGAATTAGTAGTAGGCTTACCTATTCCTTGTGCAACTTTAGAAGTGCAAACAATTTGTAAAGGAGATGCATTTAATTCATTAAGAAGACACCTATGCAGTTGTTTAAATTTTGAAACTTCATATAAATAAATGTTAGCCTTAAATTTTTTCATATCTTCCACTATATTATACTCAATGGTATCAGATACAACCAAAGTTTTTGATGTGGATGAAGGATTAGAAGAAGAATAAGGGGTTGTTTTGTTGATGTTCTTGTTGTTAGTGGTAGAAATAAAATCCTTTTGTTTATGGATTGTTTGACGAGAATCATGTGGTCCTTTACTTCTTATACTTACAGGTAAGGCTTCATGTTGTTCTTCATTGTCAGAAGCGAGGAGGATAAAATCCCAAAGGCCATGAACTTCTACAAATTCTTCATCTTGAGAATCCTCAGCAAACATAACTATTTCTTCTTGATCATCGTCTTCATCTAATTCTACATTGAATATGACATTAGGAGGTTGGGAGGTCGAAGTCTGAGTTCTTTTAAAGGGTCCTAAAGATTTCTTTGAAGATTTAGCCACTTGTTTTTTAATCTCAACCATCTCGTTTAGACATAATTTTGAGGAATTTTGTAGTCCTTCGAGTTTAAAAGGACCTTTTGGAGTTTTCTTCTTTGGCTCATCCTTAAATGTAACCTTTTTGGCTTTTCTTTCATCCTGTGCAGTTTTTTCTTCTAAAGTGTGTATTTGTTTCTCAATTTCTAATGCTTCTTTCATGTTTTCTACTAGAGTCATTTTTTAGCCCTATCGACAAAAATGCGATATTTGAAGGTATGGCAGATATATACCACTAGTTTTGTACATCAACACTAGGTTTGGATGTATCTTGGATTTTATTCAAGAGTTTATTAAATCTAGTATTAAAATCCTCGATTTTTTCATTAGGACTTTCTTTAAGATTGGAGAGATCACTAATAAAAGTAGCATTAGTGTGATCATCACCAAACTTAGTTAAGAATTATTCTTCAAATATATCCCAGCTAGTAATGGACCCTGAAGGTAAAGAAAAATCGTGAACATGCATATCCTTCAAAAGTGTATGGATATAATATTACTACATAGTCCTCTTCAAAAACTCCATTCAAATTAATGGCTAACTTATAATTGTGAAGATGTTCTTGAGAAGGAAGTCTGTCATCAGGGTTAAATTTTGGTGGCCATCTTTTAGGATGTTTAGGTAGATCATGGAGAGTTGCTTGCATTTTCATGGCTCCAGGATTGATCCATGGTCCGACTTGAGGTGGTTGTTATTATTGTCTTCCAACCATTATTGGAGTTTGGATAAAGGTGGATGTAGAGGGTGATTGTGTGGAAGAAATGTCAACTTGTGTATTAGTGCTAGATGAACTGGTACCCATACTTTGAGAAGAACGGGTATACATAGGAGTATTGATTGGAGGAAATGTATGAAATGAAGGTTATTTTGGAGGTGAGTTTGACAAAATCTCACTAGTGGATGTTTGTGATTCAAATTTCATAGTCTTCTTTCAGAAAGAAGGAAGAGGAAACTCAAATGGAGTAACACCAAGTTTTTTCTCTGAGAACAAGTTAAAATTGGAGTAGATTGAAAGGATGAATATACACTACCTTCATATATTTCTGATTGTTGAGGTTTTTCTCTAGAAAATAGAAATACTTTCCAATTTTTGAATTAAGGTTTCAACCTCCAGCACCTAATGAGAAGAAGGTGGATCGGAAGATCAGGGTAGTGTACTAGGAGATTTTGTAGATGTTTGTTTGACTTCTCATCTAGAAGTAGGAGTTTTAGATGAATATATAGAAGTTGGAGGTGATATTGAGGGGGAGTAACTCTTAAAATGGCCTTTAGAATTAGGTTCGGCTCTTTTTTCCATTCATAGTCACAACCCTCCTTCTAGGGCCAAAATTTTTGAAGGCTCATAGTGTCCTTGCCTCAACATCTGGGAAACCACTCGGTTGAGAACTTGAATACTGTTCCTTTTCCATTTGGGATATTTGTTACAACTGGGGATATAGGGACCAGTTTCCTATTCAAATATATAACATATTTTGGGGTGTGATATAGATGGGGTGAAAACTATTAGATACAATAAATATGAATGCAAATAAATAAATCTATATCAATCTATCTAATTCCTGGGATATAACTAACTTTTCATATGCGATGTCATAAATATATATTTATAAATGAAAGACAATATAGATCATCAAACATTTAAGATAGTTAAAACAAATTAAAGATAATTAGATTGATTAAATAGTTTATCAATTTAATTACTAAGCAAATATCACATAAAAATTATACCATTTGATACATACAACTAAAGATAAAAATTAATACACTTTCCAATAGTGAAACAATGCTTAATTGAGTTGTTATATTGCATACATAAAACGGTGATAAAACTTTGCTAGCTTTTAAACATAAAACATAGCATTAATAAAAGTTAATAGTACCACATATATCAATACTCTGCTTATAGAAGAAGATAGTATTTGGCCCAACCTTTCTATTAGAATTATCAAAGAAATATACAAGTGCAAGTTCCTTAAGTCTTCTTACAAAAATTATGAATCCCTTCTCCAAAAACATGAGAGCATATTTATAAATGAAATTCATACTATCAAAATAGAAAATGCATATTTCATTGAGGATGTTGAAACGAACACTCCTTGAAATAGGGAACAAAATATAAAATAACTTCCATTTTAACAAGAAACTAAAGATGGGAAGTTGACTGCTCTACCATTTTCTCTTCTAACCTGTAAATAGCTTCCATTGGCTTGAATTATGGGGGATGAGATATCCTAATCTGCATCCATCCTGCAAACAAGGCATCTTAAAGAGGTGGGAGCATGTATTTGGTTTTACTAATAAGGCTGCGAAGAACTAACCATTGTCCAGAGGGCTTTACCAAAAACTGCTGATGATATTCAAGATTTAACCTAGATAATTTTTGAATTCTATCTTCTTTTTCCTTTTATTTGTTATGCCAATACTCTATGAGTGTTTGAGTATCTAGAAAGAATTCTCCTCGGCACTGAGTAACAAGATTAGAATTTGTTAGACTTTCTCTAACAGTTTTGGTAATTTGGCCTACTAGGTCTCTTGCTCTTTAAATGTCTTCTTCAGCCTACTTTGTTATAATATCCCAATCTTTGAAGATAATATCTTTGTATGATTATTGTATTTTGGGAATATTTTCTTTTATTCCATCTGAACTATCATGCCAAGTGATGAAATCATAAATCTTGTTGTTGATATCTTCATAGTATGTTCTTAATTAAGACATTTGATCAGTCAACGAGTAACTATTTTTGTAGAGGTCATTGATGATATTTAACTTCTTATGGAAGTTTACTTGCTTTTGTGTGAGGAGATACTTTGATCTCTCTAGCTTATTTTTTGAATCCTCTAATATCAGTGTCCTTCTGTATCTGAGTTATCAACTTCATTTTGAACTTTCAATTGCTTAAACTCAGTTTGTAATTTTGATAGCTTGAGTTTCCATTCCTACTCCATATCATGTCTTGAATTAAATAATTTTTATTCTAATTGCAAGAGTTTTTCAGCTTTTTCTTTAACCAATTGTTGAACTTTAGTAGGTTTAAAAATGGTGGTCGTAGCATAGGCTCCTGCATACTATTAAAGCTTAGCTAAATCATCAGACGAAATAGATTGATAATATTTCCATACCACATATAATGAAAGGCTTCCAGGAATAAGTTCCTTAGAATGTTCCACTCTTCTTTTCTTGTTTTCTTCACTCACAATATGATGATCTTCACGACTGTAAAAAATATTAAGAGGTGCAATATCTTCTACTCTGAGGACGATCTCAAAGGTGGGGATTGTTGGGATAGTTTCTTTATCCATTATTTGACTTGATGACCCATTTACAGGAGACTTTATCTTACTGGAAACACGAGCCTTATCTATCTCTGTTGAAGCTGAATCTTGCATTTTCTTCTGATGTGCATTATCTAGTTCTTTGTTGAACTGATCCCTGACTTTATCAAACTCACTAGTAGAGATGAGTTGTTCTATTTTTTTCTCTGAGAGTGCAGTAGAGGGTTTATTTTCTATTTATTTTGTAGACGACGACAAATTCTTGTAGGCAATTCTATCTATAAAGCAATTGGCCATTCAGAAGGCATTTTCTATAGCCTTTTATTTGTGTATTCTCGGAATAAGAAAAAATCCTTGGCGCCCAATCCAAATTGTGCTAAATGTTCCCCCTGTCTATACGACTCACATGTCTAAAAAAATCATTGAAATCATCAAGTTCATGAACAAATGTCCTTATTTGAACTTGAGTAGTGAAATCATGAATGACTTGTTTAGGGTCGTAGTGTCTAGGAGGAATAGTGTGGAGTTGCATGCCCTCAATTTGTTTGGTTTCTAGGAAAAATTGATTGTAATTGTTAGGAGCATAGACTCCACATTGAATAGGAAATTGTGGCCAAATAGCCTTTTTGGAGTCTTTCAAGGCTTTAGTTATACCATGACCTATGGTCTGATAGGAAAATTCCTGGGCAAGAAGCTTATAGGAACGTAAATAGGAAGAACATGTGGGGTCACAAGATTAAAAAATACTCTAACATAAGTGAAATTTTCTTCAGTAAACCAACTACCAATAGTAGTGAAGTCTACCATGGCTTCTTGAGACAACCTGGGGGCATTTTGATCAAAAATGGCTTTCTAGAAAGGTAGCATTACCTTATTGAAAATTCTATAAAAATGAGGTTGGTAATTAGATTCCCATAGGATATCATGATATAAATGAATTGGTTTAGGGTCTTCAAGTGTCCATTTCCATCCTATTGTAGGAAAATCAAAAGAGAAACAAATGGCATCCATAATATAGGGACTCATATACAAATTTGGCACAATTCTTTCTCAAACACTGTGGTTTTGCCTATATTCTAATATTTTGGATGCAAGATTGTTTGGAAAGATAGTAGCCCAATCCATTACTTCAAAATTAGAAGCATCTTAAATTAAGGGAACTTCTTCAACTATAATTTTTTATGTGTTTGGAGAACCAAACAATCTACATATCATAGTAGCATCATAAGATAATGGACTGGGAAGAGAAGCTAAAGAATACATACCCTTACTATCATTCTTGTGCTTGCTTGGGTCTTGTCTCCATTGCCTAATGGGCTTTGATTCTACTTTTTCTTCTCTCAAAATCTTTTGAGAAACTGCTTGTCGTAAAACTCTGGAGGGTCTGGAAAATGATACACCCTCTTGAAATATGCAGCTTTGAAGGATCCTACTATCATTTTCTTTGACATCAAGAATGTCCTGTCTTCAATATTCTCATTATCAATCATCCATTTGATCATATCTATATAGTGTAATATTTTAGGCCGTGCAACAATTCAGTGGAGAAAGGAATTGGCGAAATCAGAGAAGGTAGCCTCAGATGATGATTAGGTGCCACCTGTTGCTTTCTTAACTACTACTACTTCATCTTTTCTTCTTCAA
Source organism: Pinus tabuliformis (assembly GCA_031772625.1). Taxonomy (NCBI): domain Eukaryota; kingdom Viridiplantae; phylum Streptophyta; class Pinopsida; order Pinales; family Pinaceae; genus Pinus; species Pinus tabuliformis. Next base: position 522,868,024 of record CM062808.1, read on the forward strand.
ATATATTTTACGTTGACTCCCATGAAAAAGTACCAAAATCTAGCGTGCCTATGGTGTCTGTGAATAACAGAGCCATCTATGTTGCTTCTTGTTTGAATTGAGTTGCCTCTATATGAAGAGACCACCCTTTTCCTTTATTTCTTGATTCCAATGTTCCTTAGTTAGACAAGTAAGACAAAAAATGAAGTACACAGTCCAATAGGACATCCTTAGAGGGAAACCTCTGAATCACATTAGGAAATCAAATGGGAAATCAAATACGATTATGCAGTTCATAACATAATTAAATTCTAGTGAAGTAAAACCTGTAGTTCATAACATAATTAAGTACACAGTCCAATAGGACATACACAAGATAGAAACAAGAATTTAAAGACAAAAATATTAAGCAAACAATAACCCATGAGGGTTTTCATTATAATATACATATTTAACAACACTATACATAATATTATATCAATGAATGCATTACTTCTCCAATTTTCCCTAACACGGGTGCTCACGAAGGGAGAATAACCTAGAAAAAAATTACTACTAACATAGAAGGATGCATTTCATATTCATTTGAATTTTGCATTAGAACTAGAAAAAGGAGCCCTTTGGAAACTAACCTATGTAAATGATGAGCAAAGATTAGCCATGGAAGCCTGTTGGAAGAAATGAAACCAAACTAACCTAGTTGCATGTTACATGTGGTCAGGAATATTGAGCATGTAGCAAGTCTAAGATAATACTAGGAATTTATACAGAGTAGAAAGAAAAAAAAGAAAAAAAAAAGAGAATCACGCTACTATAAAGTGACCTTATACATATAAATTGGAGATCATTGGCGATGATTGATGTGAAATTTCCATAACATCATTGGTATAGGATATAAGATCGATTTATATTACTCTAAGAAAAAATAAAAACTAGCCTGACCACTATGGTAAGAAATACACAAATGATGTAGAAATTCCTAAAAAATTTTATAACCCTTGACAAAAAAAAGCGAGGAAAATTGGTGAAACCATTAGAACTCATTACTTGATTCATTGTTTGATTAGAGGGTCCCTCCATCATGAGTCTAAACTCACTAGAATTTAATAATAATTTCCCTATGGGTCATAATGTTGAAGAAATATAACTAGGTTAGGTCTACATAAAATGTATTTGAGTCACAATGAAATGTATTTATCAAAATAATGAAAAAGATATTATTATTATTATCACTTGTTAAAGCATGGGTTTTGTGCTTGGGTCATCATGTTTTATAAAGTCCCCATTCAGGAATTCTAGGATTATTCTAAGTCATTTCATTCTCCATTTACAGAGACCCCTCTTCGGCTTTTGAATCATGTAAAAAGAATTAATATTGATTCAAATTTGTTATTTTTCATCTCCACACCAAGTCGGCCTCAAACTGGGTAATTTGACCTAACGATAAGCCTATATACTGAAGGAGTTTGTTGGGTCCCTATAATACTAGTGATTACCCCATTACTATTGTAGTTATACCCCTTATTAATATTGTTGTGCCTCTATTGCCCCCATATTGTTATTACTGTGCCCCAGAGAATCCCTCTACTGTTATTTTTGTGGCTTTATATTATTATTGTTAGGTCGGCTGGGTTATATTGTGACTCCTTAGACTCCTATATATAGAAAGGAGGTTTTGTCATTTGAATCATCCAAGAATTATTCATTTATGTAATGTAAATGAGGTTGTCCCCTTGAACAGGCTGAATTCTAAGGCGTTGATCTATCTTTTCTATCTTTTCTTGAGCTGGTTTCATAACATTTGGTATCAGAGCTTTGGATTCTAGGGTTTCGCTACTCGAAATAGGTCATCGTGGCATTTTCGCTATAAAACATTTTCTGCGACATTTCAGAAGCTAAAAAAAAACCCATTTGAGAAGACATCGCCCTGAATCGCAGGTCCAAATTTCAGAGCTTTTTACGCTATATTTGTGGAGATATGATCTGAGGAAGTTGGTATTTTTGTAGACTCCTAAATTACATTCCAAGCAGGTGACCTGGGGAAAGTCATCATAACTTTTTCCCTGAGCATTGGATTGAAATTTCATCAGAAGGTGCAGAACGAGGATGGATTGTAGTTTCTTGTGTATATTTTTCAGAGCCAAAGGATGAAACAGTGACTCGTGGAACGTTGTACAAGTTCGCTCTACTGAACTAGTCTATGATCAGGTCACTGTGGGAGATTTCACATAACTATTCCTTGGAGAATCCAAATTGGATCAGACTGGTGGCATTGGAAAGAGGACACAGAGGGTTACCATAGGTTGCAATTTCAAAACTGGATAATCTGAAAGTACATAGATACATCAGAGGCAATATCTAGCTCCTACAAAGTGAAAAAAAGGTGTGTAGATTCTTTTAAATTTTTGCTTAAGAGTGGTTTGAAAAATTATTTTGAAGGAATTCAAAGGGCTAGTAGAGAATTATTATCTGTAATTGATGCCCCGAGGAAAGAAAATTCAAACACCTAGTAAGGAACCTGAAAGCTCTAGCATGAGTCATGAAGAAGAAGAAGAAATGCTATATGATATATCAAAATTACAAGAACAAGTGCAACAAGTGTCACTTGCACAAAAAGAAACAGAATCTAAGATGGATGGTTTAAGGAAAGATGTAGAAGCTAAGATGGATGTTTTAAAGAAAGGTGTAGAAGCTATGATGGATTGTTTAAAGAAAGGCGTAGAAGCTAAGATGGATGGCATGGAAGCTAAGGTGAATGGCACGGACGCTAAAATTGATGGCATGGATGATAAGATGGAAGAATTGAAGATAAATATGAATAAGTTGCTACAAGAAATGGTCACTAATGGTGAAAGGGTACTAAAGGAAGCTCATGATGAGAACAAAAGAAATGTTAATCATGATTCCATAGAATCTAATGTTGGATCGAAGACTCACCATATTCCAAAAATCGATATGAGGAAGTTTGATGGCAAGGATCCCGCCACATGGATATTACAGATGGAGCAATTATTCGATCTCAATAATGTGCAAAACGCACAAAAGGTACGTATGGAAAATTTATATTTGGAACCAAATTAGCTTGTATGGTATCAATGACTTTGCTCTCATAAACAATTTATCACTTGGGCAAATTTTACGGAAGAATTGATAGTACATTATGAGGATACAAAAAGCAACAATTTTTTTAGCCAATTGATAAGTCTCAAACAAAAGGGTTCAATAATGGAGCACATTGAGGAGTTCCAAAAATTGAACGTAAAGGTAAAAGATATTCCAAAGGACCATAGGATAGATGTGTTCATAGGGTCTTTAAAGAATAATATCCAACATGATGTTCGCCTTTGGGAACCTGATTCATTAGAGAAGGCATTCAGGTTAGCAAGAAAAATGGAAAGAAAAATTATGGCAACCAGGAAGCATACCACTCACAACTATAAAGATGGAAGTATTGTTGCCCCTAGTCTTCCACAAGCTATAAGGTTGACACGACAACAATTGGAAGAAAAAGGAGCAAAAGGGCTTTGTTACAGTTGTGATAGCAAATACACTAAAGGTCATAAGTATACCGAGAAGAAATTATTCTACATAGATTGTAAAGAGGAAGAAGAAAAGGAGCAAGAATGGTTAAAAGAAGAGGATATACTCCAGGAACAAAGCCTAGATGAAGAACAAATAAATCCAACCATATCTTGTAATGCATTGATGGGAATTACCACTCCTCAAACCATCAAGATAGAAGGACAAATCAAGAAGAAAAAGGTAATAGTGTTGATTGATTCAGGAAGCACCCACAATTTTATTCATTGTAAGGTAGCAAAAGAATTGAATTGCTTCCTATATCCAGCACCAAAGTGTCAAGTGATGATTGCAAATGGAGGAACAATAAATTGCTCTGGAAAGTGCCATAATATCAAGCTATCCATGGGAGAATATGTATTGAATATCCCAATGCTTCCCATTCCAATGGGAGGTGCTGATGTTGTACTAGGAGTCTAATGGCTAAAATCCTTGGGTACAATAGATTTTAATTTTCAAGAAATTTTCATCAAATTTTCTACGGAACGAAAGGAAGTTGAATTAAGGGGTATTGAAGGGAAACCAGGAAATATAATCAGCTCTAATGGTATGACAAAGCTTCTAAAAAAGGAACAAAGAAGTGTAATTGCACAATTATGTTCGCTAGATGTTTCCACATCAGAATCATCTATTTCTCCAGATCTCCAAAAAGTCCTAGACAATCATTCCAAGGTATTTGAGACTCCCAAAGGTCTCCCACCTATGCGTGATCATGATCATGCTATTCATCTGATTCCAGGAAGTGTTCCTCCAAAGATCAGGCCGTACAGATATCCCTATGTCCAAAAGAGTGAAATTGAACGTATGGTTGTAGAAATGCTAAAGGCCGGTATAATTCAACCGAGTCAAAGTTCTTTCTCTGCTCCAGTAGTATTGGTGCACAAGAAGGATGGATCATGGCGCATGTGTCCGGATTATAGGGAGCTCAACAAGCTCACAATTAAAGATAAGTTCCCCATTCCTGTCATTGATGAATTACTAGATGAATTGCATGGATCAATTTACTTCACTAAGTTGGATCTTCATTCAGGATATCATCAAATTAGAATGAAAACTGAAGACATTCCGTAAAAATCATTTAGAACTCATGAGGGTCATTATCAATTTTTGGTCATGCCTTTTGGCCTTACCAATGCGCCTTCAACATTTCAAGGTTTGATGAATTCAATTTTCAAATCATTCCTTAGAAAATTTGTGTTAGTATTTTTTGATGATATACTAATCTACAGCAAGTCTTGGAAGGATCATGTTGAGCATGTTAACAGGGTGCTACAACTATTGGAGGAGAAACAATTATATGCAAAAAGATCCAAATGTTTCTTTGGAGTCCAGGAGGTGGAATATCTGGGTCATATTGTATCTCATGAAGGAGTTAAGGTAGACCCTAGAAAAATTAAAGCCATTAAGGAATGGAAAATCCCCACATCCATAAAGCATCGATGAGGATTTCTCGGGTTGACAGGGTATTATCGCAAGTTTGTTAAGAATTATGGGAGGATAGCAGCACCTCTAACAACATTATTGAAGAAAGATGCATTTTCATGGACTATGAAAGCAACAAAGGCCTTTGAACATCTTAAAGAGGCAATGTGCCAAGCACCGGTGTTAGCTACACCAGACTTCACAAAAACCTTTATTGTGGAATGTGATACTTCAAGAAATGGAATTGGTGTTGTTCTAATGCAAGATGAAAGACCCATTGCTTTTGAGAGTCGTCCAGTGAAGGGAAAGTTTTTAAGCAAAGCTATTTATGAGAAGGAAATGTTGGCAATACTCCATGCACTTAAGAAATGGTGACCCTACCTAATGGGAAGACACTTCAAGGTAAAAATGGATCATGATAGCCTTAAATACTTTTTAGAACAAATATTATCCTCTGAAGAGAAACAAAAGTGGGTCACAAAGATGTTGGGTTATGACTTTGAAATCATCTACAAAAAGGGAAGGAAAATGTGGTGGCAGATGCACTATCAACAAAGGATGAGGATGTGGAAGCATTGTTGTGCGCCATTTCTATTATCCAACTAGATTGGATAAACGAACCAAGGTAGGAATGGAAGAATGACGAAGAAGTGTGGGCACTTATTCGAAAGTTACAACAAGATTCCAGTACGTCTCATTGATTTAGCTGGAAAAATGATTCGTTATGGTACAAAGATCGCTTATACCTTTGTAAGAATTCCCAGCTAAAACAAAAGACTCTTATGGAATTGCACACTTCTCCCTTAGTAGGGCACTCAGGACTTTTAAAAACTTACCACAGGGTCAAGAAGGAATTTTTTTGGGATGGCCTTAAATCAGATATTCAAAAGTTTGTGGCAGAATGTTTGGTTTGCCAACAAAATAAAGTTGAAATAATTAAGACACCGGGTCTATTACAAACTTTATCCATTCCAAGCCAACGTTGGGAGGAGGTTTCAATGGATTTGATCATAGGTTTACCCAAGTCTGAGGGAAAGAGTGTCATCATGGTGGTAGTTGATAGACTTACCAAGCATGCACACTTTTGTGCATTATCACATCCATTTAAATCCTATACAATTTCGACTGCATTTACGGAAGCAATTCAAAAGCTACATGGAAACCCAAAGATTATTGTAAGTGACAGAGATCCCATTTTGACTAGAAATTTTTGGATAGAATTATTTTCTTGTCTTGGTACTCAGTTAGTTCATAGCTCATCTTATCATCCTCAATCTGATGGGCAAACTGAGATAGTAAACAAATGTTTGGAAGGATATCTTCATTGCTTTGTATCTAATAAACAGACACAATGGGTCAAATGGTTTCCTTTGGCTGAATGGTGGTATAACACTTCCTTCCATACAACAACAAAAATGACCCTATTTATGGCACTTTATGGGTATCAACCACCATCCATCACATCATATTTAAGAGAAAATTCTAAGGTTCGGGCAGTGGAACATCACATCAAACATCAAAAACAGGTCCTCCAACTCTTAAAGCATAACCTTGTGTTGGCACAAAATAGAATGAAACAACAGGCAGATCAACATCGCAGTGAAAAAAGTTTTGATGTAGGTGATTTGGTATTCCTACGACTACAACCATATAAGAAAATGTCCCTCAAGTAAGCTAAGAAGGATAATAAATTATCACCAAAGTATTATGGTCCGTATAAGGTGTTAAAAAAGATTGGTACTATGGCATACAAATTGGAGCTTCCTGCAGCTTCTCGATTGGACCCAATTTTCCATGTTTCATGTTTAAAGAAGGTTATATGCGACAAGCTCCTAGTTCAAACAATATTGCCAGAACTTGATGAGGAAGGAAAAATTATATTGGAACTGGAAGCAGTCACAGAAACAAGAACTCGACAGCTACGAAATCGATCAATTTCAGAGTATCTTATCAAGTGGAAGAACTTATCTGGTGAAGATTCCACATGGGAGGATGAGAATTTTATACAGAAGTATCCAGAACTACTCAAGCATTGAGGACAACACTTTTTCAAAGGAGAGGGGCATGTTAGGTCCCTATAATACTAGTGATTACCCCATTACTATTGTATTTATACCCCTTATTAATATTGTTGTGCCCCTATTGCCCCCATATTGTTATTACTGTGCCCCATAGAATCCCTCTATTGTTATTTTTGTGGCTTTATATTATTATTGTTAGGTCGGATGGGTTATATTATTACTCCCTAGACTCCTATATATAGAAAGGAGGTTTTGTCATTTGAATCATCCAAGAATTGTTCATTTATGTAATGTAAAGGAGGTTGCCCCCTCGAAGAGGCTGAATTCTAAGGTGTTGATCTACCTTTTCTATCTTTTCTTGTGCTGGTTTCATAAGAGAGTTCAAGTTCATTTGGAGCACACACCCTCTCTCAAGTTTGATATCCCAGAAGAAAGAGTTGGAAAAAGTGTGAAGTTGGAGAAAATGGAAGAAAAGGTCAAGATCAAAATTTTGGGTTATCTATCTCTCTCTCGTGTGGATTCCTCTAGGATATCGAAGTCTCTCTTTTCAAGTCATTTTTTTTTGTTTTTGTTGCTACGAGTTGCTAGGTCTAAATTACTACTAGAAGTTGTTGCTATTAGACCGAAGTTGTTGCAGAAAGGTTATCATCTATAAGAGTGAAGAAAGGGATAAATTGGTGTGGAGGAAGTGTGTGTCTAGTTCAAGAGTATTGGATTATCTCAAGTTATTAAGGAAGAGTTGTTGATTAGGTTTTCCCCTAGATAAGGGGTTTTCCCTGGCTATCAGCCTATATCTAGTGTCTTTGATCTTTCTTCTATTGTTTTGATAGTTTCTTAAGCTAAAGATAAAGGAGGAACATAAGAAAAACATAAAGTTACAAGCAATTATATATATAAAAGAAAAATTTCTCCCTTTCATAGTATCAGAGCTAAGGTGAAGAAGGAAAAATGAAGTTTGAGGATCTACTAAAGGAGTCGACGAAACGTCAAATGGTTGAGCAAGGGATCATATAAGGATTTCTTATAAGGAAATAATCTTGCTACCTTTAGGGAAAATGTCTAACATAATAAAGGGAGAGAACAAATTAGGAGTGTCAAATTATAGGTCATGGAAGAAGAGAATTGATCTCATTCTTGAAAAGAATAAAGTATTGGATTTTTTCAGAGGAAAAATGAAGAAACCTACCAAAGTATCTAGTGATGCACATAAAGTGAAGTTTAGAGAGTCAAAAATATTGGCTATGACACTAATGGTAGAAGTTATAACATACAATATTGTCCCATGCATTTCAAACATAGACCATGCTCAAGAAATGTATGAATCCTTATCAATATTTTTCACTATCAAGAACATTGGTCAAGTAACAAGTCTTAAGAATGAGCTAAGGACCACAAAAACGAAAAAACATGACATTATGGCTTCCTTCTTTGTAAGGATAGCTAGAATTAGAGATGACCTTCAAGACATAAATGGGATTGTACCAGAAAAGAGCTAGTGATTACTGCATTATTGGGATTTCCACCTATAGTGAGTGATTTTTATTTAGGACTCAACAACTCGAAATAAAATCCTTCGTTCGAACAATTATGGAATTATTGTAGCCAAGAAGAGATGAGAATCTCACTAGTAATTAACAATGAAGAAGATACTTTATCAAATACCTACTTCGCTCATCACAAGAAATTAAGCTTTAATAAGTCAAAATGGCAAAGAAGGAAGGTACATATGTCGGAAATAGAATGAGCCCACCAATGTCATAAAATGGATCACTATAAAAGTGATTATCCTAACAATTCGAAGAATAAGAATAGGAACAGGGACCAAGATAATGTTGTTGAAGAGGGATCAACAAATAAGAATAAATCTGAACAATTAGATATAATGGAGTTACACTACGAAGTCCTTTCCTCTAATTGTTATTTATTTCATTTTTTATTTCTGATATTTGTAGGTTTAACATATTTTGGAAAAAGAATTTTTGAATTGTTTTATAAGGTTATAGGTATCCCTAGATCTTCGAGGGATCTCTCACCAACTTCCAAATATAAGTATCGTATTCCTTGTATTACCTTTCCATTTTTTTTGTTTTCCTCACTTATCTAAGTTTTTCTTATTAAATACTAATCACATTTATACTCCTATTTTTCTTGTTTAGGAAAGGTTTGTTGAAAACTCAAGGATTATGGGAGAAGGCCTCACAAGACAAATCATTGGAATTACAAGCTTTGTTAAGAATTAAAAGGTATCCCTTATACTATAAGTTTTTATCTCTTCATGATAATGATATATTCATTCTTGATAAACTGTTCTACATTACTAACATTATTGTGTCTAGCTCTCTTGAATCATAAAGATTCTTGATTGGATGACTCATTATTAGATAAATCTACCCTTCTCATATCTTTAATTATTCTTATGGGACCCTAAAAAGGCTATTTGTAAAACCTTAAACTTAAGGTTTTGTGGATGATAATGTGTGAAACCCTATCCTAGTTAGGGTTATTGCTGAAGTCTAAAGAAAATGTTTGATGCTTTGATGATGTCATGTTCGGGGTTTTGTTATGGTTATGAAAAACCTAACTTGTTAGAATTGAATGGTGATGTATGAAATCACAAACCCTTGAAGTATTGATAAATAAAGGATTTTTGGTGAAGCGTTATATCTTTAAGGTTTTGTAGGGTGTTGGCATTATGATACATATGTTGTACTTGATGGCAACCCACTCATCTCAGATAATAAATTATAATGTAGAGAAAAGTTCACGCACTTATATGCAGAGAAAAGTTTATTTCATGTAGAGAAAAGTTCACGCACTTTTATGCAAAGAAATTTTATTTCATGTAGAGAAAAGTTCACGCACTTTTATGCAGAGAAAAGTTTATTTCATGTAGAGAAAAGTTCACGCACTTTTATGCAGAGAAAAGTTTATCTCATGTAGAGAAAAAGTTCACGCACTTTCATGCAAGGAAAAGTGCGTATATGTTGGAGAACCTACCTTTGGTCCATGGTAGTTAGTCCTTGGTATTTGAACCTATGGTTTTGGACCATGGTACCTCGTCAGAAGTGTTGATCCCAAGTATTGGGTTCGTGGTATTGGTTTATTATGGTTTTGGTCTGTGGTATTGCATGTAGAGAAAAAGTTCACGCACTTTCATGCAAGGAAAAGCGCATATATGTTGGAGAACTTACCTTTGGACCATGGTAGTTAGTCCTTGGTATTTGAACCTATGGTTTTGGACCATGGTACCTCATCAGAAGTGTTGATCCCAAGTATTGGGTTCGTGGTATTGGTTTATTACGGTTTTGGTCCGTGGTATTACATCCAAAAGTGTTGATCTCACACACTTTCATGGTTGGTTCATGGTATTAGTCCAACAGTTTTTTGATCCTATGGTTTTGGACCGTGGTATTGTGGAAGGCCTAAGAATATAAAATAGGAAGGAGATCATTTGGCAAAGTATCATCGAATGAATTGAATATCTAATAAGTGCTAGATCTGAAATATTTGTGATTGGGTTATGGTGCAGATCTGGATCTGAATGAAGGAGGAACCTTAGCGCATAAAGAAGGATAAGTTCTATTGATGGGTCATAATCTTTATGCTTGAATAATAGTATCTTTGTATGATTTTGATCTGTTATATAAGGCGCATGCTTGATCTATAAATCTGACAATCTGGGTAAATTAGTGTCTGAATATTTGAAAGAAGGAATTATCCTTTATAGATCTGCACGCAGGTTTCAGGTTGTTGAAGTAGCGTATATCTTTAAATTATGATCTAGCTACCTCTGTCTATTGCTGCAATATTCTGGGTTCAGAATTTGGTGTGTGGTTACTGTTACTGTGTTCTGGGTACAACTGTCAGAGAAGTGTTTACTTGATTCAGTGCTAATTGGGAAAAGGAGATTGTTTGATGCAGATATACTTGATGATTGATTGATGTTCATGGATCCAGTTTGAAAATTTATGAAAAGTGGTCCTTGAAAGAAAAGAAGTAGGGGGTTGTAACACCCTTCCAGGAGAGAGAGTTGTAGCTCTCTGCAGGTTGCAGCCTGTGTACTGGTAAAGGACTGCGCCAGTACAAAATCATTGTAAAAGGAGTTTCTAATTGAAAGAAGATAGAGACATATTGCAGCAGGTGGTTTTCAGCCACATTGGGTTTCCACCTTATATCTGGTGTTCTTTGGTGTGACTATCTGTTTTTCTTGTTCATGCTCATTATTTTATGGTACTGACATACAATAATTCAAAGTATAAATATATTGAAAAAGAATTAGATAATACTGATTCACCCCCCCTCTCAGTATTATTTCCAACAATTGGTATCAGAGCAAGTCCTTCTGAAGAAGCTTGATCGCTTGAAGGAAGATCTAACATCATGAGAAACTACGAGAGGGAATCATCAATCAGGCCACCGATTTTTGATGGAACAAACTTCGTATATTGGAAGGTAAGAGTTACTGCCTATCTTCAATCTTTGGGTACAGAAGTATGGGACATTATAGAAACAGGGTATACTTTTCCATCAGCTACTCCTACAGATTCAGCTGAGAAGAAGAAATATGAAACAAATGCAAAGGCAGTTAATACTCTTCTAGGATGTCTATCTCAATCTGAATTCGTGAAGGTTATGCAATATAAATCCGCAAAAGAAATATGGGACAAGATTGTTTTGAGCTACGAAGGAGATGAACAGGTAAAACGTGCAAAACTTCAAACCCTCGGGATTCAGTATGAGAATCTCAGAATGTATAATGATGAAAGTGTGGCTAACTATTTTCTTCGGGTAGATGAGATTGTTAATTGTATGAAAAACTTGGGTGAAGAAATAAAAGAGGCTGTTGTGGTTGAAAAAGTCCTAAGATCATTGTCCCCCAAGTTTGAATCTAAAGTGTCTGCAATAGAAGAAAAGGAAAATCTACGAACTCTTACTATGTCTTAGCTACACGGAATTCTAACTTCTTATGAAATGAGAAAAGGAGGTCCATCAGACAGGATAGAAGCTACTTTTAAGGCTTCAGGCAAAGGAGACTACTATAATCAAGTCACGTGCCAGAAGAAGAAGAAGAATCAAATTTTGTCAGAAATCTTCAACGGGGTACTGGAAGGTTCAGAGGTAAGCTACCTTTTAAATGTTTTTCTTGTGGAAGAGTAGGTCATTATGCTGCCAAATGTCCTCATAAGTTAAGATTGACAAAGGAAAGGAACCTGCCAGATGGAACAAGAAACAAAATGCAAATAAGAAAAGCTACTACACTCATGAAGACAGTGATGGTCTATCAAATAGTGATGAAGATGAACGAGGTAATGACTATAAACTTTTAATGGCATTTGAAGATGACGATTACATGGATGCTATAGATGTGGATAGTTTTTATGAAGATATTTCTAGACTTAAGACATGTATAGAAGAAAAGAATATGATCATTGATACTCTACAATTTCAAATTGATGAAAAAGAAAAATATCTTGAAAAGTTAGAAGGTGAAATTGTTGGCCTTAGAAAAGAAATTGAGAAAACAAAGGCTATTAATCTTAAGTTTGTCAAAGGATCTGAAACTCTGTATGAGATCATGAATGTACAACGTCTTTCGCTAAACAAGACAGGTCTGGGGTATAATGGAGAAACATCTCAAGCATCCACCTCAAAGAGTTATCTTGATGCAGCAAGAAGGAATGAGCAAAAGCACAATGGAGATCACCAGGTAAAGTAGGGACGAATTACATCAAGAACTAACAAATACTACCAGGTAAACCAGGGGAAATCTGTCTTAAGGGTGAACAAAAGCTACAACCAGCCATAGGTAAAATCTTCTCAATTTGCTTCAAGAATGGATGACAAGAAGAATTACAATCATTTGGGTGGTAGATTTGATAACCGTAGAAGTTTCTTCAATGGCCAATGTTTCTCTTGCCAAAACTTTGGTCACAAAGCAGTTCAATGTGTTGCATATAAAACAATCATGACTAGAGAAGCTCAAAAACAAGGAAGTATGACTGGGATTACAAAAAGGACCTATAACAACTTTTCGGCTCTTGAAAATGAAATTGAATGTTCTATTTGTAATAACTTCGGTCATGAAGATTCTGAAAGCAGGAGCAGATTTCAGCAGACAAAGGAACAAGCCTCAAGCACCAGAACATGGAGAATAAAGGAACCACAATCAGAAAGATGTGGGATAGCCTTTTATGCAGAGGGACAGGAAAATCTATGTTACATCGACAATGGATGTTCGAAGCATATGACAGGTGATAAAGAAAAACTTGAATCATATTCTGCTTTAGAAAAGGGAAAGAAAGTTTCTTTTGGAAATGATACTCCAGCAGCTATAAAAGGAAAAGGCACAACTCAGTTAAAAGAAAAGGTCAAAGCTGGAAATGTTTTGTATGTTGATGGCTTGAAGCATAACCTTCTGAGTGTCAGTCAGATGTGCGATCAAGGAACCGAGGTAATATTTCAATCAAATGGATGTAGCGTTCGTGATCTTGATACAGGGAAAACAGTGATCAAAGGTAGAAGAACTCCAAATAATCTATACATATTTGAAGAAGGACAACAACAATGCTATTTGAGCAAGGATGATGAACATTGGTTATGGCACCGGAGGTTGGGGCATCTAAGCTTTTCACAAATAAGGAAGGCATGCAAATATCAGGCAGTTCTTGGTCTTCTAGATATCAAAATTCCAAACAACACTATATGCAAATCATGTCAGTTTGGTAAGCAAACCAGAACCAACTTCCCAGAGAAGGAAGGATCAGCCAGCAGGCCTCTTGAACTAGTCCATATAGATGTATGTGGTCCTTTCAGGATGAGGTCACCTCGAGGAGAAGAATACTTGATATTATTCATTGACGATTTCTCCAGGTTTGTTTGGTTAGGACTTTTGAAGCACAAATATGAAGCATTCGAAAAATTCAAATCCTTCAAAGCCTTGGTTGAAAATGAATCAGGTTACAAAGTTAAGCTCCTCAGGTTCGACAGAGGTGGGGAGTTTACCTCAAATGAATTTTTTGATTTCTGTGAAGAACATGGGATAAGAAGGGAATTTTCTACAGCTAGAACTCCTCAGCAAAATGGAGTGGTGGAAAGGATGAACAGAACAGTCCAACAAATGGCCCGTGCTATGCTTGATGAGTCCAGAACTCCCGCAACTTTCTGGGGTGAAGCTGCATATGCTGCGGTTGTTATTCTCAATCAAATAAATGTCTGAGTGAACAGCACTCAAACTCCTCATGAACTCTGGTATGGTGAGGCTCCTTCGGTAAAACACTTCAAAATCTTTGGGAGCAAATGCTATATTAAGAATATTGATGAGCAACTTGGCAAACTTGAACCTAGAGCAGATGAAGGCATTCTTCTTGGTTATTCTCCACACAACAAAGCATATAAGTGCTACAATAAAAGACTTGGAAGAATTGTTGACAACATCGATGTAGTGGTTGATGAAAAAGGATACATTCCTAGGCAAGTAAATCATGAAAATATCGAAGAAGATGAAGACTACCCTCAAAGACAGAATGATGAAGAAGAAGAACCTCAAGAAGCACCAGAGGAACAGATAAGGGTAGAAGAGAAGACTCCATCTCCATCTAGGTATGTTCAGAAGAATCATCCAGAATCTTAGATTTTGGGGCAAAAAGAAGCTGGTGTACAAACAAGAAGAACAATTGCAGAAGCTTCAAGCTATTTGGCATTACTCTCATCCACTGAACCACAAAATGTAAAAGAGGCATGCAAAGATGAATGTGGGGTCAAAGAAATGGATGAAGAACTTGAGCAGATCAAAAAGAACAACACTTGGGAGTTGGTTCCTAGAACAAAGGATAAGAATGTTATAGGGACAAAATGGGTCTTCATAAATAAGTTGAATGAAAATGGGGAAGTAATCAGAAACAAGGCCAGACTTCTTTGTAAAGGGTATGCGCAGCAAGAAGGAATAGATTTTGAAGAAATTTTTGCTCCTGTTGCAAGACTTGAGGTCATCCTAATGTTCCTTGCTCTCTCAAGCTTTCAAAAGTTCAAAGTATTTCAAATGGACGTGAAATCAACCTTTCTGAATGGAGACTTAGAAGAAGGAGTATACATTGAGCAGCCAGATGGTTTCATTCTTGGAAATGATCCAAATCTTGTATGCAGATTGAAAAAGGCTCTCTATGGTCTTAAACAAGATCCAAGGGCTTGGTACTATCGCTTGGAGAAATATCTTCATCAACAAGGTTTTTCAAAAGGATCAGCAGATAGCAATCTTTATATAAAAATTGAAAATGACAAATTGCTAATACTTGTTGTGTATGTAGATGACATTATCTTTGGCAGCAATGAAGAATCTATGAGTCAAACTTGCTTGGAGAATTGACATATTTTCTTGGTTTGCAAATCCAACAAAATGAAGGAGGGATCTTCTTGTCTCAAACCAAGTATCTCAAGCAGATTTTTAAGAAATATGGTATGGAAGAAGCAAAACCAGTATGTACACCCATGGTCACAGGATGTAACCTCAGTGAAAATGATGAATCAGCAGCAGTGCATCAACCAACTTACAGATCTATGATTGGAAGTCTACTTTATTTGATAGGTACCCGACCAGACATAATGCATGTAGTGGGAATAGTTGGAAGATTTCAGGCAAATCCAAAGGAAACTCATCTTCAGGCAGTGAAGAGAATCTTCAAATATCTTCAAGGGACTCAAAACTATGGCTTATGGTATCCTAGAGATACAGATCTCACACTTCATGCTTATACAGATGCGGATTGGGTCGGAAGCGTGGATGACATGAAGAGAACAAGTGGTGGTGCATTCTTTATGGGTTCCAGATTAGTATCTTGGTTCAGCAAGAAACAGAGTTCAATTTCCTTGTCTACAGCTGAAGCAGAATATGTTGCTGCTGCATCTTGCTACACTCAACTCCTTTGGATGATGCAGACCTTGCAGGATTTTCAAATCACTTGTACACCACCCATCTCCATCTTATGTGATAATACAAGTGCAATCAGCATTTCAAAGAACCCAGTCATGCATTCAAAAACCAAGCACATACCAATCAAGTATCACTTTCTCTGGGAACAAGTGCTTGAACAAAAGGTCGAGTTGGAGTATGTTCCTTCTAAGGAATAGGTTGCTGATATACTCACCAAACCATTGCCTAGGGAGACCTTTGAATACCTCAGGCAAAAGCTGGGGGTTGTTGATGCATCATCTTGTTGTTGAATCTCTTCTGATTGTTGGTTGTACGCAAGGTTCATCTGAAGTATATGCGTACATGTGCTGGGTTGCAGATTGGTCAAAGATCGAATGACACAGGTTCAGGGGGAGCATATCATGCATTGTTGGCATTATGGAGGAAGTACAGAAGGAGATCATGGATGCTGATCTGAATATTGCTGCAATACATCTCTATCTCTTTCATGGTCATGGATTATGGTTCTTCTTTGCAGATCTGGTTTATAGTCAGGGGGAGCATAACCCTTTGCCCTTGATGTCAAAGGGGGAGAGTGATTGGTTGTTGTTGCCATCAAGTCCAAAGGGGGAGATTGTTGGCATTATGATACATATGTTGTACTTGATGGCAACCCACTCATCTCAGATAATAAATTATAATGTAGAGAAAAGTTCATGCACTTATATGCAGAGAAAAGTTTATTTCATGTAGAGAAAAGTTCACGCACTTTTATGCAGAGAAAAGTTTATTTCATGTAGAGAAACGTTCATGCACTTTTATGCAGAGAAAATTTTATTTCATGTAGAGAAAAGTTCACGCACTTTTATGCAGAGAAAAGTTTATTTCATGTAGAGAAAAAGTTCACGCACTTTCATGCAAGGAAAAGTGCGTATATGTTGGAGAACTTACCTTTGGTCCATGGTAGTTATTCCTTGGTATTTGAACCTATGGTTTTGGACCATGGTACCTCGTTAGAAGTGTTGATCCCAAGTATTGGGTTCGTGGTATTGGTTTATTATGGTTTTGGTCTGTGGTATTGCATGTAGAGAAAAAATTCATGCACTTTCATGCAAGGAAAAGCGCATATATGTTGGAGAACTTATCTTTGGTCCATGGTAGTTAGTCCTTGGTATTTGAACCTATCGTTTTGGACCATGGTACCTCGTCAAAAGTGTTGATCCCAAGTATTGGGTTCGTGGTATTGGTTTATTACGGTTTTGGTCCGTGGTATTGCATCCAAAAGTGTCGATCTCATGCACTTTCATGGTTGGTTCATGGTATTACTCCAACAGTTTTTTGATCCTATGGTTTTGGACCGTGGTATTGTGGAAGGCCTAAGACTATAAAAGAGGAAGGAGATCATTTGGCAAAGTATCATCGAATGAATTGAATATCTAATAAGTGCTAGATCTGAAATATTTGTGATTGGGTTATGGTGCAGATCTGGATCTGAATGAAGGAGGAACCTTAGCGCATAAAGAAGGATAAGTTCTATTGATGTGTCATAATCTTTATGCTTGAATAATAGTATCTTTGTATGATTTTGATCTGTTATATAAGGCGCATGCTTGATCTATAAATCTGACAATCTGGGTAAATTAGTGTCTGAATATTTGAAAGAAGGAATTATCCTTTATAGATCTGCACGCAGGTTTCAGGTTGTTAGAGTAGCGTATATCTTTAAATTATGATCTAGCTACCTCTGTCTATTGCTGCAGTATTCTGGGTTCAGAATTTGGTGTGTGGTTACTATTACTATGTTCTGGGTACAGCTGTCAGGGAAGTGTTTACTTGATTCAGTGCTAATTGGGAAAAGGAGATTGTTTGATGCAGATATACTTGATGATTGATTGATGTTCATGGATCCAGTTTGAAAATTTATGAAAAGTGGTCCTTGAAAGAAAAGAAGTAGGAGGTTGTAACTCCCTTCTAGGAGAGAGAGTTGTAGCTCTCTGCATGTTGTAGCCTGCGTGCTGGTAAAGGACTACACCAGTACAAAATCATTGTAAAAGGAGTTTCTAATTGAAAGAAGATAGAGACATATTGCAGCAGGTGGTTTTCAGCCACATTGGGTTTCCACCTTATATCTGGTGTTCTTTGGTGTGACTATCTGTTTTTCTTGTTCATGCTCATTATTTTATGGTACTGACATACAATAATTCAAAGTATAAATATATTGAAAACAAATTAGATAATACTGATTCACCCCCCCTCTCAGTATTATTTCCAACATAGGGTTTGTGAGAAAGTCCCTTATTTTAGAAAACTGTCCTAGGAATGGAACCCTACGTATATGTTTGTCCATCTAATCAAATGTGATGGTTGTATGGATATTTTTATGTCATTGGTTTTGGCTAACATATGTTGTTATAAGCTTGTGAATGATGATGGAATCCTAGATATATGTGTTGACCTAATTATTGATGGTCATAATTCCTAGGGTTTGGAACTAAACTCTTGTCGAATTTTGATACTCTAGGATGATAGTGTTTGTGAATTATAGGGTTTTATAACTAAACCATAATAGAAGTTCAATTCTCTAATATATGACGACATTATGATAACCTGACATTTATCAAAATTTGTATAACTCATTGGGCTATGCCTGGTTTTTATTGTTGAAGCCTAGTGTCTCATATATGAAATATAGGGTTTACATTAAATCCTAGTATTAGTCTAACATATGAATTCAAAATTCTTGGATGCATTGTATAGCTAAAATTATTTCAATTGCTTCTAGGGTTTGAAATATATTGTAGTAGGGCATGTAATATCTTTGGAAGATATAATTAAGGTCCTTACTTTGATTGAGGTGCTTGAAGTATTGATAATGAAATCTAGGGTTTGTGACAAAACCCTGGTATGTAGTTGAAGTATAAAAGTATGTATTTCTTGTTTGTGAACCTAACTAAGTTTAGGTATTTGATGTCTAATTTCTAATGCTTCCATTATCATATGATTATGATATGGTTAAATTCATGCTTCTATGGATTTGGTTGTACTTTCTATCTAAGTTGCGCATGTACACTATCTTCAAGATAATGAAGATGTTTGTAAGTAAAGTTAATGAGCATGATGAAGAATGTTATATGAATGATGATTATTATGACAAATTTGATAATAAGGATGGTAGACATTAAAGATTCTACGATTTCAAGTTGATCTCCCTAAGTTAAGGGGGAGCATAAATAAAAGAAAGGGTATGTCTCCCAAGTTGAGAGGGAGGGCATACAACATTCATGATGGATACCTTGAAAAATAAATTGGAGAATGTATATTAAAAGAAGGAAGCCAAGATCTGGTTGTAGAATATGTTGTTGCATGTGAAGTAGGAAAGGAAATTGTATGATTGAGGAATCTTCTGTCATGATTTTTTTGTGAAGCCTCGAAGTCCTATTGTGATAAATTTATGAAGTAGCATAAAGATGATTGAAAAACCCTGAAGGTCTTTGTTTTCTTATGCATATTTGAAATTTTGTTACTAATTTGGGTTTTGATTGTTAAGGTAAATCTCTCAAAGTTTTGGAAGTGTGATTGATGTTATCAATATGTTTGATTGGGAGAGATTTGATCTGTTAAGCCATTGCGTAATCCCTTGAAGGAAATATGGTCGACACTATCTATTGATGCCTAGATCCTGAAGTAGGGAGGGTGGCATTGGTCATAGAGATATAACCTTAGATATGCACAGGGATCCCTAGGTTAGTGGTTAGAAAGTTATGATGACAGTACCTAGAAAGGTTGAAATATTTAGTCCATCTTAGTCCCACCCAGATAGATTCCTTGGTTAGGAATCTAGCCTGTGGTATTACGAGTGCCTAAACTATTGGATGACCTTAGATAGATTGTCCTGGTAAGGAATCTAGTCCACATGGTAATGTGGTGCCTAAAATATTCATGCTTCATATGTTTTGAGATCTTCCATGTACTTGTATATGTAAATATGAATACCTCCCTAGTTAAGAGGGAGTGTTGAAGAATGTAACTAGGTTCAATCTTCATAAAATGTATTTGAGTCACACTAAAATGTATTTATCAAAATAATGAAAAATATATTATTATTATTATTATGACTTATTAAAGCATGGGTTTTGTGCTTGGGTCATTATGTTTTAGGTCAGAGTCCCCATTGAGGACTTCTATGATTTATTTTGAGCCATTAGAGTCATTTTCCATTTAAAGGTATCCTTCTTGGGATTTTGAATCATGTAAAAGTAGTTGATATTGAGTCAAATATGTTATTTTCCCCTCCACATCAAGTCTTCCTCAAGGAGATCAAGTCAAACTCAAACTAGGTAATTTGACCTCAGAAGAAGTCTATATATTGAAACAATTAGAATTCATTTGGAGCACACTCTCTCACTCAAGTTGGATATCCCAGAAGGAAGAGCTACAAAAAGTGCGAAGCTAGTAAAGGAGGCTAAAAAGGGTGTGAAGTTGGAAATAAAGGAATAGAAGGTGAAGATCAAAATTTTGGGTTATGTATCTATCTCTCATGTGCATTTCTCTAGGAGATTGAAGAATCTCCTTTTAATTCAAAGTTGTTGTTGTTTCTAATGCTAGTTGATGGATCAAAATTGTTACTACAAGTAGTTATTGCTAGGTCAAAGCTGTTCCTGAAGAGATATCATCTGCAAGAAGTAACATATGACTTGGTGTGGAGTAAGCTTGCTTCTAGATCAAGAGTTTTGGATTATTTTAAGGAAGTTATTAAGGAAGAGTTGTTGACTAGGTTTGCCCCTAGATAGGGGTTTTTCCTTGCCTGTTCACCTATATCTAGTGTCTATGATCTTTGTACTATTGTTTTGACAGTTTCTTACAAAACTGAAGATAAAAGAGTAAGATAAGAAAAACATAAAGTCACAAGTAATTTTCTATATAAAAGAAAATATTTATACCTTTTTGGTTTTATAACACATGAAACCTTTGAGGAAATGGCACCAAATATTTAAATGATAGTTGGAGAACCAGAGACGAGACTTAGTAGAAGAAGGAAAAAACATAGTTATAGAAAAGAACCCCTATTAATCATATTCCACGCACCACTAAATATATCACTAGGTATCATGGATAGGCAAAGAAATCGGGTGAAAAAGAAGTAATCATGTATATGTGACAATGAGATAGGAAACATAAGAACATTAAGTGTAAATAAACTAGTTGTAGCATTGTTGGCTTCAATCCTCTCCAATGATAATGTGATTTAGAACCCAACATAAAAGAAGATAACTTATTGCAGTTTGCTAGAGCTTGACCCAGTATCAGAGATACAACGTGCTGCCACACTACTTTGGTGAGGAGTACAACTACATGTACTAGCTTAGACACAACAATGGCCTTAAATCTACTCCACCTTATGGAAAAATGATAATGTGGCAAGATAAACAGAAAACTCACCTCATAATGCTAGGTTTGAGAGAAAAGTGTTTCCACCATTCGATCACAGGGATGAATTTCAACCCTTCGATAACTATGGTACTGGTATCCACATGGGAATCGGATGAAGAAAGAATATGCCGTGAAATCTAGGTAGGTCTCCAAGCCTAAGAAATTAGCTATTGAATCAAGGAGTTCCACCTATGTTCCACTATGGAGGATGCAGGGTGTGAACTTTCCTATTTACACTAAACTTACCTCAAGGGTTGAATGATGTTCCCCTCAAAAGCATTTGTAGGATGATTATTCAACTAAGGAAGGGTTAATTATTGTGTTTCTATTTTACTCCAACCACTATAGTATAGTGGTATATTGTTATAAGTGGATACAGGAAACATATATAGGTTAAACCAATAGATTTATAATGATATCGATCAGAAGAAAGAAAAAAAACAAATTTACTAGAACTTCATTGGTAGCCACCCATAAATGTTATTACCTATTCATAAGGAAATTTAATGCACAAGTCATGAAGGATCCATAAAGAACCCAAAAATAGTATTTATAAAAAAAATAGAACGTATTTTGTGTCGCAATCCCTCTCTCTAATCATCCTATTTCTCTTTTATCTTGTTCACTCACATTTTTGGCTTATAAAATAAATACAAAAGAGAATTTTGAACTAGAATTAGTTCAAATCCACAATCTTCTCAACAAATCCTATTTCTAGATCATTAGATCCACAAAATCTTCTCATCAGTCCAACAAACCATAAAATATTTCTAAATTCTCCCAAATGCTCTTGATATCTCTCTTTAAGAAGATCTGATTACATCAATCCTCACTTTAAATCATTTATATACAATTACTCTAGAAAATTAAGGAATTAAATTAAGCAATTTCATTAATTTCGGGAACCAATTCCCTGAGTAAATAAAAACCCCTAGGTCTAGTCAAAAAACATTTTGACATGGATGTTTGAATGCTTCTACATCAAACTCCCAAGGTGATAAATATTCATGGTCTCCTTGCCATGTGTTGATGTAGCGTATCTTCCTGGATCCTAAACATTGTTTTGCAACTGATAATTTTCTTTCTTATGTTGTTTCTCTGCTACCATCTTCTCCATTCCTCTAGGATTCCAAACTTTGTTTTGTAGTTCTCCTTCCTTTCTAATGTAGTCTCACTCAACCATATACAATATGTTTTCCTTTATTCCTTTCTTCCCTGAATACATCATATGTTGGGGCTTCATCAAAATCAACTTCCTCATTTCCTCTATTTCTAGATCCAACTTATCCTCTCGATGACACAAATATTTGGTCTCTTGCTGGAATTTCTTCTTGTCCTCCATTGACATATCAATATACCAATTTCTTGGAGTTGTTTCCACTAATGTCTACTATAAATTTCCATCATTATTTTCCATTTGTTTTTTCAACTCTTCCATAGAAAACATGACGTCGCCTTTATTTGGACTACTGCAATCTACTATTGTTGCATTCTCCAACCAGTCTTCTAAAAATATTAATTCAGCTACAATGTTTCCATGCTTACTCCTATACAATCATGTAGGTCCTCTTCTTTTACTTCATTAATTGAATTATTTACAAGCCATCTCCCTATTTATTGCACATCTTCATTACCATCAAACACAAGAAGTTTGTCAGTTTTAAAAATGTAAGACTCTGAAGTCCCTTTTGTTTCCTCTAGCATCCTTCCCTCATGCAGTAATAAAACTTCAAAGTTGCCCATCAAATTTTTTTCTTCCATAGTAACAACTTTTTTCTCATCATCCCTAGTATCTACACACGTGTGCTCCTTATTCTCAAGTTGTTCCTTCATATCTTCATTTTGACTAAATTCCAAAGACAATTCTATCTTCTTCTTAACATGTTAAATAATATCTAATCACTATTTCGTTAAATTATGAAACTAGTGTCAACTTCCACTTTGTATAGATCATTTGATCAAGATGATGACTTCATTGAAATCCTCTTTTCGAGAGGATCAAAATCAACCTAAATATCATCAAATTTGGACAAGGGAAAGTGTACTTATGAATAAAATCCCATATATGAACATTTGGACAAGTCAAACCTTTATGGTAAATTTGTCATCCTTGGAATCCTATAAATACTAGTGACATCGATCTAATTTGCACATCACTGAGCATCTTCTTCTTCTATTCTTTATTGATTGGTTCACACAAGTCTAAGGCTGGGATGACAAAATAAGTTTGCAATGGTTAAAAATTATAGGGTCAGAGGCTCGCATCTATTTTAAGGCTTTCGGTTACAGTTGTTGGCTTGTCATAGGAAAAAATGGCCATAGTCATTAGCTTGTAGGATCAAGGGAGCTATTAGAAGCCTTCATTTGGAGCTACTAGAAGCCTTAATTTTATCACACAACTCCTCCCCCATGTGATAAATAATTTTGATTGAAATTTGACCATTGAACAAAGTTGACTACAATTGACTGCAAATAGGAAAAGTTGTCTCTGTTATATTTTGATGTTGGTATTTCTAAATGTTCCTAGGTTGTTTTGTGGATGATACTTTATTGGTCTCATTGTACTATGTGCTAAACATTTTATGGAAATCTAATAGAATAATATTTTCAAATGGTTTTCCCCCTGGTGAGGTTTTTCCCTAGTCTTTAACCGAACTTGGTGTCTCTTGTTGATGTGTTGATTGTCTCATTTGTCATTGAATTTATAGCTCTATTTTTAATTACTATTGAAGTTTGGAAATACTAATTATTATTAGAAATATTGGTAATTGAAGTATTTAATTAGGCTAAAGTAATTAATATAACATAGAAAAATCTAAAAATTTGACATGTTATTCCTCTCTTCACAAAAAAAATCAATATCCTACCCTTCATTTGAAATAATCCATCTATTCACATACCAATGGTTAAAATTTAAATAAATATGACCATTATCTTCTATCAACATTTCAACCATCTCCAAAAAAATTGTGATATTCTCAAAATATCTCATCTCAACATCTTCATCACTATCATCCTCACATAGGATTGATCGATGTTCTGGTGCGAAAATGTATTATGTCTCTTCCTCATATTCATATTCTCTAATCATCCTCAACCATTTTTCAATCATATGCCTCATCCACTTTCTCTAATTTCTTACATGCAATTTCTTGACTGCCTATTTAACTGGTTTTCCAACATATACTCTCTCTCTCAATCCCTTCTACAACTACTTCATCTCTTTATGTAGTTTCTAGTTCAATTGGTTGAGTTCCTCCTTTCAAAACAACTTCTCAGCTTTGCTAATGGTCATAACATTCCGACTTAATTCAATGTAAAGCATCTCTCCCACTTGTCTATCGAAATTGATTTTATCTGGTAGAGTGACACTAGTTATGTCAAGGGACATGTTGGTTTCTAAATTTTTCCACTTTTTCCTCCCTTTTATCCCTTTCCTATACTCATTTCATGTCCTTGTTGGTTGATTTGTATTCTAAACAACAAAGTTACACCTATTGTCATGTCTTTGTGAATTGTTAATTAATGAAGCGTAGTTGGGGAATTCTTGCCTAAAGTGACTTGCTAACTTATGTTTCTGTGCATATTTGGAGGAATGATGATCAAAAGCATGATTCAACATATGATGACTATCGAGCTAGCAACGCTATTTTTGGATATCAACTGTAACAATGGTTCAACTTATCAACCAACTCAAGTGCTATCTTTGTATTATGTTATATTTGAAGAATACCTATGTATTTCCAGGCAAACAACTATTGTAATATTATGAAATATTAGTTGTTAATGAAATGTATAATTAGTGATTATGGGGTTGGGAAAGCCATCACTACAAGATATACGAGATTTCTGAATTGTAACAACAGACCTCTGTAATGATATTTTGATTAATACAATTGCTGATATTTTGAGTATTTTATAGTTGATATTACCATAGCCTTGATCAGGGAGTTGGGCCCACTCTCCTAATGAGGTGTTATTGGAATATATGTGTGCATATGTTTATTTTCTATTGTGATACCTCTTTGTTGCGTAATGATTTCAGTGTGTTGTTGTGAGTTTTAACATGTTGTTACTCTGATTTTTGTTATAGTTATAACTTGTTGTTACATGTTGTTATGTTATGATTAAATTTTAAATGTTGGGTAGGGAAACTGTGGCCTACATATACCTTGCATGATAGCCTTGAAATAATTAGTCGAGCGTTGGGTTGACAATTAATGTGGAATTGGGTGAATTGCATGATTAATATATGAACACTATCATTTTTGTGTTATTTTCAAGGAAGGATATCGAAGGCACAAAAGTACGACTAGTATTCACCATAGGACTGCTCTCTCGTCGAGGAGGGGAATTTTTTCACCTTGCCCTAGGTCCTGAGCATTGGATTATTTTGTTCCTTTCATGGGAACCACTCTCTCATCCTGGGAAGGGAAGTTTTTTTTTCACCCTGTTTTAGGTCCCAAGCCTACAATTTTGTGGTTGGTTTATTTTACTATTTTGCTTTATTTTTAGGGGCCACTCTCTCATCCCAGGGAGTGAATTTTTCACCCTACTATAGGTCCTGAGAATCAGATTATTTTGTTTCTTCCATATGAACCACTCTCTCATCCTGGGAAGGGAAGTTTTTTTCACCCTGTTTTAGGTCCCGAGCTTACGATTTTTTGGTTGGTTTGTTTTAATTCTTTTTCTTTCTTTTTAGGGGCCAATCTCTTGTCCTAGGGAGTGAATTTTTCACCCTTCTCCAGGTCCTGAGCTTTCAATTTGCTTGAATCTTTTCCTTTTATTTTATGATTGCATGAACATAGATTCAAATAAAAGGGGTAGAGGATAACCCCCAGAAAGAGGAAGGAAAGATCTAGGCAGAGTTACCTATATCCAAGATATCATTACAAAAGCTAAATGAGGAGCATCATCACAAGTTTCTAATAGGGTGAGATCTCATACGAGATCTGGAGGGAAGTCAGTTTCACAACCAGAACCTCCCCCAATAATAGAAGCACAATTCATGGAATAAGAAATAGCAAGAAGAGGATCTGGAGAACTGAAAATTATGCATTAAAAAGAAGAATAAGACTCGAGGGAATTCACCACATAATTTGATCTAGGAAGTGTTGTTAAACAAACTCAACTACACATTATAGAACAACCAAAATGTGTTGAGATTCCAAGTGAATATGGGAAGATATTCATGGCTCCTCCAACTTCTTCGATCGAATTCCCAATTAGAGATATCATGGGTGATGTGCCTATGAAGCCTTTTCATTTGACAACATTACCTAAATTGCATGGTCTTTTTTTTTAATATCAGGACACATTCCTGTTTGAATTTGATGTTGTCTGTCAAGGGTATGACTATATTATGATGCCCAAAAATTGAAGATATTCCCCCCCACTTTGAAGCGAACAACTTTAAGATGGCTCATGGGGTTAGCGTGGAAATCTATTACTGCATGGGATGATATGAAGATGGTTTTCCTCGAAAAGTATCAAGACTACTGAAAATTCCGAGATGTTAAGGAAGAAATCTTTAAGATTATGTAGAAAGAGGATGAGAACATGGAAGACTTTATGGAACGTTTCAAATACAATTTGTAGATATTAGGCCATCGTGATCTAGATAAGGACACCTTGAAGATATTTTTTCTCCGGGCACTAAGGGAGGAATCTTTGGAAATTTTGAACATAGTAGGAAAGGGAGATATATCAAAGAAAGAATTCAACACCATATATGAATTGTGCATTAAGTGTTCACATGGAGCTGCGAGGAATAGACAAGGGATCTAAACCCTTAACATATCCAGTGGTGGAGTTACAAAAGCATAAATTGGAAACTTGATGGACACGTTGAGGACTAATATATTGAGAACATTGTCCTCATAGTTGGACGTTTTACATGCGAAACATAAGCAAATGGAAGTAGAGAAAGTTATGTCAATTTTATTCCCTGAAGGCAGGAAGAAGCACCCTCTGAATGAATGTCCACTGAATACTGTTGAGACTTGTGAAATATTTGAATAAATTCATTCCAATAGCACATGTCCATCTCTTCTTCAGTTGAAAGAAGGTTTTTGGGGAGAAAATGAAGAGGTAGATTAGTTGTACTTCATAGGATCCAGAAAACCATGGCAACCAAGGACAAAAAACATGAATCAAGGTATTCCTCAAGACCCTTCTTAGTATTTTAATAATTTAAATTTTGGGCCTCAGTATGTACCTTTTTCACCTTCATGGCCGTAGTCCTATCAATATCCAATGTCATTGAAACCATGGTTCCCTTGGTCTCGTCCAACTCCTTCATGGTCCCAGAATTGGCATGGACCTCCTCCTCCTTTAGGAAAATTCTCCCAGCCTATGCCACAACAATAGTTACAGCTTCCCTCTAATGCCTCCACTAGTAATCCTCCTCTTCGTCCATAACTGCCTGTTCAATCCAACCCAAGTCCAAACAATAGGGGGATCAACAAGTGAGACACTCAATGTTCCTACATATAGTATTTCCATTGCAGAATGTAATGAATTAAACCTTTGGCCTGGTTGTGTGGTAAATACTCACACTTCACCAATAATTGTTGAACATACTGATGATGAAGTCTCAGAAATAGAACCTAGGAATTCTATTGGAACAACTGGGGATGAGTCAACACAAACTCCTATGGAACAACAACCCCCATCTCAAACAATTGTTACTAGAGGATGTCAGACTGATCCACCTTATCTTGAGAGAATATCCCTGAGAAAATAGATTCCTTGTCCTGAATTTGAATTTTTAAGGGAATTGCAAAATTTATTTGTCAAAATCCTCTTACTTCAAGCTATGAAGGATGTATCTATTTATGGCAAAATAATCAAAGAATATTTTTGGCAAGAAAACCAAAGGATCCACTCACTATTCACATTATGGGAAAACTATCAGATATAATTTTGGGGAAGTCTACACCCATCAAGTACAAGGATCCAAGAACCCAATCCTTATAGTACGGATTAATGCGGTTGATATCCCAAATGTGTTGGTAGACTTGGGGGGAATAATTAATGTCATAACTTCTGCAACTGTGCTTACCTTGGGCCTGTGAAACCTTAGACCAACTCCCACCATCCTAGAATTGGCAAATCGGTCTACTATAAGACTGGTAGGGAAGTTGGAAGATATAACCATTTCAGTAGATTCACTGCAGTACCTTGTCAATCTATTGGTACTATATACCCAATCCCCAACCGGTGGGCATCCTTTGATTTTAGGAAGACCTTGGCTTGTGATCATAGACACTTACATTGGGAGTTGGTCAGGAAATATGGTAATATCAAATGGGGAAGTTACAAAGAATCTTATCCTTTATCCCCCTGCATAATCGAGTTCATCAGATGAACTAGGATTTAACTTAATACAAAAATCTCTATGTGCAAAAAGGCTCAAACCTGGAAATTAAGAAATTATACTAATTCTTACTATTAGTGAGTCCCTTTGTTCTAAGGATGAAATGAAAGATGATGCCATTAGTACCTTTATCAGTAGCCCAAACTTTGTTTCTGATTCAACACACCAACTATTAGAATTTTTTATGAGTTGCAATGTTCAAGAAGCCATTAAACCAGAGACTGAAGTTGAAAACGTTCCTGCAACTATACCATGTAACATTATTCTTATATAAATTGAATGAGGGAAGACATTGAATGTTAATACTAACCTTTCACCTTCCTAGTTTGAACGGTTACTGAAAGTAGTTCGAGAATAAAAAGAATCCTTCACCTGGGAATATACAGATGTGAAAAGAATCCCTGTTGAATTATGTACTCATCACCTATACATTAAAGAAGGATGTTGACCTATTAGGAAACCATGGAGAAGAATGAATCTTTCATTAAAGAACATTGCCAAAGACAAAATACAAAAACTGTTAGATGTGGGATTTGTTTACCCAATCTCAGATAGTCAATGAGTATCCCCACTAGTCATTGTTCCAAAAAATAATGGCAAGTGGAAGATTTATGTTGATTATAGGGAATTAAATAAAGAAACTTAAAAGGATCATTTTCCCTTCCATTTAATTGACTAGGTCCTTGATACATTAGCCAGAAATAAGCTCTTCTCTTTTCTAGACAGATTTAGTGGGTACAACCAGATCCAAATAGCTCATGGGGATCAAAATAAAACTACCTCACATGCCCTTGGGAAACCTTTACATACCGAGTCCTCCCATTTTGTCTTTGTAATGCACCTGCTACCTTTTAAATGGCAATATTATGAATTTTTTCTGACTTAGTCAATGATAGTGTTGAAATCTACATGGATGACTTCATGCCATATGGGGATTGTTTTTAAGAAGGTTTGGAAAACTTAGAGAATGTACTTAAAAGATGTAAGAAAACACATGTTTCTCTTATTACAATAAAATTTCATATGATGATGAAAGAAGGAATAGTATTGGGACATCTTCTTTCAATTGCAAGAACTCATGTTGATCCTGCTAAGGTAGAGGTAATATTAAATTTTCCTACACCTAAGACACCAACACAGGTGTGTAGTTTCATCAGTTATGCTAGCTATTATAGATGTTTTATAGAAAAAAAATCTAAGATAGAATTTCCACTTTTTCAATTGTTACCTAAGGATGCAGATTTTGTGTGGACAAATGAATGTGAAATAACCTTTGTGAAAATCAAAGAACTAGTTTGCAAAGCTCTGATATTGCATGGTCCTGACTGGAAGATCTCATTTCATATCTCTACAAATGCTTCTCACACAGCAGGAGGGATGGTCCTGGGACAATAGAAGGACAAGAAACCATACGCGATTTATTACATCAGCAAGAATCTGACTCCTCCTAAACTGAACTATACAATAACTAAAAAATACCTTTTGGCTATTATTTTTGTTATTGATAAGTTTTGGCATTACAATACAAGGTATCCCACTTTCATCCACACTGATTATACAACCATTAGCTATATGATGAATAAACCAATAATTCTTGGTTGTATTACAACATGGTTATTTTTAATTCAAGAATTTGACATTACCATTGTAGGTAAGCCAGGGAAATATAATGTAGCTATAGATTTCCTGCCTAGGTTGGGTCCTAGTGATGAAGGTGCACCGTAAAGGATATTTTTCCATATGAACATGTTTTTTCAATTTCTCCTCACACTTCATGGTATGAAGATATTGCTAACTATCTTGCTACAAGAAAAGTACCTCAACACTTACCATACATAGAGCAGCAATGGATTATCCATCATAGTGCCTTTTATTCGTGGATTGAGGGATAATTCTTTTATGTAGGATATAAAAACCAATCTAGTGTTGCATAGGTGAATATGACATCTATAATGTCATGAAATCTGCTCAGGATGGCCCCCATGGATGGAATTTTGGAGATAAGGGGATAGGTCATACATTGTTACATATGGGGTACTATTGGCCCTCTATTTCTTGTGATGCAATGAAATATGTCTGAGGGTGTGATAGATTCCAGTGGATGGGAAATCCTTGTTGGTGGGATGAGATGTTGTTACAACCTCAGCTAGTTCTTTAGCCCTTCAATAAATGGCCTATTGATTTGTGGGGCCATTCAATCCATCTTGTCATCACAAAGTCCACATTTTGTTCTACACAGATTATGTAAAAAAGTGGGTAGAGGCCAAGGCTATTGTGAAAGCAATAGAATAGGTTGTCTCAGATTTCTTATTCGAAGAAATTTTTTCTTAGTATGGAGCTCCTAGAGAGATAGTTTTAGATAGAGGGGCGCAGTTCACATCACATCTGATAGTAGGACTTATGAAGAAGTATGGAATCAAACACAAGGTTACATATCCATATGATTCATCCTCAATTGAATGGTCAAGTCAAGAGTACAAATAAAGTGTTGAAGAATATCCTTATGAAGACTATAACAAACCATCACTGAAACTTGGTCGAAAATCTTCCTGAGGCACTTTGGGTGTATAGAACAACATGGCGAACACAACATGGTTTTCACCATACAAGCTTGTCTATGGGAAATCCCCTTTGTTTCCGATGGAATTTGAAATTAAGACACTGAGGATTTCCCTTGAAGTAGGTTTGGATATTTAAAAAGCCCAGAAACACTAACTATAATAGTTAAATGAGTTTGATGAAATTCATTTTGTAGTTTTCCAGAACACTAATGCAATTCAATAACAACAAACTTAATGGCATGATAAATTTATCAATAAAAAGGTTTCTCAAAAAGGAGATTGGGCGTAGCTCTATGAATCTTGTTTCAAATATTTTATAGGAGAAATCTGCTCTAGATGGATGGGACCATATGAAGTTGACATTGTGTTTGATAATGGGATTGGTAAACTAATAACAATTGATGAGGCACATACTCCCCTGATTGTAAATACACATTCCCTTAGGTTGTATCACTATCTAGTTCCCAAAGAATCCTTTATTAAACATCTCTCTAATAATTTTGGTTTTGAAATTGTTAGTGCAGATAACTCTTCCTCTGCACTTCTTTCTTAGTTAAAAAGAAAAAATACATATATATACAATAAAATGTTGTTACTACGCTATAATTATTTTTCTTGCATGTCCTTTGTTGGTGTTGCTACTCCACTGGTGTTGTTACTCCTTTGGTGTTGTTACTCTGTGGATGATGATTACATCTAAGTACTTCAATAGTTCAGTTACTCCTCTGGTGTTGTTACTCCTCAAGTGATATTACTCCATTCGTCATGATTTTGGTTAATTACATTAGTTATGTTACTCCTCATGATTGTATTGAATTATGGTCCTTCCCAATGCGTTTTAATAATTTCCATTATTGACCATAATCCACCATGGATTTTTCCCATAATATCTGCCTAGATTTCCCTTTCATCACATCCTTTACAACCACAACCCCTGTCATCGCAGCTTTACCATATAACACTCTCCTCAACAGTTTTGCTGCTACTTTGAGTGCTGCTATATAGAAACTTGCATAATGGGTGAGCAAGCTAATAGGCATGAACTAGAAGACACAATGCAGGTCCAACGCCATATAGATGCCTCGCAAGTTTTTTAAAATGCGGGATGCCATATCT
The DNA here is from genome assembly GCA_031772625.1 of Pinus tabuliformis. NCBI lineage: Eukaryota > Viridiplantae > Streptophyta > Pinopsida > Pinales > Pinaceae > Pinus > Pinus tabuliformis. Next base: position 522,900,415 of record CM062808.1, read on the forward strand.
ATTTTGAGAGATTGGAGGGATTTGATGAAGCCATTACAGTCGAACTCGCATTAAACTTGGAAAAGAATTATTCTAGAGTCCATGGGCTAGACATTCCTTTCACAAAGGAAATTATCTCGACTTTCAATAGGTTTCTGTAAGGATGGCATAAATGGTTTGCCTGAAAATTGACATTACCAAAATTTCCAAAATTATTCTTGCAGGCAAAAGAAACTGTGGTTCAAAAGGGAAGGGGATATGATCAGAAATACTTCCCACATCCATGGGCCAAGGTCGTGTACTTTGCGCTGTGATACATTACTTGTAAAGGTTGGCTCACTACCTTATTCAAATACCATTTAAAACATCTTGCATACCTTCGGTTCCATCATGTTCATTCTCTGAATATGCCATATTACTTATGTAATAAGCTTCAATTAATGGAATGATATTCTCATCGGTCACATCAACCATTGGTGGTTCTCACAAACCATGAGCTTGTCATGGTGCTAGTGGCACATGCCTTGTCACAGACTTTTGTGGCTTAGCCACAATTCACTGAATTAGTAGAAGAGGAACTTGCAACCATGATGCTGGCAAGAGAGGAGAAGGAATTAGTGGAAGAGGAATAAGTCACAGATAACACTAATTCACAAGAACCAGCTTTGGCTCCTGAGCAATTGAAAGAGATGGTGATGAAGTAGGCTATAACAGAATCACCAGTGGAGGAAGGGGTTGTAGATGGTTCTGTTACATGAAGACCAACATCGACTGCTAACCTAGAAGTAGAAGGAATGGAGGTAGAAGGGGGTGCAAGCGACACTACTACACAAGAGCTAATGTTGACTATGGACCTCAAAGCAGGAGCAATGTAAGTGTAAGGAAGTGCAGTCGATGTTGTTACACAAGAACCATCGTCGACCGCAAAACTGATGGAAGAATTTTTGGCAGTGGAAGAAATTGTAGGCAATTCTATTACACAATAACCAACGTGATCTGCCAATGTGATGGAGAAACTTATGGAAGAAGTGGAAGTCATAGTCAACATTGTTACACAAGAACCAACATTGACTACCAAGCAAGCGACCAAAATGGAAAAATAGATGCCAGAAGAAGAAAAGGAGAAGGAAAGTGTAGAAAATCCAGGGGAAGTGTTACACAGTAATTTATCACTGCCTTCCTGTCAGTCACCCTGCTGTGTCCAGAATTCACAATCACTAAGTGCTTGCTCCCTGAACTGGCTTAAAAACCCATTTCTCCAATGTTTTGTTCATCAGCGCGTCTGTTCTTAAAATAACCGCGATGACAGGCGCCTTCCAGTGTATGCTGTGCGCTGCCAGCGCGGAAGAACATCACTTTGCGCTGCCTTTGCCGTGTGCTTCCGCGCTGACATGACTTCCTCAGTTATCGAGATGCGCCGACAGCGCGACAGTTTCCTTATAATCCGCACTGATCCAGTTTAGGCGAATTTGTTCAAACAACCTGCCTTCCAGATCCCTCCAGGCTTGGTTGTTAGCTTTGTGACTGTCGACTCCCTTCTATGGCATGTCTGTTCGACCCTTTCCAACAACTTCCCTTGAAGATAAGCTCATTCTTCCACCCTTTTAGGAGACTCCTTCTCCTATATAAACTCTCACCATTACCATGAGCAGCTAGTTAGACTTAGCTTAGACTTAGCTTGGATTGTATAGAGCTTGTAGTGCTCAGATTGCTGCTATAGGTGTGGTGTGCTAGAGGTGGAAGTGATTGATTGCTTAGGGAAGGTTGTTTGTGACTTTTGTGTGAGAGAGAGAGTTGTTTGTCTTGGGAGAATCATCCTCAAAAGTGAATGCTTGAGATACATGCTGACTGGCCCCTCCTGAGAAGGTTACCGACGTCAGAACATTTGGTTGTACTCTTCTCTATTCTGATTAATAATAGATGACTGCTATTATTGTTCCATTCTCACTTGTTTATGCAATGGTTAAACGTGAATTACGTCTTTTCTGACTGATGTATGGTTGCTTTTATTAGATTTCACGCTTGCGTTTGTTTCCTCTTCATGTGTGCAGGTATCTATTCGCGGGGATCGCGGAGGATTGTGACCAGCTGAAACGAAGGAGCGAAGACAACATCCCTTCGTCAAACGACAGCGCGGGAATCCAAGTAGGTGCTCTTTACCTCTTGTTTAATTGCGATTAGGAACATGCGTGGCAGCATTGTGTGATTGTTGCTAGACCCTTGCTGGGCTAGTAGGGATCGCCTCTATCCGTAGAGGGGATTTACCTCTCCAACAATTTGGCGACTCCTCTGGGGATCAACCTTTTTTGTCTCTTGAGTCCACTTTTGTGTTTGGCTTTGATTGACCTCTTTCCGAGTTTTTGGGATTGTCTTTGTTGCTCATGAGCTTGCTGGGTGTTTCTGGGAAACATTTTTATTGTTGAAAAGCTCCTGCTTTTGGTTTTGGAAGTTTTTATTTTGGCTTTCCTTGTTTTTTGCTCTCAGCGCGTTTTAATTCCGAACAGTCGCGCTGACATCGCGACCCTGTTCTTTGGTTTTCTCTTCATCGTGCCAGTACGTCTAACAGTCGCGCTGACCTCGTTTTCAACGGCAGCGCTCTTTATTCGTGTCCTTCCGCGCTGACATCGCGCCCTCACTTCTTTGTGGTTTCTGTCATCGCGTCTGTGTGCTTTATTTCCGCGCTGACCTCGTTTTTCTGAGACAACGCGCTTTATCCGTGTCCTTCCGCGCTGACGTTGCAAAGTTGCTACAGGCCTCCCCCTGTCAGCGCCGAGTTGCTGAAGGCTACCCGTGCTGAGCCTGAAAAATTCATTTTTGACCAAATTGGCCTCCTAAACCTTTTGCTGTGACTTTCCCTTCTTCTCTCCACCTGTCTAATGACTTGTTTTTCACTGTCTGAACTTTGAACTGCTTGATTACGGAGCTTGGCTTCATAAGGTTTCGTTTTTGCTCAGTTATTGAGTTTGCAAATACCTTCCCTTCTTTTGCTTTCGCTGCTTGGTTCGTGCTTCCATCCTTACTTTTGCAACTGCTGGATTGTGTTGAGTCTCTAATTGACTGGTCGTGACTCTCATCCGTCGGGTGTTTGCTTTTCTCTATTGATTTCGCACTCTAGCCCTAGGACATCTAGAGGCCGTGTGTGTGTGTCAAGCCTACCGTAGGATTTCTGTTTGTTTGCTTGACCAGCTAGTTCTAGACTTGTTTTCGCATTTGTTCAGTGATTGTTAGAGTGTTTTGGATTGTGTTTCCAAGTGGTCTCTTTTCGCTTCCTCCTCGCTTGCAATCCTTGCTTGTCTTGCGGAGCTTAGATTACATAGCTCGTGCATTACTTTGCTTCTTTTGATTTGGAAACTTTGGTTGAGTGTTTCGGGAACTTTGTGTGCTCTCATTAAGTAGTTTACTTGGTGTTCAGGTTCCTCCAAATTGCTTTAGGTGCTTTATGTCGTTGAAAAGAAATCAAACTAGTGGCTTGCTTTAAAAAATTTGAAAAGGAAAAGAACATTTCGTTGGCTTACATCTTCAAAAGAAAAGTTTCCTTTCCTCGCCTTAGTTGCATTTAGCTGCTTGTTTGTTTGTATTCGTTTGGTTTGATTTAAAATTCTTTGCTCTCTCATAGCTAGAATTCATCGAACAAAACAGAATTCTTTGGCATATAGATTGCATCTAAGTAATTGTGAGCGAACATACGATAGAGCTTGAAATCGAAACTTAATCTCAAGATCAACTGTAAAATGAACCAAATGAATCTAAAAACGCATTGGAACTAAACGCAAATATCTAGAGGTCTAGGTTAGAGACGTGTTCCGGCGTCTTAAAACATAGTCACTGTTGTTTCACATTAGGTTGGGTGATTCCTCCTTCTGTGACTTGATAGTGGTCTAACACGGACTGCGCTCCCACGTACCGTCGCGTATATAGGGAGACCCCACTAGGCTTTTATCCTTTATCCATAGGAAGCCGAGTCGGCTGCCCTACGATTTGCAATGCAGTGAACACAGCATTCACGAAGATTGACCACCCGTACCCTAAAAAGTATTCTGTGGTTTTGCGAAAAGTTTGGCACACCCTCTACCTAGAGTTCCAGAGCAGTCGCTTTTGATCCTTTTCGGACTCCCTAAACGAAAAGGTGCCTGTGAGCGTCTTGTCACTTCGTGCTCATTAAACATTCGAAGGAGACTGGAGTCATCTTTTTGTCCTTTTCTCGACTCCTGAAATATGAAAAGGTCAAGTTTGGTTCTTGCGTCTTAAAATTAATTTGGCCACGATAACATTACCCTTTTTAGATCTTGTGTGCGATAGTTTTGAGTAGAGTTTTATCGGTAGTTTTTCTTTAGGTTTTCTAAGGGGTCTGGTCATCCTGGCTGACCCATCAGCCCCAGGTCTAAGTGATCAAGGCTCTCCGTCCTCTGTTGCTCCCGAGGTACCAGTTGTAAGCGGTACTCTTCCCGTTGTTCCGAGTATCTAGCCCATCAACGTGCGTGCCCCAGGCAACCTAGATTACATAGAGGATTGGAATCCCATCTGGGAGCCGGATCATACCCCCCGTACCCCTCGTACCCCTCTCGGTATGTCATCTCCAATGGATGAGACAGCTTCCAGTACCGGTGAGACACCCGTGGTCACAGACATCGAGACCCCGATCCCGGCTTCCTCTCCCCTCCCTTCACGATATCAATCAGTGAGGGATACGTATGCCGCTAGAATGACTTCTACAACTATATGGGATCCTAATCTCGCTGCCTCCATCAGACCTTTTGTTTCACAGCCCCTTCTTACACCCATTACGACAGGGCTTAACACGCCCGTCACCTCAGTTCCCACTCAACCTACTGTCTGTATAGCGCATTCGACTCCAGTCGTCAGTGCTGTACCGGTTTTCTCGTCTGAAAATCCTCAAGCTGGTTCTTTTGTTGGTGGAATTCCAGGATCAGGACCGTATGATGCTTATGGGGAACCTATAACGGACCCGGATTACGAAGGTCCTTTCTTCTACTATGATGAAAATGGTGAGTTTCTTGAGAGCATCCCAGGCCTCCCTCATCGCCCTTTTGAAGAAAACGAGGAACCCTTGAATGTCATGTACGATAACTCTGCTGTGTTCTATGGAAACCGAGATCCTCCCAGGCAGCCCATAGGACCAACCAACCAAGGCCCGCCATTCCACGTGCAAACCCCCCAGGGGCAACCACTGTATGGCCCGCCCGACCCAGGACAATCTGGGCACCCACAAGGTCAACCTTACCAGGAACAACCTATGGGCGTTGGAGGTCCGCCATATCCATATCAAAATCAACCTACTGGGCAAATAGAACAACCGTCTTTTCAACAAGACCAACTTGGTTTCCAGCAAGGGTACCCCTCTGGACAAACTGGCTCAGTTTACAATCCTCCAAATCAACCAGCCGTCCAGCAAGGGTATCCTCTTGGGCAGGCTGGACAACCCTATGTTCAACAGGGCCAACCTACCCCTCAAATCACGAATCCTTCTGGGCGTGGGGGAAAACCTGCTATACAGCAAGGCCAACCCTCCGCTCAGCCCATACACCAAGGAGGGCAGCCTGCCATACAGCAAGCCCAACCCTCTTCCCAATTTGGTCACGCTGGGGGACAAACGGGCCAACCGACTATACAGCCAAATCAACCCGTTGTCCACCCTCATCGTCAACCTAGACAAGCTAGCCAACCTCAGCGTCAACCAGCTATCCAGCCAATTCGACCACCCGTTCCGCAAAGACAACCCTTGGCGGCACATGGACAACCTGGCGCCCAGCAAGGCTATCCTGCTGGCCAACCAGGTCCATCTCGAATCCGACCAAGTCAACCTTCGGGACACATGGTTCAACCCCAGCCGGGTCAAGGACACTACTCTAGGCCTCAAACTCAAACAGGTTATCAACCCGCGTACCAAACGCAGCCTGCCTACCAGGCTCCGTATGGGACCCAGCAGTCATATGGCTACCAGCAATCCCAGGGGCAAAATCAGTACGCTCCTTATCAAAATTATCAGCAACCACAGGTCACTCCTTATCAAAATTATCAATACGGTCAACCTGTCGGGCAAACTGCTAATCCATGGGGAGCTGGGGGGCAGACACAGGGACAGTCGTCCACATATGGACAAAACTCCCACGGACAAACTCCCTATGCGCCAGGTCCTTTTGGGCCAGGTCCATCGGGACAAAATTCCTACGCGCCAGGTCCTTTTGGGTCCGGCCCGTCCGGACAAAGTTCGTGGGGGCAACCCCAATCTGGGTGGAACCCTAATATCGCCTCGAATCCTCAGCCACAGATGTCCTTCAACCCGCAGCTGCCATTTTTGGCTACGTTGGAATTACCCGATGTGTCCAAGTTAACAAACGATCCTATTTTGCATAACTCATATTGGCCACCGGTTCCGACCAAGATACCAGGTGACTGTCCAAAGTTCGACGGCAAAGCTGGAGAGGATCCTCAGGCCCATGTAATAACTTATCACCTTTGGTGTTCATCTAACTCATGGCTTGATGATTCTATCCGACTTCGCCTCTTCCAGAGGACTCTCACTGGTTCAGCTGCAAAATGGTACATCGAACTCAACCGCGGCATGTTTTCAGACTTTAACTCGTTGGCTATGGCCTTTTTAACTCATTTTCAGTTACCCATTCGGTATGAGACTGGGACCCATTTACTCACGTCTCTGAAGCAGGATACGGCGATGCACATCTCCGATCATATACATGAATGGAGAAGGCGCCGTCGTTTGATTAAATTTTGGATTCCCGATCAACTCCTGACCGACTGGTTTACCACGTCCTTTATCCCTAAAATTGCCAAAGATATTGCAATGGGGGCGTGTGTAACTGAGGAGCAAGCAATCGCGCAAGCTCAATACCTTGACTTAGTGTATTCTAAGTCAGGTACTTTGTATGAGTATTTTCCAGATGCCCCGAGGCACGGACAAACCAAAGCTCCACCAAAGCCTTCTGTTGATGGGGTTATTGGCTCCGTGAATTCATCAAGTAAGAAATCGACCGTGAACCCTGGGAAGCAGAAACAAAACGCCTCTAATGAGAATGCTTCTCAGTGCCAATCTATTCCTGGGAATACCTCCGAGGTAAATGCCGTTCAGTCCACCGCGGCAGACAAATCCTCAAAAGGCAAAAAGAAAGGAAAGGCCAAAGAAAAATCCGGACAACCTAAGCAGAACCCTCCTAAACCTCCCTCCGAGGAAGGAGCCAAACGGAAGCCTAAGTATCCTTGTCTCATTTGCGAGGAGGATCACTACACCAAAGATTGCCCCAGGCGGTCCGAGGTTAGTCGGCTTTTGAAAGGTGCTTCAGGGTCCCCTGCCGTGCTTAAAGAGCCTTTCCCATCCCAACAAATGCATCAGGTGGCAGACCCCTCTCAATCCTCTTCCTCGTTCGGTTCTCAAGTATTCATGGCTGGAACCATCCCCATCCATGTCACGACTCGAGCGAAAGATTATCCATCTTCACCCGGGAAAGAGACGGAGGTCCCCTCCAGCGCTCCTACGTCCAGTTCTGGCCCTCTCCACATTGAACGACCCAGCACCGAGACGATCCCCCGACCCCCTCCCAAAGGTGTACTCAGGAAGTCATCTTATAACCCCAATGCTCGTGCTGCCCAGCATTATAGCATTGTCGAGGACCTAGCTCAAGCTCCGTCTGCTATGTCCGCGTTAGAAGTCCTCCAGAGCTACCCCTCCCAGACGAAGTCCCTGCTATCAGTGATTGGTGGCATAGACCCGGCAGATTTGGATTTAATTTCTTTTGATCTCGAAGGTTTCACACAGAGATTGCCTCACCAGGTGGCTTTCCTTATACAAGTTCTCATCAATGGCAAAACGATCCATCGTACCGTCATTGACGAAGGAGCCTCAACCTGCATCATGTCGGTTGCTTGTTGGAAGGCTATTGGTTTGCCTGCTCTGAGCCAGTCTCCCACCACCCTTGAGGCTTTCGATGGAAGAAAATCTCGTCCATATGGTATCCTCCCGCGTTTACCTATATCTTTAGAAGGGAAAACGGTAGAAGTCGAGGTTGAAGTCGTTGACGCTAATCTCACTTACAACCTCCTCCTTGGACGAAGCTGGACTTATGCCATGCAAGCCGTGGCCTCCTCCTTATTCCGTGTCGTTCGTTTCCCCCATCAAGGGAAAATCGTCACGGTGGACCAGCTGTCCTTTTTTGCTTCCTCTTCTGAAGGGAATGTACCATTCGTGGAGCATACCTCCAAATCGCTAGTGAGTGTGGGTGCCGGATTATTTAAAGATCCCTCCTTAATGGGAGTCTTTCCCCTCCCGCCTCCAAATCTCGCCTCCGTTAACATGATCACAGTACGTTCTGATCCATGGGTTCTCCCTCCCTTGAGTCAGGAAGACTCTTGGGGCGAGATGATGCCGTTGAGCCCTGCCGAGCTCAACTACATCGAGATAGTCGCTGCATCGGCTTCACCCCCTGAACTCGCTCTTCCAAGTAGCGTTCCCGATTCATATGACCACTTCCCTTGGTTGGGAGAAAAGGCCACTTCGGATCCCCTGAAGGAATCATTTCCCTCCGACGAGTCTATCATCGAGACTATGTCTCCCGAAGAGCTCCCATGGTCAGATCACCACCATCGCTCTTCGTTTCTCCCTCCTCATTCGGAAATGGCCACATGTCTCGGACGGTTTGCTTCATGTGTCCCATCTATCCCTCTCCAAATGCCTATTCAGTTATATCAAGTGTCTTCGGAAGGAAACATGGGTAACATTACGCAGACTTTGGCTATCGACATCTCTGTTAAAACAGGGGTCGTCGAGAATATTTACATTGGAGTCACATGCACTCCTGAGGAAATTCAACTTTATACAGATCTATTTCGTGAATTCCGTGATGTTTTCGCATGGTCCTACGAGGAAATGCCCGGCATTGACCCCAGTATCGTGGAGCACGAAATCCCTACCTATCCCGGCGCTAAGCCTGTTCGTCAGCGTTTACGCCCAGTGCACCCTCGAAAGGCTGCAGCCATCAAGGCCGAAGTTGAAAAACTCCTTCGAGCTGGTTTCATTTATGCCATTCCTCTTACGGAGTGGGTCTCTAATATAGTCCCTGTGAATAAAAAATAGGGCACTATTCGGGTTTGTGTTGACTACCGCGATATCAATCGCGCCTGTCTAAAATATAACTTTCCTACGCCTTTTATTGATCAGCTTATCGACGATTGCGCAGGAAGCGAAATTTATTCGTTCATGGACGGCTTCTCTGGTTACAACCAGATCAACATAGCCCCCGCAGACCAGCACAAGACCGCTTTCATTTGTCCTTGGGGCACCTTCGCTTACAAGAAGCTACCTTTCGGTCTTAAAAATGTCGGCGCCACTTTCCAGCATGCGATGTCGTATGCTTTTCATGATATCCGACACATCGTACAGCCTTACCTGGATGACCTACCAGCTCATTCAGCTAAACGTCAAGACCATCCATCTCATTTACGCGAAATCTTTCTCCGCTGTCGACACTACCGTATTCGACTCAATCCGCATAAGTGTGTCTTCTGCGTGGAATCTGGCCGACTACTCGGGTTTATCGTCTCCCGGGAGGGCATCCGTCTGGATCCCCTTAAGGTCGAGGCCATCTTGAATATTCCTCCCCCTGCCTCTCTACAGCAGTTACAGAGCTTGCAGGGAAAAGCTAATTTTCTCAGACGATTCATCCCAAATTATGCCGAGGTGGCCAAGGGTTTCACACGATTACTAAAGCGAGACACGCCCTTTCGTTGGGACGCTATCACTCAACAATCTTTTGAGCGTCTTAAAGACCTCCTGGTCTCAGCTCCGCTCCTAAGACCTCCAAATTACCACCGTGACTACACCCTTTACTTGGCCGCTGCCGATACCACCATCGGCATGGTTTTAGTGCAAGACGACGACGATGGCACTGAGCATGTTGTATACTATCTTAGCCGCAACCTTCTGGATACGAAGACTCGCTATGCATATGTCGAGAAGTTGGCATTGGTCGTTGTCTGTGCCGTCCAACGTTTCCGTCATTACATCCTGTTGCGCACAACGACCGTGGTCTCTGATTGCAACCCCATGACCTACATCCTGTCACGTCAGTTGCTGGGGGGCAAATACTCGAAGTGGATCATAATCCTCCAAGAGTTCGACTTGGAATTCACTGCTGCCAAGTCTAAGAAATCACTGGTCTTCGCTGAACTGCTCTGTTCCTTACCATCTCAGTCTACACCATCTCGTTCAGAGGAGCATATTCCGGATGAAACGCTATTTCTCATCAGCACTCTCGACCCGTGGTACGGGGACATTATCGTATATTTACAAACGTCTTCGTTTCGTCCCAACACATCGAAGGATGCTCGACGACGAATTCGTCACCAAGCTCAACCATATCGCATTCTGGGCGACACCCTGTACCGCCTCGGCGTCGATTCTATTCTTCGCCGATGCTTAACCCTCGAGGAGGCTGAGCGAGTCTTGAATGACTGCCACTCCGGCGCTTGTGGCGGCCATATGTCCGGATACGCTACCGCTCAGAAGATTCTCCGCGCTGGTTATTTCTGGCCTTCTATCTTCAAGGATTGCATCCTTGCTGTACGCGCATGCCACGAGTGCCAGGTTTACCACCGGAAAATGCGTGCACCTGTTGCACCACTGCACCCTGTCGTAACCGTAGGTCCATTTGCAAAATGGGGCATCGATTATACGTCCTGTAACCCTCGTTCGGCCGGGGGGCATGGGTACATTATCGTTGCTGTGGATTATTTCACCAAGTGGGCCGAAGCGATGCCTACATTAAACGAAGACGGTCACACAGCGGCGCAGTTTTTATTCAATCATATCATCACTCGTTTCGGAGTCCCTCAGGCTATTGTTACAGATCACGGAAAGCATTTCCGAAATCATATGATGACAGAATTAACGACCCAGCTAGGCTTGCGTCAAGATAGTTCGTCACCGTACTATCCTCAATCTAACGGTCAAGTCGAAGCCGTGAACAAAGTTTTGATCACCATGCTTCAACGCACCGTCAATACACACAAGTCAAACTGGCATCTAATGCTTTTCCCGGCCTTGTGGGCCTACCGGACTTCTGTGAAGGATGCCACCGGTTTCACCCCGTTTCAACTGGTCTATGGACTGGAGGCTACCCTTCCCGTCGAATGCGAGATTCCTTCATTAAAATTAGCTGTCGAGTTGCTTCCCAACACCACTCCGGTGGAGGAACGGCTTCTTTACCTAGAACGGTTAGACGAGACTCGTCGTTTGGCTTCTCTGGCTATCGAAGCACAGAAGAAGAGAGTCAAAGCTCACTTCGATCAGAATATTCATCCTCGTTCCTTTGTTGAGGGAGACTTAGTACTGCTCTACGATCAAGCTAAGGATAAGATGGGAGCAGGAAAACTCGAATCCATGTGGTTAGGTCCCTACATTGTGAAACGAGTTTTACAAAAGGGCGCATATGAGTTGATTGACTATGAAGGAAATCCTCTTGACAAGCCCCGCAATGGGCTGTATCTGAAGAAATACTATGCATAGCTTCTCACATTCACTTTGTATATACGTGTGTTTTTGAGTTTTTAGTGCATGAGTTTCATTTTTCTTTGGTATAAAGACGTGTCTTGCCCCTTATTATGCTTTGTCTTTCCTGCGCAGATGTCCAGTACTCCTTATGTTGGTTTCGCTGATGGTGCCTGCCGTAGCACTTGTAATTTGTCTTCGGCAGCGTGGGTGATCTACGATCCTCACGGAGAGTTGTTAGATCTTCAGGGTGTCTGCCTAGGTCGTACCACTAACAACGTTGCCGAGTACAGCGCTGTAATCGAATTACTTGCTGAAGCAGTTGATCTCGGCATCCGAGAGCTAGTGGTGAACCTGGACTCCCAGCTGGTTGTCCATCAACTCAACGGACGATATTCCGTTAGAGACCAGCGCATATTAAGGTTGTACCTACGTGTAAGATTTTTGGAACGGAATTTTGATTACATTACTTATCAACACATTCCGAGACGATTAAATACGTTGACTGATGCATTGGCAAATCATGTATTAGATAGACATTTGCGTAACAGATAAACATCATACAGGAAAGCATAGATAGCATAGTAAGACCATAAGCATGTGTAAATAAATCATTTCAAGCATAGTTTGCATGTGTGTGCTTTTAATCTTGCATTAAAAAATATAAAATCCGTGGGTCATGTGTCGTGCAAATTCATACATAAGATCACAATTGTACTGAATAAACGCATAACATAAACAACACATCATCATATGTAACAATGACCCATCCAAAAATCGGTATGTATATATATATATATCGTGTGGCGCACTAAGGCGCTCAAAAATACATGTGCATGTCCGAAAATCTCAATACATCTGAGTCATATGTCTCAAAATAGCAGCGGAAATAAAACCTAGACAACTAGTCAGCTGGATGATGCTCTCTGTAGTACACAGCTGCTCGTGCTACCCGCCTCAGAAGACGGTGCACCCTGGGTTCCACCCCCACTGTATTGATCTGATGCTCTAAGGGGACCTCTTCGACCCCCTGGTAGTCAGGCACCCCCTCCAGCAACCCCTCAAGGTTGCGAGCCACAGTCTCCGATGCGTTAACCCCTGGAGGGGCTAAGGCCAAAGCCCTGGCTCCCTGTCCGTCTCTCCGTGCCGTGGCAGCCAGGCCAATCGGTCTAGTAGGCCCCACATCTGCATAACAAGACATTTATTAGGACATGTACATAAAAAATTAAAAAACATTGCAAAACTCAAAGCCAAAGTGTCATACCTGCATCATCCCACTGTTCACCTGGGGGCAGTGCCAAATCAAGGTCATTGCGGAAATCCATACCCGCATATGGCCAATCCTGCACAAAGATCTCCTGCTGATCCAGCCAGTCTCGGAAGAACGCTCCCCAGCTATGTGGCCGGCCGCCACCCCCACGTGGCATGATACGAGCCCATCGTGAGGCCCTCGTCTCCCGAGGATCCCTGGGGGCATCCACGGCCATCGTCTGCAGCTGCATAGCTGGCACTCGCTCCAGAATGAGCGGGACCAGGATCGATCCATAGCCAAACTGCTTTGTCTCCCCGCGACGGCAGTTGCTCAGTTGCCTCTTCATGTTGTTGGCCACTGCCGTGCACCAATCAAACACTGTAGGCTCGAGGCAATCAAGAGCTAGTAGGAGATGAGTCTTTGAAGCCTCATGGTTGGCCATACTACCCGCTGCCCGGGTCACCATGAACAGAATGGTGCGAAGCACTATGTCTCTCACTGTGGGGATTGCTACTTTCCCACTTCGCGTCTTTACAGCCTCCGGGCAGACCCGAGCCATCAGGTCATCTAAAGTGCCGCCGCTAGGTCGCTGCCCCTCCAAGATGGGCCTCGCACCTCGGCGCGACAGCCCAGTCAAGAAAAAGATATCCATACGGTCAAACTCAATATCGTGACCGCGGATGGTGAATTTCATATCCACCGGGTTCCATGCTCTAATCAGTAGCTCAAGAAGATCATGCTGAGCTCTCAGGCGCGGCGTGAGGAAGAATTTCATAAAACCGCAAGCCCGCATGGCATTGCAACAATTCACATCCCCCCAAGCGGCTATATCTTCCACATCGTGAACTCTTTCCTGCCATTGGAAAGCCATGATGTCCTGCACAAGCCATAAAAACAAGTTAGAAGTGCTGGCATTAAAAAATTCACGTTCATTTTTAAAACAAAAAAATTTTTCCGCGCCAGCGCGGCTGTTTTAGAAACAGCCGCGCTGGCCATGGCAGCCCTTCGTTAAATTTCGAGGTCAGCGCGGAAGAACATGGGTTTTCCGCGCTGACCCGAAGTTGGCCACGTTTTGTTCTAATTCGGTCAGCATGGACCCGTGGGGGATATCCGCGCTGACCGAGGGCGCATCCATGCACCAAGAATTTGCCCAATTGGGCAAATTCAACCGTTAAAATCCTACTAAAATTGACCAAAATGCAGGGCAAGGGAACAAGAACCTACCTGGAAGAAGCGGATCGGAAAACGGTGTCTGTACGGGCTGGAAATCGCTCCGTCAACTTTCTGGCTCCTCCACGTCCTTCACGTTCCAAAATAGTAAAATGGTAAAAATGACTTATTACTCCCCCCTATTTATAGTAAAAACTCATAAATTGCCATATTTTTGGGTTTTTACCATTTTTAACCATAACTCTAGCCCTGAATTTGTTAAATGCATGTCTTAATATGTTTTTTAAACATATCGAATGGATTTATGTGGGTAGTGCCCTTGTGCAGGTTCAGGTAAAGCAACTTGGTCATGACGGTCCGCCATTCATGTGATCCCCGAATGTGTAGTCTCTAAGCTCTTTTCCGACGTTAAACAAGAGAAGATAGCCGAGCTTCCTTTCAGCTCGTTAAAAGGCATGAAAGGCGGTCGTTTTAAGCTCTTTTTCCGACCGTTGAACCAAAAAGATTGCCGGGTGTTTGTCGTTTCGCACTCGATATCGGCTCTAAAACGATGTGTTTTCGACCGCTTTTTTACTTTTTCGGGTCGGAGGCACTATTCATGAAAATTACTCCTCGGTTGTAATGGCCGGGCGGTTCTTTCGAGCATAGTTTTATACTTTTTCGGGCTCGAGAGACACAACTGTACGAAAAAGGACCCCCCTGGAGTCTCCTTTTCCGCATTCTTTTCAGACTCTCGAAACAGGAAAAGAGGCCGAGTTTTTCCTTTGTCAGGCTCGTTAAACACTCAATGACATCGGATATTGTCGAAATGACACACATCAAGCATATGTTACCCCCGTCAAGCTTGTCATCCAAAAATAATCGGGGTACCTGCCAGCAATGGTGGGGAAAATGGAAGTATGATTACAGTCGTCTCGGCAGTACGTCGCTCTTGAACATGGCACTCCGCTGTATCGTGTCTGGGTGGGGCCATCTCATCTTGTTTTCACTAGCCTCCATGGGTTTGGGATATCCTATTTGACCTCTCATCTGCTCATTGCCATCATCACCTTATCCTCTGCTCATTTGATGTCAAGTACTGCCAAACCCGTTACAGTGCCGTTATATGTTCAAGAGAAGTTGTCCCCTGCCACAATGCAACCTCGTTCGCTATCTCACACAAACTATTGTACCTCTGTCTCGTGTCGATGATGTGGGAAACATCATGGCCCACCTTCGATCAAGGTCCTTTCTCGTCGACTCCAACTCATTATCCGGGAAAGTGACTTAGAGACTCCTTTCAGGTGCCTTGGAGCCTGCATGCCTCAATGGCAGGTTCTTCGTGTTCGACGTAAGGCTTACATCATTGGCCTTCGATCGAATGATTCCGTGGGTGTTCGACACCAACTCATTGATTCACACACCACGGATTGTACCTATAGTACCTTGAGGACCATTGTCAGTATTGGTGGTACCTCTCGCGTCTGTTAACAGTTTTCATCATTGACTGGTAATCAGACGATGTTCACGCATGTTCGACTTCAACTCCTGTATTCACATGCTTGGACTTGTACTTTGTTCGGGTCGAGATGGAGCGCAAGACCCTGGATCTTTGTTTGTTATGGTCTAGGCTGCGAATTGTGGACGATCATTACATGACTCATTGATGGATGGCTGCGCCCATACCTGAGTCTTCATGGATGGCTGCGACCATACCTTATCAGTTTTCGGTCTCTTTGACTGGGTGGCTGCGTCCATTCCACAGACCATTCTCGCATGTCTTTTGGGTGGCTGCGCCCATGCCTAGACTGCATGTACTTGATTGTCAGAGATTTTTGGTCCTTCTTGGTGGTGTTCCAGTTCGGCGTGTGTTGTAAAGCATTTCACCCCTCCCACTCTCTCGGTCTTCATGCTTTAGGGGGCATCTGTTACACAGTAATTTATCACTGCCTTCCTGTCAGTCACCCTGCTGTGCCCAGAATTCACAATCACTAAGTGCTTGCTCCCTGAACTGGCTTAAAAACCCATTTCTCCAAAGTTTTGTTCATCAGCGCGTCTGTTCTTAAAATAACTGCGATGACAGGCGCCTTCCAGTGTATGCTGTGCACTGCCAGCGCGGAAGAACATCACTTTTCCGCGATGGTCCACAGCGCGCCTTTGTCGTGTGCTTCCGCGCTGACATGACTTCCTCAGTTATCGAGATGCACCGACAACGCGACAGTTTCCTTATAATCCGCGCTGATCCAGTTTAGGCGAATTTGTTCAAACAACCTGCCTTCCAGATCCCTCCAGGCTTGGTTGTTAGCTTTGTGACTGTCGACTCCCTTCTATGGCATGTCTGTTCGACCCTTTCCAACAACTTCCCTTGAAGATAAGCTCATTCTTCCACCCTTTTAGGAGACTCCTTCTCCTATATAAACTCTCACCATTACCATGAGCAACTAGTTAGACTTAGCTTAGACTTAGCTTGGATTGTATAGAGCTTGTAGTGCTCAGATTGCTGCTATAGGTGTGGTGTGCTAGAGGTGGAAGTGATTGATTGCTTAGGGAAGGTTGTTTGTGACTTTTGTGTGAGAGAGAGAGTTGTTTGTCTTGGGAGAATCATCCTCAAAAGTGAATGCTTGAGATACATGCTGACTGGCCCCTCCTGAGAAGGTTACCGACGTCAGAACATTTGGTTGTACTCTTCTCTATTCTGATTAATAATAGATGACTGCTATTATTGTTCCATTCTCACTTGTTTATGCAATGGTTAAACGTGAATTACGTCTTTTCTGACTGATGTATGGTTGCTTTTATTAGATTTCACGCTTGCGTTTGTTTCCTCTTCGTGTGTGCAGGTATCTATTCGCGGGGATCGCGGAGGATTGTGACCAGCTGAAATGAAGGAGCGAAGACAACATCCCTTCGTCAAACGACAGCGCGGGAATCCAAGTAGGTGCTCTTTACCTCTTGTTTAATTGCGATTAGGAACATGTGTGGCAGCATTGTGTGATTGTTGCTAGACCCTTGCTGGGCTAGTAGGGATCGCCTCTATCCATAGAGGGGATTTACCTCTCCAACAGGAAGGAGAAAGAATTGAAACAACAGGTGGTGAAACGATGGAAATCAAGGAGGATATCCCTCATTCTCCGCTTGCTGCCTTGTTGTGAAGAGGGGAAAGAAAATTTGGCTCCCCTAGATGCTCAGTGAAAGAAAAAATCTCTTTCCCAATACTAAAATTTGCAGGGACAACTACAAGCACCATCATCGACACTGTCACGCAAGGACCAGCGTCGATGGGTGGAAAAATTGGGCAAATGAAAGAATTGGTCGTTGACACTATTACTCAAGAACCAGTGTCAACTGAAGGGAAAGTTGAGAAAAGTGTGATTGATGTTGTTCGCATAGAGCCATTGGAAGAAAATATTGATGTTGGTACCAACCCACAAGGGCTAGAACCAATTTTTGAGAAAATGGGGGAAGATAACTGGGAAACAGAGTAGCCACGTGAAAAGGGTGTTGAAACTTTTACTCTGCAAGGGCCTTTAATGGCTCTGAATTCATTCAGGGAAGATATGGAGTTTTCAACACTTGCAGAAGAAGATGTTGGGTCGGCCCCTCGAGCTGAGGAGTAGAGAGAAGAAATAAGGGCTAAACATGAGCCTGTTGACAAGTTTCCTGATGTGAATTTGCCAAATCCAACATTGACCACAAGACGAGTGGAGGATGTCGTTATCAAACAAGAATTCATTGAACAATGCGTAAATATAAGGGCCCCCATCAGTGGAAATTTAAGGAGAATATGCAATTAAAAATGGAGATTATTAAATTTTGGAAGCACATGTTATGCTTATGGAGATGGGTGAGGAATCATAAGAGGAATGTCAATCAGTCCGCTACAAATCCTAGAGCTGAAACCACTTCAACAACAGTATAGACTGAGCCATTTTTGTATCTATTTGAGTCATGCGAATTCTTGTTCAGCGCATAAATTCAGAAATGGCAGGCTACTACATCTCGCCTTCAACGGGGGTCTATCTCTTTGGAAGCCCACTGGGAAGGAGTGAGAGGAATTTGAGAACAAGTTGTGAAACTAGTGACTGATTACATGACCCAGATGGAGAAAGAAAAGAAGAAATAGGAAAATTAGTAGAAAAATATTGAGGAACTAGAAGAGCAAGTGTAGTTACTGAAGGTTGACAAAGATTAAATGTTTTCTCTAGCGCAGTAGGTAATGGCGTTCCAACCTCCTGCTCATAGTTATGCTCTCTTCCTCCATGAATAACACATGTTCTTCTATTTGGAGAGCATCCGTTAGGTGATAAATCGTGAAATCAAAGATTGGATACAGTTTTTGGTAATCTTGAGGGGTCAAAATATCCTGAGCCAACACTTAATGTGTGAACTCTACATTCATGATTATTTTTTGGATATGGATCAATCGTTCAATCCAGTGTGATATGTCGGGGTATTCAGTTAAGAGCCTTCACCTCCTTCATGATTAACCATGTTAAGTGGAAGAAATCCTTCGACACGTTCGAAGAGAACTAGGCAAACATGTCACTTATAGTTCAAGCAAAGTATTGTCAGGATGTGAATATTTTTAACAAACATCGTACCTTAATGGGAATAGAAGGATGGAAGGGTTAGATGACGGAAACATAGAAGTGATGCATTGACATGTGTACAAAGTAAATTTTTACTTGTGAGGAGGAGGCTTGGGCTCGCTATGACAAATGATACATGTTTCTGTCATCTGTAGTAAGGATATGTGAAACTTTTGGGACCCCTAAGTTTTCCCAGGCTTTGGACAGGATACCATGATATATTGCATGTATTCAGACATTTGGGACCTGATGGATTGGTCTACGATTTTGATTTCCCACTCTTTGGTTGCTAACTAAGAAATACACACCACCGTATGTGGTACAAAAGGATAGGTGGAAGGAATTCATTCACACAGATGGATATAAGGTTCCCAGAACATAAATGGCTGCGAAATATGACCTTGGACAACTCCATGTTGACCATAATGGCTCTAACACAGATTTGTGCATGAGATGAGCCGCATGAGGACATGCAGAAAGGCTAGCTGCGGGAGATGTTGGTTGATAAATTTTACCACATTTTACATGCCTTTTTATCCCTTTCCTATACTCATTTCATGTCCTTGTTGGTCGATTTGTATTCTAAACAACAAAGGTACACCTATTTTCATGTCTTTGTGAACTGTTAATCAGTGAAGCGTAGTCATAGGGGATTATTTCCTAAAGTGACTTGGTAAGTTAAGTTTCCATGCAGATTTGGGGGAATGATGATCAAAAGTATGATTTAACATGTGATGACTATTGTGCTAGCAACACTATCTTTGGATATCAACTGCAATGATGGTTCAACCAATCGACCAAGTCAAGTGTTATCTTTGTATTTTATTATATCTCAAGAATCGTTATGTATTTGCAAGAAGATAGATGTCATAATCTTAGGAACTGTTAGTTGTTAATGAAATGTATATTTAGTGATTACGGGGTTGGAAAAGCCACCGCCAAAAGATATATGATATTTCTGAGTTGTAACAACAAACCTCTATAATGATATTTTGATTAATACAATTGCTAATTTTTTGAGTATTTTATATTTCTTGATCTTACCACAACCCTGATCAGGGAGTTGGGCCCACTCTCCTGATCAAACGTTGTTGGAATAGATGTGTGCATAGTTTTATTTTATGTTGTGTTAGCTCTTTGTTGTGTAATGATTCCAATGTGTTGCTATGATTTTTAGCTTGTTGTTACTCTGATTACTGTTACAGTTATAACTTGTTACAAATTGTTATGTTATGACTAAATGTTCAATGCCAGGAAGGGAAAATGTGGTCTGCATATACCTTGTATGATAGCCTTGAAATAACTAGTTAAGCCGTGGGTTAACAATTAATGTGGAATTGGGTGAATTACATGATTCATATTTGAGCACCAACAAGACACACCCACGGTACTAAATTGTGAGCCTCGCGGAACAGACTATGTCAAGGGATGATGTAACAAAAACTTCATTGGATTCCTTTTAAGGTCCATGGCATCCAGAATTCTGCTCTGGTAGGGGACTAAATGTGATGTTATATGTTGTTGCATCTCCTCTCTGATCTTATTATTACTTTCCTCTATTTCCTTTCCTATAACGCAACTAGATCCTTCCATTGTTGAGCTCCCAAAAGAAATTAGAAGTTCTACCTCTATATATGAAGAGGCAAAATATTGAAGTGGGTCTTCTAAGGTCACCTGGAATCCTCATTCATCCAAATTTTTCTTGGTTAATTTGCTTTCAATCTCTTCATCAACTGCTTCTTGGGTTTTGGCCCTTCTGTTGGAGTGAACATCTTCCATTTCCACATCTCCAGTATCATGCACATTCCTCTTTTGTGCCTTGTCCTTTGTAGTTGGAGTCTCAATCTCCATCTTTATATTAATAGGATAGGAATCAAAGTTATCTTGGCACTCAACTTTTGGCCTATATTCATGATCATAAGTTGAGGGAATAATGCCTTTCCTTTTCCATGAAATGATGCCATGGGGCTAATAGTGTCAAATGTCTCCCATTTCAAAATTGAGTTCCCTTAAAAAATCTTCAAACGACTAGCAATCTTGTCTAGTATTTACAATGAAAGCACCAATAAGCTTGTCCAATTTGAACATATAGCCTTTCTTGGAAAGAAAAAGTGAATTTGATCCATATGTAGACTTTGTTTGATGAATTCTAAGGAAAATATTATCATTGGTCTAAAAACAGGTAAATGATAAGGAGGGAGCTCACATGCATAAACCCTAATTTTAGTGTATCCTTGAATAGGTACGAGTCACCCACCCTCGTGTCTTTACTGAGCTGGAAAATTTATTTTTGTTGGGGATGAATCCTTGGGGAGAGAGACATTATGGCTGATTCATTATGCAGTAGACATATAAGTGGATATGAATTGAGAATAACCCTCATACTTGGGTTTCTTCTGACAACAACATCCCAGTCAAAGGAAAAATTTTGTTGTTTGTGTGAATCCATGAGATTGAGACCCAAGTATTCAAATTCATCCACATGGGTGTATAAGAAAAAATAAAACAAAATGGAGTAGTACCTAAAAAATGAAGTGATAGGAAAATCGTGCAACCAGAACTTTATGGATTCATCTAGGGAAGAATTTATATCAAAACATGACTTGGCTACATCATCACTCTCAAAAAACCTATGGAATCTTTGGTTACATTAGTGGCATCATCTTCCCCAACCAATTTGGAAATCATCGTGAGTATGGGATGGACTTGTTTTGTAAAGGTTGGAATAGGAAAAGAGTTAGCAATAGGAAAGGATTCATGGTTAGGAACTAAAATCATCTATAAGAAAGGTTGTTGCTCCCCAAATGGGAGAGCATTATAACCATATAATATGGAAATTTTTGGTAAATTTTTTAGAGGCAAAAGAAAATTGGTACACTAAAGCCTTTTTGAATCAGTTTTGAAGTTATCTCCAGAATCTTCACTCTGGTAGACGATACAAAGAATTTTTTATCTTGACATAAGACGTGAATGCCATGAAACAAAATATGGAAATGATAGACAAATCGTGCAATTTTTTTGTACAACCCCAACTCTCCTACCCAAAAAGAGTCTCCTTACTTAAGATGGCAGTCATACATGTTGAACGAGAGGTTTGACAGGTGGTAAGGGAATGGTGAATCATAGATGTGAGATTATGTGTCCATGAGTGGCTAAATGTTGGATGAGGATTTAGCCTCCCAATATTTAGGAGTTTTAGGTGTAGGCTTCTTCATTTTGAGCATAAGGATAACCTATAAGTAGAATGCCTGAGGGTTATCGGATGGAGCATGAAAAATTTAGAATAATCATGTTGAGGGAGTTATGGTCTATCTGGTAGGTGAATTGTGTCATAGAGAAGTGGAGAAACAAAAGGATTTGACTATGGGAAATATAATTTTAAATTCAACTAGCTATGGATTAGGCTTTTCTAGGTAAGAGAAAATGTTATTGTAATGTTAGGTGAGCTCATCAGGGGGTGAAAAGTGGCAGGAGGTGATTGGGATTGGTGGAGAAATACAAGGAATGCCTTTATTGCTTATCATAATGTTCACTTGTTAACGTTGATGGCACCTTGACATATCGTGTGGTGAGTGTGGTCCCCATCTCTCTCCAACGGGTGGTTGAGCAGGAGCCGAGATCAAGATGACAACCCCTGGAGTTAATACCAGTCATTGATTTTTTAATTGGCTTCTATGAATTTTCTCTTTCGGGGGGTCGAACTGACATATCGGTTGCACTAGTCCCCCCCGTAATGCTTCCTGGGGTTGGTCAGGTCATGATGAGCGATGATCTACCTAAAACCTATTCAAAATTTAACAAAGGGACCCCACTTTATTTTAACCTCCATCTCTTTCATTGTTGCATCCACTAAGACACACATTTTTCTAATTTTTCCTTCTCCCGAGGGTGTTTAATGCACTACCAACACCTAATTTTGTTTCCTTTTGTAAACCTAGGTGTATTTCTTCTTCTCCGCACTAGGGTAAATACCATCTTACATGAATACAAAAAGGGTAGAAAACAAAACAACATAGAGCACAACTTTTCTCTAGCTTTAAAATTTGTTAGGTTGTTGCAATTTCACCTGCTCACTTTCTCTTTAGAGAACTCTTGTTGTCATTATCTCAACAATTGTTAAAATTGGCAACTAGAGCCAAACTCTATGTGGGTCATCTTATTAATGGAAGCTAATATTTTTCTTGGATCCCTCTCATTGAGAGGTGTAGGATTCCTCTAAAGATCATCCAATTCTGATAAGTATTCATGGAGATATGAATTTATTTGTGTTATGGGACAATTCGTCAACATCGGCCAGCAACCAAATAAACCCCACTTGTGCGCAACGTTTTAATATAAATAGAGGTGGCCTTCAAGTCATTTCAACACACTTGGTATCTCTTCCTCTCTACTTGTATTTGTGTTTTAGTAGGAGGAGAGATCCTAAGGGATAACACTGCCCTAATTCAGAGGGCAGAAGCGGAACTGCCAGAACTGTCAGAACTGCCTGGAACTACTGGAACAGCCAGAGCATCTGTCTCCAAAGGAGAGAAGCATGCAAGGGACAACTAACTAACATTGGGACAGTTGTATGGTACTTAGCAGAAAATACACCAAGCATGCAATGTTATAGCTAGCATTGTTGTGGGGAAAAGTATCCGACTCGGATGACCCTATCCCTACTCTAAGGGTGACAGTCCTTAGCAACAACTGAAAGTAAAGCTTTGATTATTTTCCTTTATGAAAGTACAGAGAAGGAAGAAAAGATTGACCAACCGTTGTCTTTCGCTTTTGTCGATCCTATCCTCTCTCTTTGTCTCTTGTTCCCAGCTCCCTGCTTCCTTTGCCGGTCCAGCTACACACAGATCCTGCACAAACACAAGAGAGAAACTACAAGAAACATGTACTCATAACTGATGCATGGATTAGAGTGAATCAGATATACAAGTAAATACAATACATCAATGCAATACAAGTATATAGGAGAACATTCAAAGCTTTATTGATAGAAGTAAAAGGGTTCTGAGAAGGTTACAACCATCAATGGCTCCAATCCAGCAGCACCTCCCCAGTAGCAAGAAATCTCCTCTTCACCTCTATAAAAGAAATCACCCAATAGCTCTAACTGTAAACCAACAACACTTCCTTGCTTTGCACAAAATTCCAACCTCCTTAGACCTCATAGAAGAGCTCTATATATAGGAGATTTGGAGAAAGGATGAGTCAGCTTGAGGCTGGCATAAAGCTGACTAGTGTCCTCTCCCACTTTAGTTAAACTTCAGTTCTTGAGTCCACTTGGAGATCCTTGCTTACACATGGAGATCAAGTACCTCTTACTCATCACAGGGCGAATCCCTTGAACCAAGTGTCAGTTTGGAAGCTTCCTGGGCAATTGACACCTTGCAGAATGACTGTGCCACTTGGCCAATCTCGCCTAGCGCAGGTAGCCTTCATTAGATTTGACTTTCAGCGCAGGTACAAGGAGGAGCAGTTGCATTCCAGCGCAGATGCTCAGTGGAGCAGCTGACATGATCCAAAAATAGCCTGTTTCTGAGTGTTTTCAGGTGGAGAACTGATGGGAAGTGCTGTGGTTTGCTGACCTTGTTCTTCTAGGGGTAAGAACAACATGTTTAGGGACTGAGGATCCCTGTAATTATCGACATTTCATGCTCCATGCTGCGAGGCACAAAAATGTCTATAACAGTTGCCCCCTAAAGTATGAGGCCGTTTATCGGGTGAAATGCTTTATCTAGAGGGTCCGAAGTTCATTCCAGTGCTGAGGAGGCGCCCTGTAATACAATACAATACAATACATTATTTTTCATTTTGATTTCATGATCTAGCTGAGGCGGGCATTCCCATGCTCAGCTTTATAAATACATTCTGGTACATAGAACAGACGATCGTCTGATAGTAGACTGATAATTTTCTGCTGAAATTATCATCCTTTGAATAGGATGATCATCTGCTGCAATGATGTACATGACAAATGCTTTTATATTTCCTGAATATATATCGCAGCCCGGATGGATGAAACTAGATCCGGGGTCTTCAAACTCGTTCGATCTTCACTCTAAGTACAAGTCGATCCATGTGAGAATTGCGCTGAAGTCGAACATGGAAAGACATCGCTTGATTACCGGCCAATAATGAAAACCGTTAACAAGCGCGAGAGGAATCACCGATAATGATAATGACCCTCAAGGTACTGCAGTACAATTCACGTGGCGTGAATAAAGGATTTGGCGTCGAACGCCACGCAAAATCTTCTGGTCGAAGGTCATTGATGTATACCTGTCGCCGAAAGTGAGAAACTTGCCATTGAGGCATGCAAGCTTCAAAGTACTGATGGGGTTGTTCCTAGATCAACTTCTTGGATAATGAGCTGAAGTCGACAAGAAGCGATCCGTCAAAGGAGGGCCTTAATGAATCCCACATCAATGACACGGAACGGAGCTAATGATTTTAGTGGAGGTGAAAACAAACTGTGACATATGATTCAGGGTGGCGATCATGAATGGATGAAGGATAATGTATGGCAGTGGATGGGACACGGTTGACACTTTCAGAATGACCTCTCTTGAACATATAACGACACTGATGCGATGGATCGGTAGCATTACCCCAAATGTGGATGGTTTGGCGAAGACCATGGTGATGAGACCGGTGAATGAAACAACCCAACCCGATGCGATACGGAAGAAAAGTGTCATGTTCAAGAGCGACTTGCTACCATTAAGCTTTGATGTTCTCCCAATTTTTCCCCAGTCATTTCTGACCAGTACCTCTTTATTTTTGTCAAGCTTGAGGAGGATAACATATGCTTGTTCTATAACCTGCCCTTCGGGCAAGCCCATCGCTATGATTTAACGAGCTTAGCGATAGGGAAACTCGTTCTCGTCTAAAGACAAGTTTGTCGCTATTTAATCATTTTAACGAGTCTAACGACAAGGAAAACTCGGTCCTTTTCATTTTTAGAGAGTCTGAAAAGGTACAGAAAGTTAACTCCATAATTCCTTTTTCATCATCTAATCCCTTAAGTCCGAAAAAGTATAAAACAATACAGAAGGGATGGGTGTTCGGTACTTTTAACGAGCCGAACAAGACAAGCGCTCGATCTTTTTGTGCAATAATCGCTCAGGTCCAAAAAGATTAAAATTTAGAGGAGGGATAGCTCTTCCGGTCGTTTAACGAGTTGGAAGGCCAAAACTCGGCAAACTTTTCATATTTTACGAGTCAGTGAAAAGAGCTCAAAGAAGACTCGTCTTTTGAGGAACGAGTGATAAACAGGGATAGCAGCAGATTCCAGGTACAGGTTGGAATTTTTCAATCACGGCAGTGTCACAAGGATGGCTAAGTGAAATCACTCTTCGCAGCTGTTCCTCAAAATGGGTAAACAAACATATGGAGGTGAACGATTGGCCAAATGAACGGATGGAGGTGATGGCATATAAACACGACCAAGGGCTTTTAATATGGCTTTCAAAGGTTACATTTCTCGAGGTTGTTTACCGGTTCATTTTTTCTGGATGAGCTTGAACTGCTAGGGA
Organism: Pinus tabuliformis; assembly: GCA_031772625.1. Classification (NCBI taxonomy): domain Eukaryota; kingdom Viridiplantae; phylum Streptophyta; class Pinopsida; order Pinales; family Pinaceae; genus Pinus; species Pinus tabuliformis. The sequence goes on from CM062808.1 coordinate 522,926,431, forward strand.
AAGATTGCTCACAATTTACGTTTATTTTTTAACGAGCATGAACTTCTGCACAAAAACTGCTCGGATCTTGCGTTTATTTTTTAACGAGCATGAACTATGTGCTAAAACTGCTCGATATACCAGTCATAAGAACGCCTCCTGTGAGATAGCTATTTTTTAAGGAGCTTTACCTCACGAAGCTATGCTCCAATTTTGGCAAGTTTTTACCTTTGCCCCACAGGCTTTCTTCATGTAAGGTCGGAAACGGCTAATCCTACGAGTTTAAAGGGTTAGACCTACAGGTTTAAAGGGAGGACCTAAAAATTTAAAAAATAAATAGTCGTCCCTTGCTTACATTCCAAAAGTTTGCATGCCCCCAGGCATAGGACAGAATTTCGAGGCTGCCCCTCCTCTCCCCTACTTCTGCTTTTCTTTGGGTGTTCACAGCTACTTGTCATCTTGCCAATCTAATGTTAACGATACTAGTCTTCTCGTTATTTTAAGGGGTCTTATGCGGTACTCAGGCTTCCCGTCGGCCCAACTTTTAACGAACAGCTATTTGTGACAAGAGAAGAACACTACTCAAAGACAAAACATTGGTATTATTGAGGGAGGCTTGCTTCTTTCTTATTATCCGAAGAGGGTTCTATTTGCTGCCGCAAATCAATCTCTTTCTTCGGCGATGTCTAACATTAGGTTACTAAAGATGGTGGCCACCTGTTGTAACAATAGAATCTCTTTCTTTGGAGGCTGCCCCTACTTATCCTTCAAAACATATGTTTTAATGGGTGAGGCTTGTCTTCAAAGATGGTTACTACTTGCTACAGCAAATGGTCCTCATCCTCGGTATCCTGATTATCTAGACAAGGGGAGCGAGAAGCTATTATCTCACTCACATAACTTTGACAAAAGAGTATTATTCCAGAACAACCCCTCTTCCTTCTTTCGGACGGGGTACGGACTAGTCATATTCTTCTGCGGAAATTCTTCCTTATACCCAGGGTTTCTTCTGCCCGAAGCAGACCAGGGTGCATGCCCCCTGGGTCCTAGTCTTTCTTTCCGAATCACTCGCACTCATCGGGAAGGAGGACTGGGGGTGGAGGCGAATCTTGAGTGAACAGACCATTTAGGAATGGTATTTGACTATTTGCGATGCGAGATCCCGGAAACGAAAGTTGGTCTACGAGTTTGACCACCCTTCCTTCGTGTGGAAAACACATTACTCTAAAGAGTGAGGAGACTATCGCTCCCATGCAATAAATATAGTCACGTCCAAGGAGTAGGTTATAATCCAAGGGTCCCTGGACGACCAACACGTTCATATTAACGGTCTTCCCTTTCAATGTAACAGGTACATTGGGGAGGATTCCTAATGGTCGACTGGTTCCTTTATCAAAACCTGAGAGATTTCTCAACTCAGGTAAAAGCGCTGGGGAACCCAGTGCTTTCCAAGCAACAGAGGAAAGGATACTCACAGACGCCCCTTCATCAATGATAGTACTAGCCATAATCATTCTATAGATCTGGACAATGATTCTGAATACCGGGGTCTGCCTAGTTGATTCCAATCAAAGGATACAACCAGGTTGCTTGGTGGTGGGACCGAATATACGGCCGGGTATGACCCTGATGATGTTCCTTCCTGCGATAAAGGAATGGGCGCATTGCCCTGACGCTCATCAGAGTCGGTGCTAATGAAAAGAACCTGGATGGTGTCATCCTTATTCTCTTCAGTGAGGGTGTCGCATGAAGATGACTCTTCGGCGACGGTGTCATTTGAAGATGGGTCTTCAACGACAGAGTCATTGGACGATGAAACCTCTGAAGGAAGGACTGGGTCAATTGCCGTTTCGACCTTTAGACTCTCGTCTGGTCTGGATTCAGTAGGTTCATTCTCAATGACCGACACTTCAGCTGACCACTTGGACGGGTCGGCTGGATTTTCAACTATCAAGGGATTAGGCGCGAGTTTTTGGTATCCAGGAGGAAGTCGTAACGGTGAAACCGGACGATCTTCCAAAACTCTCTTGGCCTCATCTAAGAATGGACATTTGTGGATGGCATGCTCGCCTTCACACAATACACAGGGTGATCTTGGTCTCCCTCTTCGTCCTTCACTCTTGCTAGTTGACGGACTGCAATCAACATGACTATCAGAGGTTGATGCTACCGGATTGTGCAACCTTGGGGACCAGTCCCTTAGTATCCGGGGAATACAAGGACAATCACGATGAAAGTGGGTCCCTTGGCAAATGACACATGGCGATTTAGGCCCGGTCGGTGCAGTGTGTGGGTTTTTGTCAGTTTTCTTCTGCTTGCCCCCAGTCGCCTTCGCCATAGGCTCCTTCTGCTTCTTTTCTTTCTTCTTCTTTTCTTTCTTCTCCTTAGGAGGCTGACTTTTGCCAGCTCTACCTCGCGAAGATGAAGGATCAGAGGAAGTATCGTAAGAAGTGGAAGGCTGGTGGGTAGTTCTAGATTGTTCTGACTGTTGATTCGACTGCTCAGGATTAGTGGCGATCTGGACTACATTAGTTGAAAAGAGCCATACAGGTAGGCCGATTGTCAACCCTGGAAGTGACAATGTTGCCATATGAGGCACACCAACATCTCCCCAAGAGGAGAAGGGATTTGGACTTCCGCCAAGGTTACTTCCTTGGTTGGTGGGCTCCATACTTTTCAACTGAAAGATCAACGTGGGAATAACAGGTGATTATGTTCCGCTTAAAATAAATTTTATTAACGACGCTTTTAGACACAAACTTGCTTTTTCATGTTTTAAGAGTCGAGAAAAAGCTAAAGATGACTCTAGTCGCCTTCGATGTATTAACGAGCCCGAAGTGACAAATGCTCGGTTGGACTTTTTCAGTTATAGAGTTTGAAAAAGGCCAAAAGAAACTGCTCTGGAGATCTAGGCAGAGGGTGTGCCAAACCTTTCGCGAAACCACAGAATACGTTTTACGGTACGGGTGGTCGATCTTCGTGAATGCTGTGTTCACTGCATCGCGATCAGTAGGGCGGCCGACACGGCTTCCTAAGGATAAAGGATAAATGCCTATAGGGGTCTCCCAATATACGCGACGGTACGCGGGAGCACAAGTCCGTATTAGTGCCACCGACTCTCAGGAGGAATCACCCACCTTCGTAGAGATCGATAGTCACTATGTTTAACGACGCCGGAACACGTCTCTACCTAGACCTCTAGATGTTTGCGTTACGTTACAAAGCGTTGTTATGTAAATTGGATTTATTTTAATGTTGATCTTGCTTAGCAGTTTGCCTTTAAGGATCACCACGAGATGTATATATACAACTTCCTAAATGCAATCTAAGATGAGAAGCAAAACTTTTCAATCTTTCAACTTTGAAAACCTTAATCTACTGAGGGAAAAGAAAGACACAACTTTTCGCACAGATCATAGAACACACACTAAAATGCAAATTTTCCTAAATCGTCAAGCACACAGTCAAATGCAAAATGCACAATGCATGTATTTCTTTTCGTTATCCTTAATGTTGATGTAAGACAGAAAGGAAACTGTTGTATAACTTTGAATCTAATTTCTAGAAGTAAACAAGCTTGTCCAAAATCAAAAGACACCTTAAGATCGACTTGTTTAGACACTGGAAATGTATAGATTCAAACCATAAAATGAAAAACAAACAAACTCAAACAGCCATGAACAGTAATAAAACTAGCTCTTAAGATCACAAAGACACTTTTACAGTTCAGGATCTAAGAGGCCACAGCTATACTAGTTCGCTTTTCACAATGGGAAACTGTAACTGAAGCAAGAAATACTGAAAGAACAATCACAGTTTCATCACACAACTGAGGCGGAATAATGTCAAGGAAAGTTGGTTTACAGCAAGTACAATGACAAGCAATCAGCAACAAAATAACAGTGAAAACAGGACTCAGACACAGTGGGAAACCTGAGGAAGACATAGCCTAACTGGATCAGCGCAGGCTCTGGTCTGTCAAATTGACTCTCAGCGCAGTTCCCGAAGGGAGTACCTGCGCTGGAATGCAGACTGCCTGTGGACAGCCTGCACTGAGACACGAGAGTTGCATTTACAAGGATTTCCGGGTCATAAAAAGCTCAAAAATGCACTGTTTTTGCTGAAATAAAAAGCTATAGGTCAAGTACAAGCTAAGGGATGATCAAGAGGATGAAAAGCTATCACAAAGAGTACAAGAGTCTTTTGTAGATCAGCTCTTCAAATCATGAATCTGCTCAGTAAATGAGCAAGAGTAGCAGCCCCTCTACTTCGCTTTTGATATAGTCAAAAGCTTTTCGATTTGGTACTCTTTGGTTCAGGAAATGAATAGCAAAGATACTACAAACACCAACAAGATACTAGGCTCCCCAGCGGAGTCGCCAGTTTGTTGTGGGGAAAAGTATCCGACTCGGATGACCCTATCCCTACTCTAAGGGTGACAGTCCTTAGCAACAACTGAAAGTAAAGCTTTGATTATTTTCCTTTATGAAAGTACAGAGAAGGAAGAAAAGATTGACCAACCGTTGTCTTTCGCTTTTGTCGATCCTATCCTCTCTCTTTGTCTCTTGTTCCCAGCTCCCTGCTTCCTTTGCCGGTCCAGCTACACACAGATCCTGCACAAACACAAGAGAGAAACTACAAGAAACATGTACTCATAACTGATGCATGGATTAGAGTGAATCAGATATACAAGTAAATACAATACATCAATGCAATACAAGTATATAGGAGAACATTCAAAGCTTTATTGATAGAAGTAAAAGGGTTCTGAGAAGGTTACAACCATCAATGGCTCCAATCCAGCAGCACCTCCCCAGCAGCAAGAAATCTCCTCTTCACCTCTATAAAAGCAATCACCCAATAGCTCTAACTGTAAACCAACAGCACTTCCTTGCTTTGCACAAAATTCTAGCCTCCTTAGACCTCATAGAAGAGCTCTATATATAGGAGATTTGGAGAAAGGATGAGTCAGCTTGAGGCTGGCATAAAGCTGACTAGTGTCCTCTCCCACTTTAGTTAAACTTCAGTTCTTGAGTCCACTTGGAGATCCTTGCTTACACATGGAGATCAAGTACATCTTACTCATCACAGGGCGAATCCCTTGAACCAAGTGTCAGTTTGGAAGCTTCCTGGGCAATTGACACCTTGCAGAATGACTGTGCCACTTGGCCAATCTTGCCCAGCGCAGGTAGCCTTCATTAGATTTGACTTTCAGCGCAGGTACAAGGAGGAGCAGTTGCATTCCAGCGCAGATGCTCAGTGGAGCAGCTGACATGATCCAAAAATAGCCTGTTTCTGAGTGTTTTCAGGTGGAGAACTGATGGGAAGTGCTGTGGTTTGCTGACCTTGTTCTTCTAGGGGTAAGAACAACATGTTTAGGGACTGAGGATCCCTGTAATTATCGACATTTCATGCTCCATGCTGCGAGGCACAAAAATGTCTATAACAAGAATGCAACCACAAGCATGCTAAGGACAACAAGCATGCTAGGGACAACAAGGAAGCAAGGGACACCAAGAAATAAAGATGCAGCCAACACATAGGTCAGTATGGAAACATGGTGCAGCAATAACACATAATGCAATACAATAATGGGTACAATCATGATTAATGAAGCGTGATGAGATACAACATAGTGATGATGGGTGAAGCATGGTGCAGCACAGTGAGGTGCAACATGATGATGAAATGCAACACAACGATAAGTGAAGGAGTCACCTTGGAGAATCAGTTGAAGCAGCATGTCTTCAAGTGATCTCATGTATCATCTTCTTAGAGATGATATATGCTCTTATCTAGATAAGTGAAAGTGTTTACTTTTGTTGCAAATGTACTATCTCTCTCTCTCTGCTGAACTATTGAAGAACATATAAGAAGAATTGATCAAGGGTTCCCCACATTGAGGTTTGTCCCTGGCTAGCACCACATCTTGTGTCCTCTTGTCTTGGCTTGTCTTCTGCGATTTATGTTTATGTTCTATCTGCAGTTTACTTTAATTCTGATGTGATTGTTAATCTAGAAAAGATATTGAGCGAATTGTGAAAATTGAAATAAATTGCTCTAAGCATAGAACATACCTAAAATTAACATGGTATCAGAGCTAAGGTGAAGGCAATTCCCAAGAAAGAGTGGAAGAGGAATCACTGAAGATAGTTGGAAAAGGAAATAAAGGATCAATGGATTCCTCATCCCTCTTCAAATTCACCAAGGGTGAAGTCGACAGAGAGAATATTATCAGAATGGTGCAGAAGAAGTTTCTGATGGCCCAACTAAAGATCACTTCAATGGGAAGTCTGGATCTAAGGGTGGAAGGAAAGGTAGATGCCTTGGTTTTAATAAGTTTGGCGATTATTGGAAGGAGTGTCTAAGGTAGGGACACATCACTTGATGCTGATAACAATCATAAAGGAAACGTTCGACTCTTCATAGAAAGCAAGGAACACCAGGTATGCAGAATCAAATGTTGTTTCTAATGAGATAAAGAAGCGTTATCTTGTATTGGCCCTCTCCTTTAGATTCTTTGGGAATCTCGCTTATTGATCATAGTGCTTTAAGGCACCTCATCAGATAGAAGGGTGCTCTACTGAATTTGGTAGAGATGGAAACAACCGTGGGATTATACTTGGATTCGATGCCACCTATCTCGGCAAGGGTGTAGGGAATGTTACCCCTCAATTGAATGAGGGTAACTCTATTCATTTACAAGAATCTCTTTTATGTACCTAATCACAATAAAAACGTGGTTTCCATCTCGGAAATGGAATTCAAAGGTTTGAGGGTGGCATTCATTGATAGAAAGGTATGTGTTAAAAAATATAATTTTCAAAGATGCTTTTTCTCATGGCTTCAGGGTTGGCAATTTGTATCAAGTTGTAGGATGGAGAATTGGGGATGATGTCAATTGATATATCACATCTATAACACCAGAGGTCTACCTATGGGGCCCTACCCAATGCGACTCAGATGGTGATAGGGATGCCTGAATTCAAGAAGAGCATGAAGGTACATGTCTGAGATGTATCGAGGGAAAATCTTATAAGGGCACCATTCCCCTCATGCAGCAGGTCCACAGGTTTGGAACAACCTGAGTTTGAGATTCATGATCGGGAATCTCATATATACAGGTGGAAGAAAGCCGTATATGGCTTGAAGCAAAACACCCCATGCATAGTATGAGAGGATTGATAACTGTCTGATGAAGCTAAGATTCACTAAGAGTGAAACTGATCCAAACCATTACCCAAAGGTTGTGCATTTTAGACCTCTCATACTAGAACCTTATGAGGAAGACCTATTTCTAATGGGTACAGACTCTCTCATTTGCAAAAGTAAGAAGGATTTGGATTCTGGATGTGGAATGATAAATTGGAAGCCTGTGACTACCTCGAGGATCTTAACTTTTAGAAGTTATATGGTAATGATGTTGGACCAGATTTGGGAAATGCCTCTGAGTTTCATAAACTCATTCGCGTTGATGTTCTTGGTGAAATTTCGTCTAGATATATGTTTTGCAGTTAGAATGGTGAGCTCATATTTGGTTGAGGCTCACTAGATTGGTGCCAAGAATCATCTAAGATATCTTTGGGGCACAATCTCTCATGGATTGAGATACATTGCTGGAAATATGAAACTACATGAGTATTCGAATGCTGAATGGGCAGGGAGTGTGGAGGATCACTAGAGCACTTCTTAGTGTTGGCTCTCTTTGGATTCTGCTTCGATTTCATGGATGAGAAGGAAGCATAAGTCGGTTTCTATAAGCACCACTGAGACCAAATACATAGCTACGAGTATGATCTCGTGTGAAGTTGCATGGTTGCAAAAGCTCTTAAGTGATCTATTTGTACACATGATGAATACCATTGTGATTATCTGTGACAACCAGAGGGGGGATTCGATTATTGAGGAATCTCGTATCTGATGATTTCTCCAATAGATAGACATCATATACTACCTTATTTGGGATATGGTAAGTCAAGGAGCGACGAGGCTCCATCACATTGAGAGTGATGTACAGGTTGCAAACATTTTGTCAAAGCCCTAGGGAAAGGTCAAGTCTATGACTTTCCCAAATGACTTGGAGTCATTGAGAGACCTTCTTATAAGGGTCCTGCATGCTACATGCATTGAGCTCTAGGAGCTCTGGGGGGCTTTGGGTACTTACTGGAGTAAGATACGACCACATGGCAACTCACCCTCCCCTGGTGGTGCTCTATGTACAAGATGACAGGTTCAACCTTCCCCTGTGATACCCCATGGAGACTGTAGAATAGGATGATTAGTTCTCTTGTGGAAACTGTGGAACTTGAGGATTAGTTCTCTTATGGGTCGAGATGAATAGTTCTCCCGTGGCAACTAAGGAATAGGATGTTTAATTCTCCTATGGGCCTGGATGATTAGTTCTCCCGTGGAAACTGTGGAACAGGATGATTAGTTCTCCCATGGAAACTATGGAACAGGATGATTAATTCTCTTGTGGGCTGGGATGATTAGTTCTCCCATGGAAACTATGAAACAGGATGATTAGTTCTCCTATGGGCCAGGATGATTACTTCACCCATGGTGACTGTGGGGTAGGATGATTCATTCTCTTGTGGACAGGATGATTAGTTCTCCTGTCGAGGCATCATACCCATGCAGTCTGGGACTCATGGGAAGTACCTCTCATCTTATCAATGAGTAGGGAAATGGGGTTAGGGACCATAGTAGTACTATTGATGGATGCATCGATGTATCTACCACACTCCCTATGCTAGGATGACCTCCATAGATCTAGGATCAATGAAACTAAACTGGAATCAGTAAGAGCGGTTTGAGACACTCTCTTGTGATATTGATCTGGGATCAATAAAACTAACTTCGGGCAAGTAAGATTGATGTGACACACTCTCTTTAGATGAAACTCACTTCAGATCAGTAGAGAATGGTATGAGACATTCTTGATCAATTCTTCTTCTTCATGGTTCAACAGAGTAGAGTAGAGCTCAGCAGAGCAGAGCAGTGCAGGGCACTAATAGCAGAGATAGTACAGTCGGACATATGGATCAATGGATGGAGTTCTCTCTAGTTGAGAGGGAGTGTTAAAATTGGAAACTAGGGCCAAACTCCACATGGGTCATCTTATTAATGTAAGTTGATATTTGTCTTGGATCCCTCTCATTGATAGGTGTAGGATTGATCTAAATATCAACCGATTCCAATAACTATTCATGGAGATATGAATTTATTTGTGTTATGTGACAATTCGTCAAGGTCGACCAGCAACCAAATAAACCCCACTTGTGCTCAACGTTTTAGTATAAATAGAGGTGGCCTTCAAGTCATTTGAACACACTTGGGATCTCTTCTTCTCTACCTTTATTTGGGTTTTAGTAGGAGGAGAGATACTAAAGGATAACACTGCCCTAATCTAGAGGGCAGAAGTGGAACTTTCAGAACTCCCAGAATTGTCGGGAACTATCGGAATTGCCGGGAATAGTCGGAACTGTGGGAACTTCCAGGAATTACTGGAATAGCTAGAACATCTGCCTTCGAAGGATAACAACATGAAAGAGACAACTAACTAACATTGGGACAGTTGTATGGTACTTAGCAACAAATACACCAAGCATGCAATGTTACAGCTAGCATGAAAGGGACAACTAGCATGTAAAAATAAGCATGCTAAGGACAGCGAGCATGCTAGGTACAACAAGTAAGCAAGCGACAAAAAGCAAGCAAGATGCAGCCAGCACATAGGTCAGTATGGCAACATGGTGCAGCAATGGCACATAATGCAATATAGTAATGGGTACAGTCATGATTAATGAAGCGTGATGAGATGTAGCATAGTGATGATGGGTGCAGCATGGTGAGGTGCAACATGATGAAGAAATGCAGCACAACCATAGGTGAAGGAGTCACCTTGGAGAATAAGTTGAAGCAACATGTATTCAACTGATCTCATGTATCATCCTCTTAGTGATGATATATGTTCTTATGTAGATAAGTCAAAGTGTTGACTTCTGTTGTAAATGTATTATCTCTCTCTCTCTCTACTGAACTATTGAACAACATATAAGAAGAATTGATCAAGTGTTTCCCCACATTGGGGTTTTTCCCTGGCTAATGGCACATATTGTGTCCTCTTGTCTTGGCTTGTCTTCTGCAATTTATGTTTATGTTCTATTTGCAGTTTACTTTAATGATGATGTGATTGTTAATCTGGAAAAAGTATTGAGCTAACTATGAAGATTGAAATAAATTGCTCTAAGCATAGAATATACCTAAAATTAACAACAATCCTCCTCACTGCGGGGTTTATCACAATTCTTCATGATTCTTAGAGCCTTCTTTCTCCCTCTTCTCTTTGACAACGTTTTTGGTTTTCCAACTCATATCACTTCTTCCTTTTAATGTCTTCCTCAACCAGCAACACAACATCTTATGGCCAGTGTCAACAAAACATCAATAGCTATCAAGACCTTTTCCCAAGATCTCGTCCTCTCAGCAACATTGTGCACCTCGCGCCTATCCTTTCTATTATGCAAGTTATCTATTTTGAAACTATGGATACTTCATCATATTCTACAAACTCTATTGTAATTTCCTCAAGTAAACATCCTTAATCATAAAAAACAAACAATACCCAAACCTATTTCTCTACTCTCGTCATCTGTTGGCAATGTTTCCTTTTGGTTGTAGCTCAGATTCTTCTGCTCATCCAGTCTTATTATGGGTTTAGAGCTTCCAAAGTTTTGATGCCACTTTGATGCAAGCCTAATTCTAAGCCTTCTTAAAACCCATAATTCCCAACCTTAGTTAAAAAAGGTTCTCCCTTATTACGATGTTTACAATTAAATTCTTTAAACATATGTCATCATATTCTCTATAAATCATTGTTTACTTTTCTTCTAGTGTTCATCCAAACTTTCTTCATTTAAGTAGACCTTAAAGCTAAGTTCCCTTGAATAATACTATAAAATGAAAGGTCCTTCATGTGAACTTCCTATATAACCAAGGTCCCACCTTTTCATATTCATACACAATCCTTTATCCCTATAGTTTAAAGCTTCAGGATGGCCCACACTTTCGACCCTTCTGATGTGTCACTCCAGCTCAACATAGACCCATTGGTAAACTAATTAAGTCCCAACCTTAATCTTCTAGGTAGCGTTCACCAGAATATATATATATATATATATATATATATATATATATATATATATATATTATATATATATATATATATATATATATATATATATATATATATATATATATATATATATATATACATACATATGTACTTAGTATACTCGAGCCCAGATTCCCTAGTAAATGGATGCCTGAATTCTCAATTCTCTTTTTAATTTCTCTATTTAGCCTTATGGGCTTCCAACCAAACTCATGTCTATTTTCCACCATGTGTCCACTTCAAAATACTTCTAATTATCTACATGTATGGAAACTTCGGGTGAGTCCCCCACACCATGTTCTCTTCACAAGTAAGCCTGATGTTTAATCATCTCATTAGCCCATAGCCAACCCTCTTTATATACACACAGTTAATATCTCTAGGCTTGATGGACTAGGGAAACAAGAATTTTCTTGTCAAATAATCCCACACTTCTCTATTAATTGTCGAATCCATGGTTCCCAAAAAGGTTTAAATAAGACAATTTTCGAACCTTACAGGGTTCTAACCTCCCAACCTAACGCTATTAAATAACAAAGTTTTCCTTGACAAAACATAATTTTTGTTACCCAGTGCTATTAATTAACAAACTCTTGCCAATTAAAAATTCCTAAGTTTTGTTGTCCATTCCTAATCCTTCCACTTGTCTAACAACTCTCGTCCCAGTCCTATTGGCTCTTCTCCTCATGGTTCCTCTATGTGTTAAGTTGGTTTACACTTGGGTTCTATTATGCCCTTTGCTCCTCCATATTCATGGTTCTCCCATTCTTCTGTGCAACTTTGATTTTCCTTTATCTTTGAGACCATTGATCACTCTGTTAATCAATGATCTCCCTTTCCAACTAAGTCTCAAAGTAATAAAAAAATTATTACCCTCTTTTTTCTCCAAATAACTATCACTCCTGAGCTTTCACAATTCTACTTCAATCCCACTTCTCGCTATTGGGTCTCACCTTTCACTATTGTTGGGCTTCAGAATTGATACATTTTCTTACCTTATTTTCTTATCCTTATATTAGTTTTCTTAATATTTTTGTGTGTAGAATATGATAATTCATGTGATATAGATTCTAAAAAGGAGTCAATGGATTTTCATTACTTTATCTCTCTAATGAATCGATTTATTCTAGCTATTAGGTTTCACCTTTCACTATTTTTGGGCTTCAAAATTGACACATTTTCTTACCTTATTTTTCTTATCCTTATATTAGTTTTCTTAAGATTTTTGTGTGTAGAATATGATAATTCATGTGATATAGATTCTAGAAAGGAGTCAATGGATTTTCATTACTTTATCTCTCTAATGAATCGATTTATATCATGAACGGCATTTTTAACTTATGATTTAAAACATTTTTTGAACATGGATATTTGATATCGGATGTTGTTCCATGGAATAGTCAAGAAATAATAGATTACAAGGAGTCGTTCAGGTTAATTATAACTAGCTGAATGAGATTGACGTCTATCGTGGATGGATCAATTGAAGAAGAGAAATTGGCCCTACTATTATGGAGAAACGTTAGATATTTTGTAATTTGAATAAAGCATCTTGAAAATCTTCGGATTCTCAAGATCACTTTTCTATTTGAATATAGACTTTCTTGTAATATAAAAATAAGGAATTAAACCTCAATAGTAGAATTCAAGCTATAGTCGTTTTGATCTAGGTTATAAATTTTTTGTAACATTCCTTATAATTTACTCATTATAATTTAACGAATACTTTTTCAGTTTGACCTTAACGTATTGCACTGAGTTAGCTACAAGGCAGTTGAATTCTAGTGATCTTGGGCATTGTCATGGAACTACTATTATCCGTTCTTGCATTATTATTTTTTTCTTTCTTTCGTTCCTTGTTCTACAAATTCTTTTAGTGTTATCTTTCCTTATTGTTTCTTGGGATTAATGTAGAGTTGTTAATTCTGAAGATTTGGTATTATTTTTGGAAGATTCATTTCTAGTCATAGTGTTGTTCCTTTCTTACAGATGCAGTTTCCTAGGAAACAACTTTGTATTTACTTGGATTACTTCACTAATTTTGGTAGGAGACTTAAAGCTTTGATTCTTTTAGAAGCCTTGATTATTTAAGATTGAATTCTAGAAGTTGAGAGTGAGTTGTTTCTTTCAGTAAATCCGAGTTGTTCCTTTTATTCATATGTCCTTAATTTTCATTAGGGTCATTCAAATTCAATAATATTAGCACTACCTCTTGCATAAAACGTGTGCACAGATTGAAATAAATAAACAAAAATTCAGGTCGATGATTTAATGTGTAGAGGTCAGTTGGTCCTTTAGGAACAACTAAGTGCCCCGATATTTTGGTGTCGTTTCCAGGGAGGTTTTCAAAGAATTGCTAGTTGTATCTCTGAAGGGTTAAGTATTAAAACAATACGTAAGAGCATGCACATGCACTAAGCAAAAATATTGTGCCAGTGTCTACCCTCAGCCGATACCTTTAGATCGCTTAGTGTGTATGACTAAGAAAAATCCTAGGAATACAAATCAGATAGTTATATATCAAAAAATGACCTCAAAAGTAATCAAAACCGAAGGTCAACCTGGCATTAGAATAATGACCTTTATAGATGATATCATTCACAAATCATATTCTCAAGCATCAGTATGTTGCCGAATAATATCTTGGAAGGGTTCTATTGTTTCCCCTCAAGTATTAGGGTCATCCTCTGTAACTCACACTGCAATTCACGACAAAAGTGTAGGATGTGTGAAAATCTTGCAAGATACATCTATGAGGCATTTGAATCCTTTGAGTAAAAGTGAGGGGAATTCTTCAAATTTAAGAGAATGGGAAGGTGAAACAAGTGAGGCATACCCACGACTTTCTGAGATAAAATTGCTTGCAACATCTGTTTTAAGGAAAGAACCCGAAGTTCCTATTCTGAATAGTGCTGTGACACCTTCTCATGGTTTGAAACCCAGCCAAAATATTAATTTACAGACAACACCTCCTGATCACAAAATTCCTGAAGATCACTTGCTAACTTTTAAGCAAATGGAAAATACAGCACCAGGAACACAAACTTTGACCATAGAATATCTTATTATCGGTCCATGGGTGAATGCACCAATGAAGGATATCCCATTACATAATCTTCCAAATTTTCATGGAATGGCTTCTGAGGATCCTGACACATTTTTGTTTGAGATTGATGTTTTATGTTGAGGTTATGACTATACCACCAACCATCAAAAATTGAAATTGTTTCCTTCTACCTTAAAGGGAGCATCCTTACGTTGGTTCACGAGACTAGGAAGTGACACCATAGCCTCATGGGATCAAATGAAAGAAGCGTTCCTTACTAAATATCAAGAGTATTATTGATCTAGGGATTTAAAAATGAAATATTTAAAATGATATTAAAATAAGACTAAACTTTGGAAGAATATGTTGAGAAATTTCAATATAATTTGCAAAGATCACCTTACATTACCCAACCTAGAGAACTATTGAAAACTACTTTGATTAGGGACATGCAAGATGAATTGATAGAAACACTTAGTCTAATGAGATAAGGTGATATTTCCAAAGAACAATATTATGATACTATAAAACTGTGTATCAGGTGCTCACGAGCAAGTACACGAACCAAATCTAGAACTTTGGATCCTCTTAGCAGAACTAGCCTAACTGGAGGCTAAGGAGTAACTCAAGAAGAAATTGGTAATCTCTTAGAAGATTTTAAAGCTGATATTTTGATTACATTAACTACACATTTGGATGTTCTACAGGTAAAGAAAAAACAGGCTGATGCAGAGTAGTCCCTGACTATTTTCTATTCACGTTGTCGAAAAAATCAAAACCATAAAGAATGCCCACTAGACATAGTCAAAATATGTGTTATCTGCATTAAATATCACTCAATGAAACATTTGTTGGAAATAATACTGAGAGGGGGGGTGAATCAGTATTATCAGATTAATCAAACTTTTCAAATGCCCAAAAACATATACGCTACTTCAGTTAAGTGAACCAGCGTGTACACGCTATTGTGACGAAGTAAAACAGCGTATAAGCAGAAAACTCACAATGTAGTTGGCTTATTCTTCAATTAAGTGCATCAGGACATTATTCATCATATTAACAGTAAACATGTGCAGTATAACAGAACAGATAAAAAGCCACACACATGAACACCAAGATATAAGGTGGAAACCCAATGTGGGTGAAAACCACCTGCTGCAAGTTGTCTCTATCTTTCTTAATATGAAACTTCAGTTTACAATCTTTTGTACTGGTGTAGCCTTATACCAGTACGCAGGCTACAACCTGTAGAAGGCTTCAACCTTCTCTCGTTCTCCAAACTTCCTTGGAAGGGAGCTCCAACCCCCTTTTTCTTTTGTACTAGCCAAGATACTAGTACGTAGGTGCTGACCTACAATCTTCCTTCTTCCAGGTATCACTTTTCATACATTTTCAGACTTGGATATACCTGAAGCACAACATTACAATCTGAAGACCACAATTCATTCAATTTTCACAACAGATCATTGAAGCATAAAACAACCCAACTTTGAATCACTGAACCACTGAACCCTGTCAATCACCAGTTACCAGAACACAGAGCAGACTACAGAACTCTGTAATAACAGTCAGACCCCACTGTAAACTCAAATCAAGCTTCAAAAGATATACGCTACTTTAATGAGCAGAAACCGCGTATACACGCGCTTTTACCGAAGCCAACCTGCGTACAGATCTAAAAATAAACTTTCTCAATTTGCAGCTGTACCAGATATTAGTTAGACTCAGAACGTAACATTGCGACAATATGCAGATCTAGAAATACGCATAATCAACCATATCATGATAGTGCATTTCAAACCATTTGATCCTGATCTCTCCTTAGATCTAGTTCTCCATCAACCAATGAGATCTCTCCTTAGCTCAGATCAACCAACTCAGAACCTGCATATCAGATCTCTTTCTCTCTTAGATATTCATGCATTGTCGAAAGATGATCTTTGCCTAATGATCTTCTTCTCCTTATATAGCCTTAGGCCTTTCTCAATACCAAGAGCCAAAACCATAGTAACACAATACCATCAACTTTAAAACTAGGGATCGACACGCCCGTCGAGACATAATGGTCCGAAATCATAGGCACAACTTCCAAGGTCTAACCACCATGAACCAAAGGAACCTTTCCACATACACGCGCTTTTTCTGAATCTAACTTGCGTGTACACGCGACTTGGGCTTAAAGAAAGAGCGTGTATGAGCTTTCTTGCCATGCTGTACTGAGATCTGTCTTCTGATTGAGTTGCCATCACCTGTACTAACCTTTGAGCACCTGTACCATCCACTGAGTGAGTTGCCATCAAGGACAACACTTGAACCATAATGCCAACAATCTCCCCCTTTGGACTTGATGGCAACCACCACACCAAGTCACTCTCCCCCTTTGACATCAAGGGCAAAG
This sequence comes from Pinus tabuliformis, assembly GCA_031772625.1. Lineage (NCBI taxonomy): Eukaryota > Viridiplantae > Streptophyta > Pinopsida > Pinales > Pinaceae > Pinus > Pinus tabuliformis. The sequence continues at coordinate 522,943,030 of CM062808.1, forward strand.
GGAGGACCAAGATATTCTCTTCCTTGGTAATCCTTCTGCTGTCCATACTGCTATCCATACTCCCCCTGAGTATATGCTGAAATCTCCAAGTGTGCTCCCCCTTTGTGAATGCCAAAGAGTACCAATCTATCCATCCTGCTCACCAAGTGCTGTTCATGCTCCCCTTGACTGTAGGCAAGATCTGCAAAAGATGTTCTTCAAGAAGAACATGACTCTATACATCATAAAAGACCTTCCTATCACCAAAGACTCATACATACATCCATTTCTCAACTAAGTGAGGATATACAAAAAAAATGACTCATCCACCCAACCATGATAATACATGAACATTTCATCATTCATCCCAGGCATAGTGGGGAAACCAACAAAGGCCGTTACATGACCTTGACACCATAAAAGAGACAAGAGAGATACATGACATAGAGACAACAGATCTAGACCAAGACTTAGGAAAGACATCAGCAGCATCTGATAAACATCTTGTTAGATCAGCAACTAGAATTTCTTTCTGAGCTCCTTCTCCTAAAACCAACAACCAAAACATCTGAATGCCAACAATGCTTTATGAGACTTTTGAGCTGCTCCCCCTGAACCTGTGCCTGTTGCACTCCCTGAAACTGTGCCTGAATAATTCTGACATTCCTATTGCTGTTCAGAACTTCAGAGTTTTCCCTTGCTGTTCAGAACTTCATATACGCGTTTTCTCCTGTATAAAACAGCGTATGTACGCGGATATTCTTTCTGCAACAAGCGTCCAGCATACACGCGACTTTCCCACCATGAATCCGCGTGTATACGCTCATATTACTTCCGTAACCTGCGTATACCAACTTTTCTGTAGAACAAACAAATTTCAACAACAGGATGAAGCATTAACTACTCCCAGCTTTTGTCTGAGATATTCAAAAGTTTCCCTGGGCAGTGGTTTTGTGAGAATATCAGCAACTTGCTCCTTAGAAGGAACATACTCCAACTTGACCTTCTGTTCAAGCACTTGTTCCCGAAGAAAATGGTACTTGATTGGTATGTGCTTGGTCTTTGAGTGCATGACTGGATTCTTTGAAATGCTGATTGCACTTGTATTATCACATAAGATAGAGACAGGTGGAGTGCAAGTGATTTGAAAGTCCTGCAAGGTCTGCATCATCCAAAGAAGTTGTGTGCAACAAGATGCTGCAGCTACATATTCTGCTTCAGCTGTAGATAAGGCAATCGAACTTTGTTTCTTGCTGAACCAAGATACTAATCTGGAACCCATGAAGAAAGCACCTCCACTTGTGCTTTTCCTATCATCCACACTTCCAGCCCAATCTGCATCTGTGTAAGCATGAAGAGTGAGATCAGTATTTCTAGGATACCATAAGCCATAGTTTTGGGTCCCTTGAAGATATTTGAAGATTCTTTTGACTGCCTGAAGATGAGTTTCCTTTGGGTTGGCTTGAAATCTTCCAACCATTCCTACTGCATGTGTAATATCTGGTCGAGTACCTGTCAAATAAAGCAAACTCCCAATCATGGATCTATAAGTGGGTTGGTGGACTGCTGCTGATTCATCATTTGCACTGAGGCTGCATCCTGTAACCATGGGTGTACATACTGGTTTTGACTCTTCCATGCCATACTTCTTCAAGATCTGCTTGAGGTATTTGGTTTGAGACAAGAAGATACCTCCTTCATTTTGTTGGATTTGCAATCCAAGAAAATATGTCAATTCTCCAAGAAGTGACATTTCGAATTCTTTCTGCATAACCAAGGCAAAGTTTTGACTCATAGTCTCTTCATTGCTGCCAAAAATAATATCATCTACATAAACAACAAGAATTAGCAATTTGTTATTTTCAACTTTTATATAGAGATTGCTATCTGCTGATCCTTTTGAAAAGCCTTGTTGGTGAAGATATTTGTCCAACCGATAGTACCAAGCCCTTGGAGCTTGTTTGAGCCCATAGAGAGCCTTTTTCAATCTGCATACAAGGTTTGGATCATTCCCAAGAATGAACCCATCTGGCTGCTCAATATATACTTCTTCTTCTAAGTCTCCATTCAGGAAGGCTGATTTCACGTCCATTTGAAATACCTTGAAGTTTTGAAAGCTTGAGAGAGCAAGGAACATTCGGATGGCCTCTAGTCTTGCCACAGGAGCAAAGGTCTCTTCAAAATCTATTCCTTCTTGCTGTGCATACCCTTTACAAACAAGTCTGGCCTTGTTTCTAATTACTTCTCCATTTTCATTTAACTTATTCTTGAAGACCCATTTTGTTCCTATTACATTCTTATCTTTTGGTCTAGGAACTAATTCCCAAGTGTTGTTCCTTTCGATTTGCTCAAGTTCTTCATCCATTGCTTTGACCCAACATTCATCTTTGCATGCTTCTTTCACATTTTGTGGTTCAATGGAGGAGAGTAGAGCCAAGTAGCTTGAAGCTTCTGCAAGTGTCCTTCTTGTTTGTACTCCTGCTTCTTTCTGCCCCACAATCTGAGTTTCTGGATGATTCTTTTGGACATATCTGGATGGAGTCTTCTCTTCTATTCTTGTCTGCTCCTCTGGTTCTTCTTGAGATTCTTCTTCTTCTTGAGGTTCTTCTTCTTCATCATTTCGCCTTTGAGAGTAACCTTCATCTTCTTCATGATGAACTTGCCTAGGAATATATCCCTTCTCATCAACCACTATATCAATACTGTCAACAATTCTGCCAAGTCTTTTATTGTAGCACTTGTATGCTTTGCTATGTGGAGAATAACCAAGAAGAATGCCCTCATCTGCTCTAGGTTCAAGTTTGCCAAGTTGCTCATCAGTATTCTTAATATAACATTTGCTCCCAAAGATTTTGAAATGCTTCACGGAAGGAGTTTTACCACTCCAAAGCTCATGAGGTGTTTGAGTGCTGTTTACTCGAACATTTGTTTTGTTAAGAATGATAACAGCAGCATGTGCGGCTTCTCCCCAGAAGGTTGCAGGAGTACCTGATTCATCGAGCATAGCACGAGCCATTTGTTGGATAGTTCTGTTCATTCTTTCCACAACCCCATTTTGCTGAGGAGTTCTAGCTGTAGAGAATTCTCTTCTTATCCCATGTTCATCGCAGAAATCAAAAAATTCATTTGATGTGAACTCCCCACCTCTGTCAGATCTGAGGCACTTGATTTTGTGTCCTGATTCATTTTCAGCCAATGCTTTGAAGGATTTGAATTTTTCGAATGCTTCATCTTTGTGCTTCATAAGCCCTAACCAAACAAACCTTGAGAAATCATCAATGAATAATATCAGATATTCTTCTCCTCGAGGTGTCCTTTTCCTAAATGGACCACATACATCTGTATGGACTAGCTCAAGAGGCAAGCTAGCTGATCCTTCCTTCTCTGGAAAGTTAGTTCTGGTCTGCTTTCCAAACTGACAAGATTTGCATATGGTGTTGTCTGGAATTTTGATATCTGGAAGATCGCGAACTGCCTGATATTTGCATGCTTTCCTTATTTGTGAGAAGCTTAGATGTCCCAACCTTCGATGCCATAACCAGTGCTCTTCATCCTTGCTAAGATAGCATTGTTGTTGTCCTTCTTCAAATATGTACAGATTATTTGGAGTTCTTTTGCCTTTGAGAACTGTTTTACCTGTATCAAGATCACGAACAAGACATCCATTCGATCTGAAAATAACCTCTGTTTTTTGATCACACATCTGGCTGACACTTAGAAGATTATGCTTCAATCCATCAACATACAAAACATTTCCAGCCTTGACCTTTTCTTTCAAAGGAGCAATACCTTTTCCTTTTATAGTTGCAGGAGTATCATTTCCAAAAGAAACTTTCTTTCCCTTTTCTAAAGTAGAATAAGATTCAAGTTTTTCTTTATCACCTGTCATATGTTTCGAACATCCACTGTCAATGTACCATAGATTTTCCTGTCCTTCTGCATAAAATGCTATCCCACATCTTTCTGTTTGAGGTTCCTTTATTCTCCATGTTTTGGTGCTTGTGGCTTGTTCCTTTTTCTCCTGAAACCTGCTCCTGCATTCAGAGTCTTTATGACCAAAATTATTGCAAATAGAACATTCAACTTCATTTTCAAGCACCGAAAAGTTGTTATAGGTCCTTTTTGTAATCCCTGTCATACTTCTTTGTTTTTGAGCTTCCCTAGTCATGATTGTTTTATATGCAACACATTGAGCTGCTCTGTGACCAAAGTTGTGGCAAGAAAAGCATTGTCCATTGAAGAAGCTTCTGCGGTTATTGAATCTACCAGCCAACTGATTGTAATTTCTATTTTCATCTATTCTTGAGCCAAACTGAGAAGATTTTACCTGTGGTTGGTTGTAGCTTTTGTTCATCCTTAAGGAGGATTGTCCCTGATAGTTTCTGTTTGTAACTCGTCCCTGCTTTACCTGATTATCTTCATTGTTCTTCCGCTCATTTCCTCTTGCTGCATCAAGATAACTTTTTGAGGTGGATGCTTGAGAGGTTTCTCCATTATAGCCCAAACCTGTCTTGTTTAGAGGAGACCGCTGCACACTGATAATCTCATCCAAAGTTTCAGATCCTTTGACAAATTTAAGATTAATAGCTTTTGTTTTCTCAATTTCTTTTCTGAGACCAACAATTTCACCTTCTAGTTTTTCAAGATGTTTTTCCTTTTCATCAATTTGAAATTGCAAAGTATCAATGATCACATTCTTTTCTTCTATGCCTCTCTTGAGTCTAGTGATTTCATTATAGAGATTATCCACATCTATAGCATCCTCATAATCATCATCTTCAAATGCCATTAACAGCTTATATTTATTACCTTGTTCATCTTCATCACTGTTTGATAAGCCATCACTATCTTCATGGGTGTAGTAGCTTTTCCTATTTGCACTTTGTTTCTTGTTCCATCTAGCAGGTTCTTTTCCTTTATCCTTATAAGGACATTTTGCAGCATAATGACCTACTTTCCCACAAGCAAAGCATTTGAAAGGTAGCTTACCTCTGAACCTTCCAGAACCCCTTTGAAGATTTCTGACAAAATTTGATTCCTCTTCCTCTTCTTCTGGAACATGGCTTGCTTCATAGTAATCTTCTTTTCCTGATGCCTTAAAAGCAGCTTCCCTTCTGTCAGATGGACCTCCCTTTCTCATTTCATAAGCGGTTAGAATTCCATGTAGCTGAGACATAGTGAGAACACGGAGATTTTCTTTTTCTTCTATTGCAGATACTTTAGATTCAAACTTGGGAGATAAAGATCTTAGAATCTTTTGAACTACTATAGTTTCTCTTATTTCTTCACCCAAATTTTTCATACAATTAACAATCTCATCTACCCGAAGAAAATAATTAGCCACACTTTCATCATTATACATCTTGAGAGTCTCATATTGAATCCTGAGTGTTTGAAGTTTAGCTTGCTTTACCTGTTCATCTCCTTCATAGCTAGTGATCATTTTGTCCCATATTTCTTTTGCTGATTTGAAGTGCATGACCTTCATGAATTCTGTTTGAGATATACTTCCTAATAGAGTACTGACTGCTTTTGCATTTGTTTCATATGCCTTTTTCTCAGCTGGATCTGTAGGAGTAGCTGAAGGAAAAGCATAGCCTGTTTCTACAATGTCCCAAACTTCTGTACCAAGAGATTGAAGATATGCAGTAACTCTTACCTTCCAATAATTGAAATTTGTTCCATCAAAAACCGGTGGCCTGATTGATGCTTCTTTCTCGTAGTTGCTCATGATGAATGATCTTCCTTCAAGCGATCAAGCTTCTCTGAAGGACCTGCTCTGATACCAATTGTTGGAAATAATACTGAGAGGGGGGGTGAATCAGTATTATCAGATTAATCAAACTTTTCAAATGCCCAAAAACATATACGCTACTTCAGTTAAGTGAACCAGCGTGTACACGCTACTGTGACGAAGTAAAACAGCGTATAAGCAGAAAACTCACAATGTAGTTGGCTTATTCTTCAATTAAGTGCATCAGGACATTATTCATCATATTAACAGTAAACATGTGCAGTATAACAGAACAGATAAAAAGCCACACACATGAACACCAAGATATAAGGTGGAAACCCAATGTGGGTGAAAACCACCTGCTGCAAGTTGTCTCTATCTTTCTTAATATGAAACTTCAGTTTACAATCTTTTGTACTGGTGCAGCCTTATACCAGTACGCAGGCTACAACCTGCAGAAGGCTTCAACCTTCTCTCGTTCTCCAAACTTCCTTGGAAGGGAGCTCCAACCCCCTTTTTCTTTTGTACTAGCCAAGATACTAGTACGTAGGTGCTGACCTACAATCTTCCTTCTTCCAGGTATCACTTTTCATACATTTTCAGACTTGGATATACCTGAAGCACAACATTACAATCTGAAGACCACAATTCATTCAATTTTCACAACAGATCATTGAAGCATAAAACAACCCAACTTTGAATCACTGAACCACTGAACCCTGTCAATCACCAGTTACCAGAACACAGAGCAGACTACAGAACTCTGTAATAACAGTCAGACCCCACTGTAAACTCAAATCAAGCTTCAAAAGATATACGCTACTTTAATGAGCAGAAACCGCGTATACACGCGCTTTTACCGAAGCCAACCTGCGTACAGATCTAAAAATAAACTTTCTCAATTTGCAGCTGTACCAGATATTAGTTAGACTCAGAACGTAACATTGCGACAATATGCAGATCTAGAAATACGCATAATCAACCATATCATGATAGTGCATTTCAAACCATTTGATCCTGATCTCTCCTTAGATCTAGTTCTCCATCAACCAATGAGATCTCTCCTTAGCTCAGATCAACCAACTCAGAACCTGCATATCAGATCTCTTTCTCTCTTAGATATTCATGCCTTGTCGAAAGATGATCTTTGCCTAATGATCTTCTTCTCCTTATATAGCCTTAGGCCTTTCTCAATACCAAGAGCCAAAACCATAGTAACACAATACCATCAACTTTAAAACTAGGGATCGACACGCCCGTCGAGACATAATGGTCCGAAATCATAGGCACAACTTCCAAGGTCTAACCACCATGAACCAAAGGAACCTTTCCACATACACGCGCTTTTTCTGAATCTAACTTGCGTGTACACGCGACTTGGGCTTAAAGAAAGAGCGTGTATGAGCTTTCTTGCCATGCTGTACTGAGATCTGTCTTCTGATTGAGTTGCCATCACCTGTACTAACCTTTGAGCACCTGTACCATCCACTGAGTGAGTTGCCATCAAGGACAATACTTGAACCATAATGCCAACAACATTTTCCCTCAATCTATAGATTGAAAGTTGTATTCAAGGAAGCTGAGGAATATCCAAAGAAAACGCATCTCATGGAACATCGCTGGTAGTGGAAGACTCGCCCTCCAGGTATGATGCATGATCCTTCTTTGTTTAATTCCAAACAAGATGCTCAGCAAGAGATTCTTAGATCCACTTGGCAATGCTAGCAACCTTTTAATACCACTTGGAAATCCCATCCATACTCCACACCAACCTAGACAAATCAGCCATATGTTGGACCCTTATGTATCAAATCAACAATATCCTACATCTTCATCGAAAAACCCATCGAATAACTCATACCCTTCACATTGGGGAAAATCATCTATAAAGAGAATAATGCAGTCTCAGAACTGGCAGCATCCTACTAGACCAATTAATCCATCTACCAAAATGATGCCTTCGTCATAACCATCATTGAAACCTCCACTTCAATTTCCCCGAAATGTTCCACCTCCATTGTGTCTTCAATTACTTGCTCAGCCAAATCCTAATTTTAATAATAGGCCCATCCAATATTTGGAGAATTTTTAAAACTTAGATTACGGTTCTACTTCTTTTGAATGAAAGGTGTTGCGACTGACATCTGGATGGGTTATGTTTCCAAAAAATAGTAAAGGAAACTTAGAGCAAGAAGACAATGAAAATCATATTGAATAGAAGCCTTTAGAAGAACACCCTCCTCCCACCATAGTTGTCACTAAAAAAGAGGCACCTAACAAGTCAAACAAACAACAAGATCCTACTAAAACTATGGACAATGCTCCTCTATTCCCTGAGAGACTTACTGTGATGAAACCACTGGTCTATTCTGATTTCGATCTCATAGGGGAACTAAAAAAAATATGTATTAAAATCCATATTCTCTAGGCTATTCAGAATGTCTTGATCTATGCTAAAACCATAAAAGAACTGTGTCAAAAAGATTGAGAGAAAACCAAAAGACTCTCCTACAATCCATTGTTCAGGGACACTTTTTGATCTTATTTTAGAGAAGAAAATAGCTATTAAATATGATGTCCTTGGAAACCCATTATTTACTCTTCAAATTCAAGGTCATAACTTCCCAAATACCTTAGTGGACTTAGCATTGACAATAAACATTTTGACCATAGAAACTTGTGGGATCCATGAGATCACAACATTAAAACAAACCTCCATTATGCTAAAACTATCTGACAAATCAGTAGTAAAACTAGAAGGCACTCTCAATCATATTATCATTTTTATAGATTCCTAGGAGTACCTAGTGGACTTTCTAGTTATCAATGCTAGAAATAGGTTGGATGGACACTGTCTGATATTAGGGAGGCCGAGCTAGAAACTACAGATGCATATATAGGATGTCAGAAAAGAAATATAACGATTGAAAAAGGGAGTGCTACTAAAAATCTCATGTTATATTCACCCCCTAGAGTAACCTATCAGAAAGAAATTATCAATCTTTCCCTCCCAAATATTAGGAAGTAAATTTGCATTCTCCTCTTACCCTAGATGAAGCTTCCTTTTTTTAAAATGAAAACTAAAGATGATGTAATTAATGGTTTTATTAACCTACCTTCTACTGTTGGGAATCCAACATGTCAGATGTTAAAATCTATGCTTAATAATGAGGCCCAAGGAGATCCACTGGAGGTTTTGAATAATGATCATATACCCACAACTGCATTTCATAATAGTGTTTGCATTGAAATTGAACTTGGTAATAATTTGAGCATCAATGCTAATCTAGATGACCTACAACGTACAAAACTAATTCAAATCCTCCATAAATATAAATAAGATTTTACTTGGGAATATTGTGATATGAGAGCCATCGATCCTAAATTATGTAAACATCACATTTATATAGAAAAAGACGTTCATGCCATTTTCTAGCCTCAAAGAGGACTAAATCCACACCTTAGGGATATAGTAATCTCTGGCAACTAGTGGGTTTCATCGTTGGTTGTCGTCCCTAAGAAAAATAGAAACTAGATAATTTGTGTGGATTATAGAGAACTAAATAAAGTTATACAAAAATATCACTTTCCCATTCCATTTGTAGATCAGGTCCTCGACACTCTTGCTTGAAAGAAAATTTTCTCTTTCTTGGATGGTTTCAAGGGATACAATCAAATCCAGGTTTCTCCTGAAGATCAAGAAAAAACCACATTCACCTGTCCATGGGAAACATTTAGATAAAGGGTTTTACAATTTGGGTTGTTCAGTGCACCAACCACCTTCTAGAGGGAAATATTAGGCATTTTTTCCAACTTAATCTGTGAAGGAATTGAACTATACGTCGATGATTTCACTCCCTATGGGAATTAATTTGACAGAGCCTTTACAAAATCTGTAAAAGGTTATGGAATGGTTCATCGCTAACAGATTATGCCTTAGTAATGAAAAGTGTCATATGATGATGACATAAGGCATATTTTTGGGGCATTATATCTTTGCTGCGGGAACCTAGGTAGACCCAACAAAGTTTGAGGTAATTCTTACCCTACCCTACTCCTCATACACCAACTGAACTACATAGTTCCTTGGACATGCTAGTTATTATCACTATTTTATAGCAAATTTTTCAAAAATAGCAGCACTATTGTATATATTAACAGTGAATGTGGAATTTGAATGGACTCATAGTTGTGATGTTTCTTTTGTAGATCCTAAAATGTTGGTCTCAATATCCCCTATGTTATGAGGGCCAAACTGGAATTTACCATTTCATGTTTCATCTGATGCATCAGACACAACAACAGAAGTTGTACTTGGATAGGAATAAGACATAAATCCTTATTTCATCCATTATATTAGAAAGAATCTTACAACAACCGAGCTAAATTATATAATGACAGAAAAATAATTCTTAGTTTTTATTTATTCTATCAATATATTTTGTCACTACATAACAGGATACCTAGTACTTTTATATACTAATCATTCTACCATTAGGTATTTAGATAGTAAACTTGTTACTAATGGTCCAATAACTCATTGGTTATTGTTATCACAGTAATTCGATATTACCATAAAGGATTGATCAGGGAAGGAGAATTTTGTTGTGGACTTTCTATCCAGAGTTTTGATTGTGGCTAATTCTTTACCTGTGGAAGATCAGTTTCCAGATGAAAATATGTTTTTCATGATAGTTAAAACACCCTGGTATGCTAATGTGGCCAATTACCTGGCAGTAGGGAAACTCCCAGCACATTTATCATCTCGAGAAAAGAAGCTTATTATTCAGCGCAATGCACAGTTCTCCTAGATTGATGGTTACCTTTTCTATACATGGTCTCATTTTCAATTCTGCAGATGCATCAGGGAAGATGAATTTTATGATATTCTTAAGGCTTACCATGGTGAACCCTATAGTGGGCACTTCGATGACCAGAGAACTAGGCTTAAAGTGTTACATATGGGCTATTACTAGCCTAGAATATTCAAATATGTAAGGAAATATGTCCAGAGTTGTGATAGTTGTCAAATGATGGATCACCCCATTCAAGCCAATTAAATTCCCCTGCTGCCACAAATTGTACTTGAACCCTTTGAAAGATGCACATTGGATTTTTTGGGCCCCTTCAAGCCACCATGAAATCAGAAGGTGTATATTTTGGTTTGCACAAACTATGTAAATAAGTGGGTGGAGGAAGTAGCTCTCTCAAAGGCCACAGAAGAGGTAGTTATTAACCTTTTGTTTAAACTATTTGTGCAATATGGATTTCCTCGAGATATTGTAACATATGGGGAATCAAAGTTCACTCACTACAAAATTTATGCTACCTTGCATAATTATCACATTAAACACAGAGTTACTTCCCCTTACCACCCTTAAGAAAATGGACAGGTGGAAACCACCAATAAAGTTATGGATGCCATTTCAACCAAAAAAATATCTGCGAAGTGTAGGAATTGGGTTGCCAAACTCCCTGAGGCCTTATGGGCTTATTGAATAAATTGGCACAACATTACTAGCCTCACCTTACCAACTTTTTTTTGGTAAGGAGCCAATGTTTCTAATAGAATTCAAAATTAGGACTCTCAAAACCGTAAGGGATGTTGGATTGGATTTTATAAAAGTGAAAAAACAACAACTTAAATAAAATAATGAACTAGAAAAAATGCCCCTTTTGGGCTTGCAACCTACAACTGTTATTTAGTAGCAAAGGGCCAAATGGCATGATCGACTCATCAAGAAGAAATCCGTTTAGAAGGGCGTTTTGGCGCTATTATATGATTCCAAGTTTCAATATTTCCCAGGGAAGCTCCATACAAGATGGTTGGGACCATACGAGGTAACCAAAGTCTATGACAATGGTATAGTGAGCCTTACTACGATTGATGGTTCTAGCATCTCTTTGTTGGAAATAATATTGAGAGGGGGGGGTGAATCAGTATTATTATTAAGCCAAATAATTCCTTTTTAAATTCGAGATGATATACGCTACTTTAGTTAAAACAACCCGCGTATATACGCAACTACAGATAAAGAAACCAGCGTATATAAATCAGACTTATAATTTGAATTATCTTTCATATGTAAGTTATTAATCTGTGATTCAAATGCACATAAACAGTACCAGAAACAGTGAAACAGAGCAGAAGACAGTCACACACAAGAACACAAGATATAAGGAGGAAACCCAATGTGGGTGAAAACCCCCTGCTGCAATTCGTCTCTATCTTCCTTTTAATTAGAAACTTCTCTTTACAATTTCTTGTACTGGAGCAGACTTTACCAGTACGCAGGCTGCAACCTGCAGAGAGCTACAACTCTCTCTCGTTTTCCAGCTTTCCTGGAAGGGAGCTCCAACCCCCTTAGTTCTTGTACTGGCTTGAGATACTAGTATGCAGGCTCCTACCTGCAGAAGGCCGCAACCTTCTCTTTGCTTTCAGGGACCTCGTTTCATTAATTTTCAGACTGGATCCACAAGTAACATCAATCAAACATCAAGAATTTCTACATAACCCAAACTCCTTTTCACCAATCAAAAGCTGAAAACAACTGAGCACTTCTCTGATCACTGAACCCAGAACATAGTAACTGTAATCAAACACCAATTCTGAACCCAGAACACTGCAGCAATAAAACAGAAGCAGCTAGAACATAAATCAAAACATATACGCTACTTCACTGTTCATCAACCTGCGAGTATACGCTTCTGTACCACACCCAACCTGCGTATACGCGTCTTTCATTCACAGAAAATGCATATATACGCACCTTCAATTCACTGAACCTGCGTACAGATCTATAAAGGATAATTTATTCTTTTAAGCATTCAGACATTAGTTAGCCCAGATTTATAGATCAAGAGTGCGCCACATATAACAGATCAAAATCATACAGAGATACCAATGTTCAAGCCTTGAGATTTAGATCCATCAATAGTCCTTATCCTTCTTGCGCTCAGGTTCCACCTTCATTCAGATCTAGATCTGCACCATAACCCAATCACCCGTATTCCAGATCTATCACAATATCAGATATTCAATAATTCAGATGATACCTTGCCACATGATCTACTTCCTCTTTTATAGTTTTAGGCCTTCCTCAATACCACGGTCCAAAACCATAATAAACCAATACCATCAACTTAATACTAGGGATCAACACGTCTGTCGAGATACCATGGTCCAAAACCATAGGTTCAAATTCAAAGGACTAACTGCCATGGACCAAAGGTAAGATTTCCAACATATATGCGCTTTTCTTTGCACGAAAGTGCGTGTATACGCATACGCACTTTTATAAAGTCCAACCTACGTGTATACGCGGCTTGATCTTAATGAACCTACTTATATGAGTTTTCTCTTCATTCTTGTAGTCTGAACTGAGATCTGTCATCAGAGAGAGTTGCCATCAAGGACAACACCTGTACCATAGTGTCACACCTGTGCCATAATGCCAACAATCTCCCCCTTTGGACTTGATGGCAACCCGAAGATCCTCAAAGTCATTCTCCCCCTTTGTCATCAAGGGCAAAGGGCTGTGCTCCGCCTGAGTTCATGCTGATATCTCTGCTCTGCTATGCTGAACATGCTCCCCCTGACTGTAGGCAAGATCTGCAAAAAGATGTTCTTCAAGAAGAACCATGACTTAAACATCATAAAGGACCTTCCTATCACCAAAGAACCATCACCCAACCAAGTGGGGATCATCCATCCAGCCAAGTGGAGATACAACAGAAATTCACATATGACAATCAATTGCATCAATCATCCCAAGCATAGTGGGGAAACCAAAATAGGCCGTTACATGACCTTGATAAAAAAATATACATGACATAGAGAGGAAATATCAAGACTAAGCAAAACACCAATGACAATTATCATCTAAAAATCACTGTCGATATCAGCAATCAAGTTCTCCTTCTGATCCCTTTCTGCAGCTGATCCACCTAAACCAAAATAGCTTGAGTACTAGAACCAAGAACTTCTAAGGTAACGCCAACAATGTATTATTAGAAGATTAATTGCTCCCCCTGAACCTGTGCCTGATGATCTCTGACAGACCCATATCAGATGCTCTTCAACCAGAGTCTGCCCTTGCTGATTTTCTTCAGAACTCCATATACGTGACTGCACCTGCACAAATCAGCGTATGTACACCGATTACCCTCATCCAACTCGCGTACACCAACTTTTCTTTGGAACAGACAAGCTTCAATAGCAGGATGAAGCATCAATGACTCCTAGCTTCTATCTGAGATATTCAAAAGTTTCTCTAGGCAGTGGTTTGGTGAGAATATCAGTGACTTGTTCCTTAGAAGGAACATACTCCAATTTGACCTTTTGTTCCAACACTTGTTCCCGGAGAAAGTGATACTCGATTGGTATGTTCTTGGTCTTTGAATGCATGACTAGGTTCTTTGAAATGCTTATTGCACTTGTATTATCACATAAGATAGAGGCAGGTGGAGTACAAGTGATTTGAAAATCCTGCAAGGTTTGCATCATCCAAAGGATTTGTGTGCAACAGGATGCAGCAGCCACATATTCCACTTTTGCTGTAGATAAAGCAATCGAACTCTGTTTCTTGCTGAACCAAGATACTAATCTGGAACCCATAAAGAATGCACCACCACTTGTGCTCTTCCTGTCATCCACGCTTCCGGCCCAATCTGCATCTGTGTAAGCATGAAGTGTGAGATTTGAATCTCTAGGATACCATAAGCCATTGTTTTGAGTTCCTTGAAGGTACTTGAAGATTCTCTTCACTGCCTGAAGATGAGTTTCTTTTGGATTTTCCTGAAACCTTCCAACTATTCTCACTGCATGCATAATATCTGGTCGGGTACCTGTCAAATAAAGCAAACTTCCAATCATGGATCTATAGGTTGGTTGATGCATTGCTGCTGATTCATCATTTGCACTAAGGCTGCATCCTGTAACCATGGGGGTACATACAGGTTTCGAATCTTCCATGCCATACTTCTTCAAGATCTGCTTGAGGTACTTGGCTTGAGACAAGAAAATACCGTCTTCATTTTGTTGGATTTGCAATCCAAGAAAATATGTCAATTCTCCAAGTAATGACATTTCGAATTCTTTCTGCATCACCAAGGAAAAGCTTTGACTCATAGCTTCTTCATTGCTCCCAAAGATAATATCATCTACATACACAACAAGTATTAGCAATTTTTTATTTTCAATTTTTATATATAGATTGCTATCTGCTGATCCTTATGAAAATCCTTCTTGATGAAGGTATTTGTCCAACCGATAGTACCAAGCCCTTGGAGCTTGTTTAAGCCCATAGAGAGCCTTTTTAAGTTTTCATACAAGATTTGGATCATTTCCTAGGATAAAGCCATCTGGTTGCTCAATGTACACTTCTTCTTCTAATTCTCCATTCAAAAAGGCTGACTTCACGTCCATTTGAAATACTTTGAATTTTTGAAATCTAGAGAGGGCAAGGAACATTCTGATGGCCTCAAGTCTAGCAACAGGAGCAAAATTTTCTTCAAAGTCTATTCCTTCCTGTTGAGCATACCCTTTGCAAACAAGCCTGGCCTTGTTTCTAATAACTTCCCCATTTTCATTCAACTTGTTCTTGAAGATCCATTTTGTACCTATGACATTCTTGTCTTTTGGTCTAGGAACCAACTCCCAAGTGTTGTTCTTTTCGATCTGCTCAAGCTCTTCATCCATTGCCTTAACCCAACACTCATCCTTGCATGCTTCTTTTACATTTTGCGGTTCAGTGGAAGAGAGAAATGCCAAATAGCTTGAAGCTTCTGCTATTGTTCTTCTGGTTTGTATACCTGCCTCTTTCTAGCCCAAAATTTGAGATTCTGGATGATTCTTCTGAACATATCTGGATGGAGTCTTCTCTTCTGTCCTTATCTGTTCCTCTGGTGCCTCTTGGGGTTCTTCTTCATCATCTGCCTGATTTGGAGAGTAGTCTTCATCGATATTTTCATGATTTACTTGCCTGGGGATGTATCCTTTTTCATCAACCACTACATCAATACTGTCAACAATTCTTCCAAGTCTTTTATTGTAACACTTATATGCTTTGTTGTAGGGAGAATAACCAAGAAGAATGCCTTCATCTGCTCTAGGTTCAAGTTTGCCAAGCTGCTCATCAGTATTCTTAATATAGAATTTGCTCCCAAAAATTTTGAAATGCTTTACCGAAGGAGTCTCACCATACCAAAGCTCATGAGGAGTTTGAGTGCTATTCACTCGGACATTTGTTTTGTTGAGAATAACAACCGCAGCATATGCAGCTTCACCCCAGAAAGTTGCGGGAGTTCCGGATTCATCAAGCATAGCACGAGCAATTTGTTGGACTGTTCTGTTCATCCTTGCTACCACTCCATTTTGCTGAGGAGTTCTAGCTGTTGAGAATTCCCTTCTTATCCCATGTTCTTAAAAAAAATCAAAAAATCCATTTGAGGTAAACTCCCCACCTCTGTCAGACCTAAGGTACTTAATTTTGTAACCTGATTCACTTTCAACCAAGGCTTTGAAGGATTTGAATTTTTCGAATGCTTCATCTTTGTGCTTCATAAGTCCTAACCAAACAAACCTGGATAAATTGTCAATGAATAATATCAAGTATTCTTCTCCTCGTGGTGTCCTTTTCCTAAAAGGACCACATACATCTGTATGGACTAGCTCAAGAGGCATGCTAGTTGATCCTTCCTTCTCTGGAAAGTTAGTTCTAGTTTGTTTTCCAAACTGACATGATTTGCATATGGCGTTGTCTGGAATTTTGATATCTGGAAGACCACGAACTGCCTGATATTTGCATGCCTTCCTTATTTGTGAAAAGCTTAGATGCCCCAGCCTTCGGTACCATAACCAATGTTCATAATCCTTGCTCAAATAGCATTGTTGTTGTCCTTCTTCAAATATGTATAGATTATTTGGAGTTCTTCTGCCTTTGATCACTGTTTTCCCTGTATCAAGATCACGAACACAACACCCATTTGATCGAAATATTACTTCGGTTCCTTGGTCGCACATCTAATTGACACTTAGAAGATTATGCTTCAAGCCATCAACATACAAAACATTTCCAACTTTGACTTTTTCTTTCAACTGAGCAGTGCCTTTTCCTTTTATAGCTGCAGGAGTATCATTGCCAAAAGAAACTTTCTTTCCATTTTTCTAAAGCAGAATATGATTCAAGTTTTTCTTTATCACCCGTCATATGCTTCGAACATCCACTGTCAATGTACCATAGATTTTCATGTCCCTCTACATAAAAGGCTATCCCACATCTTTCTGTTTGTGGTTCCTTTATTCTCCATGTTCTTGTGCTTGAGGCTTGTTCCCTTGTCTACGGAAACCTACTCCTGCATTCAGAATCTTCATGACCAAAGTTATTGCAAATAGAACATTCAACTTCATTTTCAAGAGCCAAAAAGTTGTTATAGGTCCTTTTTGTAATCCCAGTCATACTTCTATGTTTTTGAGCTTCTCTAGTCATGATTGTTTTATATGCAACACATTGAGCTGCTTTGTGACCAAAGTTATGCCAAGAGATGCATTGTCCATTAAAGAAACTTCTGCGGTTATCAAATCTACCAGCCAAATGATTGTAATTTCTATTGTCATCCATTCTTGAAGCAAATTGAGAAGATTTTACTTGTGGCTGGTTGTAGCTTTTGTTCACCCTTAAGAAGGATTGCCCCTGGTTTACCTGATAGTCTTTCTTTGTTCTTGATGTAATTCGTCCCTGCTTTACCTGGTGATCTCCATTGTGCTTTTGCTCATTTCTTCTTACTGCATCAAGATAACTCTTTGAGGTGGATGCTTGAGAAGTTTCTCCATTATACCCCAAACCTGTCTTGTTTAGTGGAGAACGATGTACATTGATGATCTCATCCAGAGTTTCAGATCCTTTGACAAATTTAAGATTAATAGCCTTTGTTTTCTCAATCTCTTTTCTAAGGCCAACAATTTCACCTTCGAACTTTTCAAGATATTTTTCCTTTTCATCTATTTGAAATTGTAGAGTATCAATGATCATATTCTTTTCTTCTATACATGTCTTGAGTCTAGAAATTTCATCATAAAAGCTATCCACATCTATAGCATCCATGTAGTCATCATCTTCAAAGGCCATTAAAAGTTTATAGTCATTACCTCGTTCATCTTCATCACTATTTGATAGACCATCGTTGTCTTCATGAGTGTAATAGCTCTTCTTATTTGCGTTCTGTTTCTTGTTCCATCTAATAGGTTCCTTTCCCTTGTCAATCTTGTCCTTATGAGGACATTTGGTGGCATAGTGACCTACTCTTCCACAAGAAAAGCATTTGAAGGGCAACTTACCTCTGAACCGTCCAGCACCCCGTTGAAGATTTCTGACAAAATTTTATTCTTCTTCTTCTTCTGACCCATGTCCTGATTCATAGTACTCTCCTTTGCCTGAAGCCTTGAAGGCAGCTTCTCTCCTGTCAGATGGACCTCCTTTCCTCATTTCATAAGCAGTTAGAATTCCGTGTAGCTGAGACATAGTAAGAGTTCGTAGATTTTCTTTTTCTTCTATTGCAGACACTTTAGATTCAAACTTGGGGGACAATGATCTTAGAACTTTTTCAACCACAATAGCCTCTTTTATTTCTTCACCCAAGTTTTTCATGCAATTAACAATCTCATCTACCCGAAGGAAATAGTTAGCCACACTTTCATCATTATACATTTTGAGATTTTCATATTGAATCCTGAGGGTTTGAAGTTTAGCACGCTTTACCTGTTCATCTCCTTCGTAGCTCAAGACAATCTTGTCCAATATTTCTTTTGCAAATTTATATTGCATAACCTTCACGAATTCTGTTTGAGATAAGCATTCTAGCAGAGTATTGACTGTTTTAGCATTTGTTTCATATTTCTTCTTCTCGGCCGCATTTGTAGGAGTAGCTGAAGGAAAAGTGTAGCCTGTATCTATGATATCCCAAACTTCTGTACCAAGAGATTGAAGATAGGTAGTAACTCTTACCTTCCAATAATTGAAGTTTGTCCCATCAAAAATAGGAGGCTTGATTGATGCTTCCCTCTCGTAGTTGCTCATGATGAATGATCTTCCTTCAAGCGATCAAGCTTCTCTGAAGGACCTGCTCTGATACCAATTGTTGGAAATAATACTGAGACGGGGGGGAATCAGTATTATTATTAAGCCAAATAATTCCTTTTTAAATTCCAGATGATATACACTACTTCAGTTAAAACAACCCGCGTATATACGCAACTACAGATAAAGAAACCAGCGTATATAAATCAGACTTATAATTTGAATTATCTTTCAAATGTCAGTTATTAATCTGTGATTCAGATGCACATAAACAGTACCAGAAACAGTGAAACAGAGTAAAAGACAGTCACACACAAGAACACAAGATATAAGGAGGAAACCCAATGTGGGTGAAAACCCCCTGCTACAATTTGTCTCTATCTTCCTTTTAATTAGAAACTTCTCTTTACAATGTCTTGTAATGGAGCAGACTTTACCAGTACGCAGGCTGCAACCTGCAGAGAGATACAACTCTCTCTCGTTTTCCAGCTTTCCTGGAAGGGAGCTCCAACCCCCTTAGTTCTTGTACTGGCTTGAGATACTAGTATGCAGGCTCCTACCTGTAGAAGGCTGCAACCTTCTCTTTGCTTTCAGGGACCTTGTTTCATTAATTTTCAGACTGGATCCACAAGTAACATCAATCGAACATCAAGAATTTCTACATAACCCAAACTCCTTTTCACCAATCAAAAGTTGAAAACAACTGAGCACTTATCTGATCACTGAACCCAGAACATAGTAACTGTAATCAAACACCAATTCTGAACCCAGAACATAGTAACTGTAATCAAACACCAATTCTGAACCCAGAACACTGCAGCAATAAAACAGAAGTAGCTAGAACATAAATCAAAACATATACGGTACTTCACTGTTCATCAACCTGCGAGTATATGCTTTTGTACCACACCCAACCTGCGTATACACATCTTTCATTCACAGAAAACGCATATATAGGCACCTTCAATTCACTGAACCTGCGTACAAATCTATAAAGGATAGTTTATTCTTTTAAGCATTCAGACATTAGTTAGCCCAGATTTATAGATCAAGAGTGCGCCACATATAACAGATCAAAATCATACAGAGATACCAATGTTCAAGCCTTGAGATTTAGATCCATCAATAGTCCTTATCCTTCTTGCACTCAGGTTCCACCTTCATTCAGATCTAGATCTGCACCATAACCCAATCACCCGTATTCCGGATCTGTCACAATATCAGATATTCAATAATTCAGATGATACCTTTCCACATGATCTCCTTCCTCTTTTATAGTTTTAGGCCTTCCTCAATACCATGGCCCAAAACCATAATAAACCAATACCATCAACTTAATACTAGGGATCAACACGTCTGTCGAGATACCATGGTCCAAAACCATAGGTTCAAATTCGAAGGACTAACTGCCATGGACCAAAGGTAAGATTTCCAATGTATACGCGCTTTTCTTTGCATGAAAGTGCGTGTATACGCATACGCACTTTTATAAAGTCCAACCTGCGTGTATACGTGGCTTGATCTTAATGAACCTGCGTATATGAATTTTATCTTCATTCTTGTAGTCTGAACTGAGATCTGTCATCAGAGAGAGTTTCCATCAAGGACAACACCTGTACCATAGTGTCACACCTGTGCCATAATGCCAACACTCTTTCCTTGCTAATGGAAACTGACTCTGCGTGTATTACCAGCCCCTCATGCGAGAGTATTTTCTTAATTAGGTAAGTAATGATTTCAACCTGTAGGTTATGGCTGATCGGAAAGGTAACCCGCAGTTACAACCAACTAAAGCATTTTTTGAAGAAAAAAATTCATTATGTACATAATGTACATACATTTTACGAAATTTTTTAGCTAAAGTTACATTTTTTTTTGAAAAGGGGGTTTTTGTGTCCTTAGTCAAAACTATTGTTCACTTGGTCACGGTTGGTGTTCCCTTAGTTAGAGTTTTTGTTCCCTTAGTCGCAATTGTTGTTCCCTTGGTCAGAGTTGTTGTTCCCTTAGTCACAGTTGTTATTTCCTTAGTCATAGTTGTTGTTCCCTTAGTAACATATATTGTTCCCTTAGTCATATGTATTGTTTCCTTGGTTGCGTTTGTTGTTTCCTTATTCATGATTGTTGTTCCCTTAGTCATAAATATTGTTCCCTTAGTCACAACTGTTGTTCCCTCAATATCAACTATTGTTCCCATACTCATAATTATTTTTTTCTAGAGAGTTTTTTTTATAAATAGTCATTCTTTTAGTCTGATTTTGAATCTCTTCTTTGATATCATGGTGGGATAATCAGTTCACCCAAATGATTACCATAAGAGACTATTTTTAAAGATATTTTTAATATACTTCTAAACCTCCTAAAACTTTAACAACCCTGGTATTGTAAATACATAAATATATTTATAATGCATTTCTTCAATCACCACTAGAGGAGTTTTTCTTTCCTTTTAGTTTCTTAGAATTCTTCGATCTCCTTGAAAATTAATTTTTGGGAAGAAAAATGGAAATCTAAAAAGGTTGTTAGCCTCACTCTCTTAAAAATCAATAATAAATCAAATTATTAAATAAAATAAATAAAATCATGAGAATTCTTCAAACCAAGGATTCTAGTTTGGATGAGAGATTCTCTCCAACTAGCTCTCCTAAATTAGTGTGTAAGTTGAGAAATTGTCCCAACCAAGTGAGTCTAAGATAGACGCACTATATTAAAACCACTTTCTCATATATTTAAATGTATTATTAAATTATTTGAATAAAAGAGAATTACATGAGCATGAGAGACCATATGATGGCTCTCTTCCTTTTCCACAAGTTTAATTTTTGTGTGTTAATTTGTTATGCATATGGTTATATGACTGTGTGATTTTCTATCATGCGGTATTAGAGCTATAGGCTAGTCTTGTGTTTGTGAAAAAGGCGTGATTGAGTTGTGAGGAGGCATTTTCTAGAAAGAGCATTGTTCAACCTTGTACGTGGAACCCATGCTATTGTGTTGGGTTGTTTTTGTGGCGTCGAGTGCAATGTGACCCTAGAGATTTGTGAAGAGGATAGATCCATGAGCAGTGAGGCCATGAGCCTGGAGATATTGATGATAGAAATCTATTTGGTTAAGAGCGTGGCTAGTTGTGCTGGAGTCAAACTTGCTGATCCAACTCTGTGTTTGTGGAGCAATTTGGTGACCGAGCATTTTGGCCCATCTGTGATCTATTGTGAAGTGAGCTTATAACAATTAGTGGTGATCGTGTTATGTTTTGGGATAGAGAGAGTTCCTCTTTAGGTCTTGCACGAATGAAACAATATGTCCCTCAAACCCAACTCTCACATGTTCACACAGAGGGCAAACCAAAACACACAAAGAGAAGGAAGATGTACCTGTCTATCAATTAGATTTTTATATTTTTCAATTTAGTGTTGAACCCATTGATATTTCATTAAATCCATCAATTTTGCATGGATCTGACCAATTGTTTCTCTGGCCGTTGAATTCGTGGAGCAATTTGTTGTCAATCGATCCCTCGCGAGCTCGCGCACCACCAGGGTTTGAAATCACTCCACTACCAATAGGAATTCATGGATCAGAGTTGTCAAGGTCCAAAGGATTAGGTGAGTGACTAGCAAGGAGTGGCCAAAAGTGATCAACACTTTTGACGTGTGTTGATTTGTTCAATTTTTTTTCTTGAATAGTATGCACGATGCAATGTTTAAAGAGTCGAACTATAGCAAAATGGAGTTGATTTCTAGTGTCCAGCATGTTGGAGAGAAGTTGATCTAATTCATAGACAAATAGAAGTATCACAATATTCTTTTGAATTTTTGAAAATTTAGTTGGATTCATTTTCTAGATTCATGATTCGTTGAAGGCTGAAGGTGATCAATGATTTTCCTCTGTAATAGGAAATTGTCGATATCTTCTCTACGTTTGGTTTTTGACTTCTTAAATATACGAATGCCATATTTTCTTTCTGTTGAAAGCTTTCCAGCAGGGTTTACCCAGGCACCAATGCTTCTGGAAATTTATTGCAAGGATTTAACGTGTTTCCATGTTAAGGTTATGTTGGGCAGAGACAAATCTGTTTCGTCTGATTTTCCAAGGATTGAAAACATTCTAAGTCCCCGTTGAAGTCTTTAATGTAGCTGTCAAAGGGTACAAAGGAGGCAGAGAGCTAACACCGTTGGACCATAAAGTCTCAAACGTGATTGTGGACCTATGAGAATTTTTGGACACAGTTGAGCTCTCTTGGATGACCCAGCTTGCTACAAGTCGTTCACCAAGCGAAGGCAGTACATATGCCTTTGACATCATTTTTTCATATACTTTCTGTGGAAATAAAATCGTATCTCCAACATTAACATCACCTGTGCAATCAACCACAAATGAATCCATTGGATATTTTCATTTCTCTGCCATATATTCCCACTTTGCACAGAACCTTCTAACTAATTGCATGAACCCAGCATGCCATGTATTGGACTGGCCACCCAGTCTCTTCCATTGAAGACTTCCCCTTGAAGTTGGGTACTCCCCAATGGTGGCCTGAATTATATAACACTGGGAAATAGAGAATACAAACCATGTTGTCCTACAGCTCTGTTGGAAGAATCACCAACAAAAACAATGATTCGAGAGAGCAACTAGTGCCTGACCGTGACTCTGAGGCAACAAAATATATTCCTATTGTGTTCTAAAGCGCCCTTCTTCCTCCATAGGCTGCCATGATGGATGCATTCTATTAACTTGCTAATTCAGATCAGAAAAAGAAAACTGACATTATTGAGGCTGCATGAACGGTCCAATTGAAGGATCAAAGTAATAATGCTACTGCAAGTTGTTGTCAAGAGACATAGAAAGATTTCTCAAAAATTGATAGCCTTGGATTCCAGGCACTAGAGGTGTTGCTACAAAATTCACTGGAAATGACTACTGGAAGTTGAGTGATCCGAGTGAAGATGTTTTAAATGACAATCCCAAACCATTCATGTATGTATCTGTGTGATAAGAATTTAGTTTCAAAACTTTATTCATTGTCTGAGTTTCGGTAATGGGAAATATTCCAGTCCCTATGCATTGAAGATCGTCATTGCAGTGATGGATTAACTGGGAGGATTGATCAATACCATGTGGCACAGTTATTTAGGAGCTAAAAGAATTAACATCCACATTCAAGTGCATTGGCAAGGTGATTTTCATGTAATTATTTTATGTAATTTGGAGAGATAAGAGATAAGATGTGAGAGGATTATCATAAAGGTTAGAGATAAATTGTGAGATTTTAATTATTTGAGAAGACTCCGTGATGACCTTTTCAAAGAGAAAGATGATGTACTCCAGTAATTAATAAAGACATTTATTTTGGGTGCTCGTGTCCTAGATTCGCTCGAAATTGAATAAGGGGATCTTAGGTACACTGTGGGTTGTGAATATGCTTGCATGATTTGAGTCGAATTTGTAAAACACTCTTTTTTTCTTATGCTTCAACACAATAAATACATGCACATAAGAAAAGTTTACATATACAAGTCATCAATCAAGCTCTTGAAATCAACACTCTTGTAATCACTTAAGTTCATAAACACAAAGCGTCACATCATCGACTTGATAAAAGCAATCTTCTGCAACAACATTTCACAACATCTAATTCATGCCATCAAGTTAAGGATGCTACACACTCAAGCATTTCAAGTCCAAACAACATCAACATTATGAACACTTTCTATATCACTTGCAATGTTTTAACTGAATTGTTTAGGTGCATTTTCCGTTGTAACCGACACCCTCATTTGATTTTTTAAAGTGCATCATTAAGTCAAGTCGGTTGTTACTTGAACATTGAATTTATCATTTGTCATTTGGGTGCATTTTTGACAGTGTTCGACACCCATCATTTTTTATCACATTCAGTGCATTACAAAGTGCAATAATCACCCAAGAGTTCAAGACAACAAGTGTTTAAAGCAAGTACAACAATCATCAACAAGCGAGCATGTCATTAAAAACAATCAAACAAACAAGTATTTCAAGTTAAAACAATCAAGCAAGCAATCATCATCAAACGAGCATGATTTCTAATCTTCAAGTAAGCATCAAAACAAGCATGTGTCTAGAGAAACCGCACTAAGATCAAGTGAGCATGCCAAGTAACCAAATCAAGTGAGATAGTTCAACGCACAACAAGTGAGCCTATGTAAAGTTCATTACAGCATTCATAAAGTTCCTTTCAAGCAAAGTGATCATCATCAAGCGAGCGTCAAGTCAACAAATTCAAGCAAGTGTTTAAAGCATCAGAAATCAACAAACAGTACAAGTGAGTCTATCATTTCAGTGATCAACTCAAGTGTTCAATTTTCAAGCATGAATTCTACATGAAGCTAACCTAACTTCAAAGTAAGAAAGACAACATGACGACAGACATTTAGTTGTCCCAAATTATTCACAATTTAATGTTATCATCATTCGACGACATTGTGCACATCAACAAAACCACTCTTGCTAACATTCAAGTCCATGTTCAACATGGACATGAAACAATTGAGTTCCTTCAACTTGAGTCACAAATGCAGAGAAATGAGTTGCAAGAGCAGCATGTTGCTTCCAAGTCTTTGACCAATCGAGAGACAGTTGATCATTCAACTTCATTCATCCAACCAACTTCAAGTGTTGAAGTTGTTCCAGTTCAACTTTCTTCCAAACCCATCATCAATCCATGGGAAGAAATTCAAAGTAATCAAAATTGACGTGGCTTAGGACATGACGAAGATGAAAACAACTTGCATATCCCTAATTATTATAAGCTGATCAAGTTCATTAGTGCAGGATTTCTTGATCAAATACAATCAAGAAGCCATGAGAAAGTTGAAGACAACCAGCAATACATCAAAACTCCAGTTGCAGACAAACTGAAATGTTCTCATTATGAAAGAACCGATCATCTAGAAGATCAGTGTTTTGATCTCCATTCTTGTCACCATTGTGGCAAGAAGAATAAGTCATCAACAAAATGTAGCAAACAACGACAGTCAGCCAAATTGAAGATAAATTATTCATGGATTTATCCCTGGATTCACTCACACATAATTATTCAGTAATATTGTACAAGTTTTACAGTCGGATTCACTCACACATATTGAATCTAATAATCAAATGAAGATGGTACTCTCGTCTAGTTGAATGGGGGAGTACACCAGTGAAACTCTCCTACACTTGAACGAGGGCAATTTAGAAATATTTTGGAGAAGATTGCCTCTCCTTTCAGCTAACAAGGGGGGGAAATTTCAATGAAGCAGCCAGTGGGCATCTTCATCAGCCAGTGGGTGATCATCATTAGCAAATATGCTAGTGGGCATCTTCATTAGCCAGTGAGCAATCATCATCAACAAATATGCCAGTGGGCATTCATCAAATTGTGTTAGTGGACACTGGGTGTTGATTTCAAGCAAAGGACATTTGGATCCTTTTGAAGTTTGGCATGTGATGGAGTTGTCATGTGACATATAGAGATGAATCAAACATGCAACTAATTCATGCTGTCTTCAGATTTGAGTTTTTTCCAGCATCCAACTTTGGCGGCTTTTCAGGCAAATTTTTTTGAGGATCAACTTGAGAACTTGGAAGATGGTTCCTTGTTCATTTTGGATTTATCATTGGGGGTGGGGGGGGGGGGGAATGTTAGCCTCACTTTCTTAAAAATAAATAATAAATCCAATTATTAAATTAAATAAATAAAATCATGAGAATTCCTCAAACCAAGGATTCTAGTTTGGATGAGAGATTCTCTTGAACTAGCTCTCCTAAATTAGTGTGTAAGTTGAGAAATTGTCCGAACAAAGTGAGTCTAAGATAGACGCACTATCTTAAGACCACTTGATCATGTATTTAAATTTACTATTAAATTATTTGAATAAGAGAGAATTACATGAGCATGAGAGACCACATGATGGCTCTCTGCCTTTTCCGCCAGTTTAATGTTTTTTTGTTAATTTGTTGTGCATATGCTTATATGGTTGTGTGATTTTTCTTCAAAGGTTATTATTACAATGCTTTTTACACCATCCCTAACTCTCAAGGAGTTGATGAGCTACCCCATTCATTAATATTTTGTAATAACAAAACAAAATCAAAATAATAATAATAAATGAAAATAGAAGAACAGAATCTGACAAAGGATAGGAGGTCTCATCATGAATAAGCGTACCATGATCGTAGGACTTAATGAGGAAAATTACCACTCTGGTCAACAAGCCAGGGAATGACGTTCAATCTTTGGGTCAAAGGACAAGAGATCTCATAATGAGCCGACTTGTTCATCTCATCATCTCTAATGAATGGAATTGTTATCAACTGGTCACCACGCTAGAACAATGGCCTTTTGTTGCTAATCAAAAAATAAAGTTATGAATCCTTTCTAGTGGAATGGGATAGTGGCATATCAATGGGTTAAAAGGGAACCATGTCGAGGCTAAGGATGCTTGCTGGAAGTAGAGGACATGCCTATGGTATTGAAATACATTTGAAATTACCATCGCAAATTATCTATTTTCCTCTCCTGTAGCAATAACAAAGGAAAATTGTTGGGTTACTATGGAAACTTATTAATTTTTTCCTCGCAAAGTGGTAATGATGAGTATATATGAAATATTATTTTTAATTTGACATATCAGGGATGTAATATTTTTTGAAGAGATACTAAGTCTATTCTAAATTTCTTTTATTTTTGTCTAAGGGTAATATTTTGTTGAAATTTTCCTTATCCATGTTCAGAGTTCAAAATATCCCCGTATGCTTTTACACCACTTTAATGATTTGGGACGTCGTAAATGTCTAGTCCCATTAGCATGCTTTATGATTAATGGATCCAATAATTACGTCACACACCTTGCCCACTATTTCTATTTTTTTACGATTACCCCATTATGTCTAATTGTTAATTTTAGATAACAATGGTATGTTCTATGCTTAACATAAATTTGCTTCAATTTTTTTTATTAACCCAATATCAATTTCAAAATTAGCAATCACATTAATATGATAGTAAATGGAGATAAAGCATAAATAAAAAGAAAAATAGAAGCCAATATAAGAGGACACAATATTTGGTGGATGCGAGGGAAAAGTCCCAATGTGGGGAAACCCTTTGATCAAGTCTTCTTATTATTATTCAAAATTTTAGCACAGAGAGAGAGTTCAATATACAAAATTCACTTTCCTAAACATAGTAAAGTTTGTCTAGTCAAACTGCAGTCAAGAGGATGCCCTAACCAAAAATTCAACGCTGGTCAAATTGGCAGAATTATTCCTCCAAATCATCTTGGTAAAAAACCAATCAATTTTCCCTAAACAATAGTCCAAATCAGCCGAAAAAAGTCGTGAATAAATCGATCAAACTTGGTCAACGCATAGTCAAACCTGTGGTCAAACTTTCTACGGTCAACTCTTGTTAAACAAAAAATAAAAATCTTGTTTACTATGCCAAATAATGTGGCCTGCAAAAACAAAGATAATCCCACAAAAATTGTAATCAAACAAGGTCAAACGTCACCTCTTAAATGTTGGTCAAACCTACTGCAACTTGCTCAATGCAGAAATTAGAAAACCCTGGTCAAACTTTCACATGTGTGTAGGAGAAGAAGGTTTCCGTGCAATTCATATGACCCAATCAAGTGAGGAGAGAGAGAGAGATATGTGAGAGATGATGAATGTCCAAAAGAGGTAGATTCTCCTTCTATCTATATGCAATGTTGAGGGTGAAGGGACATGACTTTTAGGCTTCTGAGCCTACATCAAATTGTTGGCCAACCTTGACAATTTGACCATAGAAGAAATAAATTCATAATTCCATTTATACATGTTTGAATGAGATGATATTTAGATCAATCATACACCTATCAGAAAGAGGAATTCAATAAAAATATCATCTCCATCATTTGAGTTGTCCAAGGTGGAGTTTGGCCCTAGTTGCAAAATTTAACACTCCCTCTCAATAAGAGAGAACTCCACCTGTCAAACCATCTGGCAATTTGTACCATCCCTATCATCCCTTCTCTACTATGCTCTACTCTGCTGAGTTATGAAGAAATAATGAAGAATAAATGATTGATAATGTATCATACAACTCTCCATTGACACAAAATTAGTCTCCATTGATCCCAGATCAATATCAAACATCCTAGCATAGGGAGTACAGTAGTACACGATGCATCAATTGGTAGTACTATGGTCCCTATCCTCATTTCCCAACTCATTGATTAGATGAGAGGTACTTCCCATGAGTCTCAGATGACATGGGTAGGATGTATCAGTAGGGGAAGGTGAACCACTCATCCTATGCATATCTCAACCATCATGGGGTATCACAAGGGGAGGTCAACCACTCACCCTATATAGAATGCACCAATAGGGGGAGGTGAACCACTCACCCTATGGTCGCTCATCAATCCAAGAAGTAGCCCAACCCCCCTAAAGCTCCCAGGTCTCAATATCCAACTCAAACGGGACCCTCATAAGAGGGTCTCTCCATGGCTCCAAATTGTTCACAGAAGGTTAATAATTTGACCTTCCCAAGGGGCTTCGTAATAATATTTGCGACCTTATCATCAATCGCAATGTGAAGGAGCCTTATTTCTCCCCATTGTACCATATTCCAGATAAAGTGGTGCTTGATATCAATATGCTTGGAGCGGTCATGAAACATGGGATTCTCATAAAGATGAATCCCACTTTCTTTTTTGAAAAATATCATGGTGGTATCCAACACGTGTCCAAACAACTCACTAAAGAGATTCCTCAACCAAATAGCTTCACAGGAAGCCATACTAGCAACAATATATTTGACCTTGGTGGTGCTCAAAGAAATCGATTTCCGCTTCCCTCTCATCTAGGATACCGAAGCAGAACCTAGTGAGAAATAACATATCGATGTGCTCTTACGATCCATCACACTGCCAGCCCAGTCAAGATTATAATAACCATGGAGGCTCACATTCCCCACAGTGTATCTTATTCCGTAGGTGATTATGCCCCAAAGATATCTCAAAAGATTCTTGGAAGAAATCCAATGTATGCGATGAGGCTCAACCATAAAATGAATTAATGTATTCACTGCCAAAGAATTTGTTGAGATGGGATTTCACCAAGAATATCAGGGCCACCAAGTGTTAATGATACCGATAAGGATTTCCCAAATTAGTCCCAGCAACAATTTTGCATAACTTCTTAAAATTAAGTTCCATCGGAGTAGTCACAAATGTGAAATCCACCATTCCAAATCTTAAGTAGCTTCACAATTTATTTTCCCTGAGAAAGGAAAATCTCATCTAGGTTTTTCCATACCTCCAACCCTAGGAAATAATGTGTCATCCCTACGTCCTTCATCTCGAACTCTGAAGCCAACTCCCTCTTGCATTTATGAATGAGAGGGTTTGCATCTATCATAAAGAGATCATCCACATAAACTACCAAGATGAGAGGTCTGTCATTCTCAACCTTAAAGTAAAGGTTCGGATCAACTTCACTTATTTTAAATCCAAAATTCATCAGATAGTTGTCAATCATCTCATACCAAGCTCGACGAGATTGCTAAACCCACAAAGGGATTTCTTTAACCTTCATACATGTGTATTACGATATTGAACTTCAAGACCCTCGGGTTGTTCTATGTAGACTTCCTCCTTAATTGAACCATTCAAGAAGGTGATTTTGATATCTATCTGGTGTAGGATCCATCCTTGTGAGGAAGCAAGGGTTATAATCAAATAGATGGTGGTATATCGGGTAACTTGTGCAAATATCTCATCATACCCCACACCTTCCTTTTAAGAGAAGCCTAGAACAATAAATCTAACCTTGAAGTTTTCACCACTTCCATTAGCTCCATGCTTGATCCTATAGATCCATTCTGAGGTGAAAACGGATTTGTCCTTAGGTCTATGGACCAAATCGGAGACATCATTCTGCATAATCAAGTCATACTCTTTGTTCATAGAATCCTTCCAAACTTAGTTCTTCAAATCTTCTTTGAATGTGCAGGGCTTAGTTTTAAAAATGGTGCTCATGGAAGCTATGTACCATCGGTACCTACTCCGCCTCTTACTTTGATGAAATGTTCCCCTTGGAGCAATATGATTCTCAGCATCTTCGACAGTTTCCCTAAGAAATCAGGGTCTCATTTTTGAGGAGGAGGGCACATGAGGTGGTGGATCAATGTGGTCCATTGGTCCTTCAACATCACACATCAGTTCATCATGTGGTTCTCCCTACTTTCCTGTATCTACTTCTTTTTAATTCCTTGGAATAGGAAGGTTACTAATCTTCCCAAGGGAAGCATCTTCATTGAAGGTGACATCATGACTTATCTCCACTTCCCTTTTACCAGGCACATAGATTCTATATGCCTTAGTTTCACTGTATCCCACAATTGTTCCTTTCTTCCCAAATGCATCCAATTTTCTTCTCTTCTCTTTTGGTACATGAAAATACATGGGGTTACCAAAAATTCTAAAGTGAAAAACATTAGGTTTCTTATTGGAGAAAAAATGTTTGGGAGTTTTAGTGTCCAATGCTTGATGAGTGCATCAATTTTGAACATACACAACAATGTTTCCAGCTTCTGCCCATAGGAATGTCGAAAGGCTTTGATCATGAAGCACAGCATGAGTGGCTTCTATAATGGAACGATTCTTCCTTTTCGCAACACTATTTTTTTAGGAGTATATGCGGTGGTAGTCTCCCTCATAATGCCAACTTCTCTACAATAGTCATTGAACTCATTTGATTCATATTCGCTTCCATTATCGGTCCTTAATATTTTGATCTTCTTCCATGTTTGATTTTCAATCAAGGCTTTGAAAGAATGGAACCATGTGAACACTTCATCCTTTTTATTCAACAAATAAATCCAAGTTTTGTGAGAGAAGTGATCCACAAAGATAACATAATATAAATATCCTCTCAAAGATATCACGGGAAACATACCAAATAGATCAGAATGAACCAATTGCAAAATGTTAGTAGTCTTGCTATCACTTGAGGGGAATGGTCCCCTTGTATGTTTTCCTTAAACACATCCCTAAAAAACAGCTTCATGTTCTACTTTAAATTCAACCATACATGTCACCATCTTCCTCACATTGGGTAGAGCCTTATAATGTATATGAGAAAACCTCTGGTGCCATGGTTCAGATTGAAGAGATGTGCCACAAGATATAGCTCGCAATGGGATTCCTCCAACTTGATATAGGATATAAACCGTGAATCCAAGAGTAAATGCTTCTTTGAAATTTATTTTCCTAACACATACATTTCCATCGATGAATGTCAGCTTGTATCCTTTGTCCTGCATTGCCAATATGGATACCAGGTTCTTCTTTAGATCAGGTACATAGAGTACTTCTTTGTAGATGAATGATGGTACCTTGATTTAACTGAATATTATCATTCCCATCTCCCTTAATGAGATAGGTGGCATTGTCTCCAAGAATGATTTCTAAATTTGTATATTTTTCTATCAGATTTCCAAGAGCTTCCTTATACCCATTAAAGTGCCTTGAGGCACCACTATCAATCAACCAAATTCCCAAGGTATTTGAAGGAGAGGAATTAGAGAGGGAAGATATAAGATAAAATTATTTTCTCTTGTTATCTGCAGCATTAAATTCATCATACCTCAAGTTTCTTGATCTTTTGGGAGGGCGACCATTTCCATGTTGAGTAGCGGGATCATTCCTTTTTCCTTTGTTGTTGAATCTACCATTCCTTTGATTGTTGTTTCCCTTGAAATTGTTGTGGTTGTTGTTGTAATCATCATCAGGTGTATCGCTTCTATTAGGACACTCCCTAGCATAGTGGCCAATCCTGTTACAAATTAAGCATCTTCCCTTCCTTCCATCGTTGAATCTCGATCTTCCTTGGCATTTCTTCCTTGAACCTCCATTGTTATGTTTTTTAGCATGAGTAGAGAATGAAGTAGGTTCATTCCTATTTGGAGGCATGTCTCTCTCCATCATCATTATTTCTTCTTGAGTACATCTAGTCAACAATTCATCAAAACCTGGAATCCTAACATTGTTGAGGATAATAGTGTTGAACACATGTCATTCACAAGGGAGACCTCCAAGGGAAATGAGAGTGAGCTCCCTATCAGTAATAACTTCTCCAATTGAAAGAATATCATTTTTTATCTCAGTAATCCTCAATAAGTAGGATTTGATTTCTTCGCCTCTTCCCTTCTTTACGTCCTTCAACTTGTTTTTGAGAAAGAGGACTTGGTTTGCATTGCTAACCTTGAACTTTCCAACCAACCTATCATACATATCCTTAGATGTGTTCAAATTGGAGATGTACGAAACCAAATTCTTGTTAATAAAATCCCTAATGATCTTCTTAGCTTAAACTTGACCTTTTGTGTACTTTGTCTTAGCGGAAACTGATGCATTTGACAGAGGTTCATTAATATTTCCCTACACATACTCCATAACATCTTGCTCTTCCAAAGTCAAATCAAGATACATCTCCCATGCATGATAATCTGACTTATCATTGAGCTTGTCATCAGGTTTGAAGTAATATGCAAAGGCCATTGAATCTTGTCCTTGTCCAACAAGTCTCAGTGATTTCACTTATTAGTGATTTCTCTTTTCACTCTTTCTTGGGCCTTGTCTTCAACTCAGGTTTGATACAATGTTAATTTTAGATAACAATGGTATGTTCTATGCTTAAGAGTAATTTACATCAATTCTTCTTATAAGCCCAATATCAATTTCTAGATTAGCAATCACGTTACCATGAAAGTAAATGCAGATAGAACATTAATAAAAAGCAGAAGACAAGCCAAGACACAAGGACACAATATTTGGCGAATTCCACAGAAAAACGCCAATGTGAGGAAATCCTTTTATCAAGTCTTCTTATTATTCTTCAAAAGCTCAATAGAGAGAATATAATATACAAAATTCACTTGCCTAAACAAAGTCAAATTTGTCTAGTCAAACTAGTGTCAACATGATGCCCTAACTAGAAAGTCAATGCTAGTCAAATCAGCGAAATTATTCCTCCAAATCAAATTGGCTAAACCCAGTCAATTTGGCCTCCAAGAATAGTCTAGATCAGCCCAAAATAGTCCTAAAGAAATCAGTCAAACTTGGTCAACGCATAGTCAAACCTATGGTCAAAGGTTATCAAACAACACAGAAAATCTTGGCCTCTATGCTAGATAATGCAGTTTAGCCAAACATGGATAATCCCACAAAAATCATAGTCAAACAAGGTCAAACTCTACCCCGTCAGTGATGGTTAAACCTATTGTAACTTGGTCAACACAAAAATGAGAAAACTGTAGTCAAACTTTCGCACGTGTGGAGGAGAAGAAGGCTTCCCTACAATTTGTACGACCCAATCAGATGAAGAGAGAGAGATATGTGATAGATGATGAATATCCAAATAAGGTATATGTTTCTTCTATTTATATGCAATGTTGAGGGTGACGAGATGTGACATTTGGGCTTCTAAGCCTACATTAGACTGTTGTTCGACCTTGAAAATTTTACCATAGAAGAAATAAATTCAAAATTCCATTTATACAAGTCAGAATTAGATGATCTCTAGATCAATCCTACACCTCTCAAAAAGAGGAATCCAAAAGAAATATCATCTCCATCATATGAGTTGTCGAGGGTGGAGTTTGGCCCTAATTTCCGAATTTAACACTAATTAATACATTCATATCTGATTAGTCATGTCAACTGTCTTAACAAATCAAATGCATGATGCAAGGTCAAGGGTGACCTTTAATTTCATAAGATGGGTGAAGGGATAAACACATAATTAGACACTTAAAAACTCTTTTTTATCATTTCATGCTATGGTTGTTTGAATTTTCC
The DNA here is from genome assembly GCA_031772625.1 of Pinus tabuliformis. Lineage (NCBI taxonomy): Eukaryota > Viridiplantae > Streptophyta > Pinopsida > Pinales > Pinaceae > Pinus > Pinus tabuliformis. The sequence goes on from CM062808.1 coordinate 522,977,685, forward strand.
ACTCTCTGTGATGTTTTTGTCCCTATATCTACTGAACATTGTTGTTTATAGCTCCAAATTGCTCCCTATGGAACAACCGAAATGGGTAGCCATTTAGTGCAATGTGAACCTTCCTAGTTATGGATATCTGAGAAGGCACACAATATTCTTGAGCAAGTAGGGTGGTCAGACTATTTCCTGCGACTACAATGCTTTGATAACGAAGTCACCTTGCAATTTACAAGGAATTTGAGCAATGGAATAACAATGGTAAAAGGAAAACAAATAAAGGTAAATGAATAATTTTCAGCATAAGAGACAGGCCTTTCCATAAAATGCAAGAAGTGGTTCGAAATATATACTCCACTTCAAAGCACAATGTCCCTGTTTCTGAACCCAGGAGAGGAACTGGTTAGAAAGGGAAAATGGTACAATCTTGCCTCTTTTCCAAATCCATGGAAGGAATTACCAAGCATCGTCAAAAGGAAAAGTATGTGAAATTGTTTGTATGATGTCATAAGAGGATGACATTTGAAGCTAATGGAAGAATTGAGACAGATGGTAACCCTAAACCTGCCTTATTTTCTAAAATCATTATTGCACGAAACTAGTTTAAGACTCAAAATATCTAAGGACCAAGGCTCAACGGTCAGTCTCCATGGGCTCATAAAATTTATAGTTGTCATAGGTTTGAATTGAGCACAATTGAGTTGGGAATATTTCTTAGGAAATCATGAGGCTCCACTAGGAATTGAAGCACCCATTGAATATTTTGGCAACAACCTACCTAAAAATGAGCAACCATAAGATAATGAGGATGCAAATCTAAATGAAAATGTTACAGTAGAAATTAATTCATAGGGAAAAACACAAACTCGAGTCCCCCCAAATTAACTAGGTTAGGGAAAAGAATGGCTTCACTGCTAGCCTCCTTACCAAGAAAAAGCAGAAGATCAGCTAGGTTGGCTAAGTCATGAAATTCTATAGAGTCCTCTGTACAACTGCTGGAGGAAAGTGAACCTCAATAATTTTTTGATACACAAGAAACCCATCAGGAGAATTCTTCTCAAGAGTAGGAAATGGAAGTAGCCCAAGTTCTGCAAGGATTGGAATTCTTTTTTTTAATTATGTGAGTTTCAAAGAAGATGCAGGTTGCTTAGAAAATCCTTCTGACCAAAATATGTTGCCTAATTGTCCAACCTCTCCTCCTAATTAAACAATCACTACCATTTTATAACCCTCGAGAGAACCTCAAAATACTTTTCTTCAAGAACATTCTGTAGATTTTGTTTCAACTGTCCTTGAACCCTCCTGCTATAAAGAAGTAGTTTTACAATCTCCTTCAGAAAACATGGGACAAGAAGTCAATAATGAATTTACACTTGAACCCTAGGTTGATAGAGACCTTTTGGAACCTATAATCAATACCATAGTTGATTCCACCAAGGAATTTATGTTTGAAAGACCTCATGCCACAAATTTTGTTTCCATTTTCTCTTCTCTAGTTACTCTGGCCAAATATCTTACACAAAATTTCAACAGAGGACTGAGGGATAAAAGGAAAAGTGAGACAAGTAAAGGAACATAATTTTTGAGAAAAGAGTAAAGGAATCCACAAATGAAGGTATGGAAAATAAATAAATGGTTGCAGGAAAATAAGGCGCAAAGGCATCATGAGAAGAGAAATATTAAGAAGAAGGAAGTTCGAGAGAATGAAACTAAAACTGACTTTGAAGACATTGTTGTTACTTTCATTGTGGGAACTCAAAATGATTCAGACACATTATATATTGATTTTTTGACTACTGAAGCAAGGACCCAAAAAAATCACCAACCCTCATTGTGAGAAGTACACAGACATAAAGTGTGCCTCCATATACTCCTTTAATTGTGGAAGTCACCATTCAAGTTTTGAATGAAAAGGAGGAAAAACAAAAAACTTTAACTCTATATCAGAAATAGGTAGTACTTGAGAAAGAGCATCGAAAGATACTTCAAAATTTTAAGGTATTGGTAGTTACAGAGGATGAAACCTATTCCAAGCTAAGAGAAGCTAAGAAAAAGGCTTATTCTCCAAAAGGTCAGCTTGAAAAAGCCACATAACAAATGAAATAATTTTTTTCTATATAGTCTAATGATCTATCGTGCAGATATCCTACCAAAAACTATGCTTTATTTATGCTAGAATGATATTTATTGCTTAAATTCAAGGCCATTCAGTCACAGAAACCATATGAATCCAATAATGTTTTAGATTTGTTAATCTTTTTAGAAGTAGGATGATAATACAAAGTACTTTTATGCAAACTATACATGCATAACTTCTTCCTAGAAGAGCAAGTATATGAGAACCATGTTCATTTTATAGGGTATGTGCAGTTTCAAGATTTTATATCATCTTCTAAAAATTAGATAAAGTGGGCTAAAGCCTATAATGGATTTCAAAGAATAGAACTTGGCCTCAACCTCTAGGTTAGAGGAGGCCCACAGAGCCCATTGTGTACACTTATCTGTCATAAGAGGTTTATGGAAAAATTTGGTGTTATCGATGCTTTGGCACCCATTCACAATGATGTTCTATAGTCAGGACTAGATTACCTAGGATACATCGGGATTGAAGCTCTCTGAGGAGCCAAAAATACATGGCATGCATCATACAATGAAATTAAAAGCAGGGAACCTTTTAGCATTCATAATTTATAGTCTGCAATGAGAATGCCATGAGATTAAGCTAATATGGAGTTGGAAGAACTTCCTACATGGAGAGCATGAAAATACAAGCCCATAATTTGATGTCCTCAAGCTGATTACAAATATGAATTTGAATTTACCGAGGCAATTAAGTATGTTGCTTTTTAAGAAATCTGGAGTAGAAACACATTTTGGTATTATGGAGAAAATCCTTGCCCAACCTATTCCCTAATTTATCTTTATTAGTTTTCTAAGATTTTTGTGTGTAGAATACGATAATTCGTGTGCTATGAATTCTCAAAAGGATTCAATGTATTTTCATTACTTTATCTCCTTAATGAATCGATTTAAATCATGAAGGGCATTTTTACATACAATTTGAACCATTAATTGAACAAGGATATTGATATTGGATGTTTTTCCCTATAATAGTTGAGAAAGAACGGATTATGAGGAGTTCTTGAGGTTAATTATAACCAATTGAACAAGATCGACTTCTATCATGGATGGATCAATTGAAGAATAGATATTGGCCCTACTATTATGGGGAAACATTAGACATTTCTTAATTTGAATAAAGCATCCCGAGAATATTCAAATTCTCAGGATTAATTTTCTATTTGAAAATAGACTCACTTGTAATATAAAATTGCAGAATTGAATCTCAGTAGTAGACTTCCATCTATAGTCATTTTGATCTATGTTGTAAATTTTTATAGACATTCCTTGTAATTTTTTCTTTATCATTTAATGGAGACATTTGTGGTTCGACCTTAATTTATTGTTCTGAGTTAGCTACAAGGAAATAGAATTCTAATGATCTTGGGCCCAATCCTAGAACTTCTTTTGTCCTTTCTTGTATTATTAAATTTGTAATTTTGTTTCAATCCTTCTTCTACAATTATTCAACTGTTTTCTAGATATAATTGCCGATTATCAGATTTGTTGTTGTGGTATGATTTTTTGTAGCATCCATAGTGGACCATGAGAGAGTTAGATTTACTGCAATTGATTCTTTGAGTGTTATATTTCCTTGTTGTTTGATGTGATTAATATAGAGTTGTTAATTCTGAATATTTGGTATTATTTTCAACAAATTCATTTCCAGCCATAATGTTGTTCATTTCTTACAAACATAGTTTCCTAGGAAAAAACTTTGTATTTAATTGTATTACTTCACTGTTTTTGGTAGGATACTTAATGATTTGATTTTGTTAGCAGTCTTTATTATTTAAGATTGAAGTGTAGAACTTGAGAGTGAGTTCTTTCTTTTAGTAAGTCTGAGTTTTTCCTTTCATTCACATGTCCTTATTTTTCATTAGGGTCACGCAGATTAGATAATATTAGCACTTCCTATTGCACAAACTATGTGGAAAGCATTGAAATAAACACAAAGGGTCATGCAGATTAGATAATATTAGCACTGCCTATTGCACAAACTGTGTGGAAAACATTGAAATAAACACACGAAACTCTGAGTTAATGATTTAATGTGTAGATGTCAGCTGGTCCTTTAGGAGAAACTAAGCACTCCAACATCTATGACCCCTGCATTAACTCACATTCATGTTCTCAGAACACTCTCCCTACTAAGATTTTGCATTTGAAATCACCAAAGCATTGGATATATATATTTGATATTAAAGAAGATTCGCCAATGAGAAGTAACAATAAATGAAGCTACAATGGTAGTCACAAACAAAGTGATTCCCTTTCGGAATATATACATAAATAATTACAAAAGGCATATGGTCCGAATTACATCAGTTTGACTGCTTTGGCCTTATCGGCACTCTCAACCCTCAAGCACTCTCTCTAATCCTCCTATTTCTCCTTCATCCAATGCAATGGCCTTTTTGACTTAAAATATATATAAAAAAGAGAATTTTGAAATAGAATTATTTTAGATCCACAACCTTCTCAACAAATCCTATCTCTAGATCGTTAAATCCACAAACTCCTCTCATAAAGCCAGCTAACTCCAAAATCTCTCTAACTGCTCACAAATACTATTGATACCTCTCTTGAGAAGATATGATTACATCAATCCTCACTTTAAATCATTTATATACAATTGTTCTATAATTAAATTAAAGAATTTCACTCATTTAGGGAATCAACTCCCTTGACAAATAAACACCCCCAAGTCTAGTAAAAATACATTTTGAATTTGAATTTTAAATGTTCCTGCATCAGCAAACCTATAACTTGATTGAATATAAATGGACTAAGTTTGACTTAGCTTTAGTATTGGTTATTTTGACCTTCTATATGACTTGATGTATTTCTATGGAACTTAATTATTTCTATAAGAAGAAGGGCTATTGGGATTCCCCCCATGTGGGTTTTCCTACGGTAAATTATTGTTTTCTTGTGTGGTTGTCTCTTTATGATCCTACTATAAATTTGTTAGGTCCCTATAATACTAGTGTAGCCCCTTATTGTTATTGTTCTGCCCTTACATTATTATTTTTATGTAGGCTTTGATTATATTGTGACCCTTTAGACTCCTATATATACAGAGGAGGTATTTTAATTTGTATCACACAATAATTGTTCATTGATGTAATGTAAAGGAGGTTTCCCCCTCAAAGAGGATAATTTTTAAGTCGTTGGTCTATCTATTTGTGAGTTGGTTGCATAACATTTGGTATCAGAGCTTTGGATTCTAGGGTTTCAGTGCTTCAAACATGTCATCATGGAATTTTCACTATAAATTTGTTTCTACGAAGCTTCAGAGGTTGAAATTTCACCCACGTGGAGACGAGATCTTAGTGAACATCATGTACATACTTGAGATCTTGTCTTAATACATTTTTGGAGATATGATCCTAGGAAGTTAGGGTTTTTGCAAGCTCCAAAATTCCATCTCAAATAGGTGACCTAGGTAAATTCATCATAACTTTCTCTCTATGCATCTGATTTGAATTTTGTAAATAATTAATGGAAAGAGGAAATAATGTAGCTTCTTGGGTATTATTTTAAGGGCCAAAGGATGAAACAGTGACACATGGCACTCTATACAAGTTCTCTCTGTTAAACTGATGCATAATCAAGCCATTGTGGGAGATGTGGCATAACTCTTTCTTGGAGAATCCAATCTTCGTCTGACTTGCTAGGTTGGAAAGAATACTCATAGGGATAGCAAAAAACAAAATTTCACATCTTGGAGATTCGAAATTGCAGAGATGAAACAACTACAATATCTAGCTACTAAAAAGAAAGAAAAATGTGCGTATTTTATAAATTTTGCATAAATTTTGTTTGAAAAAACATTTTGAAGTGATTCAAAGGGCATAGTGAATCATAGATATCATTATTTGATTTCAAAATGCCTCAAAACAAAAAAATGGACACACCTAGTAAGAAACTAGAAAGCTCTTTTATGATACATTAAGAAGAAGAAGAAATTCAACATGATATATCAAAATTACGAGATCAAGTGCAACAGATTTCACTCTCACAAAGTGTAACCAAAAATTAACTGGAAGCTAAGATGGATGGTTTGCAATATGACATAGAATTAATTATGAATGTTAAGATAGAAGGTTTGAGGGATGGTTTAAAAACATATTTGAAAATGGACCTAGAAGGTTTGAAGGAAGGTTTGACAAAATTACTACAAGAAATGCTTCCTAATGGTGACAAGGTACTCCATGAAAATCATGATGAGGATAAAAGGAATACAAATAATTATTTTGGAGACTCACATAGTGGTTTGAAGGCTAGCCACATTCCAAATATCGATATAAGTAAGTTTGATGGTAGGATCCGGTGACATGGATACTATAGATGGAGCAATTGTTTGATCTACATGATGTGTCTAACACATAAAAGGTACACATTGAATATTTATATTTAGAACAAAATCAGTTTGTGTAGTATCGATGGATTTGTTCTCATAAACTAATTTTCACTTGGTCAATTTTTATGAAGGAAATGGTAGCACATATGAGGATACAAAGAGAAACACCTTCTTTAGCCAATTTATAAATCTCAAACAAAAGGGTTCAATGGCAAAGCAGATTAAGGACTTACAAAAAATGAATATAAGTGTAAATGATATTCTAGAGGAGCATAGGATTGATTTCTTCATAGGGACTTCAAAGGATATCATCCAACATAGTATATCCTTTGGGAAACTAATTCATTGGATAAGGCACTCAAGGTGGCAAGAAACGTTGAAAGAAAAATTATCGCAACCAGGAAGTCTACAACTCAAAACTACAAAGATGTAAGTGTTGCTCCTAACCTTCCACAACCTCCAAGGTTTACACCACAACAATTGGAAGAAAAAAGAGAGAAATAACTTTGTTACAGTTGTGATAATAAATATACTAAAGGTCATAAGTGTGCTGAGAATAAATTATTTTACATAGATTCTGAAGAGGAGGAAGAGAAGGAACAAGAAATTTAAAAAAAAAGACTATAAATGAGGAACCAAACCCAAAGAAAGAAGAAATGAAGCTGACCATATCTTGTAATGCATTGGAAGTAATTACCACTCGTAAACTCTCAAGATAGAAGGACAAATCAAGAATAAAAAGGTAATAGTGTTGATTGATTTGGGTAGTGCCCATAATTTTATTCATTGTAAGATTGCCAAGAAATTGAATTAATTCCTATATCCAGTACTAGAGTGTCAATTGATGGTTGCAAATGGAGGAATTATAAATTGTTCTTGAAACTGCCATAATATCATTCTAAGCATGGGGAAATATGTATTTATAGTCCAATGCTTTCCATTACAATGGGTGGCGATGATGTTGTGCTGGGAGTCCAATGGTTACAATCTTTGGGTACGATAACTTGTACTTTTCAATAACATTTCTCGATTTTTTTTGGAAGGATAGGAAATTGAATTAAGGTGTATCACATAGAAACTAGAAAATATAATCAACTCTAATGGCATGACAAATATTATAAATAAATAACAACGAGACATAATTTCACAATTATGCTCACTAGAGTTCAAAAATAGAAATCATATATATCTCTAGATCTCCAAAAAGTCTTGGAAAATCATTCCAAGGTATTTGAGACTCCTAAAGGCCTCCCACCTATTTGTGACCATGATCACGATATTCATTTGATTCCATGAAGTGTTCCTCCAAACAATAGGCCTTACATATATCGCTATGCCAAAAAGAGTTAAATTGAATGTATGGTTGTAGAAATGCTAGACGCTAGTATAACTCAACCTAGTCAAAGTTATTTATCTGCTCTAGTAGTATTAGTGCACAAGAAGTATGGATCATGGAGCATGTCTCTGGATTATAGGGAGCTCAACAAGCTCACTATTAAAGATAAATTTCCCATTCCTTTCATTGATGAATTGTTGGATGAATTACATGGAGCTATTTACCTCACCATGTTGGATCTTCATTCAAGATATCATCAAATTAGAATGAAGACTGAAGACATTTTGAAAACAACATTTAGAACTCGTGAGGGTCATTATGAATTTTTGGTCATGCCTTTTCAAATCATTCCTTAGAAAATTTGTGTTAGTATTTTTTGATGATATACTAATCTACAAAAATCCTTGAAAGGATCATATTCAACATGTTTATAGGGTTCTTAAACTATTAGAGGAGAAACAAGTATATGCAAAAACCTCCAAATGTTTATTTGGAGTACAAAAGGTGGAATATTTGGGTGATATTGTATCACATGAGGGTGTTAAGGTAGACCCTAAAAAAATTAATGGCATTAAGGAATGGAAAATCCCCACAACCATAAAACATCTGCGAGGATTTTTTGGGTTGACAGGGAATTATCGCAAGTTTGTTAAGAATTATGGGTGAATAATAACGCCTCTAACAACATTATTGAAGAAAGATACAGTTTATTATACTCGAGAAGCAACTGAGGCCTTTGAAAATATTATATAGGAAACATGCCAAGCACCAATCTTAACTATTCCAGACTTCACAAAAACCTTTATTATGGAATGTGATGCCTCGAGAAATGGAATTTGTGGTGTTTTAATGAAATAAGTAAGACCCATTTCTTTTGAAAGTTGTTTAATCAAAGGAAAGTATTTACACAAACATATTTATGAGAAGGAAATGATGCCAATACTACATGCACTAAAGAAATGGGGACATTACCTAATCATAATACATTTAAAGGTAAAAACATCTCCTGATAGTCTTAAATACGTTTTGGAACAAATATTATCTTCAAAACAACAACAAAAATGGGTTACAAAGAAGTTGGGTTATGACATCGAAATCATATCCAAGAAAGGGAAGCAAAATGTTGTTAAAAATGCACTCTCAAGAAAGGATAAGGATGTGGAATTATTTATTTGTGTCATTTCTATTATCCAACCAAATCAGATAACCAAAGCAAGGGGTGAATGGAAGAATGACGAAGAAGTGTCCACACTCATTCAAAATTTGCAACAAGATCCCAGTACATATGAAACATTTAGCTAGAAAAATGATTCATTATGGTACACAGATTAGTTATATCTTTGTAAGAACTCCCAACTCAAACAAAATATTCTTTTGGAATTTCACAACTCTCCCTTTGGAGGGTAATAAGGATTTTTAAAACTTACCATAGGGTAATGAAGGAATTTTTTTTGGGATGGCCTTAAATTTGATATTCAAAAGTTTGTGGAAGAATGTTTGGTTTTCCAACAAAATAAAGTTGAGACAATTAAGACCCCGGGTCTGTCACAATCTTTAACCATTCCAAGTGAACGTTGAGAGGAGGTCTCAATGGATTTTATCACAGGTTTACCCCAAGTCCAAAGGAAAGAGTTTCATCATGGTAGTAGTTGATAGATTTACCAAGTATGCAAACTTTTATGCATTATCTCATCCATTTAAGTCTAGTACAATTAGTATTGCATTTATGGAAACAATTCAAAAGCTACATGGAAACCCAAAAATTATTGTAAGTGACAAAGATCCCATTTTCACTGGAAATTTTTAAACGGAATTATTTTCTTGTCTGGGTACTCAATTATCTCATCATTCATCTTATCATCCTCAATGTGATGGGAAAACTGAGACAAAGAAAAAATGTTTGGAAGGATATCTTCGTTCCTTTGCATCTGATAAACAAACATAAGGCGTCAAGTGGTTACCTCTTTCTGAATGGCTGTATAACACTTCCTTCCATATTGTAGCAAAAATAAACCCATTTATGGAACTTCATGGATATCATCCATCGTCCATCACATCATATTTAAGAGAAAATTCAAAATTTCAAGCAATGGAATATAAAATCGAGCATCAATAATTAGTTCTCCAACTCTTAAAGGATAACCTCACTTTAGCTTAGAATTGAATGAAACAACAGGTTGGTCATCATCACAATGAAAGACGTTTTCATGTACGTGACTGAGCATTTTTACAGAGTCGCCTATACAAACAAATGTCCCTTAAGCAAGATAAGAAGGATAATAAATTATCAACAAAGTACTATGCTCCTTACATGGTGCTACAAATTATTGGTACTATGGCATACAAATTGGATATTCTTGCCTCTTCCCAAGTTCACCCATATGTCCATGGTTAACACTTAAAGAGGGTTATAGGTGAGAAGCTCCCAGTTCAAAAATTATTTCCAAAACTTGACGAGGAAGGAAACATCATTTTGGAACCTAAGGAAATCACGAAAACAAGAACCCAACAGCTACAAAATCGATCAATTTCAGAGTATCTCATCAAGTGGAAGAACTTACCCGGTGAATATTCCACATGGGAGGATGATAATTTTATATAGAATCATTTAGAACTACTAAAGCATTGATGACAACACTTTTTTCAAGTAGAGGGCCATGTTATGTCCCTATAATACTAGTGTATCCCATTATTGTTATTGTTAGTGTAGCCCCCTTATTGTTATTGTTGTTCCCATGTAGTCCCCATATTGTTATTATTGTGCCCCAAAGAAGCCCACTATTGTTATTGTTGTGCCTTTACATTATTATTTCTATGTAGGATCTGATTATATTGTTACCCCTTGGACTTCTATATATTGAAACGATGTCTTTTTGTTTGTATCATCCAAGAAATTTTCATTTATTTAATGTAAAGGAGGTTTCCCCCTTGAAGAGGATAATTTTTAATTCGTTGATCTATCTATTTGTGAGTTGGTTTCATAACACATTTATGTTTTAACTCCTATGAAATTACTTTATGATGAATTTTAAATGTAATAAAATATAAACATAAGATAATATCATAAGAAGTAATTGTTTATGGACATTATCGTTTAAAAGTCAACAAGGTATTAGAGCTTTGGGTAAATGTTATCCTAAAATAAGCCCTAATCCCAGTCTAGTTCCACGATGGAAGCAATAAATCTAGATATACTTATGCCCTAAAAGGAGGCTATAAGAAACTACCCTTGTAATCAAATCTAAAGACAAATTGTTTTGTCAAAAAGATAGAGTTCATCTTAAAGGTACAAGGTAGACTTATAGCATCCTAGGTTTATTTGAGGAGTGGGAAAGTAGACCAAAGCCTAGTGAGGACAACCATGAATCAAAAGGGATCTCGATGTAGTAAGAAAATTCCACCACAAAGCTTAAAAAATATAGGAATTATTTATAGATCACGTTGAAGGTATAGATAGTGTGGATTAGTGACTAATAGATAGTGTGCATTGGTGACCGAGACATTGAAGAAGGAGGCCTCAACATTAGAAAAAAATGAACACAGTCTAGAACTCTAGTACGAGGATGGATAAGGTTGGTAGAAGCCTCATTAGGGATATTTGTAGTATATCCAAAGGAACATAAAGATAATTAATAAGAGGCTGACACAAACCTAGTAGAATAAAAAATAGAACCTCTGCTTGAGCATCAAGGAGAAATGTGAAAGATAATAATTTGATAACAAGTTTGAAATATCTCATGCTCAATATTTGTTCTGATAAGAGATTCTAGACAAATTGTTTAATTCACAAGTTTGAAGGTCTATATTGTATAAGATCTCGAAATATAGTCAAGTTTTTTTTTTCTTGGCGAAGTCAATTGCACTACTAATTCAATGACTTATGCTTTAATGAGTCTTAATCAATACCTTGTTTTCTTGAGAATTAAAATGAGTGTCAGTTTGGAAGAAGAAATCCAAAAGAATTTGAAAATATAACTGTCAAAATATATTTGAGGTCATCATTTCATTATATTTTTTATGACTACTGGAGTATGAAAAGAACATTACAGAGATGTATTGATAAAGACAAGTTTAAGTCCTAAAAGTGAATACTTATATAGAGATCAACGAATCTATAAATCCAAATTTTGTTACCTGAAATGTATGGTATGCTTTATCACTTATAGTCTAGTTTGGGGTTAAAGGTTTCATTTAGAAAAATTCTTTGGCTTGACAAAATATTTGTCAATAATCATTGAATTTAGGTTTGTAGTAATATTTGCATTAGATGTTTCCCTTGGAGCTATTGATATTGAGTTCAATAAAAACTTACTGAATTAGTCACGGGACAATGATGGATCTATAAGGAAAGTTGTAAGTTATGAGAAAATTACATCACATTACTAAATAATATTCGATCATGTCCAAGGAAATATTGTTAATATGGCACATAAAAATTTATGACATGAACAAATTTCATTGGCCCATAGGAGTATAGCCAAATAAGAGAAACATGTGACCTTTACTAATGTATTGACAGGGTGAAGTGTGATGATGTTGCATTGTGTTATGAAGCTATATATCTCGATTGCATATTTATGAGAATGACATCTATTTCATAATATACAGATGCACAATCATGAAAGAAAAGAAAAAGGGAGCACTTTCTCTACCATACCTTTGAAGACAACATAATTTTACAAAAGAAGTGCTTTCAATATGATAATCTTATAATGAAGAGGATGTCAAGTCCGCTATGATGTTTTAAATTCCTATTAATAGAGACTAATTATTTGTAGAACTCGATTAGTACAAACCAGAGGAATAAAATCATATTTAAACAAGAATAGTTGCTTGCTAAAATAGTGTCTAAATGGGTCTGCCATATGTCTCCCTTGATGAAAACATATCATTGGAATATTCCCCATAATGACACATTTTATTTTGATATTTTTATTTGTTGAGGGATTGAGATTCTATTGTATTTGAACTTTTCTATATGGAAATAAAATCTTGCATATATCAAAGACTATAGGACTTGCAAGAAGATGTAAAGTGAAAATCTAGGGTATGGAATATTGGAAGTCTTGACTACAAAATAGTCTAAGGTTTTATACATTTGGATTCCTAGGGTTAGTAAATGCTAGCAAGAAAAAATGATTTGAATAAGAAATCCTGGGGTTTACAACCAATCCCTAGGATTAGATTTAGATCAAAATTTCCACTTAAGGAAGAAACCACACCATTGAAAGGAAGAAATGACATCATGATGATGATGTGGATAATTTTGATAAAGGTTTCATATGAATGCAAGAAGACTAAAGAGCAAGAGAAAGGTGACATTCATCTCAAGATATAAGTATTCTATATCTATCTTCTTTGATTATTACTATTGTTGTTGTTTTACTATTAGCTAGTCACTTGTCTTTGAATATTTTCTTGGTTGTAATTATTCTTCCTTGACCTATTAGTAAGGATTGCAGGTGTTAAATTATGAATCTAGGGCTAAATTCCAATTTGGACAACTCATTTGATGAAGATAATTTTTGCATTAAATTTGTCTCTTTGAGAGGACCAACATCGACATAAATATTAGCCATTTTGGACAAGAGGAAGTTTGAAATTTAATTTATTCTCTCATGTACAATTGTTAAGGTTGACCACACATTTATTTAGCCTCATGATGCCCATTAAACTTGTCATTCCACCCACATGGATTCATATAAATATATGAGACATCAAACCTCATTAGGCACCTCATGCACTCAACATATACCTTCTCTATGATTCTTCTATTGCTTCGTACAACTTAGAAGTGGAAGACCACTTTGTCTCATGCGACGTATAGATGGTTGTCTATGATTGGGCCAACTTACAAGGCTGACTACACGACATTGACCAAAATTGACTTGGGATTAAATAACTTGATTTTATTGTGTTTTTGGGTCAATCCTTTGTGTTCTAGTAGGACGTAGACATTGGTGTAAGGAAAAACAAAATCCAAGCTCTCTGATTGAAGCCCTAAATTGCAAAAGTTGGCCACAAGCTCCATCTCCATGTTGACCAGGTTTGAGTAGTCTAATTCGAATTATTTGGGTTCTTTTGCTTTAGCAAGTAAGTTTTCATAAATCGCTCCAAGATCGAGCTCCTTTGATGATTATTGGATTGTTGTACTATCTCTGGTTAGGGAATTCTTTGAAAACGATTGAATGATGTTCACTTAAACAGTCTACACGAAAAAAAAAAAAAAATAGACTTCAATTGACTCCATTGCTTAGAATTTTGACATGATTTGGATATTGAATTGAAATTGGATAATGTACTATCTTTACTAAATATTTGAATAAAACCTAATAATAAAAATATTTGCAAGGGTTTTCCCCACAATTTGCTTTTCTTTGGTAATTGACCAAATTTGTGTCTCTCGTCTCTTGGATGTATTTTTATATGCATTTGTTTATTTATTCTATCTACTATTTCTCTACTTTCACTGGAAAATTGAAGAAGTGAAATTGAGAAATTGAACATTATTAAATATTGTTGAGGTAATAGTTGTATAATAGAGCAAGTGATGAAAAATTAACATGGAATGAGAGTTGAGGTGAAGACAAGCCCAAGAGACATAGAGCTGAAGAAGCTGATTGACAAAAGGGAAAATTGTTTGCTAAAACTATCTTCCTCTTTCTTGAAGGAGCATGAAAACCTTGGTGATTCATCTAACTTTGTCAGATGGAATTCCAAGTTAGATATTACGGCTGACAAGAATGATGTGTCAGATTTCATTCAAGGAAGAGTACATGAGCCTCAAGAAAATTCTTCTATTTTTTTCAAAAACCAGCATAAGAAAGGTGAGTTAAAGTAAAAGAAAATTATAGTTGATGTTTTACAAGATAATATACATGTATGAAGTCAACAATTTGAATGAAATGATCTCTTTGAAATATCAGCTCAAGGAAATGAAGATGAACAAAGTAGAATCCATGAAATAATACATTATGAGGACATCTCATATTAGATATCAATTGATAAGAGTTGGGGAAATTACACCTGAAATAGAATTGGTGATTGTAACTCTAAGAGGCCTCCATTCCTTTTGGGAAACTTTCATTACTACTATAAGCAACAACAACTTCCCAACATTCAATGATCTTGTTGGAAAACTCACACAAGAAGAATCAAGTATGATATATAGAAGAAGAATTCAAGGATCCAACGAAGGAGAGCCATCTTCCTACGTTGCTCAAGGAAAGAAGAAAAATGCAAGTAAATGGAAGTGAAATCCATAAAAGAAAAGAAAACCTCTTCAATACAATCAAGATTCCAAGTAATCAAGAAGGATAAATAGGCATGTTGAGTTCTACAATTGTCATCAAAAGGGTCACTATGCTCAAGATTGTCCCGAAAAGAGAGATGCTCCAAGTAGGAACTCTTCAAGGTCCTATAAAACTAATTGTGGCTTCAACAACAAAGGTTCATATGAAATAAGAGGTGATAGAATAAGGAATGAAAGAAGAAGAGGCTCCCTCTATGATCGTGATGATAGCTATCATCCTCTTAAGACGCTAAAAAACTTCACGTATGAAGGAAATGTTACTAAACAATATGAATATATTCTTATTTTTGCACTAGCTAGTTCATCTCCTCTAGACTCTTGGGATAGTTGGCTAGTTTATACTGTGACTTGACATCAATTTTCCAGATACAATGTGGTTCTCTCTAATCTAGTAGAGAGGGAAATAAATATCAACATTATTCTTGGTGACAATACCACTCATCCCATAAAGGGATTTGGTTATGTCAAATTTCGCTTGAACTCTAGGGAATATGTTTTGCTTCATGATATACTATATGTGGTAGGATTAAAGCAGAATTTGGTTTTGATATCTTCCTTGGAGGATAAAGGAATGGGGATGCATTTATTAAACGAAATGTACTTACTTGGCATATTGAATCCTACTTGATAAATTCCTTCATATTGGGAACTAGGTTTGAATACTCTATAGAGTCACTTGAAGACCCCTTATTGTAGAATTACCTGTAGATTCACAAGATCATGCAATTTACTAAAGCACAAGACAAGAATCTACATCTATGATCATTCAATGGAAGCCAATAGATAAATGAAAAATTAATCGACAAGAGAAAGATAAATAAATGACATGTAACACAATAAGTATATGGGGAAAGACAAAGATCAAAACCCCACTATGTGTATTGATTTCATCAGAAATCCAAGATGATAATACAATGCTTGTTCTCACAAGAACAATCCCAACACTCAATAGAATCAATCTCCAACTCACAATACAACTTTTGGCCAACACTTAGCCAATTCTCCTTCTCTCCAAGTCCCTATTTCCTTGTACAATTCCTATGGCTTAATATCCCATCTTAAAGCGAAACTAATGCATCCAAAACTGTGAAATCCATTCAAGGTTAAGTTCTTGATTACATGCACCATCTGTACAACTCGAAAAATTATACAGTTGATAGTACAATGTCCTTCCACTCTAGTCTCAATTGGGTCTTTCTTAGAATCGACATGCATGAGTTTCTAACAAGGGAATATTTAGTTAACTAGAGTAGCACTAGTGAATATATTAGTGCACCTACTGACTGTTAACTCACTATTGGTTCCTCAAACAGTTTGGAACTAATTTAACTAAAATTAAATCAATAAACTAAGTTATCTAATTATAAATCATACTTAACTCATCCTAGATCCCTATAATATAGGGAGAACATATATATGACTTTAGAAAGACTTCCACCTTGAAATTACTAAGTTAACTATGTTAACTAAGTCAACTATGTTAACTAAGTCAACTATGTTAACTAAGTCAACTATGTTAACTAAGTCAACTAACTCTAGTTAACTATTATAGGTTGATATGAGAATAGAATTCGATGTTAATTCTCAATTTAATTCAAGCACAAATTAAACTGGAATTTGTGGATTCTACTTTTATCATTTCTTGTTTCTCTTTTCAACAATCCCTCTCAACAAGAAAGGAATTCAACTTGATCCTCATCATGAACCTTTGGAATGTTCTGCATGCATAACTTCTCTCTAGTGTTGTTTCTCTAGTAGCTACATAAACGAAAAACATCCAACCTAAATCATAATGATGCCTCTTTCAACATTTCTCTACGCTCTTCAGTATCTAACTAGTGTAGCCTCTATCACTTTGATCTCTGACTGCATCAATCCCATATATTCCTCTGGCTACTATCTACTTTGTGCTCCAGTAGTAAGGTATGATCTGTGAGATAAAACCTGTTAATGGACCTTTCCCAATTTCGGCCCTCTTGGGACTAGCACTTCACATTGCCCCAACTCACACCTAGAGGTATGGATGCATATGCTCCCTCTACCCACTTGGCTCGAAATTCCCCCCTACCATAGGTCTCTTCATGAGTGGATGCCTCCACTCATTCTCCTCTCGACTTCTCCAATTTTGGTTGCTCCACAATTGTTTGAGACTGCTTCTCAGACTACTTCTCTGTTTGAGTGGATCTCTTTGCTCAGTACCCACTTAGCTTCTCTAGTTGTGGCTGCTCCACAAATTCTTAAAGCTGCTTCAAAAACTTCTTTTAGGGCTATATGTTGAGAGGTAATTTACTCTTCCTCTCGACCACCAAGCCTATAACCTTTTCCTTGCACATCAAAGATTTTCATGCATCTTGAAGATCAAGAGCATACATATTCTTGACCCGTGCAACAAATTATTTCACCTATCTCGTGGTGATGTGATTAAGGAAAACCTTTGCCTTACTAGAAACCACATCATAGCCATAGTCTTCAAATACCGCAACTGAAACAAGATTCTTCTTTAGTCCTGGAACATACATCACATCTGTGATCCTGAGAGGGGAGCTAGACTCCCTTTTAAAGGTAGCCATACTAGTCCCGATAGCTCTATACCTCTTGTCATCTCCAAACTCTATTCTCCATTTGAGGTATTTCTCCTCAAAATCACTAAAGAGATCCCTATTCCTCGTCATATTAATGAGGCACCACTATTAAGATACCACACACCCCCCATGGCATTGTTGGCCATGCATGAAATGAGAGTGAAATCATGTTGAGATTGTGAAGCTAGATCTTCACTTGGTGTCACTATTGTTGGATACTTCTTTCTTACTTTCTTTTGTGGGCAGTTCTAGGCATAGTGCCCGTGCTCTTGACAGTGAAAACGCTTGACTTTTGTCAAGTCCTTCCTCTTTCCACCCTCCTCACCTTGGGACTTCTTTTCCTTGGGCTTATTTTCCTTACTCTCTAAGGAAAAATCTTCTTCCACTTCCTTGGAAAGGGTCCCATCTGTGGTGTTCCTCCTGATCTCCTCCTACATCAAATCTGACCACAGTCATTCCCAACCTGGCAGCTTCTCTTGACCATTGGCAAAGTCCTGATAACTATGACAACTATTTGGGAGTAAAATAAGAGAAAGAATCACTATACGATCCTTGACAACCATGATTCCAACACTCCCAAGTTCATGACAACATTGAGTGAACTTGGTCAAGTAATTTGGAATTGAGTCGCCTGCCTCCGTCTTGATTTTTTGAAGTTTATCTTTGAGGTTCCAACTTCCTATGGTCACTTCTATTCTCATACAAGTTTGTCAATTCTTTCCACATAGCATGCAGAGTTTCCTTCCCATGGATACTCGCAACAATGTGGTTTTAAACTCCCTTAACGATTATTCGCCTCGCCCTTGCCACACACTTCTTCTATTCGGCTAGATTCTAGGCATTTGATGTTGATGGCTTAGGAATGTCCTAATCAATGAATTCCTTCAAGCCATTATCCTCCAACACGACCTCCATCCTCTTCTTCCGGGCTATATAATTTGAGCTACCATCCAAGGCATACTCGAGCCACAAACCGTAGAATGCCATTTGTCGATCCTTAAGTATGTATTGCAAATTCAAATTTTACCTGTAACCGAGAGCTCAAAAATTTGAAATCTCCTCTAGGATAATGTTCTTAGGTATGATAGCATGTAGAATTACCTTTATATTCACAATCCCATGAAATTTACTAAAGAAAATGATAAAGATGTACTTCTACTTTCATTCAGTGGAAGCCAATAGATCGATGAAAACAATAATCCACAACAGGAAGATAAATCAATGGCACATAACACAATAAGTGTCCAGGGAAAGCCAGAGCTCAAAACCCCACCATCTGTATTACATTAATCAGAAATCTAAGATGATAATACAATGCTTGTTCTCACAAGAACAATCCTAATCCTCAATAAAATTAGTCTCCAACTCACAAGCAAACTCTTGGCCAACACTTAGCCAACTCTCCTTCTCTCCAAGTCCCTATTTCCTTCTGTAATTCCTATGGCTAAATAGCCCATCTTAGAGGGAAACAAGTGCATACAAAACTATGCAATCTATTGAAGGTTCACTTCCTGGTTGCATGCACCATCTATACAGCTAGAAAAATTATACAACTGAGAGTATATTGTCCCTACACTCTAGTATCAACTGGATCTTTCTAGGAACCAAAATGCATGAGATTTTTATGAGGGAATCTTCAGTTAACTGGAGTAGCATTGGTGAATGCATTAGTGCACCAACTTCCTGCTAACTCACTATTAGTTCTTCAAACAATTCAGAACTAATTTAACTTAACATAACTCAGTAAACTGAGTTATCTAATTACAACTCATACTTAACTCATGTTGGATCCCTAGAATATAGGGAGAACATATACATGACTTCAAAAAGACTTCCAACCCGAAATTCCTAAGTTAACTAAGTCAACTCACTCTAGTTAACTATTTGAAGTTTCTATGACAATAGAATTCAATTTGAATTCTGTTAATTTTAGCCAACAACGGTATGTTCTATGCTTTAGAGCAATTTTGGTTCAATTTCCTTATTAGCCCAGTATCAATATTTAGATTAACAATCACATCAACATGATAGTAAAATGAAGATAAAACATAAACATAAATAGTAGAATGCAAGCCAAGATAAGAGGACACAAGATGTGTCACCAGCCAAGGACAAACCTCAATGTGGGGAAACCCTTGACTAATTCTTCTTATAGTCTTCAATAGTTCAGCAGAGAGAGATAGTACAATTTACAAATATGATAATTTATAACAAAAACAAAGGATCCCTAACTAGAACAGTCAATTATGGTCAACAAGGAATATTTGACCCTCAAATATCCGATCAACTTCAGTCAAATTTGGCCTCAAAGAAACAAGATAAAAAAACCACCAAAACAGTCAAATTTAGCCCAATCAAAGTCTGGTCAAATAGGCCATGTGTGGTTAGCCCTAGCTACAGTTAATGCTGGTCAACAATCCACATTTAGCCTTGATTTCTGTGCCTAGAAATGTGGCCTGCCCAAACATAGATAGCCCTCATAAAATCACAGTCAAATAAGGTCAATGTGTGTTGGACAATGCTTGGTCAAACTGTCCAGAAATTCGGTCTCTTGAAATTTCAGCCTCCTCAAATTTTTCTCTCTTGAAATTTAGGACATGTGGAGAGAGAGAGGCCCAGAAATCCATACCCAATAAATGATGAGAGAGAGAGAATTGTGAAGATGAGTGTGTCCAAATGAGGGTAAGTCACCTTCTATTTATATGCAACATTGAGGATGAATAGACGTGACTATTGGGCTTTTGAGCCTACATAAACTTGTTGGCTGACCTTCACAATTTGACCATAATTAAAATAAATTCATAACTTCATTTGTACATGTCAGAATCGGATGATCTTTAGATCAATTGTACATCCAATAAAAATATCAATTTTCATAAATAAGATGACCCATGTGGAGTTTGGCCCTAGTTGCCAATTTTAACACTCCCTCTCAACTAGGGAGACCTCCATATGCGAATTCATCTACCAATATGTACTATCTTTTCCATCGATGCATTTCTCTGCACTCCTCTGCTTTGCTGAACTACGAAGAAGAAGAAGTGATCGAGAATGTTCCTATCATTCTCTACTGACCCAAAGTCAGTCCCAATCAAAGGAGAGTGTGTCATACTACACTTAGTGACCCTAAGTTAGTTCTAATCAAAAGAGAGTGTCTCATACCACTCTTATTGACTCGAAATGAGTCCTAATTGATCCTAGATCAATATCAGTCACCCTAGCATAGGGAGTATAGTAGTATAAAATGATTTGATCGATAGAAATATGGTTACTATCCTCATTTGCCTACTCATTGGCCATACGAGAGGTACTTCCCATGAGTTTCAGACTACATGGGTAGTATGTCTCAGTAGGAGAAGGATGAACCACTCATGTTGTTGCATGTCACCAAGGGGTATCATAGGGAAAGGGTGAACCACTCACCTTGTACACAACAAACCACTAGCAGAATGTTGAACCACTCACCATATGGTTATTCATCACTCCAAGAAGTACCCCAAGCCCCCCCTGAGCTCCCAAAGCTTATTGTCCCTCTCATACAAGACCCTCATAAACTAGCCTCTCCACAAATCCAACTTGTTCATGGAAGGCCAAGAACTTGACCTTCCCCAAGGGCTTTTTTAAAATATAGGTGACCTGCTCATCAGTCCTAATGTGATGGAGCCTTATTTCTCCTTGTTAGACCATATCTCGGATAAAGTGGTACCTGATATCTATATTCTTGGAGTGATACAGAAACACAAGATTCTACGATAATCAGATCCCACTCTAGTTGTCACAAAGGATCATGGTTGTAACTAACACATATCCAAATAGCTCACTGAAGAGCTTCCTCAACCAGACAACTTCACGGGAGGCCATATTAGTAGTTATGTCTCCAGCCTTGGTGGTGCTCAATGCAACCGATTTCTGTTTCCTTCTCATCCATGATATCAAAGCATAACCCAAGTAAAAACAACATTGGGAAGCTCTTGTGATCCACCACATTGCCAACCTATCAGCATAAGAATAACCATGCAACCTCACATCTTTGGCAGTGTATCTTAGTCCACAAGTGATTATGCCCCGAATATATATTAGAATATTCTTGGCACCAATTCAATGTATATGATGAGGCTCAACCATATATTGGCTCAATGTGTTAACTACAAAACATATGTTCGGATGACAGTTCACCAAGAACTTCATTGCTCCTATGAGTTGAGGATACTCAGAAGCATTTACCAATTCAGGTCCAGCAACACTACCACATAACTTCTTAAAGTTAAGTTCCATCGGATTAGTCATAGGCTTGCAGTCCACCATCCCAAATATTTCCAATATCTTCACAACATATTTTCCTTTAGAGAGGAAAATTTCACCTAGCTTTCTCCAGACCTCCAACCCTACGAAATAGTGCATCGGTCCTAGGTCCTTCATCTTAAATTCAAAATCTAACTCCGTCTTACATTTGTGAATGAGAGGGTCTACACTTCCATCAGCTCGATGCTTGATTTTGGAGAGCCACTTAGAGGTGACAACCGATTTTTCCTGGGGTCTAGGGACCACATCCCATACATCATTCTTCACAATTGACCCATATTCTTCATTCATAGCATCCTTCCATACTTTATGCTTCATGACTTCTTCGAATGATGAAGGCTCATTTTGAATGATAGTGCTCATGGGGGTCAAATATCCTTGATACCTATTCGACTTCTTGCTTTCACAGAAAGTCCCCCTTGGTGCAATGTGTCTCTTGGAAACTTTGAGAGTCTCCCTAAGCCATGAGGGTCTCCTCTTGGACAAGGAAGGCTCATGAGGGAGTGGATCAATATGATCCATAGGTTCATCAACATCACACATCATTTCGTCCTCTTCTTCACCATGATTTCATGTGTCAACTTCTTTCTCCTTCCTTAGGATAGGAAAGTTTCTGATCTTCCTGAGGGCCATATCTTCATCAAAGGTGACATCATGAGTTATCTCAACTTCCTTTTGACTAGCCACATAAATTCTATATCCCTTGGAATTTTAACTATATCCCACAAAGACTCCTTTCTTCCTAGATGCACCCAATTTGCTTCTTTTCTCTTTCAACACATGAAAATATATGAGACTTCCAAAAATTATAAAATGAAGGACATCGGGTTTCTTACCAGTGAACATTTCTTCAGGAGTCTTGGAGTCCAATGCTTGATGAGGGCATTGATTTTGAGCATATGTAGTGGTATTTGCAACTTCATCGCGTAGAAACTTCGGAAGGCCTTGATCATGAAGCATGGCATGAACAACTTATACAATAAAGCAATTCTTCCTATCAGCCACACCATTCTTCTTGAGGATGTATGGTGATGTAGTCTCCCTCTTAATGCCAAATTCTCTGCAATAATCTTCGAATTCATTGGATTCGCACTTAGTCCCATTATCAGTCCTTAATATCTTGATTTTCTTCTCGGATTTCTATTCGACCAATGCATTGAATTTTTAGAACCAGGTGAACACTTCATCCTTCTTCTTCAAGAAGTAGATATAGGTGTTGCAAGAATAATCATCGATAAAGGTGAGATAATATAAGTATTCTCCCAAAGAGTTTACAGGCATCATATGAGATATGTCGGAGTGGATCAATTGCAATGTATCTATGGTATTCCTATTACTTGACGGGAATGGTCCCCTTGTAAGTTTTCCTTCGCCACATCCTAGACATACACCTCCATGCTCTACTTTGAAATCGAGTATACCTATCACCATCCATCTCACATTGTGTAGGGCCTTATAACGAAGATGGGAAAATCTCCAGTGCAAGAATTTAGATTGTAGAGACGTGTTGCAAGATATGGCTCCCAATGGACATCTTCCAACATGATACAAAGTGTCAACCCTCAACCCAAGAGTAAAATCACGTTTAAAATTTATTTTCCAAATACATACCTTTGCATCGATAAAAGCCACCTTATATCCTTTATGTTCCATTTCCGAAATGGACACTAGGTTCTTCTTGACATTGGGTACATATAATACTTCTTGCAAATGAATAGTGTTACCTTGATTCAATTGAAGGGTAACATTCCCTACTCAATTCATGGGATAGGTAGCATTGTCTCCAAGGATGATATCCAAGGTTGTATCCTTTTCTATCAGATTAGAGAGGGCTTCCTTGTATCTGGTTAAGTGCCTTGAGGCACCACTATCAATCAAAAAATTTCCCAAAGTGTCCGGATGAGAGGCAGTGGAGAGGGAAATGGGCTGATATAAGATAATACTCTTTTTTATTATTGTTAAGAACATTGGATTATTCATAACTAGAGTTCCTTTCTTTCTTGGAGGGTCAACCATTTCCTTGATGTCCCACATTCCTTTTTCCTTTTCCATTAGACCTTCCATTCCTTTGATCATTGTTGTTGGACATTCCCCTAGAATGATTGTGATAATCATTATGTGACGTGTACCTTATATTTGGACATTCCCTTGCATAGTGGCCAAACTTATTGCAAACAAAGCATCTTCCCTTCCTTCCATTTTTTAATCAGGGTCTTCCTTGACTTTGCTTCTTTGAACATACATTGTTCTGACTCTTGGCATGAGTGGAGGATGTAGTCGGGTTGCTTCTATTAGAAGGAATTTCTTGCTCCAAAATTCTTGTTTCTTCTTGAATGCATCTTGACATCAATTCTACAAACCATGGAATTTGATCATTGTTGAGTATAGTAGTTCTAAATACATACCACTTAGGTGGGAGTCCTCCAAGGGTGTTGAGAGTAAGTTCCTTGTCAAGAATGACTTCTCCAATCGAGAGTAGATGATTCTTGATCTCAGTAATCCTTAAGAAATAGGATTGAATGTCCTTGTACTTTCCCTTATTAATATCTTTCAAATTATTCTTGAGAAATAGAATTTTATTAGCATTACTAGCCTTGAACATACCGACTAATCTATCATAGATCTCCTTGGAGGTCTTCAATTTGGATATGTAGGCCACCAGATGCTTGTCAATGGAATCCCTGATAATTTGCTTCACTTTGACTTCAACCCTATTGTACTTGGCGTTCACAGCAACCAATGTATTTGAAAGAGATTCAAGGATTTTACCCTCGACATAATCCATCACATCTTTGTCTTCGAAGGCCAAATCAAGAGACATCTTCCATCCATGATAGTCATATTTATCATGGAGCTTGTGTTCAGCTGGGTAGTAGTTTGAGGGACCCATTGAGCCTTCTGACCTTGTCCAACTGTCTTTGGTGTTTTCTCTTTCACTCTTGATTGGGCTTTGTCTTCACCTCAGTTTTGATACCATGTTAATTTTGGGCAACAATGGTATGTTCTATGCTTTAGAGAAATTTTGCTTCAATTTCTTTATTAGCATAGTTTCAATATTCGGATTAGCAATCACATCAACATGATAGTAAAATGAAGATAGAACATAAATATAAATAGTATAAGACAAGCCAGGACAAGAGGATGCAAGATATGGCACCAACCTGGGTCAAACCCCAATGTGGGAAAACCCTTGATTAATTCTTCTTATAGTCTTCAATAGTTCAGCAGAGAGAGATAGTATTATTTACAAATATGATAATTTATAGCAACAATAAAATAGCCCTAACTAGAAAAGTCAACGTTGGTCAACAAGGCAGATTTGACCCTCAAATATTCGGTCAACTTAAGTCAACTTTAGCCTCCAAATAGTAAGATAAAAGAACCCTCAAAATAGTCAAATTCAGCCTAGTCAAAGTTTGGTCAAACAACACACCTACAGTCAACTGTGGCTGCAGTCAACACTAGTCAATAGTCAACTTTTAGCCTCGATTTATGTGCCCAAAAATGTAGCTTCCCCAAAAAAAGATAACCCTCACAAAAACAAAGTCAAAGGAGGTCAACGCATGTTGGTTAATGCTTGGTCAAACTATCCAGAAATTTGGTCTCCTAAAATTTTGGCCTACTAAAATTTCGCTCTCCTTAAACTTTGGATGTATGGAAAGAGAGAGGCCCAGAAATCCATACCCAATCAATGAGGAGAGGCAGAGAGAAGTGTGAAGATGAGTGTGTACAAATGAGGCTAAGTCACCTTCTATTTATATGCAACATTGAGTATGAATAGACATGACTCTTGAGCTTCTGCGCCTACATAATTTTGATGGCTGACCTTGGCAATTTGACCATAATCAAAATAAATTCATAACTTCATTTGTACATGTCAGAATCAGATGATATTTAGATCAATCCTACAACACTCGGAGAGAGGAATCCAAGAAAAATATCAGTTGTCATAAATAAGATTACCCATGTGGAGTTTGGCCCTAGTTGCTAATTTTAACAAACTATCAGTTTAATTCAAGGAAAAATTCAACTAGAATTTCTTGATTCTATTTTTATCATTTCTTCTTGTTATTTTCAACACTTCTAGCCATGACCCATAATAAAAATATTCAAAGTGAGTGGTGGCACCAATGTTTGGCCCATCTGCACTATGACGCACTTCCAAAATTGAAGAAGTTGGTTTCCGGGACACTTGATGTTCAACCTCAACATGGTGGAGTATGCCCTAGGTGTGCAAGTCGAAAGATGACAAGGGTACCATTCCCCTCTAGCAATAACAAGTTAGAAGAAATTATTCATCTCATTCATTTTGATAAATGTGGTCCAAATCTTGTGCATTAACTTGGGGGTCATATTTTTTACATCACATTCATTGAAAATTTCTCAAGGAAGACATGGATCTACTATTTTAAGCACAAGGATGAGGCATTCAAAATATTCAAGTAATTCAAGGATTTGGTGGAAAATCATACAAGGAAGAAAATATAGATCTTTAGGTATGACAATGACAGGTAATACATCTCAAGTGAATTCATAGACAAAAAAAAGAAGGAAGGAATCAGGAAAGATACCATTGTTCCTCACACTCCCAAAGAAAATGGAATGGCTAAGAGAAAGAAAATGTCCATTCTGGAAGCTTCTCGAGCTATGCTACATGGGAAAAATCTATTGAAGCTCCTCGAGGCTAAAGCAACAAACACAACGTTATATGTTCAAAACAAGTTGCATCGTCAAGCTTTCAACAATAACACTCTCAAGGAAGTATTCATAGGTGTCAAGCCCAATGTTGGTCATATCTGAATTTTTAGTTTTCCCATGTACTTCCATGTGCCGAATGACAAAAGAAACAAGCTAGAAGTGTTAATACGTTATCATTGATGACAATATTTTGAAGAAGGAAAGTACATGAAGAAGGAAATGGTGATGAACAAGCCAAGGACATCAGGACATGATGATATGTTGAAGAAAACAAGGATATGATTAAGAAGGTGATCAATGAAGAAGCCCAACACTCAAAGGCTTTCTGCCCTGCCTCCATTTATGCACTAATGAATGATTAGTACAATTAAATAATATTTTTCTCAATCTTAGAGGAATAAGCTCATCATGAGACATATACCATCTTTAATGGCATCAGTTTACCTTTCTAATGAACTGTTATCAGTCTCGGAATTCCAAACAAGAAGAGAGAAATTGATTTTACAAGTTAAATTATACCTCTGTTCATGGACTTGACCTACACAAGCTTATATATGTTGGGTTGCACTAAAAGACATGTCCACTGAGGTTTATGGGTAGAATAGCCTATTAATATAGGCTCATGCCTCCTCCTCAAGCACGGAAGAGAAGCAGATAACATAGAAAAGATAGAAAAAACCTGTTCATATCTCATGAACAACTAGAAAATAAAGAAACAGAAGATTATACCTTCTTGGACAGCCAGAAAAAGTATTTTTCTAACTGTGATTGCATAAATTTGTATTGTGGAAGCTCGGATTGATAATCATCTCTGGAGATTCAAATTCTAATTCACTGAGAGTACCTCAAACTTGTGGAACTTTACCTTGGTGCAGTGGATGTATTACACGTGTACCTAAGCTCGGATCCATGTAGGAAAACAACTAGCACAGTAGTCTCCAACAAGATGTTGATACAAAGACTCTGACCTATAGCTGTCTAGGACATTGGGCTCAGAACACTTGTTGGGAACAGAATGAGACCACAGGAAGTTGCAGTGGAAGGCTCAGACTTGTATTTGACTCAGACCTATGGTAGATACAAGATTCAAGAACATCTTTTCTTAGTACAACTTCAGACCAAGAATTGTATTAGAGCCCCATGACTTCGAACACAATTAGCTCAAGACTACAAGACTTTAGTGTATTCTTTAGTGATGAATCTCTAACCTATGGTGACAAAATCAGTCTGACGCTTCTTTTGTGGTGCAACAATGAATAATACATTTCAGAACTATGGAGATAAGGATTAAAAGGTGAAAACATGGTGCCATGTGGTGCTAACTCTTATTGGGAAGTTTGAAGACAAAGCAGTGGTATAGTTAGGTGTTTGGAGCATTGCAAAATTAAAGATGGTGCAGAATAGTTCCTCTTGGTGAAAGGAAGTATTTGGTCAAATAAGTCTAGTGAAGCAGTAGGTACAGACTTGGTGCAGTCCAATGCTAAATCTTCTTGGGAACTGTGAATACAGATGAGTGGTATAGTTTGATATTTGGAGCAGTGAAAAATTGAAGATGGGATAGAATAGTGTAGAATGGTGAAATAAAGTATTTGATAAAATAAGTCTAGTGAAGCAGCATAAAAGGATTGGTGTCCTTGGGGTAGGTGCCCCTAAACTCAACTTTGAAGCCTTGGTGGAGATATGTTCGAAGCCCTAGAGGTCGGATTCTCATTAAGTCCAATTTTGTGCTTGGAAATAATTGTACACCTTCATTTCTAAAGGTATCATTTGTCCTTCTTATTTAAATAATAAAATTATTCATTTATCTGATTTTAAATTATGGAGAATCGAATTGGTTAACAATTGAAAGAAATATTGATTCACCCCCCTCTCCGTATTTCCCAACAATTGGTATTAGAGCCAAATTCTTTAATATGGATAAATGTGGCCTAGCTCTAAGTGCTCACAGTGATGAAAATAATTAGTTTGTTGATAGTGGGTGCTGCAGACATATGACATGTGACAAAAGGAAGTTTGTCTCATTGAACAAAAAGGAAGGAAATGTATCCTTTGGAAGTGGATCTGCCAAAATTGCTGGAAAAGGAACCATTATCCTTATTAATGGAAAAGGAAAGGCTCAAAATTCTTTGTTGGTAGACGAGCTCAAACACAATTCCTTTGGTGTTCGCCAAATCTGTGATCAAGGACATAGTTTTGTCTTTAGCACTAAAAATTGTGAAATAAGGAACTATTCCTCAAGAGAACTAGTGGCGAAAGGATTTAGAGCATCATATAATGTCTACATTCTGAACAAAATTCTAGAAGATAAATGTTACCTAAGTCAAACAGATGAAATCTCATTGTGGCACAAGCAACTGGGACATACAAGTTTTAATAACTTGATCAATATCAAAAAGATTAATGCAGTGTGAGACATTCTCAATTTATTCAAGCCAAATCAAGTTGTATTTTGTCCATGTCAACATGGAAAGAAAACTAGAATCAGTGAAAAGACCAACGATTTCTCTACATAAAAACCTTTGGAGATCATTCATGATGATTTATGTGGACCAACTAGAACTCCAACGCTCCAAGGAGATAGGTAATTTGCCTTATTTGTTGATGATTATACTAGAATTATGTGGGTATATTTCATCAAATATAAATCTGAAACATTTGAATGTTTTAAGAATCCTAAAGCT
Organism: Pinus tabuliformis; assembly: GCA_031772625.1. Classification (NCBI taxonomy): domain Eukaryota; kingdom Viridiplantae; phylum Streptophyta; class Pinopsida; order Pinales; family Pinaceae; genus Pinus; species Pinus tabuliformis. Next base: position 523,007,071 of record CM062808.1, read on the forward strand.
CTTGTAGAAAATGAATAGGATTCTAATATCAAATGTCTTAGAATAGATAGAGGCGGAGAATTGACATCAAAATTTTTTGATGAATTCTATAAAGTACATGGAATCGAAGAAGAACTCTCTGCTGCTAGAACACCCAAGAAAAATGGGGTAGTTGAAAGAATAAACTAAATTGTTTAAGAAATGGAAAGAACAATGTTACTAGCAGTTGACTTGCAACCAAAATTTTGGAGAGAAGTAGTTGGGACAACAGTTTATACATTGAATCGAACTCAACTAAGACCAAATAATGACAAGACTCCTTATGAATTATGGAAAGGAAGACGTGCTTCAGTAAAATACTTTAGGATTTTTGGAAGAAAATGCTTCATAAAAATCAATAATGACTTACTAGGAAAATTTGATTCTTGGGTTGACAAAGGAATATTCCTTAGATATTCTACTAGGAGAAAAGCTTACAAGTGCTACAATAATTAACTATGGAAAATAATGGAAAGCATTGATGTGAATATTAATGAAGCCCTTCATAAAAATGAAATTCAAGATCATGAAGTTGACCCCCTCAATGAAGAAAATGAAGAAGAACCTGAAAAACAGGAAAAATATCAAGAAAAATGAAAGGAAAAAGTACCATCTCAAACTCCTTCAAAAGTTAAATTTCTCCAAAAACATCACTGGAAAGAGAAAATTATTAGCAATGTAGATGAGGGGATACAAACCCAAATAAGGATGACAACTACACTAAGGAAAAATGATCTTGCTATCCTATCTATGATAGAACAAGAAACTTTTACTCAAGAAACTAAGGATCCTCATTTGGTGGAAGCCATGGAAGAAGAGATGTCTCAAATCGAGAAGAATGAGACATGGGAGTTGGTACCTTGTCCAAAGGATAAAAATATAATTGGAACCAAGTTGGTGTTCACAAAAATTGAATGAACATGGAGAAATCATCAGAAATAAGGCAAGACTTGTTTGTAAAGGTTATTTGCAAATTGAAGGAATCGACTTTGAATAAACATTTGCACCGATAACTCGTATGGAAGCTATAAGGATGTTCTTGGCATTTTCTTGCTAAAACAAATTCAAATTCTATCAAATGGACATAAAATCAGCATTTTTGAATGGGGGAACTCAAGGAAGAAGTCTACATGGAGCAACCAAAAGGGTTTGATCCAGCAGAAGGAAAAGACTTTGTTTGTAAGTTGAAAAAGGGATTATATGGGTTGAAACAAGCTCTGAGAGCTTGGTACACAAGATTGGATCACTATGTATGACAACAAGGATTCAGAAAGGGGGTGGTAGGAAGTAATCTCTACATGAATATGGATGAGGATAAGTTACTAGTCACTCTTATATATGTTGATGATCTAATTTTTGCTAGCAATAATGATGAGATGAGCCATGAGTTTTCTCAAAATATGTCAAAAGAGTTTGCAATGTCAATGATGGGTGAATTATCTTACTTTCTTGGACTACAAGTATCTCAAACCACAACAGGCATGTTCATATCTCAAGCAAAATATCTTAAAGACATTCCTAAAAGATATGGAATGGAAGACTCTGCACCTATGAGCACACCAATGACCACAGATTGAAAATTGAGCAAAGATGATGAATCCCCCTCAGCAGATGCGACTCTTTACAGGTCAATAATTGGATCTCTCTGATACTTAACTGCTACAACACCCAACATTATGCAAGCAATAAGAATGGTAGGAAGATTTCAATCAGCTCCTAAGCAATCCCATTTGTTGGCTATAAAAAGAATTCTCGTATACTTGAAAGGAACTCTCGACTTTGGTCTTTGGTATCCCAAAAGCACAACTCTTATAGTGACAACTTACACTAATGTTGATTGGGCTCAAAGCATGGATGATCGAAAAAGTAGCAGTGGAAATGCATTATTCATGGGAGATTGTCTAGTATCTTGGCTTAGCAAAAAACAATCATCTATGTCTCTTTCAACAACTGAAGCGAAATATATAGCTGTTGCAGATTGTTCTACACAAATACTATGGATTAAGGAAACTTTGAAGGATGTCAACATAGAAACTAAACATCCAATCACTATCTATTGCAAAGACACAAGTGTTATTAGTCTCAGTAAAAATCCAATGATATACGAATTAAGCATCATTTTCTCCATTAACAAGTGGCTGAACAAAACATCAAGTTGGAGTATATCAATACTAAGGAACATATTGCAGATATTTTCGCCAAACCTCTTCCTCAAGAAGCATTTGAACATCTTCACAAAAATATGGGGGTTATTTCTCTAAGATCACACTAATTTAATTCTTAAAATATCGCATGACAGGGGGGTCAGTTCGATAGGGGGAGTCCTTATGAACTCCTTTGCCATTGATGTCAAAGGGGGAGAGAAGAAAAATATTTCCATCCAATGAAAAAGGGGGATATTTTTAATCTAGTTTCCATTAATGAAAATATTTTGAAGAAGGCAAGGACATGAAAAAGGTCATGGTGATGAATAAGCCAAGGACATCAAGGACATGATGATATGTTGAAGAAGATAAGGATGTGATTAAGAAGGAAATCAATGAAGAAGCCCAACACTCAAAGGCATTCTGCCCTACCTCCATTTATGCACTAATGAATGATCAGTCACATTAAATGATATTTTTCTCCATCTTAGAGGAAGAATCTCATCATGAGAGGTAGACCATCTTGAAGGTCATAATTTTACATTTCTAATGAGCTATAATGTGTCCCAAAATTCCATGTAACGAGAGAGAAATTGATTTTACAAGTTAAATTATACCTTTGTTCATGGAGCCGACCTACACAAACTTATATATGTCGGCTTGCACTAAAATACATGTTCGTTCAGGTTTATGGGAAAGATAGCCTATTAATATAGGCTTGAACCTCCTCCTCAAGCACAAAAGAGAAGTGAATAACATACAAAAGATAGGAAAAACTTGTTCACACCTCGTAAAAAGCTAGAAGATAAGCAAACAAAAGAGTATACCTTCTCGAACAACCGGAAAAAGGATTTTTCTAACATTGATTGGATATGTCTTTACCATGGAAGATTGGATTGATAATCATCTGTGGATATTCGAATTATAATCCACTGAGTACCTCGGACCTTTGGAACTTTAACTTGGTGGAGTGGATGTATTACACCTGTACCTTGGCTCAGATCCATGGAGGAAAACAACTAGCACAGTAGTCTCCAATAGGATGTTGATAAAAAGACTTAGACCTGTAGCTTTCTAAGACATTAGGCTTGGAACACTTGCTGGGAATAGAACCAAACCACAAGAACTTGTAGTGGGAGGATCTAACTTGAATTTACTCAGACTTGTGGTAGCTATAATATTTCAGAACGTCTTTTATTAGTACAGCCTCGGACCAAGAACATTATTTGAGCCTCAGGACTTCGAATAACCTCCAATCAGGACTACAAGACTTCAATGTATTATTTTGTGATGAATCTCTAACCTATGTTGACAAAAGCAGTTCGACCCTTGTTCTGTGGTGTAATAGTGAATAATACATTTCAGAATTGTGGAGATAAGGATTAAAAGGTGGAGACTTGGTGCAGTATGGTGCTAACTCTTTAGGAAGTGTGAAGACATATGAGTGGTATAGTTTGGTGTTTGGAGTAGTGCAGAATTGAATATGGTGCATGATAGTGCAGATTGTTGAAATGAAGTATTTGATCAAATAATTCTAGTGAAGCAACAGGTGGAGACTTGGTGCAGTGTGGTGCTAACTCTTCTTGGTAAGTGTGAAGACATATCAGTGGTATACTTTGGTGTTTGGAGTAATGCATAATTGAAGATGGTGCAGAATAGTGTAGAATGGTGAAATGAAGTATTTGATCAAATAATTCCAGTGAAGCAGTAGAGAAGGATTGGTGTCCTTGGGGTAGGTGCCCCTAAACAAGGAGAAATGTTGATCGAAAATTGTACCTCAAAATGGTCTAAGGTATGCCTACCATTTTCGTATTATATGTTAATGAATTATTCGTCATAGGTTCATGCCCTCTCATTCTATAATGTAAGAGGAAGTTGGCTTCCAACTTTGAGATCAAATACCTTGGTTCGATGCACTATTTCTTGGGATTAGAAGTATGGGAAAAGTTGAGTTATATTTTCCTTTCACAAGGAAAATATGTGTTGAAACTCCTAGAGGGATTTGGCATGGTTGAATGCAAGTCCTTGCCTATTCCTATGTAGATAAATTTGAAGAAGTTTTGTAGAGAAGTTGTTGGACTGGACCTAGCAAATCCTTATGAGTATAGACAATTGATTGGTGCTTTGATGTTTCTTATGAATACTCACCCTTACATATGATTCGTAGTTAACACTTTGAGTGAGTTTATGACCAAGACTCCCATGTACATTGGGTCACTTCCTAGCATGTTCTAAGATATCTACATGAGACTATTAAACTTGGACTGAGATATGTCGTTAGAGATTGTACAACCTTTGTTAAAAAATCATGTAAAAATATATAAGGCCACGATGATGGGACACGTATTCCAAGATGAATAGTGGGAAGAACATACTAGTGGGTGTTCATTTTGGTTATTATGGCTAAGGAAATGGCAAAGCCTCTGGAAAGGAAAGATGGAAATTTCACACATTTATTTATGAAAATAAAGGAAATGAGGAGAAAATGAAGGTGAAAGATCACATGGTGCATGTGATGAGGAAATTGAATGAAAAGAATGTAAAATGAAGAAAATAGAAGCCTCATTGATAAAAAGGTTTCTGAGAATTAGTGGGTAAGCTTGGTGAATTCCGTTTTGGAGCTCTCTCTATTCTCTCTCTCATACTCTTGGACACTTAGAGCACTCTTAGAGCACTCTTGGAGGGTGTGGCATACTTGGAGTTTTGAAGAAAGAAGGAAAATGAATAGCAGGAAAGCACAATAGGACATCAAGATCAACAACTACAACTAGATTTATTTGTAGGTATCGAGTTTCATGTATGATTTCCTTAATAGTTTTGGCATGCATGGCACAAGCATGTGGTTTCTTAGTTTTGATCTCTCATTGGCATTGAGGATGGCCTAGATTGATAGTGGATTTGCCTAGCCTTTCCATTTCCTCGGTAGCCATGGTGTTGTGGGTTTATTTCTTTGTTTTCTCATTGGTTCTCATGTTTCCTTTATCTTGGGTTGAGTTTTTAGTTCCTAAAGCCTTGGTTGGACAAACACTTTGGAAGCCCTGTAATGACTTAGGTTGAGTTATTAGTCCTCAAGCCTTGGATGGAAAAATGCTCTGGAGTCCTGTAACAACTTGGGTTGATTTATTAGTACTGGAGCCTTCATTGGACAAATTCTTTGGAGTCCATGGTGGTTTGAGTTACTAGTCATGGATCGTTCATTAGACAAACAATTTGGAGCCTTGTGTAAGCTATGGGTTGAGTAAATAGTCCTAGAGCCTTGGTTGGACAAAACCTCTAGAGCCTGGTATAAGATGAGGGTTGAGTTACTAGTCCTCAAGCCTTCGTTGGAAAAAATGCTTTGGAGCCCTTAGAAGGCTTCGAGGAGGGTGTTACAAAGATGTTAGACTACATGGATATATAGATGCAGGTTAGGCTAGAAATGTTGTTGACAGGAAGAGTAATTTTGGATGTTGTTTTAGCATGGGATCTTCCATGATACCATGGATGATAACAAAGTAGAAATATGTAGCCCTTAGAATGACAGAGGTCAATTATATTTCAGCTAGCCTTGGGAATTGTGAACGATTTTGGTTGAGGAAGCTCTTTGGAGAGCTATTTGAGCAGATTATGGACACAATAATCATCTTTTGCAACAACAAAAGTGGGATTCATATTTTTGAGAATCCTGTGTTTCACGACAAGTCCAAGCATATTGAGATCATATATCATTACATCTATGATATGGTGTAGAGAGGAGTAGTGAGACTCCATCAGGTTCAAGAGATGAGCAGATAGTCGTCATCCTCACCAAGCCATTGTCGAAAATGAAAATTATTGGTTTTCATAAAAGAACTTGGATTGGTTGAGATGACCCTTTCAAATGAGGGTTTGGGCTGATCAAGAACACTTAGCAGTGATCTTCCCCCTCGGTTGAGCTCCCAAGGTGTGGAATAGAGCTATAGAGCTCCTAGCGATGAGAGATCTATGACTAATAATATGTTGAGACGTGAGATCTCTCCTAGTGATAGTATGCCCCAGACAACATCATTCCCATTCTTTGCGATGACCTCTCCCATCTAGACAATGGGATGAGGGACTTAGGATAGACTATGATCCCTATCCCTTGTAGTAGGTGGATCTCACCCAAGTTGGTGGATGCATGTGTTCTACCATCTCACTCTTTAAGGTTAAGATGGATGATCGGGGACAATATGGTAGAGTGTAATCCTCATGTTGATCTCTCCTATTTTTAGGGACTTTGGGATAGAGTGTGATCCCTACACTTTGGGTAGGTTCACGAGGGCTTCAGTAAATGAACCTGTGACATATCATGTGTGTTAATGGCATATTAAATAATACCCTTAATTTGACTACATATTGGAAAATACTTCTAAAAATCACATCAATTAACCCCCTACCAATACAAACCCAATACACCTTCCTAATTAAAAAACCCCTACTTTCACAACATATTGTAGGTATTCATTTTTTCATTAACATTTTTTATACCCCTTTATATATTTTCATTAACTTTGGACTCCATTTTTTATACATGCCAATATGAAAACTGTCAACCCCCTATATATCCCCTAATATATATTGTAATTTTTTCCTCAATAAATATCCCCAATATGAACCCAAGTGGTATGGTATTTCTCCCCTAGTGGAACCCCCGTGGGTAGGTTGATCTCATGCATTGTCTTTGGATCTAGATGGTAGCTATGGCTTTGTGATGATGATGATGATGATGATGATTATGGGTGGTAGCATAATCTTCCCTATGATGATAGAGGCATGGTGGTAGCTAGAGCTCCCTTACAACATTTATTCCTCTTTAGATTCGAGAATTTCGAGCACCAGATGAGCAAAGACAAGCATATATGGTACATGGTGACAAGAGGATATGATGATTCATGGACAAATATTGACAAGTGGAATTATTCCTAGTTGAGAGGGAGTGTTAAATTATGAAAATAGGGTTAAATTCTACTTTGGACAACTCATTTGACGAAGATAATTGTTGCATTAAATTCCTCTCATCAAGAGGACTATAAATGACCTAAAGGTCACCCATTTTGGATAAGGAGAAGTTGGAATTTAATTTATTCTCACTTATGTAAAATTGTTAAGATCGGCCACACATTTATGTGGGCTCATGATGACCATTCGACTCATTTTTCCACCCACATGGATTCATGTCAATACATGAGAGGTGAAACCTCATTATGCACCTCATGCACTCAACACATATTTCTCTTTCCTTCTTCTATTGGTTGGTACAATTGAGAAGTGGAAGACCTCTCTCTCTCATGCAAAGTATATGTGGTTGTATAGATTGGGCTTAATTGGTGGGCATGTTGACCAATGTTGACATGGGATTAAGTAGTATGATTTGAGTGTGTTTTTGGGTGACTCATTTCTATTTTGGTAGGCCACAAACATTGGTGTAAAAAACAAGGAAATCCAAGCTCCTTGACTGAAGCCCTAAATTGGAAAAGTTCACTGGCTTCATCTCCATGTTGACCAAGTTTGATTGATCTAATTCGAACTATTTTGGGCTCTTTTTATTCAGTAGAGAAGGCCATATTATTCCCTCCAATAATGAGCTCCTTTGATATTGGACTATTTTACTATCTCTTGTTACGACATTCTTTGATAGCCATTGACTATTATTGACTTAAACAATCAACAAATTCAACTACAATTGACCCCATTGCTTGAAATTTTGACACTATTTGGATATTGAATTGAAATTGGATAACACTTTTGATGAATATTTGAAGACAATCTAATAAGAAGAAGATTTGCAAGGGTTTTCCACACAATGGGTTTTGCCTAGGTTTTGCAGTGGTCATTGAATAAATTTTTGTCTCTTTTCCCCTAATTGTCTCTCTACGTGCATTTGTTTATTTGTTTATCTACAATTGCTCTAGCTTAATTGGAAAATTGAAGTGAAATTGATAAATTGAACGCTATTAAATATTGTTGAAGTAATAGTTGAAACATAGAATAAGTGATGAAAAATTAACATGAGGTACTTAATAAAGGCTTCTAAGGATTTGGTAGTAGGTAGAAGAACAAAGAAAAGTTGTGACAAGATGACTCTCCAAGAAATAGGGCTTTGTGTTGACAAATTACTCTCCCAGAAATAGGGATTTTTGTGTTGAGGGATATTGTACTACATTTAAGCTTGGGGAGTAGTCACATAAGGAAATTTAAATTATGTTTTAATATATAGTGAAAGAAATTCAATGGTGACTTCCAAGAGGAAGTATGTAGTAAATGTAAACCCCAGAGAAGTACAAAGTGAAGGATTACCTAATTAAGAGGGAGAAGACTACGAAGAATATGAAGGGACATATTGTTAGATACACTTTTGTTAAAAGTCTATTATTTTTATGGTTTTCGAAAATTACATCTTACAGACTTAGAGATTGCCTTCACATAAAATCTACCTCACTCTTTCAAGATACATGAAGAAGTTATATACTTGAAAGAAGAAAAAGGCTTTATATAGGATCCTCACACTTGATGGATCAAAGCTTCCTCTTGAACACTTGCTTTAGTTTCACAGGCAGTCTCTTAAAATTGGCGGCTAGGGCAAAACTCTATATGGGTATTCTTAAAATTGGCGGCTAGGGCAAAACTCTATATGGGTATTCTTATTCATGCCAGTTGATATTTTTCTTGGATTCCTCTCATCCAGAGGTGTAGGATTTATCTAAATATCATCAGATTGACAAGTATTCATGGAGATATGAATTTATTTATGTTATGTGACAATTCCTCAAGGTCTGCTAGCAACCAAATTAAACCCATCGTCCTCCATGTTTTAGTATAAATAGAGGCACTTTTCAAGTCATTTTAGACTCACCTCTTGTGATCTATTGTCTCCACTATTTTGGGATTTAGTGGAAGGGGAAGTCCCCAAGAGGATACATTGTCCTAAGAAGAGATGTGTCATACCCTAAACAGAAACTCTGAAAGGGACTAGGATGCAGTCAAAACAGGGACTAAAATGCAGTAAAATAAGGACTTATATGCTAGTTGCAATAGCCCTAAAAGTTGAGATGAGGAAGCCCTACTTACAATTAAGTATAAGCTTAAAAGGTGTCCTAAATGAGGGATTCCACTTAAAAGGTGTCCTAAATGAGGGATTCCCTAACTTTTGTTCTAATTGAGATCGAGACACAGTCAATAAAGCATGCCCTTAACCATAAAGCAGTCAAGAAGGATAGATCCTATCGCTGTCATGGAGAGATCCTAACCCTGTCACCTTAGCGATGTCATGGAGGATCTATCCTTACTCTAGCCGCAGTCCCAAAGCGTGAGATAAGACACAGAGGGAGAGGCTTTAACCAGTAGCATGCGAAGGCCTAAACCCAGTTCTGAAGAGCCCTCATTATTGTTCAAAGGGTTACCCTTATACACAGTCAAGACACTCCTATAAGTTGGCACAAAAATCATTGTTTGTAAAGCTCTTATATGCAGCAAGGAAAAGGATACTTTAGGTAAAGAGAAGGGTCTCTATTCTAAGACCAAGGGGAGTGGAACTTTTGACATGGAATAGAAGGAATACCGTTGTTTAGAAGCAGTCATGGAGGAAGACTTAATACATAGCCCTTGTCTACAGCTAAGAGCGGTACACTAGTAGGCTTGTATTTCTATTCAAAGAGATCCTTACTGCTATCCTAAGGTGACCTAAATGGTTGTTTATTAGCAGCTCAAAGAGAACTTGTTGTAGGCCCTTGCTCACGTGATACCACATTACTGTAGGTGACAACATGGAATAATTAAGGATAGTCTGGGCATATTGGTGATGACTGGTGAGCTTAATTTGAAGGGTTGCTTAATCTATAAGTACAACAAGCTACTTTTCTAGGCTACAAGCCATAACAAGTAGCGGAGGTTGTCCCATGATAATATTGGAGTATGGAGCATATAGCTGACAATGATGATTAGCCTAGCATGATTAGATGCAACACAATGATGATTAGTGCATCATGATGAGATGCAACATAGTCATGATGGGTGCAACATGGTGCAACACAGTGATGATTAGTGCAGCATGATGAGATGCTGAGAACATTGATGATTAGTGTAGCATGATGAGATGCAGCATAGTGATGATGGGTGTATAGCATGCTGAAGTACAGTGATGAATAGGGAAACATGATGAGATTCAACATAGTGATGATGGGTGCAACATGGTGTAGCACAGTGATGAATAGTGTAGTATGATGAGATGCAACATAGTGGATGAGTGCATAATGATGATGAGGTGCAGCATAGTGATGGATGCAGCATTGGCACCCCATGATGATGATGATGAGGTGCAACACTATGATGGATGCAATTGAGTGATGGGTAGAGCATGGTGATGGAATAACCTGATAACCTGAGTTCATGTGTATCTTCTTAAAGAAGTTCTCTTATTTTGTCAAGTCAAAATGTTGACTTCTGATGTATATGTAATATCTCTCTCTGCTGAACTATTGAAGAACATAAGAAGAATTGATCAAGGGTTCCCCACATTGGGGTTTGTCCCCACCTAGCCCCACATCTTGTGTCCTCTTGTCTTGCCTTGTTTTCTGCTATTTATGTTCATGTGCTATCTGCATTTTACTATCATGTTAAATGTGGTTGCTAATCCTGACTATGCTATTAGTCTGAATGATGTCCATCTGAAAGATTGTTGGAAATTATTGTCTGGTGTCCAAGGGTTAACCATGGCTGAAGAAAGTGAATACCTGTCTATAATTGGACAAGCTTCTTTTCAATTGACTAATACAGCACATCCTAAACTTAAACAGCCTGTCTTAAAGGATTGTGTTACAGTTGGTTTGTCTAATGCTCAAGTTGAAGGTGTTCTATATGATCCTACTGAGTTACCTGGAAACTGGTATTTCCAATACAAGTCAATAGTTGATACTAAACAACCTCAATCCAAATTGAAAAGAGTAACTATTGATAATGGACAAGTCAAGTTGATTCCTCCAAGACCAGTAATTCCTCGACCTGTCTCTAAGCCAAAGAGATATGTGTTTCCTATGATTCCAAATGAAGTTCCTTCAAGTAGTCAAGTTCCTGCTACTATTCCTGAAGAAGAAACTTTAGGTGAACCTTCTCTGTCACCTAATGAATTGTATATACCTGAATATAAACCATTTTTACCTTCTGTAAATAAAATGCATAGAATCCGTAATGCTTTTGCTCCTATAGAAGAATGGCAATATGCCAATCGAAGATTTGTAAAAGGTGGCAAATGGCCTCCTAAAACCAAGTTCTGTACTACTTCCTCCTCTTCTAGACAGCCACCTACCAGAGCTGATTGTGCTCCTCTCATAGAACATAATTCTCAGAATCCTAATGATTTGGATCAGACATATCAAATTGGGAATTATCTAACTACATGGTGTGCTCATGCTGAAGATGTTCTTGATGATTTGGGTTCTCAAAGTGATCAGATTTTAGCCAATCTTAAACTTCTGCATGATGAACAATCTGCTGAACAGCAGCGTAGAGAAGAAAAAGAGAAGAGAAGAAGACAAAGGAAGAAAAGAGAAGAACAGCCTCCAAGATTTGTTAAATCTATGGAAATTCCACCTAAATGGGAAACAAGTGAGTCACCTGATGATGCAGCAGATTTTGCTGAATCTAGTAATAGCCAATTGAGTACTAAAACTGTACCTCCGAAATTTTCTAGTTTATATAAAAACAAAGGAGAATTGGCTACTATAGAAAATGCTGCAACTTTGTTTCCTTCCTTTATTATGCCATCTCTGCAGAAAGCAAATCTGCATAAAGACCCTAAATATCCTAGAGTTGAAGAAGATCTCTTTCATACTAATTCCTCTGGATATGTTTTAGATTTAGATAAGTCATCTAATCCAGCAGAATCTATCCGGATTTGGATAGGTGCACTATATCAAATGCAAGTTGTGTCAAAATTGGATAATTTTTCCATTTTCTTGCTGGCGGAGAAACGAATGGCCGGAATTGTTTGGGATTGGTGGATGGGCGCTTCTCAAGAAGAAAGAAACAATGTGGCAGCTTTAGGCTTAGCCACTTTAGAAGTTCTCTTGTTAACTCAATTTGTTCCCGAGCCTCAAGATGAAAAGAAAACAATCATTACAGATTTAACCCGCATGCAATTAACAGATTTAAAAGATTTAGATCAGTTTGGATCTGAATTTATGGGTAAAATCTATAAAGCAAATCTTGTTAATGATCATACTCAGAAGATTGCTTTTCTTTCTAAATTACCGGGAAATATAGGGGATATGATAATGAAAGATATTGAAGTCCAAGGCAAAAAGATAGAACAAATCTATTGGATCGATCTCCTATTCAGAAGCCAAGAGAAAGTAAAATATTTGTGCTGGCAGAAACAGGTTCATGATATTTCTCCTAATTTGAATGTGTGTCGTTCTGTTTTACCCTGGACTCCTTTCCGGAAAAGGAAATCAAAAAGATATGGTAAATACAGACCTAAGAGAGTTATCAATCCTAAACGACCATTCCGTAAATTTAGGTATGTGAAAAAGAGGAAACAACAAAAGAAGGATAATGCTTGCTTTATCTGTAAGCAAGAAGGACACTTTGCACGCAAATGTCCCAAGAGTTCCTCTAACAAACTAAAAGCCTGTTTTGATATTGAAGAATTTGCAGATGACTGGTCAGTTGTTGATTCTGATGATGAAGTTTCAGATGTATATATTTTGACTGATGCTTCTCTTTCTGATACTGAGTCTCTGCCTGATATTAGTAATAAAATGAATCTTGCTTATCAAGATTCTGATTTTGATTCCGATGTTTATGAGGATCACTTAAGTGATGATAGTGATTCTGTTGTTTTTGAAGAAGATGATACAGAAGAGTATTCTGATACCTCTGTCACAACTACTACAACTGTTGACACCAAGAATTCTTTGCCAAACTTCTTATCCGTTAAACCTCAGTCAGTTCAGAATTCTTTATGTCCTTATCCGAAGACAGTTGCATCATCTTCCTCTCTCCTCCCTAAACCTAGTTCTGTTGATGAACAAGCCTTTATGAAAAAGATTGTCAGAACTAGTGATCTGTTGTATATTCCTGTTGAAGTTCAAGTACGTGGTGAATGGATTTCTGTTGATGCTTTTATTGATACCGGTGGCTCCAATAATCTTGCTAGACCGTCACTGTTTAAAGGATTATGGAAGCCCTTACAGAATATCCTTAGATCTGAAACCATTGGTGGTTCTGTTAATCTGACTCATTATGTTGATAACATTTCAATGAAACTTGGGGGGAATATAATTAAGATTTCAGCTATTCAGCATTATGATAACTCAGCAAGTTTATTTCTGGGAATGTCGTTCATTAATTCAGTGTTGCCTGTTACGATCAGTAATGATAAAATCATTTGTAACATCAAGAAGAAAGCAGTCTCAGTCCCCAGGTTAACTATGGCTAATTCTGAAGCCCGAAAAGATCAGAGTCAGAAAAAGGTAGGTTTAAAAAGGCAACCCAAACAGAGAAAAGAATCTCATGATTGGGAAGAAGTGTTAAAGATTTATGAAGCCAAAGCTCAACCTACCCAAAAGGCCAATAGGGATCCTAATTGGTCTCCTGAACAGATTCAGATATTTGAGGATTTGTTAAAATGTTGTTCTAATAATCCTCAAGCTTTTTGGACAACTCAGAGCCCGAAACAAGAAATTATAACTCTGCATGATAATGGAGTAACTGGCAAATTGATACCCTGCACTCCAGATGAAGAAAAAGAAATGCGCAAACAGATTCAAGAATTGCTAGATCTTAATTTGATTGAAGTAAGTGAATCCCATTATTCTTGTTCTGCATTTCTAGTTCGCAATCATTCTGAGATTGTTCGTGGTAAAGATAGGATGGTGATAAATTATAAGCCTTTAAATGCTATAACTAAGAGCTTTAATTATCCCATGCCTCGCCAAGAGACAATAATGCAGAAAATTCATGATAGTAAGATCTTTAGCAAATTTGATATGAAATCTGGTTATTATCAAATTCAAATTGCAGAAGAAGATCGTCATAAAACTGCATTCACATGTCCAGCTGGGTTCTATCAATGGCGAGTTGTGCCATTTGGTCTTAAGAATGCTCCTGCATTCTTCCAACGTCGGATGGATCATATTTTTGGTTCATACGATTTCATTGTTGTATATATTGATGACATTCTTGTTTTTAGTTCAGATTTAGCTTCTCATTTGAAGCATCTCCAAATATTTCTTGACGAAGCCCGTAATCATGGTTTAGTCTTATCTGAGAAGAAAATGGTTTTATTTCAAGACAGTATTGATTTTCTCGGCATCACAGTTCGCCAAGGTAAAATTCAGATGCAGCCTCATGTTTTACAGAAATTATCTGAATTTCCTGATCAATTACAAGATAAGCCAATGATTCAGCGATTTTTGGGAATTCTCAATTATGTTCATAAATATATTCCCAATCTTTCTGAAAAGACTTCTCCTATTCGAGAATTTATTAATGGTGGTTGGTCTGATGAAGCTACTCAAGCGGTTCAATTATTGAAACAAGAATGCCAAACATTACCTACTTTAAAACCGCCTGGTACTGGTTTTCTCATCTTACAGACTGATGCTTCCGACAATTTTTGGGCGGCTACTCTTTTTGAGAGAAGGCAAGAAGGAGAAAATGTTGAAGAAGTTCTATGTGCCTATGCTTCAGGTGAATTCTCTAAACATCAGAAAGGTTATTTTCCTGCTGAAAAAGAAACCCTTGCAATATTCAATGGAATTCAAAAATTCGAAATTTATTTGGCACCTTCAAAATTCTTGATTCGAACTGACTCAATGAATTTCAAGTATTTCTTGAATGCCAAGATATCTCAGCAATTAGATCGTGGGCGATTATTAGCATGGCAAATGTGGTTTCAGATGTATGAATTTGATGTTGAATGGATTCCTGGAAATTCTAATTATTTACCTGATGCCTTAACCAGAGAAATGAACAAGGTACATGTACATAGTGAAAGTCTTTTCACCATTGCAGGAACCAGTCCTGCTGATGATTCTTTTGAAACTTTTGTACAGCGTTTTAAGATTTTAGAATATTTGTTATCCGATGTCACTGATCAAATCAAGAAGATAATTGGTCTCCGACTAAGAAGAAATCAGTGGATACAAAGATGTCAAGCTTGGCAACATAAAAATGTTGGCGTTTTTCTAAATCTCAATGAAGAATTGGTAAAGGTTTATCCTCTACCAAATTTACAGGTTAAGCTCTATTTTCAACAGCTCGATGACACTTGGCTCAGTCATTATACTCCAGATATGATTCAAACTCTGAAAACTCTGAATTATTATCAGATTATTGGTGCAATTGAGTTTTCTATTTCTATGTATATTTCTTCTAAAATGTTAGAACTGGAGGAGGTAAATATGAATGGTCTTGTTGAACGCTTTTTGAAATCTCTCAAAATTCCAGATTTATTTGAGGAGATTGAAGCAGCATATCTCCAACAAAATACTGAAGCTTTTGTTAATACTGATTCTTTCCCTCAATTTGAGATGTTTCAGTCTTTTGCTGATTGGGAGATAAGAGATGGTAAGTGTCAGAAGAAACTCCAAGTCAGAGCTTCTCAATGTGTATTAAGGACCTTGCAGTATTTAAGAACATTTACAGAACCTTGGGATTATCAGAATATGGAATTCCGTAATGTTATTGAACCAAATCCTTTTTCACAGCTTTACGGAAAGGATAGTATTATGAAATCTACATTAGCTGAAGATCCAGATCAGATTAAAAAGATTTCATTATGGCTTCAAGATTTTCATTCGTTAAAACTACCGGAGAAACTATCACTGATAAAAACCCTCGAACTTCTGCAAGGAAAACAACGAGTATTTCGATTAATAGTTAATCAGAAGGCTGTTATTACTATTAATGTATATTCTTGTTCATGGTCCGAAGATGCGGTTTGCTTGATCAATCTACTTCTCTCTAATCGTGTCTGTTCTTCAATGGTGTTTGAGATAGGATGGCAAGAACAAGGAAATCTTAGTCATCAATGTAAATTATGGGTTCAATCGAGTATTGAACAATCTGTAAGTATGTTTCAGATTTTTAAATGGGAGTTATTAGATGGGGTTGAACTGGCTGTACAGTCTTTGCCAGATTTCAGAAATAGCAAGAAAGATAATTTCCTTGGAATTGAAATCGATCCCTTTGCATATGTGAACCGATGGAATAAAGATGATTATCTCTTTCCATCTAAAAGTTTAAAGAAGTCTGCAAATTCGATCAGATTTACTTATGACACAGGTCAGAGTTCACATGCTCCACAAAAAGAAGATTCCTCCATTACAATCCACGATCCAAAAGGAAAAGCTAAAGTGAATAGCGAAAAAGAAACCGTATATGTGGATATTTATCAAGATGCTCAAGAACAAAATGACCCTACCTGGGAAAAAGAATATCTATCATGGCTTACATCTTCCTGGAAAGATCCTCAAGATACTTTATCTCATTTATCGTACCATTGGGATAGAGTCAAGACCCCGTCAGATTCCGAGATGGGATATGATAGCGATAGAAGCCCGAAAGGTTCTTGGTAACGAATCTCTTTGTCAGCAATGTGACACTGTTGGTCACATGTTGTGACGAATCTTTGTACAAAAGAAAAAGTTGAGTAGACACCGTCAGTGGAATAAGATACTGACAGGACCCTCAATTATTTCTACTTTTATGTCATGCATTAGGTCAGCTAGATTCGTTTGTTAGGTTATTTAAGAGAGAACTCTCTCATAGTTTAGGCATCGTGAGTTGTGAGTGCTTAGTGAGTTTGTGAGTGTGTGTGTGTAATCAGAGCTCATATCTTTGAGTTTCTATGGTGTGTAATTTTACTTTGAATTAATACTGAAGCCTGCTGGGCCGCGTCTGAGGACTGTTTCTTTTAAGAGCATCGTGTGAGAGATAGTAAGGCGCGTTTGAGAAGCGATAGGAGTTCGCAAAAGTCCGTGCAAATCTCTGGTTGATGTGTTGAAGAAATTTGCAGAAGGCGTTCGCTTCAGTTGTTCCAAGTAAGTTCCTAGAAATATGGAAAATTGAAGTAAATTTTATATCAGCACAGAACATACCTAAAATTAACAAAGTCAATCTCTAAATTCAAAAAGAATGATTTAGACTAGATAGCTAATGCACGTTAATACCATCACTAGTAGACGGAGAAACTAGGATTGCCATGGAAATATTTATTTCATAAATGAAAGTAACCAAGATTGTGGATCAAGTGAAAGAAGTAGATTAGTTTATGATTGAGACAAGGCATATAGTTCAACATATGTTGGAGTACCAACATCTTACAATTATCAATAGGGATGCTAAAATTCAAATTGGGCACGGAGTGTTTCACATAGAAAGAGTTTGTATATAGATTCAATTTGGGCTCTCTTATGATTTATTAGATGAGCAATAATCTTACATTTGTTGCACTCAAAAGACCAAATATATTGCAACATGATTGGCAAGTTTAGAAGCAATGTTACTTCAGCTTAAAGGATTGTTAATTAGGTGTAGGTGACAACATGATGATAGGTTGAGGGACATTGAGGAGAGCCTCATGGCTCTAGTATTACCAAATAAATTGTCCAAACTTAGAGTAATCAAGCATGTATGTAGCTATGATTGGTATTCATATCTAACATTTTTAGCCCTTGATATCTATGTAATGATAAATGTCAATCATGTTCTTCTTCTTTGCTCCAAAAAGGAAACAAATAAATTTGAATTTGTAAAAACTCAAGATTTTGGCTGCAAATGTAAATTCATCCCTACATATGTTGAAGTGAGCACAACCTCTCAAAGGAACCCATCAAGCCATCAAAATATATATATATATATGTATGACTGATCTCCCCCAATGGAAATTCACAATCACATCATCAATACTTGATATCTTGATATCTTGTGAGACTGAGACAAGAAAGAATGATTAACATATCCTTGTATTTGAGGACAAATTGAAGGATAGATCTATCTCTATATTGAAGGTTGAAGCTATGTGATTGGCATTTTTTTGAAGGGTAGAATTCCTAGTGAAAAAGAGCTACATGACCAAAATCTTAGGATGAGAAGCGAGGCTGAAGTTCTAGGAAAACAGATCTAACAAAACTTATTGGGTAGACCTATGACTTGATCCAAGGGCAGTGGACCCAGTTTTATCTAGCTTTAGTGTTGGTTAGTTGGACCTTCAATATGATTTGATGTACTTTTGTTGGGCTTAATGATTTCTAAACAGGGTTGCTAGGTTTTTCCCATATGGGCTTTTTTAAGGTAAATAATTGTGTTCTGTGTAGCTGTCTGTTTATGATCCTATTAACATACATTTTTTATTCTGCTGTTAAATAATAAGGAATACAAGAAAATATTAACTTAAAATAATATCATAAGAAGTAATAAGAAGTAATTGTCTCTTGAGAGGATCCTTTAAAATTCATGGATCCTTTAAAATTCATCGCAAAAAGGGTACAATTGCTTACATACAACGATTTATAATTTACTTTGCAACCCAACAATTTGAAAGAAAATATGTAAATTGCAGCCATTTTGTTTCGATGGAGCTCCCACCCAGCGAGAATGTGCACAACTGCTTCAAGAAAAAAATGGATAAGATGGGAACACCACCCACTGAAATGCTTACCATGCGAATGGAATACGAAGCAACTAACTATACCAGATTTGGAGACCTCACAATTCTAAGATGGATCAAAATTTTCTGTTGAGAGGATCCTTTAAAAATAAGGTACAAATCCTTTAAGTAGGATCAAAATTGTCTGTTGAGAGGATCCAAAAAAAACACAGAAAAGGTAGAATTCCTTACGTACAGTCCGCAAGAAGTTACGTAGCAAACCAACAATACCAATTCAACTGACCTGCTCATCAAACGCAACAGGAGAGTCCAGCAAGACGGTTGGACTGAAACCAGGCGGCCACTGCGTGTTTTCAAACCCGTCGGCATTAAGTTGGAGAATAGACGATCCAGTTCTCGCATCATCTATGCTCTCACCAATCCTAACTCCGAAACCGCCATTTGTCATTTGTTCCCGAGAGATGTCGCCAGGGCCAGTGATAGACCAGTTCACCCTGTCCAAAATCGGAGGATTTACACTATTATTATAGTACTTGTCGTTCCCTATACCCATTGAAACGATGTAGTTTGAAGCGGGACTATAATGAGAAGGGTTCTGAACATGTCCCTCCTCATAACTGGAACAAACTGGAGTAATATCATGTGAGAACCCTTGTCTGAGTATTATTATAATAGTAGTTGTTCCCTATACCCATTGAAGCGATGTAGTTTGAAGCGGGATTATAATGAGAAAGGTTGTGAACATGTCCCTCCTCATATTAGGAACAAATTGTAACTATATTTGTCCATTGCTGATTCTCCGAATATTCAGGAATCAGAAGCGATGTAGTTTGAAGCGGGATTATAATGAGAAAGGTTCTGAACATGTCCCTCCTCATATCAGGAACAAATAGGAGTAATATTTGTCCATTGCTGATTCTCCGAATATTCAGGAATCAGATGGACCTGGAACATGTTCAGAAATAGTTTCAATGGGTATAGGGAACGGCAACTATTATATTAATACTCAAATAACAGAATGTTTCTCACCTGATATTACTAGAGTATGCTTATGTCGATTGCTGATTTCCTAAATCTGATAAACATAGGTGCTATCAATTTGGATGTGGTAAAAAAAAATTGACTTAAGCTCAGGGGTCCTCCTCATAAGAAGTAATACCAGGTGAGAACCCGGAGTAATACCAGGTGAGAACCCTTCTGGTGTCTGAGTATTATATTCATACTTAGACATTGTTTTCTTTTGCTGGGGGAATAGGGTTCGGCCCAGGCAATGGAAAAAAACTGAAATGGCAACGCAGAAATGAAAAATAAGAAAAATAACTCCAGGTATAAATAACTCGGATCACTGTAAAGGCTGCCTTATTTTATTTTTTCGCCTTTTACTAATAATAATTATTTAATATTTATTTTAATTCCGTGTTTTTAAAATAATAGAAAATGTTTATTTTTGATGGGTGGAGGGTCGGTCATTTGAAACTTTGGTGAATGAATGGGCGTCAATTAATAAGATCCTTCAGCGAAATTGTGTTTACATTGTGAATATGATAGAAAAAGTGCACATATCATGGAAAATAAATAGGTTTAACCGGTGAGTTTGGGGCTTATTTGTTGAAATTTGTGTGAAGCTAAAATTTAATAATACTATTTTTCAAATGTTAATTTTTAAAAATGAATATTTATAGTTATAAATTATTATTTTATATTTTTATATTTTTATTATATTTTTGAACAAATTGATTGAAAATTTTGTTAAAATGAATGAAAATAATAAATAATAAAAAATGGATGCATAAAATAATTTTAAAAAGCATATAATTAGAGAATAGTTTTTTGGATTAATCACATTGTAAGGATTAGTTTTAAAACCAACTAAAGTGGTTTATCCTCACTACAACATGAGAAACCAATAGATATGAGTAGGGATGCATCAATGTTCACGGTCAGCTCTTGGTGAAATAAAATTATCTAGGAATATGTGATCACAAGTTTATTAAATTAACTAATATTTAGTTAGAAAATAGCTTTTGTGTAATAATTAATTATTTAATATCGAATATGTAAATAATTATCATTTTAGATAATAAAATAATATTATTAGGGTTGACATATTCAATGTGAGTTAGGTAGAAGATTAGGAATTATCATCATATAATAATCTTAAAATTAATTCATATATTTATTCATTGAAATGCTAATTATTTTTATATAATATTAATATTATTAAAAATAAATTAAATAATAATATTGGGTTGAAGATTAGTTGCTATGTAATGAATTAGTTAGTGATAATATCAAAAATAATTTATTTATCAATTTAAATAATAATATTATCTATGAGTAATTTAGCATTTTAGATAATAAAATAATATATATAATATTATTAGGGTTGACCTATTCAATGTGAGTTAGGTGGAAGATTAGCACTTATCTTGATATAATAATCTTCAAATTAATTATTATATTTACAGAATAAAATGCTAATAATATCTAACCATAATTTATTTATATAATATTAATATTATTAAAAATAAAATAAATAATAATATTTGGTTGAAGATTAGTTGTTATGTAATGAATTAGTTAGTGATAATATTAATAGCCATTTTGTTTAGATGCACAGAGAATGTGCACAAATGCTTCAAGAGCTAAAATCAATATTATTGATAATTTAATTATTACATAATGATTAATTTTTCAAATACTATTATATGAATTAATTATTTTTAAATAATATTAACCTATTTATTACATCACGATAATGGCTAGTTTTCTACCTAATCCCAATCCCATTGAATAGGTCAACCTTAACTAATATTATATATATTATTTTATTACCTAAAATGATAAATTATTCATAGATAATATTATTATTTAATTTATTTTTAATAATATTAATATTATATAAAATAATTATCATTTCAATTGATAAATATATTAATTAATTTTAATATTATTATATAATGATAACTGCTAATCTTCTAACTAACTCACATTGAATAGTCAACCCAAATAATATTATTTTATTATCTAAAATGATAAATTATTTACAAATTCGATATTAAATAATTAATTATTACATAACAACTATTTTGTAACTAAATATTAGTTAATTTAATAAATTCTTATCACATATTCCTAAATAATTTTATTTCACCAACGGCAAATTTTGAACTGCTTACCCTCAACATTAATGCATCCGTGCTATTTATTCTCTCACATTGATTGGCTTTTCACCTTGTGATAAACCACATTAGTTGGTTCGAAAGGTCGACCCAATCCTTACAATGTGATTAATCCAAAAGACTATTCTCTACATCATGTATCACAAAATCATTATATCTAAGCATATAATTAATCATATATTAGTAGAAGTTTGAAATGTATAGCTATTTAATATTTATTAAAATGTATATTATTAAAAAAGATTTAGTTAATTTATGGAGTAAAGGTTTTTTTACATTATTATTTAGGTTTATTTTAATTAATATTGGGCAAAGATTTTTATAGAAACTCAATTGCCCTATGAAGTACTAAATACATTGATGTATCCAAAGTGAAAAGGACTAATCTAATTTTTAGAATTTATTAAAAGGAATGGACCATTTTGCTAAATAAAATTTTCTTATATATAAATGGACATTATAAATAATAATGAGGAGCTTATCATGGATGGATTTAATAGAATTGGAATAATCTCTAATCCCTAGGAAATTAGTGGGCTAGGAGCCAACTCACATTAATCTAATTTTTTAAATTTATTGCAACCTTACGAACTCTTTAATGCATTACAGTCCTTGATAAGCATTAAGACTAACCATATGCTCATGATATTCCCTTGATAATCATTCTAGGCCCTGAATTAAAAAAATAAAAAATAAAAGTCAAGAGATCCTCATCCACCTTGAGTTGAAATAAGAAGCCTTGGACAGCTAGAATTCAGTAGAGATTTTTAGGAATTTGAGTTTAAGTTGTTCAATTTGTAGAATTCACTTGCTCAAAGATTTTTATGTTGCTATATCCATGTATGCATTCAAAAATGTATTTTAAATAATAAAAATCACACTCCTGTTTGAAATTATATTGCCACATTCTCGTGAAAAATACTATTTCTTTTATAAGTTAAACTAGGCACCCCACATTTTACCACAATATTCTACTATTAACTTTACAAATTATGATATATTATTTTATTAGAATAAAATACATGAATAAGAATAAAATATTCATATATATAATTTTTGTATATTGAAAGATAAAACAAAATATAAAAATGATAAATTGAAAGGAAAGCTCAAAGGAGATATTATATATAAAATTCACAGTATATACATATTGATGATGATGATGATTAACGTCCACTAAGACCAATGTGGTCTATGGGACCTCAAGAAAAGAGAGTCTAATTGTCATTCTTCAAAATCTTGTTTCTATGATCATGCAGAAGGGAAAGAAGCACTCCAAGATCACTATAGTGGGGTTGGCTTAGTAAGTCAAGAAGACTAGAGGTGTAGCTAATGATAGGAAATTGAGAGAGGATGTGGGTAAGAGCTGAGCAGTTTAAAAGGAATTTCCTTTCATCTTTCACCTTCTTAGTATCACAAATATAACATATTCTATTGTCCGAGGGAGTCT
This sequence comes from Pinus tabuliformis, assembly GCA_031772625.1. Classification (NCBI taxonomy): domain Eukaryota; kingdom Viridiplantae; phylum Streptophyta; class Pinopsida; order Pinales; family Pinaceae; genus Pinus; species Pinus tabuliformis. The sequence continues at coordinate 523,030,474 of CM062808.1, forward strand.
TGGGAGTAGACCACCACCCGGTCTCACTTCGAAGCTCATGAGAATTAGTTGGTATCCTAACGATGTTAATTTTCTTCTTAGTGCTCGTCAACATAGAGAGATAATTTTTATTATCAAGGGTGGGGTTGATGGCCTCCTTATAGTATCTTAGCTTCCTTTTACCCTTGAGCTCCTTATCATCCCACACCTTGTCCTTAAAATTGGAGGTAATACTATCTTTAATACTATCCTTGCTTCTCATGATGATCTCCTCCTTAATCTCCCAAAGGTTGAACCAAGACTAGGCATTGTTATACCACCTGTGCTTGAGGCAGAGGTGGGGGTTTTGATTAAAGTTAGAAGAAATTTTTGGGAGCATCTTGGATTCCATGTTGTAAAGCTTTTTTATATATATAAGATATCTAAACATAGTCATACTTTTAATGGGGAACAGGCCAAATTCGATCAAGAGGATAGGATAGAGAGTATTTGCCTTGATCTTGAGGTTATATGTTATGAATTTCTTTTGGATCATCTCAATCTTTCTCCATGACTCTCTAGATATACTGCAACCCCAAACTTCACATTCATATAAAATAACAAGGGCGATGAGAGTCTCAAAGATGAACCTTTCTTTACTCCAAAAATAAAATATTGACCAACTTACTTATCCATGTGGATATTGGTCGCCACTTGATTATTCCACCTAAACCCACCAGCTAATTTCATATGTCTCCTTGTTCATTTCAACATTTACTATTTTTAGGAGTTTTTCGAGTCCTAAAATTCCAAAGTACTTTTAACCCACTAAACGACATTTTTTTGGTCCACAGGAGGCCCATTGTCATTGGAAAGGACTAGCAATGAAACTTGTAGTACTCGAAGAGACCTTTCTAACAAGGTATTGCACATGCCAAATAGAGATAATGTGACCAAGTTACGACCCGAGGAAGTTGGCTTCCTAACTAACCTTAATGAGGCCCACAAACTCTTGGTGTTACATCTTGTGCGGTTAGGGTTTTGGTTGTTTAGGGTTTTCTTATGTTTCCCAATAATAAATAGGCCCTTAAGCTTCATTGTAACACAATTCATAGGCATGTAGCCACGAAATCTCTTCTCAAGGATAAGCTACCATCGCCCGAGCTCTCTTATTTCCATTCTATTTGTAAGCATACTTCAGTATTTTTCTATTAATGAAATGAAGCATTTTTCTCGTGCATCTCTGTGTTTATGATTATATATGTAAGTTCTTGCATCCCTATTTAAGTTCAGATCAGTGGTATCAGAGCGGTTTCCTCTTTCTTTATTTTTCTTTGCATGTTCCCAACGAGGTCATAGTATAAGGAGTTAAGGCTTGATCTGGTTGAACCATTACAAGATGAGCCTCACAAAACTAGATGACCTCTCATGGTGAAAGAAAATAAAGATGAGGAGGCAGGTGATCCTTTGAAAATGTTTCTCGAGGAAGCCCTCAAGTGACAAAGGGATGTGATGATGGATAAATTTTCCCAGATTCATCGATGACTACCCACAAATGATGCATATTCATCTGAAAACCACTCTAGGGGTGCCAGTCCTTTTAATGTACAAGTTAACTTTGATATTCCCATATTTGAATGGCTAATAGATGTAGAGGTCGTAGATAAATGGTTAAATCTGTTGGAAGGATATTTTTCACTTCATTACTTTTTCACTTCTCAAAACTACCCCACATGTCAAGGACTAGTGGGAAACCTACTGTGAAAAAAGGACGAGAGTGAACCCTCACTGTTTTCAACTGCACCCACTTGGAATTCTTTCAGAAACACCATCAAGGAATAATATCACGCTATCAGTAGCTATGAAGACAAATACATAAAGTGGACCATGACACAACATGGAAGGGACTAAGATGTGCCAGAGTTCACAAATATTTTCCATTCCCTTCGCACAAAGCTGGGTATAAAGGATATTGAGCAGAATTTGGTGCTCAAGTACCACGGCTGACTACACAAGTACATCCAGGACGAGATGGAAATCTTGGACATTTTCATTCCCACCACAACGTATTGGTACACTGTTAAGATTGAGCAGATGTTTAAATAGAAGAAGCGAGACTTTGGATCTGTGAAACCAAAGCAAGGAAAAGGTGTCCCCAAACCACAAGACGAAGGACCAAGCCAAGGTGGGGCTACCCAGAATGTCCCATTGAGGCCGCAAGTAAATAACAACACCATGAAGATGAAGAAGGACACGAGAAAATGATGTGAGTTCCTGAAGAGATCCAATCACAATACATGTGAGAATCGGGCCAAATAGTCACTGGTGGTCGAGCTGAAGGTTTCCGAATCAGAAGCAGTTTCTAACTTTGAGTCAAAGCCTGATAAGGGAACTTACAAAGGGAATCAGATCATTGATTCGGAGCCCAATGCCACCATGGCCACCACCAAAATCCAAAATATTTAGCTTGAAGATTCACAGGAGGGGGAACGCCTCTTCCACTCACAAATGTGGGTGAATGGTTCTCCGCTGTAATTCATTGTCAACAGGGAATGCCAAAATAACCTCATTTGAGCAAAGGTCGTGAAGAGGTTGGGCATAAAGACTACAACACATCCATATTCATAGACCATCAGGTGGCTTCACCAAGGACGAGATATTTGCATCAACCAGAAGTGTTGCTTTCCCTACAACATCAAGCCATTCATGGATGAGGTACTGTGTGACATTTCTCCTCTTGAAGTTTGTGATGTATTTTTATGACAAGCATTCTTTTGGAAGAGACATGTTGTATATGAGTATAGATCTCGCTCTGTGATTATTACTTTTGCGAATAAGTTCTACAGGATATTGGAGGTAGCCCCGCCTACCGCCATTTCTTTGATCACTATAAATCAATGCAATAAGATCATTTCCCAGACCGGGAAATTTGTTTTCCTTATGATTCGTATCGAGGGAAAGAAGAATGTTGTGGCCATGGCTGCCAAGCACAGCTCCTCTACATAGCAACAACAGATGGACAAGGTCATGGAGGAGTACAGGGTTATTTTCACCTCACCCATAGTGGTACCTCTACATTGTTAGGTCAAGAACTCCATTGCTTTGACCCTGGGTGCGTCGCTGCCCAATGGACCAATCTATCGACACTCTATTCTAGAGAACGATGACATCAAGATGTAGATTTAGGAACTATTGTAGTAAGGGCACATTAGGCAGAACTCGTCACCTTTTGAGAGCGCGATTGTGTTGGTACAGAAGAAGGATGGGACCTGAAGGCTCTGTATTGACTATCAAGCACTAAACAAGATCACTCTGCAGAATAGGTACCTAATCCCATAGATTGATGACCTTCTAGACCAACTCAAGGGGCCCAAATATTTCATCAAGATTGACTCAAAGTGAGTTTATGAATGGGTGCCTATCGAACCCTCCGCGGAAAGCATTTTCGAATGGTTGTTCATGCCGTTGGGATTGACGAACGCCCCTTCAACCTTCATGAGATTGATGGATGACATCTTGCGACACTTCACCAATGAATTTGTAGTGGTGTATTTAGATGACATCTTGATCTTCAGCTAAAGTTGGGAAGAGCACCTCGACCATATTTAACAGGTCCTTCAAACCCTGCAACAACATAAGCTATGTTTTAACTTAGAGAAATGCACCTTTGGCCTGACCCAGGTTCAATATCTGGGGTACAATCATTGATGAGCAAGGTGTACAAGTGGACCCATCCAAGATACAAGTCATTCGGGATTGGCCAGCCCTAACCACTCTAACAGATCTCCACAAGTTTTTGGTTCTTGCCAATTTCTTCTATAGGTTCATGTTCGAGTTCTCTCATATCACTTGGCCTTTAAATCAAGTCACCAAGGATGGAGTGAAAGAAAAGTTTCTTTGCTCAGAAACCCAACAACAAGTGTTCTCCAAGTTGAAGAATCACCTCCGTTTTCCACTTAGCAGACATGCAACAACCATTTGAGATTGAGACAGATGCCTCTGACTATGTTATTGGTGTGATTATTACTCACCATGGCATCTAGTGGATTACCATAGTGAGACACTTTCAGACACAGTTGGAAAGTACCCCACTTAGGAAAAAGTAATGTATTCTTTTATGAAGGCCTACCGTCAATGGAAGCATTACATTCTATGGAAGAAAATGGTCATCCACACAGATCACTAACCTCTACAGTTCATACAGACATAAGGGATGTTGTAGAACGATCGCCATAAAAAATGGTCCACCGATCTGCAACAGTTCCATTTGACCATTAAGTATAAAAAGGGTAACACCAATAGTGTCATTGATTGCCTCAGCTTACCACCGATCATGGTGTTGATCACTGTTCTTGACTCCTGTGGGCACGAGACATTGGGGTGGCCACATCTTTACAAGAGTGATCCAAAATTTGGAAGCATATACCAGACACTCCTAGAAGGGAAGAACATTCCAAATTTTCACCTTCAAGATGCACTATTATGCCACTTGGGACACATTTGTGTTCCTTCAAGTGAGTGTACCAAGATTATTTTGAAGGCACACTACATTCAGGTTGTTGGACATTTCGAAGTAGAGAAAACAATGGGGGTATTGTAGAAGTATTTTTATTGGCCAAAACTTCGTAAGGATGTTTGGAAGTACATTAGATCCTGCACCACCTACACCATTGCCAAACCAACCATCAAGAAGCAAGGCATGTATACTCCTCTACCTACTCATAGCCAACCTTGGGAATCTATCTCCTTCGTGGTTGTCAATAGATTCTCTAAGATGCCCATCATGGCAGCCTACAAGAAGAGTATCACCACAGAGGCCACTGCTAAGCTCTTCTTTGAGCGAGTGTGGGTAAATTTTTGGATCCCATAGTCCATTGTCCCAAATCGGGACAATAGATTCCTAAGTTCATTTTGGTCAAGTCTTTGGTTCATGCTAGATACAAAACTTACTAAGTCCATGATTTTCTATCCCCAAACTAATGGCCAAACAGAGGTTGTCAATAGGTTGATCGTACACATTTGGTGCATGTAAAAATTGAATCATCCACACATGTGGGATGAATGTATTTCCTATATCCAACCCAGCTACAACAAAGTTCTCCATAGCTCAACATGCCACAACCCCTTTTAGGTGGGGCTGGGTTTTCAACCATTATGCCCCATTGATGTGGCCATACCATTTACAGCCACTCAGGTAGATTTGACTCACGTTTAGTCTAAAGATGAAAGGGCTAACAACATCATTAAGAACATTCAACACATCCACTAGCAGGTCCATGATATATTAGACAGAGTCAATTGTAAGTACAAGCAGTGCCATGATCAACATCGAGTGTCGCACAAGTTCTAGGTGGGTGACAAAGTTTGGCTACATTTGAAGAAGGAGCACCCTATCAAAGCCAACCCCAAGGTTCACCCGGTCCGATATGGGTCATACACCATCACTAAGGATTTCAGTGACAATGCCTTCGAGCTGAGTGATGATCACCAGTATTGCAGCAAGAATTCTGCAACTCCTAGATCTACCAACTTTACTTTATCAACCTGGGGTTCGTACAAATTTTGAGGTGGCAGTGCTGTATACACAAGTAAAAGTGATGGTTCTACCTTTTTCATTGTTCAATTGGCAAGAGACCGCTAGGGTTTGCAAGCCAGACTTCTATGGATTCAGAAGAAGCTTGGTTCCTTGATTAAAGAAAGAGAAATCTACTCTAAGAGAGAGTTGATCTATTGCAATAATAAAAGAGATTGAAATTCAATGCTAGGGCATACCATTTGCTAATTAACTACTAAGAGTTATGCTTTGCAATGATGCTAAATTAACATGAACAAAATGCCACTATCCTAAGTATGGAAGCTAAGAAAATCAAACACAACGATTACGCATGTAAAGGACTGTAAGAAATCTATTTTGACTTTTTATGCTTTTCATTAAAAGTCAAGTGTGTAAACTAATATTTCCTAGTGATGTAGCAGGTGGTTTAGGAGTGCTAATGGATGGCTGGAAGGTTCAAGAGATGGATGGAAGGTTTTGGGGACCCTTAGGTTACCTTGGGAGGCTTTCTAGAGGTTTTCGCTCAACTCGGGCTTAAAATAGGCCACTATAGTAATTCCTACAGGATGTACTAAAAACCGACAGGATTCCCTCTATTTCTACATGATGCAGCGATGAGAAAAACGATGGGTGTTGGAGGTGATGGAAAGCTTAGGGAAGGGTTTTGATGGTTTGAATGGAATGGGAAGAGGCCTAGGATCACTCAGAACCCAAAACCAAGTATAGGAGATGGTTGGATTTGCTCAAACTGCTTGAGGAAATTTCTATGTAAAATGATGAAATTGGTGAAGGTTTTGATGAAAACGAGGAATGCCTATGGGTGAATGAATTTGGAAGGTGGTTGATTGCTATGAGATATATATCTACTTCTAAAGTGCTTGCTCTGCATCAAACATGTGTAATTTCCAAAAAGTCATGTAAACAAGAAGGATTCTCATGAACTAGAAAAGCACAAATTAATGAACTAACAATCTACCTTATGCATGAAGAAATTGGTAAATAACATGGATTCACAGATGAGATATACTGCAAGAATGAAGATAGAAGAGATGGAAATGAAATCCTAATTTGCAGAATTGATCAAATGCTATTTTAAGTAAAACAAATTCTAAATGTCATGAAGGAAATGGAAATCTGTCTTTTTGGGCTGCATAAGGGTATTTTCCTCAAATCATGATCCCAAAAGGAAGAAGTGAGGCCAAGACACCTACTGGCAGCTTTTTGGAGCCTCTTTTATCCCTTATAGCCTGCTACAAAGGTAAGGCACAAATGGAAGCAACTCATAAACAATTAATCAAATCTACACTACTTGCAATAAAATACTTCAAACAACAGTTTAACCATGAACCTATGAAACTAAGCTAAGCATAAAGATACAAGAAGAGGAGCCTTTTCTACTAGGGTTGGGCCCTAACCCAAGAGCTTTATCCCTATGATTTAACTTATTACTAAATCAAGAACAAACTCATTCTTATTGCCAAAATAGAAAATTACATCAAAAAGTCTTCCACAAGTTTGGAGCTCAAAAATAGCTAGAGTTTTACAACAAAAATTCAATTCCTAATAAGGCTCTAGGCCTCTCTACTTATACAATTAAAGTCTCCAACGAATTCCTTAAATTTAGGGATGCTCATCTCCCAAACTCGAGATGAATTACTCCTTGTCTATCACTTGCTCGGCTACCTTCTAATCTTCATGGCTTGGCTGCTTGCACTCCGAGCTGGTGGGATTAATTAAGGAATATTCAAATGGAGAAGGAGTAAATGAGGAGGATTTACCTCCTCCAACCTCTCTCCCTTATCCATTTCGAGTTTCAAACCTTAGTCTTTGCTAAAATTCCTTGATTTTCTCTTCCAAACTCGCATTCAATACATATTAGTCCACTACGAATAATATCTCACTTTAACTCGTATGATTAAACAAAATATAATCAAAACATGTAATAAGTTGTGAGAAAAGTTAGTTTGACTAAGCTAGGAGGGGAATTAAGGCCCATATAATTACCCAATGATGAGTCTCATCATCACCCCCCTACTGAAAGTGTTGCTCATCCTCTCAGCAACTCAATCAATATCCATGTCCTTCATAGCTCTAGTGGCCTCCCTAACATCCCATGCCTCTACTATGGTTTTGTCTTCTTGTTCATAGAAACCTAATTTCTTTTCTACCTCCTCCCACTGCCTCTTTTCTTCTTCTTCCTTCCTTCCTTATACATTCCTAAGAGCAATGGTGGACTGAGTTTCAAGCCAATCCAATTGAATTTGAGCTTTTGCATGGATTACTTGTACATGGGTGTCATGTTTAGTGCTTCTCTCATTCTTTGAGGAGAGTGGTACTCTCTTATCTTTAAACTATATGGCAATGTGTTCCATCTCATGAGGCAAGCATGTATGCTATCATCCCCTAACAACCTGAACATGTCCTCAAAATGTGAAATTGCTTGCTCTTGGGAAGCAAGATACCTAGGTGCAAGCTGAGGATCATTTGTAAATAAATTATGTGTGCTAATGTGGGTCATTGGATTTGATTGCTTAGCTCTAATCATAAGGGGCTCTATTTTTTCTTTTGCCAATATCTTCTTCATTTCTGCAGCCCTTTCTTCCTCAGGGTTCATCCATGATGCTAAAGCCACCAAATGTAAATCTCCTAGCTTGGCATTAGGGTCCCATACATTCATGTGTGTTAAGGCCATGTTATGCAAATAAAACTGAGACATCTTGGCCCTGTTTTCCAATTTACTTTGATCACAAAGATCAATGAACTGTTTAAAATCCTGAAATGGCATGGTGTCTCTATGTGCTACGATCTTCATCTGGAACTGTAGCCACTATTCCTTGAGGTATAGGACATATGATTTAGCTGGAATCCTACACTGGATGGCTTTAAAAGAGAGACTGGCCATACATGCCAATTGGTTCTCTGTTTCTTGCAATTGTCCTTTCAACCATGTATTTTTTGTCTCTAGTGATTTCTCATTATGGCATCTCTGTCTCTCAAGCTACTTAATTCTCTACCCATCTCCTTGAGCTTCTCCTCCATGTGACCAATGTCTTCCACCCCCTTGGATTTTGAAATCTGCATCCATTGATGAGTTCAATATCTCTCCTTCTCAAGCTCAAAGAATAGCAGAGTAGCAAATTTTTGTGGAATGACCCTGCCCCCTTCAATAAGTCTATAGTAAGACTCAAGGTTAGGTTGGGGGCTAGGTTCCTTAAATTTAGGTTTTCTTCTTTAGTTTCTTATTGTAGGATTCCCTCCTTATCCAATTTTTGAGTCTCCTGTAGGTTTAACAGAGTATCCTGTAGGATTTCTTCATCTTCATGTAGGTCGTACTGTGTATCGTGTAGGATTTCTTTTCCTTTGGATGACATGGATCTAGTTGTAGGCTTTCTCACATAGGTGATAAGAGGCTGAGGATGAGGCATTTTATCCTACTGTTTAGGTGAGTCCTCAATCACAATGAGAATTTTGCTTGGTGTTTATGATTTCCCCTGCCTTATCCTTGTGCTTTTCCTTGTCATGAAATATAAGCGGGTCTACCTCTGTCTTTTTCCTTTCTATTTGATAAGGGTGCTAAGAGTAGTGAGGGAAACTGTTGCTTCTCTCTCAGTGGCCTCTGCGGACACCCTAGGTGAATCCTCCTTGTCTTATTCCTCCTCTTTTTCAATGCTCTTTTCCTCTCTATTTTTCCTCTCTTCTTCTCCTCCTAGCTCCTCATCTTGTTTATCAGTCTCTTCTTTGTCATGTTCCTCTATTTTCTCATCCTTTTCCTTCTCTTTGTCCTCTTCTTCCTCCTCATTTGTCTCATCTTCATCCCTCTCTACTTCTTCTCCCTCTATTTTAGTTTCTTACTCATCCTTTTCACTGAGAGTAGGACTGATGTCATATGTGAGGGCTTTGATATCCTCCTCTGTTTGCATGTCTCTGAATTTTTCCCATTGAATAGGAATCTTGAGGCTGTGGAGGGAATGGTCTATGATGATTCTAATTAACCCATGGTGGGCTAACTTTTGGTGATTTCCTTCCTGCACTTTTAGTCTTGTGTCTATTAGTGATTGTAGAAGGAAGTATGGTATGTTAAGCGTGTGGTGAGGACGTGTTTCTGCTCCAAACCTCAATTCCTCAAGAAGCCTAAAGTGATACCCATAAACCACACTATACCTACCCTCACATGAGATGTATTTGATAAGTTTGTAGCTCACCTCATTACAGGGGTATGGTAGGCTTGCTCTCCTAACTCCATTTTTGTCCTCAACAAGCTCTTCTCCTTCTAAAAAAGAACTTCTTCTTAGCAATCTCGCTATTTCCCTTGTATTCCATTCTCCAAGGCACTCCTAGGGGAAGTGTGGTAATTCTGCTTATGAGTTCAGGGGTGAGCTCTATGGAGAGGCCTCTCACCACAACAATGGCATGAATTCTAGTCAGTGGGATGAGGGAGAGAGCAAACTCTAGTGCCACTCCATCATCATACCCTCTAAATTTCTCAAAATTCCCCATCTAATTATGTCTTGTCAATATTTCTAACACCTGAGGGTGTTGGTGGATTCTCTCAGTATTAATGGGATCCCTTCTATTAAACACCCATGTCATTTTGTAGATGAATTTGGAGGAGCTGAGATGGTTGACACAATATTTTTTTTTAATGCCAAAGTAAATAATTGAAAGAATTATGGAGACAATTCCCTTACATAGCTGCCAAATTCACTCTCCACAAGGGGATTTTCTATTCAATTCTCTTTGAAAAAGGGAAGGAATTATAGATCCTACCTCTTCATAGCGTTTGTTGTAGCTAACCCCCTTGTTTTTCCCTTCGAAACTCCTCTTGGCCAATCCTATAGATTGTTTGCCTGTATCCTATATGTTTCCTATGCGATACTATAGGATTTCTTATGCAATCCTGTAGGAAGTCCTGCATAGGAGACTAATAGAATTTTCCTCTTCTATAGGTCGCTTGGATATGAGAGTGACTTTTGCAAGAGTGAGCCTTGAGGAAATGCATGCATGAGTGCATGGGGAACAACAAATATTTCTTCTTATGGCCGAGTCATGTGAGGTGGTGTGCTGCCAATGGAGGTACGTTTCCCATTTTTGGACCGTTGGTCCCCACTACCTCCTCATCGTTTCCCCCTCCTCGTAATCAACTCCCAGTTCATGCCTTCGTAAACTTAACTATTTTTGTCCTTCTCTTCTCCTATTTTGACTTGATTGTTGCCATGTGTGGGAGGACACACTGTTTTGTCTTCGTCGACTGAATGAAGATGGCCAAGTTAACTCGCCACCTTTCACTTATAAACCAACTTACTCATAACCTTTACATCTTTTGACTACATTAGGCAAATGGGAGAGTGATCGAGATACTTACCTGTGGTGCTAACCCTTGCTGCAGTTGTTGAAGACCAGAGGTGCTTGCTGTGTGTTGGTTGCATGCTATTTTTCCCTTCTTTTTTTATTAATCTATTGTTCTATGATGATTCCTTTTATGTGTAGGTACCTGGTGTTGAATATGATGGTGTTGCTTCTACTTTGGAGCTCCTTATGCTCTTTGGATCATCATGTTGGAAGCTTGCTACAATCATGACTTGTATTCTATGGGATAAGCTGCAACAAGATTTCCTACAAGATCTCCTGTAGATGCTTCTCCCTTAGAACTCTAAATCATACACTCTGCTGGGATTTTGAGGATGGGGACATGGATTGAGAGGAAGACTAGGAGTGTAGAGAAATGAGACATACTCAGGTGTTGCTCCCTTTTGCTCTCTCTTTCATGTTTTTTTCTTTTGTTTGAAGAGTGTGACCAATATATATATATATATATATATATATATATATATATATATATATATATATATATATATATATATATATATATATATATATATATATTTGAAACTATTTCTTTTATGGTGAATGCAGGGGTGATGAAAGTGGACATAGGTATGGTACTGAAATGGCGATGTAGGGGTGTTAGTTATTTCACATAGCAGGTCATTTTTTCCCTAGGGTTGCTTCCTGTAGGATTCTTGAGCCACTGTAATTTCGACAAGATCATTGTGTAGGTTTTTAGGGGATCTTGTAGGTTTACAGGGGATCTTGTAGAAAACACGGTCCCCTTGTAGATTGAAGCAAAGGAGTGAAAAAATGGAAGAAATGGTGGAGTGATGAATGACAATGAGTGGAAAAATAAAAATGTCAATAAAATAGATCCATTTTTGATCCTCCTTTGTTCTCTTCTCATCCTCCTTTCTGTCCTGCAAATAGGAATTTTCATGATTTTTTTTTCTTTCTTTTTTTTTAGAAAACAGCTAGTTTGCCTCTGAGGGGTTTTCATCCTAGTTGTTTGTTATGGGCACCCCAAGAGAGGTTTTCACCCAGGGATCTTTTTGTTTTCCTCTTTTCTTTTTGTTTGACACCATTCGGCCACCCCAAGAGGTTTTCAACCCAATAGTTGGACTCAGGTGCCTCATGGAGGTTTTCACTTGAGTCCTTATTTTTTTTAATCAGTGATTTGGTGAGGCAGGAGCTGAAACTTGCTCCACTACCATCACTATTTTATTGATCCCACTAATGAACTCTTGCTTTGACAATGGTCTTTTGTAAACTTTCAATCGGTATCCATTAGAGAGTAAAGGAATTGCCTCTTCATCTATGGTTTTCATCTGCACTGAACCATTATCATGACATCTCTCTATAACATAAGGTCCTAGCAATCTTGTCCTCAACTTGCCCTTAAATTATTTATCTGGAATCATATAATAAGGCCTAATCATCTTTTTGAAATTATTTATCCTTGATGTTTTTATCATGCTATATCTTCCTCTGAAGTTGGGTTACCTATGTGTGTAGGAGGGCTTGTATTCTCAACTCATCTAAACCATTTAACTCCAGCAACCTTTGTTTTCATGCACTACTGAGATCTAGATCTAGTTGGGCTTCCATCCTTGGTGTGTTATACTCAAACTCAATGGAAAACAGAGCCTTTTTCCCATAGATCAGATCATAGGGTGTGAATCCAGTGGTATTCTTCTAGGTGGTATTATAGGCTCAAGTGGCCTCAAGTAGTCTATCTTCCCAATCTCTACTATTGTTAACCACTTTGGTAAAGATGCCCTTTGGAACTCTATTGGTTACCTCCACTTACCCATTAGCTTGTAGGTGATAGGGAGTGGATGTCCTATGCTCGATCTTGTGCTGGATGAGCAAGTCTTCAATCATGTTGGAGGTAAACTGGCCTTGATTAGTGACTAGTTCTCTAGGGTACCCAAATTTGTAAAATACATTCTTCCTTAAGAACTCAACCACCTTCTCCTCTGTTGCTGCCTTAATTTCCTTGGTTTTATCCCACTTAGTCAGATAGTCAGTGCACAAAATGATGTATTGTTTTTTCTTGGAGCAGTGAAACCCTAGAATCCAAATCTCTGATAACAAATGTTATGAAACCAGCTCACAAAAAGATAGAAAAGATAGATCAATGCCTTAGAATTCAGCCTCTTTGAGGGGGCAACCTCCTTTACATTACATAAATGAACAATTCTTGGATGATTCAAATGACAAAACCTCCTTTCTATATATAGGAGTCTAAGGAGTCACAATATAACCCAGCTGACCTAACAATAATAATATAAAGCCACAAAAATAACAATAGAGGGATTCTATGGGGCACAGTAATAACAATGTGGGGACAATAGGGGCACAACAATATTAATAAGGGATACAACTACAATAGTAATGGGGTAATCACTAGTATTATAGGGACCTAACAAATAAATGTGCCAAAAATTCCATTTTGTCTTCCCAAAGCCTTAGCCATTTCCTTTGCCAATTTCCTTAGCCATAAACAACCAAATGAATGACCCCTAGGATTCGTTGCCCAACATTCAGCTTGGAATAAGTGTCCCATCATCCGTGGTTATTATTTTTCCTTTATTAAATTTTATTACATGGAATTTTTAACTAGGGTTGTTAGACTTGGACTACTGAGTCCACAAAGTACCATAACCTTAACATAGGGAAAATTAAGGTTAGAATGGTAGGAGGCTAACCTGAAAAGATAATTTGATGCCACAAATCAACTTTACACCAAGAGAAATGAGGGATCTGTTGTAATAACTCGTAAGAGTACTTACTTTACCTACAACCCATTTAATAAACATGAATTAGAATTTTTAAATGAAAGAAAAACATCTGCAAAATGAATGAGTAAAAACAATTTAAACGAGAAGATCAATTACTTGTAAGGGTGAACTGATCCATAAGCTAACTTGGGCCCAAACAAAAAACTTTAAGGTCAATGTCAAGCTAGAATGATACACACATTAGAATTAAACAAGAGAGATAAACTAAATCGAAATTACTAGAGTCGTGACAGGGAAAGGTTCCACTAAAGTGGAAACCCATAATTTTGTCTCTTGAAATCAAACCCTCATTCCCCATATACCTAGTAACTTAAGGAAAACAAAGTGAGGAGTAAAACCCAGTATCCGCACTCTCTAAATCAAATGAAAAATAGGATTACAAAGGAATGCTTCATACCAATGTTGCTAGTTTGGATGGAGGGTCACCCTAATCTCTCGTACATGAGGAAACATAGGACCTACAACATTAAACAAATAAGTGGCGAGAAAATAAAACCACATGAATTATAGAGAAAACCCATCTTCGTTGAACATTATTAAATTCCATGTGAAGGAAAATAAAATCATAAGAAATTACAAGTAAAAGAAAAAGGAGGAGTCACAACGAGGGTAACAAGCCAAAGGAAGAATACATCCTCGTCTCATCACAAAGAAAAATTAAGGATACCTCTCATAGCAATATTCATGGTGTCCTCTACCCTGTAGGAAAAATACAGGAAACTAGTTAATTAGTCAATGATAATAAATAAAGGAAAACTATTAAAATAATAAAGAGCAAAAATTCACGGTATACTTGATCGGTGAGAGGAGAAACCCTCCGGAATGGGCAAACCCATGAGTAATGGAACTCAACAAGTCAAATAGAGTTGAATGACTACATAAATTGAACTGAAATGGAGACAAACCTTGTGTATGGAAAAACCTTGGAAGTGATGCTCCTTCGTACTAAAATGACCAAATTAAACATTCAAACAGGAGTTCACAAGTGAAATATGACTAGAATTCTCAAGAGAGAATCACCACCATCAATGCATGAAGATCAAATCGCCACTATTGATACATTTGGTACAAGATTCATGTAAAGAGTGCATGGGCCAAGCCACGTGGAGGCTACTCAATATCTCAGGTGGACCCTACTTGCCACATTGACTTCATGCACCATGAAAATATCCCACATAGGGACCCCATCAACATAGTACATTACCCCATGAAAACAACACAAAATAAGTCTTTGAAGTAGATGAAAGGAAAGAACCCATAATAAAGAAGTCTTGAAATTATTCCATCCCATGGTAGGGGGATTATATACCCTAGTTTGGTACAATCTAAGAAGCATTCTAGGGATCAGAAAAAGGGGATAATAAATAGGTTAAAAGCCTCATATAGAAGGAAAGAAAAAAATCTTGTGACGGAGAAAGGATATGTTACAATTAGTTTCTATTGGGTCTATGAAGAAGAGGTGGAACTCTTCTAATAGAATTGCCTCAACCCACACCAGTTCATCAATGTATTTCTATTTCTGTGACTAATACAAATATTTGAAATTTACAAATAAAAGGATATATTAGTAGAATTAATTACTAGCACAACCATATAAATGAAATGGCTCATAAACTATGATACAAATCAATTTATGATACACATCAACACATTTATCTCATAATACATCTCACATTATCAATATTTTTTTTTTTAAGATTTCATTAGAAAAGATGTTTTATTCAATTAGAAATTTTCTACAAATGATGAGGGATTCTTGGAGCTTTGCAACCCTAATGACCTTGTGACCATGAGGTAGGTGATGCAGAACACCTAGAAAATAAGCGGATCGGTACGGATAGAAGTGGACATGCAGCTCAAAAATGGCAGAAGATATTAGGAGGGGAAAGATCCCCTCCTACAGAGATGCAACAATGGGAGAAGGAATGAGCAAAATCAAAGTGGAGGCTGAAGAAAGGACATCAAGACTAGCTCTGGGAGCGTGCTGGCAGATGAGAAGTAAAGGAAAATGTCTACCCTATGCAGTGGAGAAACTGAGGTTTGTTATTCCAATGAAAAAACTAGAAAGGTACAGAAGTTATATGAAAGACCATGCAATGATCTGCAAGTTCATTGGAGTCTGGCCCTTAGAGAAAGAACTGACAAGATGGTTCCAGCAAAAATGGCAACCACTTGGCCACATTGAACTAAAGCTAGGCGCATGAGGATTCTTTACAATAATCTTCTCAAACCTACAAGACAAAGAATTTTTTTTTGAAAATGGCCCAAATTTCGATAACAATGCAGGTTTATTTATGAGATATTGGGAGGAATGCTATAATCCGGATAAAGAAAAGTTCTTAGCAACACCTGTATGGGTTAGACTGTTTGGACTACCTATGGATTTCTGGGACCCAAAGTTACTTGAAGGAATAGGGAATACCATAGTTAGCTTTACAAAGATAGCAGAATCAACTAAAAAAAGAAGAGATACCTCATATCCAAGAATATGTGTTTATATGAACATTGCAAACCCTATACCAGGTATAGTCGAACTTGAATATCACGAGAAGATACGGCAACATACATTGGACTACGAACACATACCTTTTAGATGCAGGAAATGTCATGAATATGGAAACCTTTTCAAGGAATGCCCCTTAAATGCAGAGGAAGAGGAAAGAAAGACTAAGCTACAAAGGAAAACCACCGAAGACAATGAGGGGTTTCAAGAAATAAAAACCAAGAAACGACCTACCAAAGAAACCCCGAAGGATGGAAGAAAAGAACAACAAACCAAAATAAAAGAGACAAATAGGTTCGAAATATTGCAAACAAAATAAGGAGAAGAAGAAACTTGAGGTATGGACTACCAAGAGGAACGAGATCAGGAAGATAGAATAAATCAGGATGTCAACAGCAACAAGAAGAAAACTACAGGAGAAATAGAGGCAAAGGGGAGAAAAGAAAGGGAAGAACAGTAGGAGAATAAATTAATGGAAGTAGATATAAATAAAGGGGATGACCCAAAAAATGAAGAGGAAATTCTGAGAAACCTACTGGATAAATGGTGAAACTTGGATGAGCGATTTATCCCAAAAGATGATAAAAAACTACATAAAGAAATATTCCAAAAATACAAAGAAAAACAGGTGCACGGAACCATAGGGATGAATGAACAGTTAGGAACACCACATGACAATAGCTAGGAACATCAAAAAAAAGGGAAAGGAGGGAAAAAAATGAGGAAGATAGAACATACAGGAATCAATTCAAGTAATGGGAGAAATGCTAGCTAATACAGGAAGAGTAGTGTTGCTTTCAAGAGTCTTCCAACAAACAACCCAACCTTCCCAATGATTATTACATCATGGAATATAAGAGGGCTTAACAGCAAGGGTGAGCAAAGCTACCTGACAAAGAGGATCAAAAAAGAAAAACCTCAAATTTTGTTTCTTCAAGAAACAAAAATAACGAGGGTGAAAATGGAGGAAATTCTAAAAAAATAAAGCCTTCTTATGAAAGTATGACATTAGATTCAAAAGGGAGTGCAGGGGGTATTGCAATCTTGTGGAATCCAGCAAAAGTAATGGTTTACTTATGGATAGGAATGAGAAGGATTCTCTCAGGGAGATTCAGAATGATAGGGAACAGAGACTGGTTCCTTGTATCAGTGGTGTATGGACCTCATATACCGATAGAGAGAAGCCTTCTTAACACAACTGCTTCAATTCAGTAACTTGCACACAGAAAAACTGTGGGTGATAGCAAGAGATTTTAATATGATCACAACCACAACAGAAAAGAAAGGAGGACTGCAATGGGAGGATGCAGATATGGAGAGATTTAGGGAAACCTAGACAACCATTCAATTAATTGATATAAATACTATCAATGGCAAATACACCTGGAATAATAAAAGAGGAGGTAATAGACAGATAGCCTCCAGATTGGACAGGTTCTTAGCAACAGAACACTTCCTTGGGAAAGATATATTCTATGAAGCAACAATCTTACCATGCCAAGGATCAGACCACTGGCCAATAAAACTTGAAATTTCCGTGAACAATAAAAACCAGCACAAACCTTTCAGGTTTGAAGCCTTCTAAGAAAGAGACCCAACACTAATAGAAAAGATGGAAAAATGGTGGCAGAACAATGAAGAGGAAATACAAGTCAAAAATAAGATGCAAACGCTCCAACTGAGACTTAAGGATTTGAAAAGCAAACTTAAGACTTGCAACAAAGAAGAATTTGGCAACATACATAAAGACAAGGAAAAACTCCAAATAGCAATTAAAAGGATACAACAAAGAATAGTAGAAGAAGGGAGAACAGAGGATCTCACGTAGGAAGAAGGGGGAGTGCTAATTAGATTGGAGGAAAGAAGAAAATAGGAGGAAATCCTATGGCGTAAAAATCAAGGGTACAGTGGTTAAAAGAGGGAGAACAGAACACAAAATTCTTCCGCAGAGTGATGTAGCAACATAAGCAACATAATAGAATTTTCTCCCTAAAAAACAAACAAGGTAACAAGGTAATCCAGAAAGAGGAAATGGAAAATCTCCTAATTCAACATTTCAAGGGCATATTGACAGAGCCGCAAAGCAACAAAGAAGAGAAGATATCAAAGATAAGTCAATACATTCCAAAAAAGGTAAACATGGAACAAAACCCAACTCTCCTAAGAGTAATTACCGAGAAAGAGGTAGAGGAAGTTGTAAAGAAATTGGCTAAAAATAAATCTCTTGGCTTGGATAGATTTACAGCAGAGTTCTTTCAAGCAAAATGGAGTTTTATGAAAAAAGATATTGTTGGCATAGTAGAGGAATCAAGAAGCAATAAAAGAATGCATCCAGCATGGAATGCCACCTTTCTGGCATTAATACCAAAAGTAGAACAGGCTGAAGAACCTCATAACTTCAGACCAATAGCTCTTTTTAATGTAATCTATACAATTCTAGTGACAATAATGGTAAAAATATTACAACCTCTACTGCGAGAATTGATAGAAAAAGAACAAACAGGGTTTGTGAAAGGCAGAAAGATCGTGGATGGAATTGTCTTCACTCAAGAGGTGATTCATTCCTTAAAGAAGACCGGAAATAAAGGTATGATGGTTAAACTTGACTTAGCTAAAGCCTATGATAAACTTAGCTGGAAATATCTTCAAAAAATCTACAAGCCTATGGATTTGATGATAGATGGATAACATGGATAATGTCCATGATATCCACACCAAGCATGTCCATCCTACTTAATGGGACCCCTACAGACACCTTTAAACCTTCCCGTGGCCTAAGACAGGGAGATCCACTTTCATCGTTTCTGTTTATTTTAACGATGGATGGGTTAGGCTGATTAATCAATGCAAGAGTAAGCAGAGGGGAGTTCAAAGGGCTAAGACTATGACGGGATGACTTAACCATTACACATCAATAATTCGTGGATGGCGTAATGATGTATAGCGAATCAAATCTCAAGGAAGCAAAAAAACTTGAGGAGATCCTTACAGAATTCACAAAAGCTTTAGGAATAGAGGTGAATAAGGAGAAAACTAAAATATTTTTCTTTAATACTCCAAGGGTGAGCCAAGCCTTCCTAGCAAGAACAATGGGGTTCAAAATTGGACAGTTTCCAACTAAATACTTAGGAGTACAACTGAGTGATCTGCAGAACAAAATAGTGAATTAGAAAGGATTGCTAAGGAAAATTAAAAAAATAATGTACAATTGGACATTTAGAACGCTCAACACCCCGATTCACCTTATACTCTTGAATTTGGTTTTTCAAGCTATGCTAGTCTATCAGATGGCTAGTCAAGCGATCCATAAAACCATATGCCCGAAAATGGTGCAACTCCTCAAAAATTTTCTGTGGCAAGGGTCAAATAAATCAAAAAAGTGGGCTTTACTTTCCTGGACATGGTTAAGCAAGTCCATCTTAGAGGGTGTCCTACGACTAACAGACCTTTACATATTAAACTAAATCATGGGGGGGGAATTATGGTGGAGAGGGTGCAAGGAGGGAACGACCTATGGAAACGACTCTGGGAAAAAAAATATGAGACAGCAAGGACTCCTGAGGGAAAACTTCGAACATTATCAGAAAGGAAAGGCTCAGCCATTTGGAACTTGGCAATTTTGAATAGAGCCTTGATAAGAGATAACAACTTCTGTGAAAGTTGAGAGGGGGATAAAGTAGACTTTTGGCAGGAGGCGTGGCAACAGAGAGGAATCCTGATCCAAGAAACCCAGCTCCAAGAAATCAAACAATACATAACCCAAATAGTGGAAGATGCAGTAAGAAACTGTTGGGAAGAGAAACATAATAGTTACTGGAGAAAATGGAAGAAAAAGAGTGACTTGCCTGAAGCCCCAGAAACTGATCAATTTATAATTTATCAAAAAGAAATGGCAACTAGGAAAATTGAAATTAAAGAAGGAACAATATAATAAGATGGGGAAAACACATAAAAGGCATGTTCACAATATCAAAAGGTTACCATATAAATATAGGAGGAGGTGGAAACACATATATAAAAAATTGAAAAGAATATGGCAAATAAAAACTTGACCAAAAGTGGCATTTTTTACTTGGACAGTGTTGCATGGGCACGCCCTGACTTGGGACCAATTAAGAAGGAAAGGGACGCATGGGCCCTCATGATGTGAATTGTGCCAAAAACAAGAAGAAACAATGGAGCACGTCATAAACTCATCCAATGTAAGTAACAACCTGTGGCAAAAACACCAACAACTATTCAAGATTACAGATAGGAATAGGGAGCATAAAAACAACAATAGAGTAGTGGAGTAGTAAGCCTTACTGCAACACAATCCTGAACCATGCATGGAACTTGTCAATTGGGTTTCTCTTGTGGAAACTTTGGAAAGCACGAAACAGGGCAATATTCAGTGAAGATAAAAAAGACAAAGGAGAATTATGGAACCAAATCATCAAAAACATAAGAGAAACAATATGTCTCGAAAATTCAAAGAGGATGACAAGAAGACGAAAGGCACGGAGACCTGCATTATGAACTGATTGGAAATCAAAGTAAAAAACATAAACAGGATAGGGAATGAATATGATGCAGGCAAGGCTAGAGCCGAAGAAAGATATAGGAACTCGCCACAAGGGTTCATAAAACTAAATTTCGATGGGGTGGCCAAAGGCAACCCAGGGGAGCTTGCATAGGAGGGATATTCAGATACGAGGAAGGGAAGATCAAATGGGCATATGCAATGGACTGAGGCATCGCCACAAACAATGAAGTAGAATACCATGCGCTAAATAGGGGACTAGAGATAGCGATAACAAAAGGGTATCATAGGCTGCAGATAGAAGGCGGCTCCATGCTATTTATAGAAATAATGAAACAACTCCAGCAGGGAACAACAACTGAAAAGCTGAGCAAAAGCTAGAGGACAGATTGGGTAATAACAAAATTACAAAGAAACTACAGAAGATGGCACACACCATACTGTCCCATGTGAAAAGGAAAGGAAATGCCCTAGCAGACCTCCTTGGGAACTGGGGATGCCAAAATAGAGAGTAATAGTTAGACGGAGGAGGGGAAGAGCTTTGGAAAAATGAGGAAATGAAGCAAATGATACAGGCAGTCAAAGAAGATAGGAAGCAAAGCAAACATCTAGCAAATTCGGTTGATGCTGATGGGAGGGAAGAAGGATGGAGACAGGTGCAGGCAAGATAGAACAGATCACATCCAGAACAACAAAGGATGGACGATGTTAGGTTGTGTTATATTCTTTCCATGACTAGCCCACGTAGTTAATCGAGGGTTAGAGGGGGGGACGTCACTGGGGGTTTAAGGGGCACTCGTAACCCCACTTTATGGGGTGTGAGGCAGCGCCCCAAAAAATTTTGGTTTTGGACCCTATGTTAGGTTGGGCAGACCCACCTATGGTTTTGTGCATGATTTTCACACATGTTTTTGGACGTGATGGTTTTTTGGTCCATGGTATTGGATGCTTCGGCATGTATAAATATGTATTGTAACATTGAAAAGAAAATAATGAAAAATCAAGCTGGTAGTCCCGATTTTGGGATCCAAGGGAAAATCTCTGTGTATATGTGTTTTATGTGTTCTGCTCTCGCATTATTTATTTTTCGATGTTTTAGAATTCGTATGCAGGTAATTTATGTACGGGGTTAAAACCTACATTTGGCATCAAAGTTGTTTTGGCTTCAAGGGGACGCCTTTGTTGCTGAGTGGTTTTGCTCGGGCCTCTGCTAGACCCTGTTCAGTGGGAGATCTACGAGATCGATTCTGGTGGTGAAAGAAGATGGCGAGCAGTGGAAAGATAGAGATCAAGAAATTTAATGTTCAGAGTTTTGAGATGTGGAAACTCAAGATGGAGGACCTATTGGTGGATAAAGATTAGTGGATCGCGGTAGATCCGGGTACTAAACCAATGGCAGTGTCCAATGAAGAATGGAAGAATTTGGATCGGAAGGCAAAGAGCACAATATGATTTTGTGTGTCGATTTCAGTATTGTTGAATGTATCAGACGAAGCTACGGCAAAGTCTTTGTGGAAAAAGTTAAGGACTTTGTACCAATCTAAGTCTCTGGTGAATAAACTGTTCTTGCAGAAAAAGCTATATAACCTGAGGACGAAATATGGGGACTCAATGACAGAGCATCTGAACGCATTTAATAATGTGGTAAGTCAGTTAGCATTTGTTGATATTAAAATTTTAGATGAATATAAGTGCATCAGTTTGTTGTGCTCTCTACCAGATTCATGGGATAGTCTGGTTATTGCAATAGGTAGCAATGCAACTGCCTTGCAGTTTGATGAAATAGTCTCAGCCTTGCTGATGGGCGAGATGAGATGGAAAAATATGGAGAGCGAGAATGGTGATGCCTTGTCTATACGAGGACAATCCCAGAACATAAAAAAAAAAATTCATCGAGTGGGAGATCTAAATCTAGAGGGAGATCTAAATCTCCAGGAAAACCTGTAAAGGTGGTGTGCTGGAAATGCAGAAAGGAAGGGCACTACAAAAGGGACTGTAAATCTAAAGCTCCTGATAAAGGAAAGGGATCTGATGATGCTCCTTCTCCAGAGGCGAAAACCACCTCAGATGAAGGTGGGGATATGTACTTGGCTTCTTCACGTACACATGTAGATCATGAGGCATGGTTGATTGACTCAGGTGCATCCTTTTACTTCACCCCCCATAAAGAGTGGTTCTGCGAGTATGAGAAATATGATGGTGGTGATGTCTTCTTGGGGGATGACAGGAAGGCTAGAATCATTTGTCGCGGAAAAGTAAAGTTGAAGTTGCAAGGTGGAAGCGTTAGAATGCTTCCAGGTGTTCTACATATTCCTGCATTAGCCAGAAATCTGATTTCTGTTAGCAAGCTAGATGATGCAGGTGTAAAAACAGTGTTCGAGAAGGATACCTGCAAGATGGTTTGGGGAGCACGGATATTGATGTGGGGAGTTCGGATTGGAACTCTGTACAAGCTGCAAGGTAGCAATATTATTGATGGGTGTAATAGTTCTGTGGTTCCTGAAAGTGGAGCAGAAAGCCTAGTGGTCTCTGGAGAGAAGACCATGTTGTGGCATCAAAGGCTTGGACATATTGGAGAAAAGGGCCTTCAAATACTTCTTGGTAAAGGTATGGTAGAAGGTATGAGTAATAGCTCTCTGGATTTTGATTTCTGTGAAAATTGTGTATATGGGAAGCAGAATTGGGTGAGTTTCCCCTTTCGTAGTAAGAGGGCGAAACAGATATTAGAACTTGTGCACAGTGATGTGTTTGGACCTGTGAAGGTTCCATCATTGGGTAAGTCTATGTACTATGTATCATTTATAGATGACTTCTCAAGGAATACATGGATATATTTCCTTAAGAAGAAATCTAAATTCTTTGATAGGTTTAAAGAATTTAAGGCTCTGGTGGAAAACCAGATAGAGAATAAGATAAAGGTGCTGAGGACAGATAATGGTGGAGAGTTTTGCAGTAAGGAATTTGAAGAATTTTGTAAGAAGTGTGGTATAGAACGACAGTATAATAATCCATATACACCTCAGCAAAATGGAGTTGTAGAAAGAATGAATAAGACATTGATGGAAAGGGAAAGAAGCATGCTTAGTGGTGCCGGGTTAGGACAAGAATTCTGGGTAGAGGCGATGGATACTGCATGTTACATGGTCAACAGGTCACCATCATCAGCGTTTGAGGATAAGACTCCACAAGAGGTATGGACCTGTAAGAAACCCTTTCTTTCACATTTGAGGGTATTTGGATGTGATGCATATGTACATGTTACAAAGGAGAAACGAACCAAGTTGGATAGTAAATCTAAAAAGTACATCTTTATTTGGTATA
The DNA here is from genome assembly GCA_031772625.1 of Pinus tabuliformis. NCBI lineage: Eukaryota > Viridiplantae > Streptophyta > Pinopsida > Pinales > Pinaceae > Pinus > Pinus tabuliformis. The sequence goes on from CM062808.1 coordinate 523,054,464, forward strand.
AGGATGGTTTAAAGGGTTATAAGCTTTGGAACCCAGTAATAAGGAAGGTTGTGTACAGCTGAGATGTGGTGTTCAAAGAGGTGAAAGATGTTCTTAAACATGAAGTCCAACCAAAGGAACCCGAGAAGATAGAGTTTGAGCTAAAGGAGGAAGAATCAGACTATACAGCAGAGGAGGAATTAGAAGATGAAGAGCCACAAACTACGGCTGTGAGAAGATCAGTTGAAGAAAGAAGGCAGCCAGAAAGTTATAGTCCATCTGCTTTCTATTCAAATTTTTCTTTATCTATTACTGACAATGATCCCAGAACTGTGAAGGAAGCAGTAGATTCAGAGGATGGAAAACTCTGGAAAGAGGCCATGGTTGATGAAATGGCATCTTTGCACAAAAATGAGGCTTAGGATTTGGTGGAGTTGCCGGCTGGAAGAAAACCCATTGGTAGCAAATGAGTGTTCAAAAAGAAGACAAATGCAAAAGGAAAAGTGGAGAAATACAAAGCTCGGTTGGTAGCAAAAGGTTATTCCCAGGTGCCGGGAATTGATTTTGGTGATATTTTTTCTCTTGTTGCCAAGGTAACTTCTATTAGAGTACTTTTATCTGTTGTCATTGCTTTTGATTTTGAGGTAGAACAGATGGATGTGAAGGCATCATTTCTTCATGGGGATCTGGAAGAGGAAATCTACATGAAGCAACCTGAAGGCTTTGCAATGAAGGGTAAGAAAGAACTGGTATGCAAGTTAAAGAAGTCTTTGTATGGGTTAAAACAGTCACCAAGGATGTGGTATCAGAAATTTAGTACATTTATACGGGGACTTGGCTTCACTAGAAGCAAATCAGATCACTGTGTGTATTTTAAATTAATTGGCGACCGTGTTATTTCTCTGGTTTTGTGTGTGGATGGTATGTTGCTAGTTGAAAATGACAAAGAAATTATCCAAGATTTGAAGACCCAATTGTCCTCCAAATTCGACATGAAATTTCTTGGTGCTGTAAACTATATTTTGGGAATGGAATTTAAAAGAGATCGAGCAAAGAGGAAGCTCTGGTTAAACCAGAGGAAGTATGTCAAGACAATATTGTAGAGGTTTAATATGCAGGATAGTAAACCGGTGAAGTTTCCTATTCCTGTAGGTGTGAGGTTATCTATTGAACAGTGCCCCAAGACACAAGAAGAGGAAGACGACATGTCCTATGTTCCATATGCAAGTGCATCCAGTAGCCTGATGTATGCAATGGTCTGTACTAGACCAGAAATTGCACATGTAGTGGGAGTATTGAGCAGGTTTATGTCAAAACCAGGAAAGGAGCATTGGACAACAGTGAAGCGGGTTTTCAGGTATTTGTGTGGCACTATTGATTATGGTTTATGCTACCAAGTAAGGCTAGGATTGGACAAAGTGTTGGATATACGTGGCTTTGTTGATGCAGACTGCGCTGTTGATCTGGATTAGAGAAGATCTACAAGTGGGTATGTGTTTAACCTATTTGGAGGTGTAGTCAGTTGGATGAGTAAGAAATAATCTGTTGTGGCACTATCAACTACAGAGGCAAAATACATGGCAGCCACTCATGCAAGCAAAGAAGCAGTTTGGTTGCAAAGATTGTGTTCAAGTATGGGGTTAGTACAAGAAGCTATAAGGATAGACTGTGATAGCCAAAGTGTAATTTTCTTAGCAAAGAACCCTGTATATCATTTGAAGATAAAGCACATTGATGTTCAGTATCACTTTGTGAGGGATATGATAGAAGACAAAAAGGTGTTGCTGTTAAAGGTGGACACTTTGAAGAATACTGCAGATGCATTGACAAAATCTGTGAGCTCTGAAAAGTTCTCTTGGTGTAGAGAAACAATGGGCGTTGCAGGATTGGATAAATGACTAAGCTCTCTTGTGGCCCTCTATGGAAGGAAAACAACAAGTGGGAGAATGTTGGGTTGTGTTATATTCTTTCCACGACTAGCCCACGTAGTTAACTAGGGGTTAGAGGGGGGGAGGTCACAGGGGGTTTGAGGGGCACTTGTAACCCCACTTTATGGGGTCTGAGGCAGCGCCCCAGAAAATTTTGGTTTTGGACCCTATGTTAGTTTGGGCAGACCCATCTATGGTTTTGCACATGATTTTTGCACATGTTTTTGGACGTGATGGTTTTTGGTCCATGGTTTTGGACGCGATGGATTTTGGTCCATGGTTTTGGATGCGATGGTTTTTTAGTCCATGGTATTGGATGCTTTGGCGTGTATAAATATGTATTGTGACATTGAAAAGAAAATAATGAAAAATCAAGCTGGTAGTCCTGGTTTTTGGATCCAGGCGAAAATCTTTGTGTATATGTGTTTTATGTGCTCTGCTCTCACATTATTTATTTTCTATGTTTTAGAATTCATATGTAGGTAATTTTTGTACGAGGTTAAAACCTACAAAGGAAAGGATAGAGATGAATCGGATGACGGAAGAGGGCAGAGAAAGGATAGACCCAAGAAGAGTGGGGGAAGAAATGGAAAGGTGTGGAAGAAGGGGGGGCAGGACATCAAGACTGAGAAGGGGCAGCAAGTGGATGCCAAATGGTAGCACAGTGTCAGCAAGCGGGTGGCAAGAGTAGCCGAGAGAAGAAATACATAAATGAAGCATTGAGGAAAAGACAGATGGGTAGCATCCTAAGACAAGTGGGATAGAAGGGGTGCCAAGGAAGGAAGGAAAAGTAGATAGCTGACAGTAGAATTAAACAAGGAGGATGTTAAAGGAGTAGAGTCAGAGGGAAACCATGCATTTTGCATGAGGATGTGAAAGAAGGAAGGTGGCGAGAGAGAACACTCAGAGCGCAAATGAAAGCTACAGGAGATAGAACAGTGCATCCAGGTAGACGGGTATGTAAAATTCTCCTCTCCATCCCTCGAAATAATCTTTAGCTTCAAGTATAGAGCACCCATGAAGACAAAGAGGGATGATCCTCAGAATCTCAGAAGTAAGTATAGAGATAAGGTAGTTGGGGACAGGGAAGAATCCTTGGGGGCTATGGCAAAGAAGGGTGAGCATAAAAGTAATGTGAGGAGGAGAAAGAATTTGGAGGATCCAACCATCCATGATCCCTGTAATAAAATTGAGGCATCATGTGATTCCAGCCGTGAGACTCAGTCTGTTGAGATGAACCTTGTCAGGAAGGAAAGGAAATCCCAGAAAATTCGAGGGAGGAAGTAGGATCACCTCATGGGGAGAGGAGATTCCAAAGAAAACGTGAGGGTGACTCTGGACCAGAGAAACCCAAACCTGGGAAAGGGGTAGGCAGGCCTAGGAGAGAAAGGAGTGACCCTGAAAGAAAGAAGGAGCACTCGAACCAGGAAAAGAACTCTAACTGTCATAGTGCAAGTCAAAGTGATGGAATCCATGAACCTAAATGAATTAGAGAGGCTGTAGTACTGCATCAAAGAGAAAGAAATTGCAAAAGCAGAACCATGATGATGAGGGGGGGTAGAAGTATCCCTTTCAATTATATAACCTCAATGGCCAAAACTGATAAATGTGTTTACCATGTGATAGGTGCGACCATTGGTAAGAGAAAAACTACAACCCAGATAGAGCACTCTAAGGATAAGAGTACTAAGGCGCAGACAAGAAGAAACATGGAACCCAGGTGCAGCCATAGGAACATTAAAAAAGAAGAAGGAACGAGCGGCACAGGGAAGAAAAAAGGAAGGAAACTGAATGGCGAACAGATGAAGAGAATAATCAATGCCTACATGGAGGCAAATCTGAAGGAGGTCAGAGATCAAATATGGGGTTGGGAAAGAGATCTGAGAAATAACCTGAGAGGTCGAGACTTCCCCATGGATGAATGGGAAGAAATGCTACAGGACCCGGGTACCACAAATGGTCGACAGTCTCTCTTTAACAGGACTCTGCAACAATATTGGATAATGAAACACATTGTCACCCGCGCCATGACCCTACACCAGGAACATATGGAGGGAGAAGTGCTGAACAGGTAGGAAAGAAACAAGGAACCAGACCCAGTTCGGGGGGAAATAATGAAAGAACTGGCGACAATTCAGATACAAACTTACAGGAATAATCTAGCATTGGGCAGAATTGAGCAGACATTGTCGGAGATAAAGTGGAAAATGTTCTAGCAGGGATGAGAGCTTCCAGGCCCAGGAGTGAAGATGCAGAATCCTGGTGGGAAGGTGCTGAATCTGAAAGAAAAGGCGACAGTTCAAATAGCTTCCTCTAATGAGGATTAGTTTAATTATCTTTGGTTTTTGAATGCTTTTGTTTGAAATGCAAAAGATAAGAACTTGTGTAATGGCTAGCAAATAAAAAATGGTATTGATGAACTTATTTAAATTTTGGAGTGGATACAATGTTGACAAATGGTCACCTAGTTTCCTTCGGGCAGGTGACTGATCGGAGGACTCGACTTTAAATTTTTGAAAAGAGTAAATAGAGAGTACTACCATGTTTACAAAAAAAAAAATTTCGTTATATTTTCAAGAAAGCATTGTTTACAATTACCATCTCAATAGTCCCCTCACTCAATCCGACTAGACTTGTTGAGATTGGGGACTGGAGGAAACCATAGAAGACATTTGACAACTATTATTTATGAGAGGCAATGTAGTCTTAGTATACTAGGAAAAAACAAAAAGATGACCATAATTGATAGCAACATATCAAGGAGGGGGTTTAGGGGGAATTACAGGGGGAGCTATAAAGTATCCAACACAATCATGCATATAGCAATCTATGTGTTCCACCCGCGCTTCCAGGCTACGGAGGTGGTCATTGTTGCGATGGTGGCTGTGGTGAAGGTTGTTCAATTGTTCAAGAATTTATCTTTGACTATATAGGATGTCGTTAATATATGTCACGATCTCATTCTGATATTCATACTGTTGGTCCCTAATAATTTCCATGTTGAGTTGAATATTATGAAGTTGCTCACCGATGGACTTCGTGGTAGCAAGAGCCACTATGTGACCTGGAGATCAAGTTGGAGAGATAGTTGTGCTTCCTCTATTTCATGACTGGATGAATTGTGTGAGAATGAGTTATGGCCTGGCTTGGGACGCCCTGCAAAGAAGTCTCCCCCCCGCCCCACCCTAGCAAGGCCAACGTCGTTGGTGGGGCATGCTGAGAATGGAACGAAGGAACTGCCAACTAAAAGGGAGGGATGGAGAATAGTCCTTTGGTCTTTTGTTAAGTAGCGATTAGTCTAGTAAACTTCAAGTCTATTCACATCAAGTTGTTCCTACCTATACCTTTATTACAAGGGAAAGAAAAATCAGATAAAATTTATAATTGAGCCACATATGAAGTACACAGTCACCGAATTGGAGCTTTTTAATGAACTAATAAATCTTTCTCGTGAAACAATGGAAAATCATCTCCATTATCCATATATAAATAATTAGAACTCTATCCTTGCAATATGATTGGTGAACATGGAACTTTGTATTATAGATGTAAACAATTTTTGCTTAATTAATAATATTATAAATACTAACATTTGGACTCTTCATTATGATGGATCAAAAACACTGGATGGAGCTTGGGTAGGGGTTGCATCCTAATGGACCCAAACACTAAAAAAAATTTAATATCCTATCATTTTGAGTTTGAATGTACCAAGAACTCAATTGAATATGAAGCATTGATATTTGATGTAAAGAAAACCACATGTAAGTAGAATACCTCAAGGTTGTTGGTGATTTGGAAATAACGACCATACAGATATGAAATACAATTCATTGTCTTTAACCTCATCTCAAGAACTACCAGGAAAAGGGATGGCACCTCATCTCTCATTTTACATATTTTAATATTACATGAGTGCCTAATATTAATATTGTTGCAGCCGGCAACTTAGCAAATGCAACAACTAGGTCTACCCCTCTTAAGGATGGTTTTTGTATAGAAGTTGTTTATAATCCCATTGTCACTGCTAATTCCATTGATATCTGTGTTTTTAATGATGACAAATAAATTATGGATTCCTCACTAACCTAAATATGTCCAAGGATGTAGCCATTGAGGAAGAGGAACAATATAAATATTTAGAGGCAGGAGCTAAACTGCAAGAAGGGAACATTATGCCAAAAATGTGTTATATCATTGAAAAAATTATATGATCCACATAATCATTTCAAAGGTCCTCCCAATACCAAGACACAAAATTTGAAACTAATATATAAACACATTAACTTGGGGACTCATGAGGAGTCAAATTTTGTAAATCTCAATACTTGTTGTAACCCAGATGAACATTGGTTGTTTATTCAACTCTTTGACAAATACCAAGATATTTTTTCCTAGAAATATGGTGACAATCCATAAACTTTTGTGGATATTCCACTAAACAGTTCATTACAACAGATCTAATAAAACTATATTTGAAAATCCAAAATATACATTATTAGGGTTTTATTTCTCTTTGGATTTCTAGATCTTGTAGATTATTGTTAACTTTTTATGCATGCAAATTAAAATTATGCAAAAAATAGAGAAAAATGAATTTAAAACTCATAAACCATGATTTTACACAAGATATGACGGGGGAGACCCTAAATTTTGGAGAAAAACCAACTCAAAGGCGACATTGCTCTACTCTCTTTCTCTAAACTGAGAATGGTTGCAAGCACAAGTAAGTATGCCTTGTGGCCCATGGGAAACTATAGTGAAAAAATCCCATATGTTTCTTATATCTCTTATCCCTCTCATTTATTTTGGCTATTCTATGGAACAAATGCACTCAAAAAAATGGAACCCCTTTTCCTCCTAGTTGCATATTTATAACAGAGACCAATAGCCTACTAGTGCTTAGGTTTCACTACCTCAATTATTAACAAGAGTTAAAGTATGGTCTCTTATAGAGTACTCTATAATATAATCACATGGATCGTGCCTTTTCCTTGAATAATGGGGGATGATGTGGCATCCTCTCAAAGCATCGAGATGGATTTCAAATAATATACTGATCTAATATGGATTACACTACGTGAGGACTTATGACACTAGGATCATGCAACATGTAATTCCTATCAAAGAAGGTGTCAATATTTTTCAACAGCAATTATGGAAGGAATATCTAACCTTGCAACATTTGATACATAAAGAAATAAAAAAACCACTGGATCCAAGAATCATTTTCAAAATTTGGCATCTGACCTGGTTTTCTAATCTAGTTCTAGTCAGGAAAAAGTATGGTGAAATTTGTTTATTGGTAAACATTCACAATTCGAATCATGTGTCGAACAAAGACAACTACCATGTCGTGATGATGGAATAAATACATCAAACCATCTTAGTTCTTGAAATTTTCTCATTACATGATGTATTTTATAGTTATAATAAAGTCTTAATGTTTGATCCAAATACACTAAAAATGACGTTCAAAACCAAATGGGGCACGCTAATGTTCAAACAAATGTCTTTTGGGCTCATTAACATTGGGGTTACATTTTAAAGAGAAATGGATATTGAATTTAGGAGGATAATAGGGAGGAGTGTGTTTGTTTACTTAGATGATGTAATTGTATTCTCCAGAAAAAGATTTGACCATTTGCATCATCCCAAGAAAATTTTTGAACGTTATAGAAAATATTGAATATCACTCAGCTTTAGAAAGATAACTTTTATTGTATCAAAAGGTAATCTATTGGGACATATCATTTCTAAAAGTGGAATAACTATATGTCCTAAATGATTTAAATAAATCAGACAAATTCAATTCCTTATTGGAAAGAAGGAAATGGAATCCTTCTTGAGTAAGATTAATTTTCTTCGAAAATTCATATCTTACTTTTCCCAAATTGCGAAGGAACTATAACACATCATAAAGAAATATTATACCTTCAAGTTGAATCCAAAGGAAAAGGAAGCCTTTTCTAAAATAAAAGAATCTATCACTAAGGCTACTACTTTATTTAGTCCACATATTGTTAAAGAATTCATGCTCTATATGTGTGCATCAAACTCTTCACTTGTAGTTGTTCTTACACAAAAGAATGATCAGGAAAATGAATGGACTATATCATTTATGAATATAGGGATGCAAGGATCCAAGCACGACTACCTTGATATGGACAAATAAAATTATGCATTGTATAAAGTTGTCAAGGATGTTAGGCCATATATCTTGAAGAGCCATGTGAAATTGATTGTCCCTCACCCTACAGTAAGATATATGTTCATACGAAAGGATTCATGGGAACCAAGGGAAAAATAGATGACATATTTGGAGGATTATTACCTATATTTAAAACGATCTCACACTATCAAAGGTCATAGTTTGTATAAGCTTGTTGCAAAAGTTGCGGATCTAAAAACAGAAGAACAGATGGGTTGGGAAGTAGAAATGGAAATCTACAACACTAACTTTGCACATACATCTATTACTTAGCCACCATGGTACACTAAACTAAGGAAGTCCTTAAAGAATAAACTAATTTTCCTTTACACTTGAAAATGAAAAAAAAGTGATACATCATACTTAAGTCCACACCTTATAAGTTAGTTCAGAGATTCTTATTTAGAGAACATTATAATGGAGTTTTTTTTTGCGGGCTTAGAATATTCTAAGGTAGAGAATGTACTAAAATAGATTCATGATGGGCTAGTTAGAGGCCATTTTTTAGTGAAACTACAACACATAAAATCATTCAAGTAGGATAGTATTGGCCTACATTATTTGGAGATGCTCACACATACGCTCGTAAATTTCCTATTTTCTATAAATGTGTTAGAAGAGAGAAGATATTAGAAACCCCATCACAACTAATCATAGTAGAATAACTTTTTAGATAGTGGGGATTAAATACTATTGGTGAGAATTTCCTACACTCGTATAAGTAAAAAAGGTATATTCTTACAACAACATATTATTTCACAATATGGGTAAAGGCCATTCCTTTGAAACAAGTGAATGATGAGATCGTGATACAATTAATTAAGCAAAACATTATCACCAAGTCTGGCATTCCAAATTCACTTGTTTTTTATAATGCCATGTATTTCTCATTTTCAAAACTATATGATTTTTCTTTGGATCAAGGAATTGTGCTTAAAAATCATTCTAATTACTACCCCCAAGGAAACATATTAACTTAATAAATTAATAAAAAGTATGATGAGGATCATCAAAAAGATTATTCTTACCCATCATAGGAATTGGCATAACACCCTATATAATGTGCTCTAATTTGATTCAGTCATGCCTAAACCTCGGCCATACTTAATATTTTATAAGGAAGAAATCCTACTCCCTCACCTTTACTTTCCTTCCTTGAAACCCTCCTACGAGTCTCATAGAAAGTCTTACCCCATCATGTAAAGTAGGATTGATACACTTTTAAAGCTTGAAGAAGAAAGGAATACGGCTCGTGCTAAGTTTTCCTCCCATCAATTATGCATCAAACTATGGTTTGACAAGGGATTTACAAGTGAAAATGAATTTTTCGTAGGTAACCAAATTCTATTCCTTATGGCTCAGTCCCTTCAAATTCATGAAAAAATTGGTCTCGACATGTATAGATTACAAACCTTAAATTGGAATATTGAGTTCCTTCCCATCAATGTCCAAGATCTTAAAATTTACTTTCACTAACATTTCTCTAAGATATTATATTAACTATACATATTTGTTTTCTTATCTTATTTTCTTTAGATTTTTTTTTTTTGTCTTTATGCATTTGTCCTTCAATCTCACTATCAAGCCCTTGTACATAAATAAGAGGCTTTGTAAGTAAATAAGTTTCATAGAACCAATGGTTTCCTTTGCCTTGGTTTCTCCCCCGACTGAAGCAATTAAATGTCCTCATCTAGACCTCTTTAGCCATACCCTAATGTGTTCTCTGCCTAAAATTCAAATAATTATGTCAATGTTATATTATCTATGGGGGCTTTGTGTCTGTTTGAGATGATCAAGTATAGCCACCATATTTTTGTGTTTGCTAGCCTTAACTAATATGAACGTGAATACTTGAATACAAGATCCAAGCCAATGGGAATCTGCATCTCAACCTAAGCCAGTTGGACCCGCATCTCATGATATAGTCTAAATACTTAGGAGCCCTAAAATGTGCATGAATAATGTTCTAGACACAATAAGGGTCCTTGTTCCTCGAATTTTCATTGCATGATTCCCACCTTATCCTAATCCCATTGGGTGCATACATTTTCATCAATTAGATACTTCTCGAACAACAATCCAAGTTCTTATATCTAATATTCATCAACTAATCCATTTCCTATGAATACTCAAAAAATATGTTATAGGCTCTGAATACTTTCATGATCATATCCTCACATGTTTCAAACATATAATGGAATGGATTTCAATTTTAATGTTACAGTATTGTGAGCTTCTTTCTAGCTGAATTGGTTCTAAAGAGGTGAAATCCCTCAACCAGATTTCTCTTACATAAGGTGAAGAGTTAAAAATTTTCCCTCAAAAACAAACACTCATGTAGTTACAACTCACAACATTTGTTGTTCCATAAAATTAACTTGCTGAAATATCTATAGGAAGGTTTTGAAATTAGTCAACTTATATGGTTTATGTTGTTTTGTTGTTGTTAATCTAAAGAGGAAGAGTCTTTATTGTAAGTATAAATAATAGGAAGGAGAATTTCTCCTACGTCTCAATGCACTATGTGATAGGTCATACATTTATTCTTTGTCCTCCTTTAATAGTTAAACTTCCTCCTATAACTTCTTCACTTGCATTTCCTCCTCCTTGATCTTATCCCAATTTAATATTTGAAGCATTAGCTCTTTATCCCAAGCCATTAAGATTGTGGAAAATTTTCTCATCCTCACTCAAAGGGATTACTTCTTGCAATAAGACTGCTAATCATTTCCATTTACTTAGTTTAGCAAACAAAAATTCCAAATTCACCTTAGGTTTTGTTGCCTCCACTATTCTCACTGCTTCTACTACTATTACAATAGTGATTTCAATATTTTTCTACAAATTCTCCTATGAAGAGCCATGGAATTGGGTTGGAAGAAAATAAGGCAAGCAAGTTTAGAGGAAAGAAAGATGAGGAGCGCAAGTCTTAAAAGTACTGTAGGTTTGAACCATGAAGGGGAGAAGAACTAAATTCGAGGTTCTCTATCCTCATAGGTAAAGAAGAGAATCAAACCAAACAAAGCAAAGTTGGGACGAGGTTTTGTGCATGAGTTGGAGGACAATAGTCAAAGGTTTTGATTTTCATTGTAGTAGCATGATGATAGGTTGAGACATCATTTTGTGACAATAGATTTCCAGATGTTGAAGTTTCTTTGCAACTAAAGCTGTGAACTAAAGGGGGGATCCCATAAGGTGTTTCTCATGTAAATTCAAGGGTCTTGGTTGGGAGAAAATCAAGATCTATATTCTTATATGTTTTAGGCTAAGCACATAAATATTGGATATTTTGTAGCATTGTATTATATTTTTAAAATTAACATTTAAGGGAGCATCAAGGGTCCCCTATTCCATATCTTAGTGTACTTCTTTATGAGAATTGTTGTATTATATGAATGTGATATAATATTGTAACATGATGGTAATGATATGGTGAATTGAATTTTGTACATGAGATGGATATTAATTGAAGATTGAGAATGTTAATTTTGTTACTACATATTGGATTCTGCACACAATATATTTAACACATGAATAAACAAAAGTGCTAGAGGCATAGTCTGGGAGCCAAGGATTGATAAGTTTGTCACTTCTATTATGAGGAACCTCATTAGTGTTGCATGCTCATAAGGACCCGATACACCTTAACTCGATGAGTGCTTTAAGGGCATGACACAGTTCATAGGCATGTAGCCACAAAATCTCTTCTCAGGGATAAGCTACCATCGCCCAAGCTATCTTATTTCCATTATGTTTGTAAGCATACTTCAGTATTTTTCTATTAATGAAATGAAGCATTTTTTGGTGCATCTCTGTGTTTATGATTATATCTGTAAGTTCTTGCATCCTTGTTTAAGTTTAGATCAATGGTATCAGAGCGGTTTCCTCTTTCTCTATTTTTCTTTGCATGTTCCCAACGAGGTCACAGTATAACGAGTTAAGGCTTGATTTGGTTGAACCTTTACAAGATGAGCCTCACAAAACTAGATGACCTCTCATGGTGAAAGAAAATAAAGATGAGGAGGCAGGTGATCCTTTCAAAATGTTTCTCGAGGAAGCCCTCAAGTGACAAAGGGATGTGATGATGGATAAATTTGTCCAAATTCATCGATGACTACACACAGACAATGCATCTTCATCTGACAACCACTCTAGGGGTGCCAGTCCTTTTAAGGTACAAGTTAACTTCAATATTCCCATATTTGAATGGCTAATAGATGTAGAAGCCCTAGATAAATGGTTAAAACTGTTGGAAGGATATTTTTCACTTCATTACTTTTTCACTTCTCAAATCTTCCCCACATGTCAAGGACTAGTGGGAAACCTACTGTGAAAAAAAGGACGAGAGTGAACCCTCACTATTTTCAACTACACCCACTTGGAATTCTTTCAGAGACACCATCAAGGAATAATATCACGCTATCAGGAGCTATGAAGACAAATACATAAAGTGGACCACGACACAACATGGAAGGGACTAAGATGTGCCAGAGTTCATAAATATTTTCCATTCCCTTCGCACAAAGCTCGATATAAAGGATATTGAGTGGAATTTGGTGCTCAAGTACCGCGAATGACTACACAAGTACATCCAGGATGAGATGGAGTTCTTGGACATTTTCTTGCCCACCACAATGTATTGGTACACTGTTAAGATTGAGCGGATGTTTAAACAGAAGAAGCGAGACTTTGGATTTGTGAAACCAAAGCAAGGACCAAGCCAAGGTGGGGCTACCCAAAATAGCCCATTGAGGCCACAAGTAAAGAACAACACCATGAAGATGAAGAAGGACACAGGAAAATGATGTGAGTTCTAGAAGAGATCCAATAACAATACTTGTGATAATCGGGCCAAATAGTCACTGGTGATCAAGCTGAAGGCTTCCGAATCAGAAGCAGTTTCTAACTTTGAGTCAAAGCCCGATAAGGGAACTAACAAAGGGAATCAGATCATTGATGCAGAGCCCACTGCCACCATGGCCACCACCAAAATCAAAAATATTTAGCCTGAAGATCCAGAGGAGGGGTAATGCCTCTTCCACTCACAAACGTGGGTGAAGGTTTCTCTGCTATAGTTCATTGTCAACAGGGAATGCCAAAATAACCTCATTTGAGCAAAGGTCATAAAGAGGTTGGTCATAAAGACTACAACACATCCATATTCGTAAACCATCAGGTGGATTCACCAGGGACAAGATATTTGCATCAACCAGAAGTGTTGCTTTCCCTGCAACATCAAGCCATTCATAGATGAGGTATTGTGTGACATTGCTCCTCTTGAAGTTTGTGATGTATTTTTATGACAAGCATACTTTTGGAAGAGGCGTGTTGTATATGAGTCTAGATCTCGCTCTATGATTATTACTTTCGCTAATAAGTTCTACAGGATATCGGAGGTAGCCCCGCCTACCGCCATTTCTTTGATCAATATAAAGCAATGTAGTAAGATCATTTCCCACACCAGGAAATTTTTTTCCTTATGATTCGTATCGAGGGAAAGAAGAAGTTTGTGGCCATGGATTCCAATCACACCTCCTCTACATAGCAACAACAGATGGACAAGGTTGTGGAGGAGTACAGGGTTATTTTCACCTCACCCATAGCGGTACCTATACATTGTCAGGTCAAGAACTCCATCGCTTTGACCCTGGGCACGTCACTGCCTAATGGACCGATCTATCGACACTCTGTTCTAGAGAATGATGACATCAAGATTTAGATTTAGGAACTATTGTAGAAAGGGCACATTAGGGAGAACTCATCAACTTCTGAGAGAGCGAATGTGTTGGTACAAAAGAAGGATGGGACCTGAAGGCTCTATATTCACTATCAGGCACTAAACAATATCACTCTGCAGAATAGGTACCTAATCCCGCAGATTGATGACCTTCTGGACCAACTCAAGGGGCCCAAATATTTCATCAAGATTGACTCGAAGTGAGTTTATGACTGGGTGCCTATCGAACCCTCCACGGAAAGCATTTTCGAATGGTTGGTCATGCCGTTGGGATTAACGAACGCCCCTGCAACCTTCATGAGATTGATGGACGACATCTTGCGACACTTCACTAATGCATTCGTAGTGGTGTATTTAGATGACATCTTGATCTTCAACTAAAGTTGGGAAGAGCACCTCGACCATATTCGATAGGTCCTTCAAACCCTGCAACAACATAAGCTATGTGTTAACTTAGAGAAATTCACCCTTGGCCTGACCCAGGTTCAATATCTGGGGTACGTCATTGATGAGAATGGTGTACAAGTGGACCCATCCAAGATACAAGTCATTCGGGATTGGCCAGCCCCAACCACACTAACAGATCTCCGCAAGTTTTTGGTTCTTGCCAATTTTTTCTATAGGTTCATGTTCGGGTTCTCTCATATCACTTGGCCTTTAAGTCAAGTCACCAAGGGTGGAGAAAAAGAAAGAAAAATTTTCTTAGAAACCCAACGACAAGTGTTCTCCAAGTTGAAGAATCACCTCTATTTTCCACTTAGCATACATGCAACAACCATTTGAAATTGAGACAGTGTTGGGTCCCTATAATACTAGTGATTGCCCCATTAATATTGTACTTGCATCCCTTATTAATATTGTTGTGCCCCTATATTGTTATTACTGTGACCCATAGAATCCCTCTATTGTTATTTTTGTGGCTTTATATTAGTATTGTTAGGTCGGCTGGGTTATATTGTGACTCCTTAGACTCCTATATATAGAAAGGAGGTTTCGTCATTTGAATCATCGAAGAATTGTTCATTTATGTAATGTAAAGGAGGTTTACCCCTCAACGAGGCTGAATTATAAGGTGTTGATCTATCCTTTCTATCTTTTCTTGAGCTGGTTTCATAACATTTGGTATCAGAGCTTTGGATTCTAGGGTTTCGCTGCTCCAAACAGGTCATCGTGGCATTTTCGCTATAACATTTTTTCTGTGACATTTCAGAAGCTAAAAGAAAACCCATTTGAGAAGAAATTGTGCTAAATCATAGGTCCCAATTTCAGAGCTATTCGCACTATATTTACGGAGATATGATTTGAGGAATTTGGTCTTCTTGTAGACTCCTGAATTTCATTCCAAACAGGTGACCTGGGGAAAATCGTCATAACTTTTTCTTTGAGGATCTGATTGAAATTTCGTAAGAAGGTACAAAAAGGGGACAGACTTTAGTTCCTTGTATATATTTTTTAGAGCCAAAGGTCGAAACAGTGACTCGTGGCACGTCATGCAAGTTCGCTCTACTGAACTAGTCTATAATCCGATCATTGTGGGAGATTTTGCATAACTCTTCCTTGGAGAATCCAATTTGGATCAGATTGGTGGCATTGGAAACAGGACATAGAGGGATACTACAGGTCATAATTTCAGAACTGGATTATCTGAAAGTAAAGAGATAGAGGCAATATCGAGCTCCTACAAAGTGAAAAAAGGTGTGTAGATTCTTTTAAATTTTTGCTTAAGATTGGTTTGAAAATTTATTTTGAAGGAATTCAAAGGGCATAGTAGAGCATTATCATCGGTAATGGATGCCCCAAGGAAAGAAAATGCAAACACCTAGTAAGCAACTTGAAAGCCCTAGCATGACTCATGAAGAAGAGGAAGAAATGCTACATGATATATCAAAATTACAAGAACAAGTGCAACAATCACGCTCACAAAAGCTAATAGAAGCTAAGATAAATGGCATGGAGTCTAAGATAAAGGGCATGGAAGCTAAGATGGACAATTTGAAGATATATTTGAAGACAGATTTGAAGACAGACATGGTAGATTTGAATACAGATTTGAAGACAGAAATGGTAGATTTGAATACGGATTTGAAGACAGACATGGTAGATTTGAAGACAAATTTGACAAATTTTCTACAAGAAATACTTACTAATGGTGAAAAGTTTGTAAAGGAAACCCTTGATGCAAACAAAAGAAATTTTAATCATGATTTCATAGACTCTAATGTGGGATTGAAGACCCACCATATTCCAAAAATCGATATGAGGAAGTTTGATGGCAGGGATCCCGCAACATGGATATTACAGATGGAGCAATTTTTCAATCTCAATAATGTGCAAAACATACAAAAGGTACGTATTGCAACCTTATATTTGGAACCAAATCAGTTTGTATGGTATCAATGGCTTTGCTCTCATAAACAAATTATCACTTGGGCAATTTTTACGGAAGAATTGACAGCACATTATGAGGATACAAAAAGCAACACTTTTTTTAGCCAATTGATAAGTCTCAAACAAAAGGGTTCAATAATGGAGCACATTGAGGAGTTCCAAAAATTGAACATAAGGGTAAAAAATATTCCAGAGGAGCATAGGATTGATGTGTTCATAGAGTCTTTAAAGGATAATATCCAACATGATGTTCACCTTTGGGAACCTGATTCATTAGAGAAGGCATTCAGGTTAGCAAGAAAAATGGAAAGCCAAATTATGGCAACCAAGAAGCATACCACTCACAACTATAAAGATGGAAGTGTTGTTGCCTGTAGTCTTCCACAACCTATAAGTTTGAAACCACAAAAATTGGAAGAAAAAAGAGCAAAAGGGATTTGTTGCAATTGTGATAGAAAATACACTAAAGGTCATAAGTGTGCTGAGAAGAAATTATTCTACATAGATTGCGAAGAGGAAGAAGAAAAGGAGCAAGAAAGGTCAAAAGAAGAGGATATGCTCCAGGAACAAAGACTAGATAAAGAAGAAATGAATCAATGCATTGGCTGGAATTACCACTCCTTAAACCATCAAGATAGAAGGACAAATAAAGAAGAAAAAGGTAATAGTGTTGATTGATTCAGGAAGTACCCACAATTTTATTGATTGTAAGGTAGCAAAATAATTGAATTGCTTCTTATCTCTTGACTAGCCCAATGCTTTCCATTTCAATGGGAGGTGTTGATGTTGTACTAGGAGTCCAATGGCTACAATCCTTGGGTAAAATAGCTTTTAATTTTCAAGAACTTTTCATGAAATTTTCTGTGGAAGGAAAGGAAGTTGAATTAAGGGGTATTGCAGGGAAACCAGGAAAGATAATCAGCTCTAACAGTATGACAAACCTTCTAAAAAAGGAACAAAGGGGTGTAATTGCACAATTATGTTTGCTAGATTTTTCCACATTGGAATCATCTATTTCTCCAGATCTCCAAAATGTCTTGAACAATCATTCCAAGGTATTTGAGACTCCCAAAGGTCTCCCACCTATTTGTGATCATGATCATGCTATTCATCTGATTCGAGGAAGTGTTCCTCCAAACATCAGGCCATACAGATATCCCTATGCCCAAAAGAGTGAAATTAAATGTATGGTTTCAAAAATGCTAGAGGATGGTATAATTAAACCGAGTCAAAGTTCTTTCTATGCTCTAGTAGTATTACTGCACAATAAGGATGGATCATGGCGCATGTGTCTGGATTATAGGGAGCTCAACAAGCTCACCATTAAAGATAAGTTTCCTATTCATGTCATTGATGAATTACTAGATGAATTGCATGGATCAATTTACTTCACCAAATTGGTTCTTCATTCAGGATATCATCAAATCAGAATGAAGATTGAAGACATTCTGAAAACACCATTTAGAACTCATGAGGGTCATTATGAATTTTTGGTCATGCCTTTTGGCCTTACCAATGCACCTTCAACATTTCAAGGTTTGATGAATTCCATTTTCAAACCATTCCTTAGAAAATTTGTTTTAGTATTATTTGATTATATACTAATCTACAACAAGTCTTGGAAGGATCATGTTGAACATGTTGACAGGGTGCTACAACTATCGGAGGAGATACAATTATATGCAAAAAGATCCAAATGTTTCTTTGGAGTACAAGAGGTGGAATATCTGGGTCATATTGTATCTCATGAAGGAGTTAAAGTATACCCTAGCAAAATTAAAGCCATTAAGGAATGGAAAATCCCCACATACATAAAGCATCTGTGAGGATTTCTCGGGTTGACAGGGTATTATCGCAAGTTTGTTAAGAATTATGGGAGAATAGCAGCACCTCTAACAACATTATTGAGGAAAGATGCATTTTCATGGACTCCAGAAGAAACAAAGGCCTTCGAACATCTTAAAGAGGCAATGTGCCAAGCACTGGTCTTAGCTACACCAAACTTCACAAAAACCTTTATTGTGGAATGTGATGCTTCAGGAAATGGAATTGGTGCTGTTTTAATGCAAGATGAAAGACCCATTGCTTTTGAAAGTCGTCCAATCAAAGGAAAGTTTTACAAAAAGCTATTTATGAGAAGGAAATGTTGGCAATACTCCATGCACTTAAGAAATGGCAACCCTACCTAATGGGAAGACACTTAGGTAAAAACAAATCCTGATAGCCTTAAATAATTTTTAGAACAAAGATTATCCTCTAAAGAGCAACAAAAGTCGGTCACAAAGATGTTGGGTTATGACTTTGAAATCATCTACAAAAAAGGGAAGCAAAATGTGGTGAGAGATGCACTCTCAAGAAAAGATGAGGACATGGAAGCATTTTTGTGCGCCATTTCTATTGTCCAACCAGATTGGATAAACGAAGCAAGGGAGGAATGGAAGAATGATGAAGAAATGTGGGCACTTATTTGAAAGTTACAACAAGATTCCAGTACGTATGATACATTTAGCTGGAAAAATGATTATTTATGGTACAAAGATCGCTTATACCTCTGTAAGAATTCCCAACTAAAACAAAAGATTCTTATGGAATTGCACACTTCTCCCTTAGGAGGGCAATCAGGATTTTTGAAAACTTACTACAGGGTTAAGAAGGAATTTTTTTGGGATGGCCTTAAATCGGATATTCAAAAGTTTGTGGCGGAATGTTTGGTTTGCCAACAAAATAAAGTTGAAACAATTAAGACGCCGGGTCTATTACAACCTTTATCCATTCCAAGCCAACGTTGGGAGGAGGTTTCAATGGATTTTATCACAGGTTTACCCAAGTCCGAGGGAAAAAGTGTCATCATGGTTGTAGTTGACAGACTGATCCGGATTTAAACAGGAACGCAATAGATTACAGAGATAACCATAAATAGAGAGATGCAATAACCATAAACACAGAGATGCAGCGGAAATAATACTTCATTTCATTACTGTAAAATACTGAAATATGCTTACAACCAGAAATGGAAAGAAACCAGCTAGGGCGATGGTAGCTATCTCTGAGAAGAGATGTGCGGCTACATGCCTCTGAACTGTTCCGAACTGTGTTACAATGAGGCTCGAAGGCCTATTTATTGTTGAGAAACAATGGAAAACCCTTCACATCCCGAAACCTAACCCTTGGAAGATGAAACGCCAAATTGTGGGCCCCGTTTGGGTAAATTGGTACATCAATTTCCCGGGGTCGTAACTTTGGCATACGATCTCCGTTTGACGCGTACGATAGCTCGTTAGAAAGATCTATCCGAGTACTACCACTTTGGGAGGCAACATGAGTCCATGGACTCATGTTGCCCCAGATTCCCAAAAAAACGTCGTTTAGGGCCTCAAAACGGCTCCGGAAGTTCAGGACCCGAAAAACTGCTAAAAATAGTAAATTGTGCTACAATTTAGGAAACTGAAAAGACTGAAAGAGACAGTTGTGAGGGTCCAAATGGGTTGGTGGGTGGCCACCAACATCCACCTGGATCATTCCTCCCCCCTTAGGAAGCAATGGTCCCCATTGCGTTGAGTTCCTCCATCTGCTGAACTTGTCCTGCAATCTCTGATGTGTCCAGTGATGGTGGGAAGCATGGTCGACGATGGTCCACATTGAACACTCGGTGCAAGCGAAGGAATGGAGGAATGTTGTGCTCCAAAGCATTGTTCCCCATAGCCTTGGTACTGCTGTAATGACCATGTCGGAGTGATTTGAGCTTCTGATGGGTTCTGGTAAGGCGTTCTTTCTGTCGATGCAACTAGACTTTGTTGCCCACCTGAAACTTGTGTGGTACCCATGTGGGTGAGGAGAAGTTGTTCCTGTGTTTTGTCATGACCGTATCCCTTTGCTGCTGCTGCTGCATGAAGGAACCCTTTACAGGGGTCATGGATGTAGCAACAATCTTCCCCTTATTTTGGGAGTGAACCAGACAGATGAATTTCCTGGTCTGTGATATGAGCTTGCTGCCTTTCTTGGTAGTAATCAAAGATGTGGCGGTAGGTGGGGCTACCTCTGGTATCCTGTATAATGAATTATTCAAAGAAATAATGACAGCACGAGGCCTAGACTCATACACAGCATGTCGCCTCCACAAGTATGGCTGGCCTAATAATACATCACAAACATCCAGAGGTGTAACATCACACAATACCTCGTCTGTGAAGGGCTTGATGCTGTATGGAAGGCGGCACTGCTGGCGAACTTTCAGATCTCGTCCTTCGTGAAGCCACCCGATACTGTACGGCTGTGGGTGCGGTGTAGTCGGTAAGCCCAACCGCTTCACGACTTCTGCTGAAACCAGGTTCTTTTGGCTACCACTGTCGACAATGAATCGCAGCGGTGAACCCTTCACCCACATCTGTGAGTGGAAAAGACGCTCCCCCTCCTCTGGATCTTCAGGCTCATTTTTCTTGATCTTGGCAGTGGCAACAGTGGCACTGGGATCTACATCAATGATCTGCTTCCCTTTACCATTCCCCTTGTCGGGTTCTGGCTCAGGATCGGAACATGCATCTGATTCGGAAGCCTTCAACTCGGCCACAAGGGACTGCTTGGTCCGACACTCACTTGTGTTATGAGTGGGACTCTTGTGGAATTCAC
This sequence comes from Pinus tabuliformis, assembly GCA_031772625.1. Taxonomy (NCBI): domain Eukaryota; kingdom Viridiplantae; phylum Streptophyta; class Pinopsida; order Pinales; family Pinaceae; genus Pinus; species Pinus tabuliformis. The sequence continues at coordinate 523,075,333 of CM062808.1, forward strand.
ACCACTTCCCTGTGTCCTTCTTCGGCTTCGTGGTATTGTTCTTTTCTTGCGGCTTCGACGGGTTGTCTTGGGTCACCCCGCCTTGGCTTTGTCCTTTGGGCTTCGAATTTACAGATCCAAAGTCTCGCTTCTTCTGTTTGAACTTTTGCTCGATTTTGACAGCGTATCGGTATGCTGTGCCGAGTGAGGAGATGTTCAAGAACACCATCTCTTCCTGGATGTATCTGTGCAGGCAGCCACGGTATTTGAGTACCAGATGCAGCTCAGAATCTTTGATACCCAACTGTGTGCGAAGGGTATGAAAAATGTTTGTGAACTCCAGCACATCTTGGTCTCGTCCCTGCCGCAGTGTGGTCCATTTGATGTATTTGTCCTCATAGCTTTCGACAGGGTAGTACTGCTCCTTGATGGCATCCCGGAAGTCATTCCAAGTGGGTGCGGCTGAAAATAGTGAGCCTGTACTTTCATCCTTCTGCTCGCAGTAGGTTTCCCACCAGTCCTTGACGTGGGGGGCTGCTTTGAGAAGAGCGAAAACAATCTTTTCCCGACTTGAAAATTCATGAACAGAAAAATAACCCTCTAGCAGATTTAACCATTTATCTACGGCATCTGTGTCTATCTGACCCTCGAAGATGGGGATTTCAAAATTAACTTGTACCTTAAACGGTGTGGCGTTTCCAGAGTCGCTGTTGGAAGTCGATGCGTCGCCTCTGGGTAGCCGCTGAAGGATCTGCGCAAAGCTATCCATCATCACGTTCCTTTGCCGCTCGAGCGCTTCTTCGAGCAAGATTTTGATAGGATCTCCTGCCCCCTCGTCTTTCTTCTCATCCGCCATGGGAGGCCGTCGGGATTTTCGAGGCTGGTCTTGCAAGGGTTCGACCAGTTCAAGCCCTAAATCCTTATATCCCGACCTCGTTGGGGACATGCAAAGAAAAACAGAGAAAAAGCAGACCGCTCTGATGCCACTGATCCGGATTTAAACAGGAACGCAATAGATTACAGAGATAACCATAAATAGAGAGATGCAATAACCATAAACACAGAGATGCAGCGGAAATAATACTTCATTTCATTACTGTAAAATACTGAAATATGCTTACAACCAGAAATGGAAAGAAACCAGCTAGGGCGATGGTAGCTATCTCTGAGAAGAGATGTACGGCTACATGCCTCTGAACTGTTCCGAACTGTGTTACAATGAGGCTCGAAGGCCTATTTATTGTTGAGAAACAATGGAAAACCCTTCACATCCCGAAACCTAACCCTTGGAAGATGAAACGCCAAATTGTGGGCCCCGTTTGGGTAAATTGGTACATCAATTTCCCGGGGTCGTAACTTTGGCATACGATCTCCGTTTGACGCGTACGATAGCTCGTTAGAAAGATCTATCCGAGTACTACCACTTTGGGAGGCAACATGAGTCCATGGACTCATGTTGCCCCAGATTCCCAAAAAAAACGTCGTTTAGGGCCTCAAAACTGCTCCGGAAGTTCAGGACCCGAAAAACTGCTAAAAATAGTAAATTGTGCTACAATTTAGGAAACTGAAAAGACTGAAAGAGACAGTTGTGAGGGTCCAAATGGGTTGGTGGGTGGCCACCAACATCCACCTGGATCACAGACTTACCAAGTATTCACACTTTTGTGCATTATCACATCCATTTAAAGCCAATACAGTATCTATTGCATTTATGGAAACAATTCAAAAGCTACATGGAAACCCAAAGATTATTGTAAGTGACAAAGATCCCATTTTCACTGGAAACTTTTGGACATAATTATTTTCTTGTCTTGGTACTCAGTTAGCTCATAGCTCATCTTATCATCCTCAATCTGATGGGCAAACTCAGATAGTAAGCAAATGTTTGGAAGGATATCTTCGTTGCTTTGTATCTGATAAACAGACACAATGGGTCAAATGGTTGCCTCTAGCTGAATGGTGGTATAACACTTCCTTCCATACAACAACAAAAATGACCCCATTTATGGCACTTTATGGATATCAGCCACCATCCATCACATCCTATTTAAGAGAAAATTCTAAGGTTCAAGCAGTGGAACATCACATCGAACATCAACAACAAGTCCTCCAACTCTTAAAGGATAACCTCATGTTGGCACAGAATAGAATGAAACAACAGGCAAATCAACATCGCAGCAGAAGAAGTTTTGATGTAGGTGATTAGGTATTCCTACGGCTACAACAATATAATCAAATGTCCCTCAATCAAGCTAAGAAGGATAATAAATTATCACTAAATTATTATGGTCTGTACAAGGTGTTGGAAAAGATTGGTACTATGGCATACAAATTAGAGCTTCCTGCAGCTTCTCAATTGCACCCAATTTTCCATGTTTCATGTTTAAAGAAGGTTATAGGCGACAAGCTCCCAGTTCAAACAATATTTCTAGAACTTGACGAGGAAGGAAAAATTATATTGGAACTGGAAGCAGTCACAGAAACAAGAACTTGACAACTACGAAATCAATCAATTTCAGAGTATCTTATCAAGTGGAAGAACTTATCTGCTGAAGATTCCACATGGGAGGATGAGAATTTTATACAGAAGCATCCAGAACTACTGAAGCATTGAGGAAAACACTTTTTTGAAGAAGAGGGGCATGTTGGGTCCCTATAATACTAGTGATTACCCCATTAGTATTGTAGTTGCATCCCTTATTAATATTGTTGTGCCCCTATATTGTTATTACTGTGCCCCATAGAATCCCTCTATTTTTATTTTTGTGGCTTTATATTATTATTGTTAGGTCGGCTAGGTTATATTGTGACTCCTGAGAATCCTATATATAGAAAGGATTTTTTGTCATTTGAATCATCCAAGAATTGTTCATTTATGTAATGTAAAGGAGGTTGGCCCCTCGAAGAGGTTGAATTCTAAGGCGTTGATCTATCTTTTCTATCTTTTCTTGAGCTAGTTTCATAACAGTCAGATGCCTCTGACTATGTTATTGGTGTGGTTATTACTCACCATGGCATCTAGTGGATTACCACAGTGAGACACTTTCAGGCACAGTTTGAAAGTACCCCACTTAGGAAAAAGTAATATATTCCATTATGGAGGCCTACCGTCAATGGAAGCATTACATTCTGTGGAAGAAAATGGTGTTCCACACAGATCACTAACCTCTACAGTTCATACAGACACAAAGGATGTTGTAGAACGATCACCATAAAAAATGGTCCACCTATCTGCAATAGTTCCATTTGACCATAAAGTATAAAAGGGCACCAATAGTGTCATTGATTGCCTTATCTTACCACCGATCATGGTGTTGATCATTGTGCTTGACTCCTGTGGGCACGAGACATTTGGGTGGCCACATCTTTACAGGAGTGATCCAAAATTTGGAAGCATATACCAAACACTCTTAGAAGGGAAGAACATTCCAAATTTTCACCTTGAAGATGCACTATTATGCCACTTGGGACAAATTTGTGTTCCTTCAAGTGAGTGTATCAAGATTATTTTGAAGGCACACTACGTTCGAGTTGTTGGACATTTCGAAGTAGAGAAAACAATGGGGGTATTGCAGAAGTATTTTTATTGGCCAAAACTTCATCAAAATGTTAGGAAGTACATTAGATCCTGCACCGCCTACACCATTGCCAAACCAACCATCAAGAAGCAATGCATGTATACTCCTCTACCTACTCATAGCCAGCCTTGGGAATCTATCTCCTTCGTGGTCGTTGATAAATTCTCTAAGATGGCCATCATGGCAGCCTACAAGAAGAGTATCACCACGGAGGCCACTACTAAGCTCTTCTTTGAGCGAGTGTGGGTACATTTTGGAATCCCACAGTCCATTGTCCCAAATCGGGATAATAGATTCCTAAGTTCATTTTGGTCAAGTCTCTCATTGATGCTGGATACAAAACTTACTAAATCCATGATTTTCTATCCCCAAACTAATGGCAAAATAGAGGTTGTCAACAGGTTGATCGTACACATTAGGTGCATGTAAAAATTGAAGCATCTAGACACGTGGGATGAATGTATTTCCTATGTCCAACACAGCTACAACAGATTTCTCCATAGCTCAACATGTCACAACCCCTTTTAGGTGGGGTTGGGATTTCAAACATTATGCCCCATTGACGTGGCCATACCATTTACAACCACTCAGGTAGATTTGACTCACATTTAGTCTAAAGATGAAGGGGCTAACAACATCATTGAGAACATTCAACACATCCACTAGCAAGTCCATGATATATTGGATAGAGCCAATTGTAAGTACAAGCAACGCCATGATCAACATCGAGTGTCGCACAAGTTCTAGGTGGGTGACAAAGTTTGGCTACATTTGAAGAAGGAGCACCCTATCGAACCCAACCCCAAGGTTCACCCGCTCCGATATGGGTCATAAACCATCACTAACGATTTCAGTGACAATGCCTTCGAGCTGAGTGATGATCACCAGTATTGCAGCAAGAATTCTGCAACTCCTAGATCTACCAACTTTACTTTATCAACCTAGGGTTCGTAGAAATTTGGAGGTGGCAGTGCTTTATACACAAGTAAAAGTGATGGTTCTGCCTTTTTCATTGTTCAGCTGGCGAGAGACTGCTAGGGTTTGCAAGCCAGACTTCTATGGATTCAGAAGAAGCTTGGTTCCTTGATTAAAGAAAGAGAAATCTACTCTAAGAGAGAGTTGATCTATTGCAATAATAAAAGAGATTGAAATTCAATGCTAGGTCATATCATTTGCTAATTAACGTCTAAGAGTTATGCTTTGCAATGATGCTAAATTAACATGAACAAAATGCCACTATCTTAAGTATGGAAGCTAAGAAAATCAAACACAATGGTTATGCATGTAAAGGACTATAAGAAATTTGTTTTGACTGTTTATGCTTTTCATGAAAAGTCAAGTGTGTAAAATAATCTCTCCTAGTGATCTAGCAGGTGTTTTAGGAGTGCTAATGGATGGCTGGAAGGTTCAGGAGATGACCGGAAGGTTTGGGGGACGCTTAGGTTACCTTGGGAGGCTTTCTAGAGGTTTTCCCTCAATTCGGCCTCAAAACAGGCCACTATAGTAATTCCTACAGGATGTACTAAAAATCGACATGATTCCCTATATTTCTACATGATGCAACCATGAGAAAAATGATGGGTGTTGGAGGTGATGGAAAGATTAGGGAAGGGTTTTGATGGTTGGAATGGAATGGGAAGAGGCTTAGGATCACTCAGAACCCAAAACCAAGTTTAGGAGATGGTTGGATTTGCTCAAAATGCTTGAGGAAATTTCTATGTAAAATGATGAAATTGGTGAAGGTTTTGATGAAAACGAGGAATGCCTATGGGTGAATGAATTTGGAAGGTGGTTGATTACTTTGATATCTCTATCTACTTCTGAAGTTCCTACTCTACATCAAACATGTGTAATTTCCAAAAAGTCATGTAAACAAGAAGGATTCTCATGAACTAGAAAAGTAGAAATTAATGAACTAACAATCTACCTTATGCATGAAGAAATTGCTAAATAACATGGAATCACAGATGAGATATACTGCAAGAATGAAGATAGAAGAGATGGAAATGAAATCCTAATTTGCAAAACTGATCAAATGCTATTTTAAGTAAAACAAATTCTAAATATCATGAAGGAAATGGAAATCTGTCTTTTTGGGCTGTATAAGGGTATTTTCCTCAAATCATGATCCCAAAAGGAAGAAGTGAGGCCAAGACACCTACTGATAGCTTTGTGGAGCCTCTTTTATCCCTTCTATCCAGCTACAAAAGTAAGTCACAAATGGAAGCAACTCATAAACAATTAATCAAATCTACACTACTTGCAATGAAATACTTCAAACAACAGTTTAACCATGAATCTATGAAACTAAGCTAAGCATAAAGATAAAAGAAGAGGAGCCTTTTCTGCTAGGGTTGGGCCCTAACCCAAGAGCTTTAGCCCTATGATTTAACTTATTACTAAATCAAGAACAAACTCATTCTTATTGCCAAAATAGAAAATTACATCAAAAAATCTTCCACAAGTCTGGAGCTCAAAAATAGCTAGAGTTTTACAACAAAAATTTGATTCCTAATAAGGCTCTAGGCCTCTCTACTTATGCAATTGAAGTCTCCAACGAATTCCTTAAATTTAGGGATTGTCATCTCCCAAGCTCGAGATGAACTACTCCTTGTCTATCACTTGCTCGACTACCTTCTAATCTTCATGGCTTGGCTGCTTGCACTCTGAGCTAGTGGGATTAATGAAGGAATATTCAAATGGGGAAGGAGTAAATGAGGAGGATTTACCTCCTCCAATCTCTCTCCCTTATCCATTTCTAGTTTCAAACCTTAGTCTTTGCCAAAATTCCTTGATTTTCTCTTCCAAACCTGCATTCAATGCATATTAGTCCACTACAAATAATATCTCACTTTAACTTGTATGATTAAACAAAATATAATCAAAACATGTAATAAGTTGTGAGAAAAGTTAGTTTGACTAAGCTAGGAGGGGAATTATGGCCCATATAATTACCCAATGATGAGGCTCATCATCACCCCCCTACTAAAAGTGTTGCTTATCCTCTTAGCAACTCAATCAATATCGATGTCCTTCATAGCTCTAGTGGCCTCCCTAACATCCCATGCCTCTACTATGGTTTCATCTTCTTATTCATAGAAACCTGATTTCTTTTCTACCTCCTCCCACTGCCTCTTTTCTTCTTCCTCCTTCCTTCCTTATAGCATTCCTAAGAGTAGTGGTGGACTAAGTTTCAAGCCAATCCAATTGAATTTGAGCCTCTGCATGGATTACTTGTACATGGGTTTCATGTTCACTGCTTCTCTCATTCTTTGAGGAGAGTGGTACTCTCTTATCTCTAAACTATATGGCAATGTGTTCCATCTCATGAGGCAAGCATGTATGCTATCATCCCCTAACAAACTGAACATGTCCTAAAAATGTGAAATTGCTTGCTCTTGGTCAGCAAGATACCTGGGTGCATGTTGAGGATCATTTGTAAATAAATTATGTGTGCTAATGTGGGTCATTGGATTGGACTGCTTAGCTCTAATCATAAGTGGCTCTGTTTTTTCTTTTGCCAATATCTTCTTCATTTCTGCAGTCCTTTCTTCCTTAGGATTCATCCATGATGCTAAAGCCACCAAATGTAAATCTCCTAGCTTGGCATTAGGGTCCCATACATTCATGTCTATTAAGGCCATGTTATGCAAATAAAACTCAGACATCTTGGCCTTGTCTTCCAATTTACTTTGATCACAAAGATTAATGAACTGTTTATAATCCTGAAATGGCATGGTGTCTCTATGTGCTACAATCTTCATTTGGAATTGTAGCCATTATTCCTTGAGGTATAGGGCATAGGATTTAGCTGGCATCCTACACTGGATTGCTTTAAAAGAGAGACTGGCCATACATGCTAATTGGTTCTCTCTTTCTTGCAATTGTCCTTTCAACCATGCATTTCTTGTCTCTAATGATTTCTCATTATGGCATCTCTGTCTCTCAAGCTACTTAATTCTCTGCCCATCTCCTTGAGCTTCTCCTCCATGTGACCAATGCCTTCCACACCCTTGTATTTTGAAATCTGCATCCATTGATGAGTTCAATATCTCTCCTTCTCAAGCTCAAAGAATAGCAGAGTAGCAAACTTTTGTGGAATGAGCCTGCCCCCTTCAATAAATCTGTAGTAAGACTCAAGGTTAGGTTGGGGGCTACGTTCCTTAAATCTGGGTTTTCTTCTTTAGTTTCTTACTATAGGCTTCCCTCCTTATCCAATTTTTGAGTCTCATGTAGGTTTAACAGAGTATCCTGTAGGATTTCTTCATCTTCATGTAGGTCCTGTTGTGTATCGTGTAGGATTTCTTTTCCTTTGGATGACCTGGATCTAGTTGTAGGCTTTCTCACATAGGTGATAGGAGACTGAGGATGAGGCATTTTCTCTTGCTGTTTAGGTGATTCCTCAATCACAATGGGAATTTTGCTTGGTGTTTGGGATTTCCCCTGCCTTATCCTTGTGCTTTTCCTTGTCCTGGAATATAAGCGGGTCTGCCTCTGTCTTTTGCCTTTCTATTTGATAAGGGTGCTAAGAGCAGTGAGGGTAGTTGTTGCTTCTCTCTCAGTGGCCTCTGGGGACTCCCTAGGTGAATCCTTCTTGTCTTCTTCCTCCTCTTTTTCAATGCTCTTTTCCTCTCTCTTTTTCCTCTCTTCTTCTCCTTCTAGCTCCTCATATTTGTTATCAGTCTCTTCTTTGTCATCTTCCTCTATTTGCTCATCATTTTCCTTCTCTTTGTCCTCTTCTTCCTCCTTATCTGTCTCATCTTCATCCCTCTCTACTTCTTCTCCCTCTATTTTAGTTTCTTCCTCATCCTTTTCACTGAGAGTAGGACTGATGTCATATGTGAGGGCTTTGATATCCTCCTCTATTTGCATGTCTCTGAATTTTTCCCATTGGATAGGAATCTTGAGGCTATGGAGGGAATGGTCTATGATGATTCTAATTAACCCATGGTGGGCTAAATTTTGGTGATTTCCTTCCGGAACTTTTATTCTTGTGTCTGTTAGTGATTGTAGAAGGAAGCATGGTATGTTAAGCATGTGGTGAGGAGGTTTTTCTGCTCCAAACCTCAATTCCTCAAGAAGTCTAAAGTAATACCCATAAACCACACTATACCTACCGTCACATGAGATGTATTTGGATAAGGTGGTAGCTCACCTCATTCCAGGGGTATGGTAAGCTTGCTCTCCTTACTCCATTTTTGTCCTCAACAAGCTCTTCTCCTTCTAAAAAGAACTTCTTCTTAGCAATCTCGCTATGTCCCTTGTCTTCCATTCTCTAAGGCACTCCTAGGGGAAGTGTGGTAATTATGCTTATGAGTTCATCGGTGAGCTCTATGGAGAGGCCTCTCACCACAAAAATGGCACGAATTGTGGTCAGTGGGATGAGGGAGAGAGAAAACTCTAGGGCCACTTCATCATCATACCCTCTAAATTTTTCAAAATTCCCCATCCAATTATGTCTTGTCAATATTTCTAACACCTGAGGGTGATGATGGATTCTCTCAGTATTAATGGGATCCCTTCTATTAAACACCCATGTCATTTTGTAGATGAATTTGGAGGAGCTGAGATGGTTGACACAATATCTTTTTTGAATGCTGAAGTAAATAATTGAAAGAACTATGGAGACAATTCCCTTACATAGCTGCCAAATTCACTCTCCACTAGGGGATTTTCTATTCAATTCTCTTTGAAAAAGGGAAGGAATTATAGATCCTACCTCTTCATAGCATTTGTTGTAGCTAAACCCCTTGTTTCTCCCTTTGAAACACCTCTTGGCTAATCCTATAGATTGTCTGCATGTATCCTATATGTTTCTTATGTGATACTATAGGATTTCCTGTGCAATCCTGTAGGAAGTCCTACATAGGAGACCAATAGAATTTTCCTCTTCTGTAGGTTTCTTAGATATGAGAGCGACTTTTGCAAGAGGGAGCCTCAAGGAAATGCATGCATGAGTGCATGTGGAACAACAAATATTTCTTCTTATGGCTGAGTCATGTGAGGTGGTGTGCTGGTAGTGGAGGTACATTTCCCATTTTTGGACCATTGGTCCCCACTACCTCCTCATCATTTGCCCCTCCTCGTAATCAACTCCCAGTTCATGCCTTCATAAACTTAACTATTTTTTTCCTTCTCTTCTCCTTTTTTGACTTGACTGTTGCCATGTGTGGGAGGACACACTGTTTTGTCTTCGTTGACTGAATGAAGATGGCCAAGTTAACTGGCCACCCTTCACTTATAAATCAACTTACTCGTAACCTTTACATATTTTGACTACATTAGGCAAATGGGAGAGTGATCGAGATACTTACCTGTGGTGCTAACCCTTGCTGCAGTTGTTGAAGACCAGAGGTGCTTGTTGTGTGTTGGTTGCATGCTATTTTTCCTTTCTTTTATTATTTATCTATTTTTCTCTAATGATTCCTTTGATGTGTAGGTACCTAGTGTTGCTTCTGCTTTGGAGCTCCTTATTCTCTTCAGATCATCTTGTTGGAAGCTTGCTACAATCATGACTTGTATTCTGTGGGATAGGCTACTACAATATTTCCTACAAGATGTCTTGTAGCTGCTTCTCCCTTAGAACTCTAAATCATACACTCTGCTGGGATTTTGAGGATGATGAAATGGATTGAGAGGAAGACTAGGAGTGTAGAGAAATGAGACTCAGGTGTTGCTCCATTCTGCTCTCTATTGCATGTTTTTTTATTTTCTTTGAAGAGTGTGACCAATCTATATATCTATCTATCTATATATATATATATATATATATATATATATATATATATATATATATATATATATATATATTTGAAACTATTTTTTTTATGGTTAATGCAAGGGTGATGAAAGTGGACATAGGTATGGTACTGAAATGGTGATGTAGGGGTGTTAGTTATTTCACATAGCAGGTCATTTTTTTCCCTAGGGTTGCTTCCTGTAGGATTCCTGAGCCACTGTAATTCCGACAAGATCATTGTGTAGGTTTTTAGGGGATCTTGTAGGTTTACAGGGGATCTTGTAAAAAACATGGTCCCCTTGTAGATTGAAGCAAAGGAGTGAAAAAATGGAAGAAATGGTGGAGTGATGAATGACAATGAGTGGAAAATAAAAATGTCAATAAAATAGATCCATTTTTTATCCTCTTTTGTTCTCTTCTCATCCTCCTTGTTGTCCTGCAAATAGGAATTTTCATGATTTTTTTTTTCTTTTTTTTTTTTAAAACAACTAGGTTACCTCTGAGAGGTTTTCATCCTAGTTGTTTGTTGTGGGCACCCCCAGAGAGGTTTTCTCCTAGGGATCCTTTTATTTTCATCTTTTCTTTTTGTTTGACACCATTGGGCCGCCCCAAGAGGTTTTCAACCCAATAGTTGGACTCAGGTGCCTCATGGAGGTTTTCACCTGAGTGCTTATTTTTTTTTATCGGTGATTTGGTGAGGCAGAAGCTGAAACTTGCTCCACTACCATCACTATTTTATTGATACCCCCAATGAACTCTTGCTTTGACAATGGTCTTTTGTAAACATTCAATCGGTGTCCATTAAAGACTAAAGGAATGGCCTCTTCATCTATGGTTCTGATTTGCACTGAACCATTATCATGACATCTCTCTATAACATAAGGTCCTAGCCATCTTGTCCTCAGCTTGCCCATAAATTATTTATCTGGAATTATATAAGAAGGCCCAATCACCTTCTTGAAATTATTTATCCTTGATGTTTTTATCATGCCATATCTTCCTCTGAAGTTGGGTTACCTCTATGTCTAGGAGGGCCTGCATTCTCAACTCATCTAAACCATTTAACTCCAACAACCTTTGTTTTCGTGCACTGCTGAGATCTAGATCTAGTTGGGCTTCCATCCTTGGTGTGTTATACTCAAACTCAATGGAAAAAAAAGCCTTTTTCCCATAGATTAGATCATAGGGTGTGAATCTAGTGGTGTTCTTCCATGTGGTATTATAGGCTCAAGTGGCCTCAAGTAGTCTATCTTCCCAATCCCTACTGTTGTTAACCACTTTGGTAAAGGTGCCCTCCGACACTCTATTGGTCACCTCCAGTTACCCATTATCTTGTGGGTGATAGGGAGTGGACGTCCTATGCTTGATCTTGTGCTGGATGAGCAAGTCTTCAATCATGTTGGAGGTAAACTGGTTTCCTTGATTAGTGACCAGTTCTCTAGGGTACCCAAATTTGTAAAATACATTCTCCCTTAACAACTCAACCACCTTCTCCTCTATTGCTGCCTTAATTTTCTTGGATTTAGCCCACTTAGTCAGATAGTCAGTGCACACAATGATGTATTGTTTTTTCTTGGAGCAGCGAGACCCTAGAATCCAAAGCTTTGATAACAAATGTTATGAAACTAGCTCACAAAAAGATAGAAAAGATAGATCAACGCCTTAGAATTCAGCCTCTTTGAGGGGGAAACCTCCTTTACATTACATAAATGAACAATTCTTGGATGATTCAAATGACAAAACCTCATTTCTATATATAGGAGTCTAAGGAGTCACAATATAACCCAGCTGACCTAACAATAATAATATAAAGCCACAAAAATAACAATAGAGGGATTCTATGGGGCACAGTAATAACAATATGGGGACAATAGGGGCACAACAATATTAATAAGGGATACAACTACAATAGTAATGGGGTAATCACTAGTATTATAGGGACCTAACAAATAAATGTGCCAAAAATTCCATTTTGTCTTTCCAAAGCCTTAGCCATTTCCTTTGCCAATTTCCTTAGCCATAAACAACCAAATGAACACCCCCTAGGATGCCTTGCCCAACATTCAACTTGGAATAAGTGTCCCATCATCCGTTGTTATTATTTTTCCTTTATTAAATTTTATTACATGGACTTTTTCTCTAGCATTGTTACACTTGGACTACTGAGTCCACAAAGTACCATAACCTTAACATAGGGAAAATTAAGGTTAGAATGGTAGGAGGCTAACCTGAAAAGATAATTCGATGCCACAAATCAAATTTACACCAAGAGAAATGAGGGCTCTATTGTAATAACTTGTAAGAGTACTTACTTTACCTACAACCCATTTAATAAACATGAATTAGAATTTTTAAATGAAAGAAAAACATCTGCAAAACTAATGAGTAAAACCAATTTAAAAGAGAAGATCAATTACTTGTAAGGGTGAACTAATCCATAAGCTAACTTGGGCTCAAACAAAAAACTTTAAGGTCAATGTCAAGCTAGAATTATACACACATTAGAATTAAACAAGAGAGATAAGCTAAATCGAAATTACTAGAGTCGTGACAGGGAAAGGTTCCACTAAAGTGGAAACCCATAATTTTGTCTCTTGAAATCAAACCCTCATTCTCTATATACCCAGTAACTTAAGGAAAACAAAGTGAGGAATAAAACCCAATATCCTCACTCTCTAAATCAAATGAAGAATAGGATTACAAAGGAATGCTTTATACCAATGTTGCCAATTTGGATGGAGGGTCACCCTAATCTCTCGCGCATGAGGAAACATAGGACCTACAACATTAAAGAAATAAGTGGCGAGAAAATAAAACCACATGAATTATAGAGAAAACCCATCTTCATTGAACATTATTAAATTCCATGTGAAGGAAAATAAAATCATAAGCAATTACAAGTAAAAGAAAAAGGAGTCACAATGAAGGTAACAAGCCAAAGGAAGAATACATCCTCGTCTCATCACAAAGAAAATTTAAGGATACCTCTCATAGCAATATTCATGGCCTCCTCTACCCTGTAGGAAAAATACAGTAAACTAGTTAATTATTCAATGATAATAAATAAAGGAAAACTATTAAAATGATAAAGAGCAAAAATTCACGGTATACTTGATCGGTGAGAGGAGAAACCCTCTGGAATAGGCAAAACCATGAGTAAGGGAACTCAACAAGTCAAATAGAGTTGAATGACTACATAAATTGAACTGAAATGGAGACAAACCTTGTGTATGGAAAAACCTTGGAAGTGATGCTCCTCCGTACTAAAATGACCAAATTAAACATTCAAACAGGAGTTCACAAGTGAAATATGACTAGAATTCTCAAGAGAGAATCACCACCATCAATGCATGAAGATCAAATCGCCTCTATTGATACATTTGGTACAAGATTCATGTAAAGAGTGCATGGGCCAAGCCACGTGGAGGCTACTCAATATCCCAGGTGGACCCTAATTGCCACATTGACTTCATGCACCATGAAAATATCCCACATAGGGACCCCATCAATGTAATACATTACCCCATGAAAAAAACACAAAAGATGTCTTTGAAGTAGATGAAAGGAAAGAACCCATAATAAAGAAGTCTTGAAATTATTCCATCCCATGGTAGGTCGATTATATACCCTAGTTTGGTATAATCTAAGAATCATTCTAGGGATTAGAAAAAGGGGATAATAAATAATTAAAAGCCTCATATAGAAAGAAAGAAAAAAATATTGTGATGGAAAAAGGATATGTTACAATTAGTTTCTATTGGGTCTATGCAGAAGAGGTGGAACTCTTCTAATAGAATTGACTCAACCCAGACCAGTTCATCAATGTATTTATATTTCTGTGACTAATAAAATTATTTTAAATTTACAAATAGAAGGATATATTAGTAGAATTAATTACTAGCAGAACCATATAAATGAAATGGCTCATAAACTATGATACAAATCAATTTATGATACACATCAACACATTTATCTCATAATACATCTCACATTATCAATATTTTTATTTTTCATTAAAAAAGATTTCATTAGAAAAGATGTTTTATTCAATTAGAAATTTTCTACAAATGATGAGGGATTCTTGGAGCTCTGCAACCCTAATTACCTTGCGACCTTGAGGTAGGTGACGCAGAACACCTCGAAAATAAGCAGATCAGTACGGATAGAAGTGGACAGGCATCTCAAAAATGGCAGAAGAGATTAGGAGGGGCCCCTCCTACAGAGATGCAACAGTGGGAGAAGGAACGAGCAAAAGCAAAGCGAAGGCTGAAGAAAGGATATCGGGACCAGTCCTAGGAGCCCGCTGGCAAATAGGAAGTAAACGAAAATGTCTACCCAGCGCAGTGGAGAAACTATGGTTTGTTATTCCAATGAACAAACAACAATGTAAACTTTGAAACGGGAACTATAAACTCAAAACGGGAACTCTGGCCCAAAAACCCCAAAAAAACCACAAAAACAGTGCTCAAAACGAAAAGTGTGTATACTGGAACGATGTTTTTTTTTTAGGTGTCAATTTTGCAGTTGTTTTAAAAATGGCAGTGACTATGAAATTTTCCTGCAAAATATAGCTTCAGAACGAAAGTGTTGATACTGGAATAATGATTTTTTTTGTAGGGTCAATTTTCATACTTTTTAAACAATGCTAATAAAACCAATTTTTTATGTCTCAAACAAAGTTAAATTTTAAGGAAAAACACATTAATGTTTCTGGTAGAATATCATTTTTCTTTCCTAAGTATAAATTTAACATGTTTTCAACCACAAAACTAAAAAAACATGACATTATGAAAAAATTATATCACTGAATGAATTCAAAAGTCTTTATTTGTACACTGAATAAAACAGACATTATATCTCTAATTCGATATTGCATTGTAGATATTTAAACAATAAAATTTATCATACTTAAGACATAATCCAACAACATAAAAATGCTTCATAACTTCTCATTTAACAAAATATGGAAAACATTAATTTTATTTGAAGATACGATGCATACATCAGTTATATAAACTATCTTAAACAATTATTCAAAATCACTCATATTTTCTTGCACACCATCATAATTCACATCTTCAGATGAGTGACTGGATGCTGACGAAGATGTTCCATATTCTTCTCTGTCATCAACTAGTGCCCCATCTGAGTCCACATGCATGCCCAAGATTCCAGGTTTCAAAAGTCTTCTAGATCTACGACTGGTTTCAGCAGAGTCCCATGTCAACACTGTTCCTTCTGGTAACAACCTTTTCAGAATCTCTGTCGTCTTGAAGCGAAGAGTTCCTCTCTTTGTTAAATTGAAGTCATAAACAAGTATGTCAACATCCTTCAATTGTAATATGTCTGTGCGGCGGCGATTTATATTTCTACCCTTTCTTTTTCTTTTTCCACCATTTTTTTTGTCAACTACCATTTCTGGCTTATACACACCATTGAATGGGTGTGTATTTGTGGCATACCAATGTACTTCAACACCTATAACATCCTCATTTTCTGTAAAGACCTTTAAAACTTTAGCAACCCAAAATGGATAGCCATTGGGATCTCCATCTGCTAGCACTGCAATCATGCAACCCTCCTTAATATCCTGTACTGAACCCCTATAAAGGTCTTCCATGGCTTCACGTTGTGCACGAGATCTTCTGGAACCTATATACATCTCTCTTTCCTCTGCCTGTGAAGAATTAATAATACCTTGAGATTGTTGTTGTTCAACAATGTTTACTTCCTCATGTTCATTCGACACATTTTGTGGCCAAATAAATGGATTTTTCAAAGGTATATCTTCATTTATTATTGTCGAAATGAGATCACTTTGATTATTGAAAAACGACTCCCACCAAACTGAATCAGCAATGTCAAAGTACTCATATGTATATCTAATACATTTTTTAATTTCTTCCAGGCAATCAGAATAATTTATAGCCCTGTTCTGTCTACGTGCATTCTGAACTTCACCAACTGATTGTAATGACAATATTTTTGATGCAAATATTGGATGATCTGGAATGAACTTCAAAAATTGCAATCTTGATGACGGTGCCCACTCTGTAGTAGTTGAATACTTCTTGCCCCATATTAGTGTTTTCCCATCAATTTTTTTGATACAAAATTGATGTTGGAAGCTAATGTCATTAAGTTGTTCAATGCATTTCCCCTCACCATATGATCCCAGAATAAACCTTCGCATGTCAACAGTTTCTTCCAACACTTCAAAAGCAGGCTCTGGCATGTATGATTTCTTAATACATTCAATTAGTGATGGCAAGCTCGCAACTTCCTTCCTCCTCAATGTGACTGAGAAACAACTGAACATCTGATCAATATGGTCATGAGTGTGCCCAAAAAGAAGGAAACCAACCTTTACCTTTTGAAAAATTCTCAATTCAACAAGCATGTTCAGATACTCAAAAACAATCTGATTTTTGTTTTCACGGCAAGTGTTGTCCAATTGAAGATACAAAACTTCAAGAAGATTACCAGACCAATCAGAAATCACATCATGAATTATGGTTATGGTCAGATTTGCATCATTATGAATATTTGGAGCTGTGAAGTACACCCTTGGAAACATTTTCCCATTGAAGACCATACAACCGACCAAGTGAAACTGAATAAAATTTTCCTCTTGTAGATTTTTGGGTGTGCGAACAAAATGTGGTAAAAGTGTTTTCTTCTGGTCCATACCATCAATTATCAAACCCAAATATTTATTTGGATTATCTTAACACTTATTTCGATGCTTGTACAACTTCTTCCTTTCATTTTTTTGTTGTTCGCGATGCTCCTAAAGTTCTTTGACAATTAAATCTACACAACATAAAAGAAATTCATTAAGAAATATGTTTTCATAGTTGATGACTATACAATTTTAAAAGTAAAAGTTATGAACACTTACCTCTTTCTGAGCCTTCACATTTGTCCCTTTTTTATTTAAGAGAAGCACATGTACTTCAAATCCCCGTCCTTGTCTTCTTAGGAATACGAACATTATTGAATTCTTTCTTCCATATCTTCACAAAATATTGATATGTAATAAAGTGGCCCTGTCCCTCAGCACTTTCTGCATATTATTTGTATAAGCTGTAGATTTCTCGTCTTGAAAAATTATCTGGAATATGTATTGTCTCTCTATTTGGCATACACTCTCCATGCTTTGAAAAGAAATCTTTCATCCATGACATTGCAGTATTTGATAATGGCCCAAACTGTCTTTTATAACGTACTTCTGAATAAAATGTGGGATCCTTTTCCAAATTTTCTTGAATTCTCGAGAGACGAAAATTCCTAATTGAATGAAACATTTTGAAAGCTTTTCTACACAATAAAAAATTCCTAATATGATAATCATAACCTGACAATGTAGATTGCATGCAGCCAACTAAATATGAGTTTTCCATGCTTTTATTCATTGACAAATATCTCTTCCTGCTTTCTAATGCAAATGTGAAATCCATACGTTTCAAGCAATTTTTTTGGAAACATTCACTTGAAATGAGAGCGCTGATTGAACTTCTTCTCGTCATATATTCTACTCTACCCCTTGTATAACTAGAATAGCTTGCATCGATACGAAAAGGTCTACTCCTACTCCTCGATACAATATTTCTTGGCAACATCTCCATCATTGGATCATCATTTTTATAAGGACTTTCATCATCATTAAGAGGAACGTTATCCACACTATGATCTGCTCTGATTTTCAAATTTTGACTGAGAGGATACCCTTCATCTTCCCCTTCTTCAGTGCTACTAGCATAGTCCTTAGAATTCAGACTAAAGGGAAAATCTGACTCGATGTTTAAAGGATATTCTTCCTCATGTACATTGTTAGTGCTACTCTCATAGTCCATAGAATTAGGACTATGTTGAAAATGTGGTTGTTTACTTATTGAAGATGCTACATCCTGTCCTTTGTCACTGCTACCTTTATACTGATTACAATTAGGACTAATTGCATCATCCTGTTCTTCATCACTGTTGCTGCCATAGTCCTTAGAATCAGGACTAAGAGGACATTGTGATACTCCAATGTTTTGAAAATCATCATCCTGCGCTTCATCACCGTTGCTCTCATAGTCCTTAGAATCAGGACTAAGAGGACATTGTGATACTCCAATCTTTTGAAAATCATCATCCCGTGCTTCATCACCGCTGCTCTCATAGTCCTTAGAATTAGGACTAAGAGGACATTGTGATGCTCCAATCTTTTGAAAATCATCATCCTGCGCTTCATCACCACTGCTCTCATAGTCCTTAGAATTAGGACTAAGAGGACATTGTGATACTCCAATCTTTTTAAAATCATCATCCCGCGCTTCATCACCGCTGCTCTCATACTCCTTAGAATCAGGACTAAGAGGACATTGTGATACTCCAATCTTTTGAAAATCATCATCCCGC
Organism: Pinus tabuliformis; assembly: GCA_031772625.1. NCBI lineage: Eukaryota > Viridiplantae > Streptophyta > Pinopsida > Pinales > Pinaceae > Pinus > Pinus tabuliformis. The sequence continues at coordinate 523,094,035 of CM062808.1, forward strand.
GCTTCATCACCGCTGCTCTCATAGTGCTTAGAATTAGGCTTAAGAGGACATTGTGATACTCCAATCTTTTGAAAATCATCATCCCGCGCTTCATCACCGCTGCTCTCATAGTCCTTAGAATCAGGACTAACTGGACACTGTGACACTCCATACTTTTGAAATTCATCATCATGCTCTTCATCACTGCTGCTCTCATAGTCCTTAGAATTAGGACTAAGTGGACACTTTGACACTCCATTTTTTTGAAATTCATTATCACATTCATCATCACTGCTACTCTCATAGTCCTTAGAATTAGGACTAAGTGGACACTTTGACACTCCATTATTTTGAAATTCGCCATCATGCACGTCAAAACTGCTGCTCTCATAGTCTTCAGAATTAGGACTAAGTGGACATCGTGACCCTCCATTCTTTTGAACTTCACCATCACATTCTTCAAAACTGCTACTCTCATAGTCCTCAGAATTAGGACTAAGTGGAAATTGTGACACCCCATTCTTTTGAACTTCACCATCATGCTCCTCATCACCGCTGCTTTCATAGTCCTTAGAATTTGGACTAAGTGGAATCTGTGACTCTTTATTAATTTGAAATTCTCCATCACCTCTTTCATCAGTGTTGCTCTCGTAGTCTTTAGAATCGGGACTAAGTGGAAGAATTGACTTTCTATTCATAGTGGAAGGATTCCCGCTATATTCATCAATATGAATAGAGTTGTTATGCGATAAATATGTTAATGGAGTATAAACTGAAACTTCACCATCAGAGAAATCCATCACTTTCAAATAGAAAATGTTGAATGATACAAATGGAGTCTCCTAAGAATATTATATAGCTTAAAGAATGAAATATTCCCTCCAAAGTTATTCCCTCCAAAAATTTTCACGAAAATATTTCCCTCCAAAAATTTTCGCGAAAATATTTCCCTCCAAAAGTTTGTTAGATTTATTTACCTTTATTATTTTATTCTACAATTGATTGAAAAACGTAAACTAATTTATTTTTATGAAATAAATCACTAAAATTCAAATTGTAAATCACAACTTGTACATTAATTATTCTAATAGTTAAAGTATATAATATTTACTTAACAATTATTTTTTTCTAATTTTTATAATATATTCTCAAACAAATTAATCCCACATTCAATCCGTTGTAAAACAACTCTACAATATTCTCTCTATAATAATGTAAAACAAACTATCCCACATTAATCGTATGGAAAAACATCTTCGTAATTTCACTTATATAATAAATTTCCCTATCACTATTACTCGCCTCACATCTAGGTTTTCTGAAGTCCCTTGAAAGACTCGTGAATTTGTGGAGCAGCGATATTGCTATCAACAATATATACAACGAAGAATTGTCGCAATTGAAAGGTAAGTACAATTATTTTTTCGAAATTTTCATATTAAATTACTTTAATGAAAAATATTTTTTTTAAATTAAAAAATTTTCCAAGCCAAATTTTAATATTGCTATTTACCCCACCCCGCCCGCCACACCTCCCCCCTTCTTCAACCCCTGCCCCCCAACTCCCTCCCCCCCCCATATTTTTTTTTAAATTAAAAAATTTTCCAAGCCCACCCCACCCCGGGCCCACCCGGCCCCCCTTCCCATCCCACTCGCCCCTCCTCCCTCCCCGGAACCCCCGCCTACCCCGCCCCGACCCGGCGCACGGCCCAACCCTGCCCGCCCCTCCCCTCCCCGGCACCACCGCCCCCCCCTCCCCCACCCGGCGCATGGCCCAACCTCGCCCGCCCCCGCCCCCTCCCCGGCACCCCTGCCCGCCCATCCTCCACCTGGCGCACGACCCACCCGACGCCCACCCCCGCCCCGGCCCACCGGGCCGCCCGACCCCCCTCCCCCTCCCCCTCCATCCCCCCAACTCCCTCCCCCACCCGGCGCACGGCCCAACCCCGCTCGGGCTGCCCCACCCCCCTACTCCTCCCCCTCACCCTCCCCCTCCATCCCCCCAACTCCCTCCCCCTCCATCTCCCCAACTCCCTCCCCCTCTCGGCGCACGGCCCAACCCCGCCCGCCCCCGCCCCCTCCCCGGCACCCCTGCCCGCCCATCCTCCACCTGGCGCACGGCCAACCCGGCGCCCAACCCCGCCTCGGCCCACTGGGCCGCCCCAGCCCCCACCCCCGGCCGGGCCGGCCACCCCCCGCCTAGGCCGCCCCATCCCCCTCCCCCTCCCTCCGCTGCCCGGCCACCCCCGCCCGGGCCGCCCCGTCCCCCCCCCACCCGGGCTGCCCCACCCGCCTCCCCCTCCCACTCCCTCCCCCGCCCGGGCAGGCCCCCCCCCGCCCGGACCGCCCCACCCCCCTCCCCCTCCCTCCCCCGCCCGGCCACCCCCAACCGGGCCACCCCCTCCGCCCCCCCCCCCCGGGCCGCCCCACCCCCTCCCCCTCCCTCCCCCGCCTGGCCACCCCCGCCCGGGCCGCCCCTCCCCTTCCCGCACCCCCTCCCCGGCCCCGTCGCCCACCCCGCCTGCCCTTCCCCCTCCCGCGCCCCCTCCCCAGCCCCGCCACCCAGCCCGCCCGCCCCTCCCCCTCCCCCGCCCCACCCCACCCCACCCCACCCAGGCCGCCCCGAGGGGGAGGGGGGGGGGGCGAGGGAGGGAGGGGGAGGGGGAGGGGGGTGAGGTCGGCCGGGCGAGGGGGGGGCCCGGGGGGGGGGCCGGCCCGGTCGGGGGTGGCCGGGTCGGGGAGGGGGAGGGGGGTGGGGCGGTCCCGGCGGGGGTGGCTGGGCGGGGGGGGGGAGGGGGAGGGGGAGGGGGGAGGGGCGGCCCGGGCGGGGGTGGCCGGGCGGGGGAGGGAGGGGGAGGAGCAGGGGGGTGGGGCGGTCCAGACGGGGGTGGCCGGGCGGGGGAGGGAGGGGGAGGGGGAGGGGGGTGCGGCGGCCCGGGCGGGGGGCCGGGGGGTGGAGGGGGCGGCCCGGCCGGGGGAGGGAGGGGGAGGGGGTTGGGGCGGCCCGGGCGGGGGGCGGCCCGGGCGGGGGGCGGCCAGCCTGGCCGGGGGAGGGAGGGGGAGGGGGTGGGGCGGCCCGGGGGTGGAGGGGCTGGCCCAGCCGGGTGAGGGAGGGGGTGGGGGGTGGGGCGGCCCGGGCGGGGGTGGCCGGGGGGGTTGGGGCGGCTCGACCGGCGGAGGGAGGGGAAGGGGGTGGAGGTGGGGGGTGGGAGGGGGCGGCCGGGGGGGGAGGGAGGGGGAGGGGGTGGGGCGGCCCAGGGGGCCGGAGGGGCAGGGGGTGGGGCGGCCTGGGCGGGGGGGGAGGCCGAGGCGGCCCGGTGGGCTGGAGGGGGAGGGGGGCGGGGGGCCTAGGGGTGGGCTGGGGGCGGGTCGGGGGAGGGGGAGGGCAATTTTGATTATACAAATAAAAAATTTATGGTATATTTTTGTTGTTAATTTAAGTTAATATGTTTTTTTATTTACTAATTTATGTGTTTTTTTTTTAGGAAAATGACATCAAGGAAAATTTTTGTGAATATTTCAGGAGCAAGGAGTCTTAAAGGTGTATCTTCAAAAAACGTTGGTGAACAAACTCCACCTGAGCTCATACCTACAAATATGTCAACTGCTTTAAGTGATAAGAAGCTAATCTCAGATTGGAAAAGTTCAAAAGAGGTGAAATTTCCATCAAGAGCCTGGTTTGTGAAAGAAAGAGAGAGCACAACTGTGAATATATATCTATACATTGATACACGCAATAATAATGAAAATTTGGAGGTGATGGGAAAAGTCATAGATATGTGTTCGGTACCAAACACTGAAGTTGTTTACGTACTTACAAAAGCTGCCAAGTCACATGAAAGGATTAAATACCGTCTATCATATTCATTATATGATAGGAGAGAGGTATCTACAAAGTTGTGTAAACAAATCGTAAATGATATGACACAAAACACGGTAAGTATTGTTATTTGTATTTTTATTTTGCGTTTTGAAAATGTCTCGCTATATTTTTTAACTTTGATTATATTAACATATGATATTTTGTTTGGCAGAATTTTGTTGAAAGCTGTTCAATTATGTTGGGAGGCATTCATTACATAGAGCATGATATCATGAAAGTTGTCAGCTATTTTTACTCAGTGTCAGAAGAAGATATGCAAAACATGGAAAATGTAGTAATTGATGATGCTACAAAACTACATCCAAAGAATCAGAAAAAAAGGCCTCTGGTGGATAAATCTAGCAAGGGTAAACAAGTTACTTTTGAGGACGATGAAGTTGAAATTGACAATGAAGCATATGTTGCCATTACTGAAGATGACATTGAAATTGTGGAAGGTCGTAAAAGACCAAAAGTAACAATGCCCAAGAATAGATCTCTTGAGAATGTTAAGACGAAAAAAATTAGAGTTGAAGATCTTGAAGTAGTCATTACCAGCAGTTTATAACCTAGTGAAACTTCAAAAGAAAGCAGAGAAATCATTACACCAGGAGCTGATTTTGGTGACAGCATTATCAAAACAAAACAAAATGCCATTCGACAGAATTTGACAAAGAGAAACTTAGTTGATGGTGGTCATACATTTAAGTTAAATGTCACACAAACCTATAAGGCAAGTGAAGGACAATGCCAATATCCAGTTAGAAAGCCACATCATCTGCATGTTCACAACTTGAAGACATTGATGAGGTACAATCCATATGCTCATGTGGTTAGTTATGTGCTTCTTGTTGATCCACTTCAAGTTCCCAACAAATAAGCGTCTGATAAGTCAAAATGTTTTGAATACAATTATTATGTGCTTGGGGGGAACCATTCTGTTGAAGCTCAAAGACAATTGATGGAGGAATATCCTAATAACCCACGTTTTGAAACAATGAAATGTATCATTTATGATGGTTTAAATGAAACAGAAGCAAAGTTAGTGGCATGGGATCATAATTCAGATAATGAATATAGGATGTCTATGACTTTGATCCAAAAGGTTAGATTTATTCATAGTGAATTCCTAGAAAAATGTGGTGGGGATAATATCAATATTACTACAGATTTCCGAAAGGAATGTTGTATGGAAATAGGCTATCAAATTGAAGATAAAGGCAATTCAAAAAATGGAAAAGACAACAGATCTAGCGATTTATTCAGAGGTGTTGATAACATTTTCCAATTGGCATTTAGAACTGGAGATATATGGAATTTGATTGATGACATTTTTAGCATGTGGGAAGACATTCGCATTAAAAACCAGAGGGTTAGAAAGTCTAAGCCATTGATATGTAGCAACAATAAATCAGCGCCTGAACTGAAGAAACTTCCAAACGATATGACCATCACGCCTTGGAGGGCAATGCAAGGAGTGAAAGATGAAAAAATTGTCAAAACAATATTATCTCGTGTGAAGTCGGGGGAATTATCATTGGAAGAAATGTCTGAAGAATTTCAAAAGTAAGTTTGCTGAATTATTTTTACTTATTTCCAGGATTATAGTTATCTTTTAAATAAAACATGTTGTTATTGGTAGTATTTGTTATACATATCAGTATATTAACTTTTTCTTACTTTATCTATGCAGTCACAAAGTTTACATGAAAATTCAGGAACAAATGGTTAAATTGTTGAATGAAGATAGTTGGGATGATGTTGTACGCAACTATCCAGATTCAAGTTCTACATCAACATTGAAAGCTTTTTATCTTGCATTTAAATAGGTAACTTGATTTATACATTCAGTTTTAATCATCTGTGTACTATTTTTAATTTAAAACTTACACATACATTTGTTTGTTTGGTAAAAGATGAAGAAAGAAGATAATGGAGCACCAGAGAGTTTCAAGACTTTTATTGAAAAAATAAATATTGAAAAACTGAGAAAGAAACGTATTAAGAATGTTGAACTTGATCCAACTCTTAATCATTTCATTTGGAATGGGCTAGACACTATTCAATATCAAGTAATACAAGGCGACTTTAAAGACATTGCGAAACTCGTACCAAAAAGGGATTATGCCCTGGTTATTGCAGATATTCCCCATGGTTTCAATATTCCAAACATTTGCTATGATATTGACCCTTATACTTATCAAGTTTTTAATAAAGTGGTGGCGGGATTTAAGGAAGTGACGTCATCACCATTATGGAGATTTGTGACATTTCATTCAGACACACAATTGGCTATTTTCAAGCTTCAAGGGGAAAACAAATTCAAGGATGCAGCTTACATGGTAAGATGTTTAAAGGTATATTTGATTAATGTTGAAAAATTAATTTATGTACAAGTTAATTGAAATTTTACTATTTTATGTTACAGGCAAAAGTCAAATCTTCTTGACAATGAAGATCAATAATTTAGAAATGACTGTGAGTTCATTCATATTGATAGTTGGGCAAAAGATGATAGCCATATGTCTATGATTTTTAATCGGGTGGACAAAAAGAGTCATAGCCAAATACTGACTTATGATGCTGTTGTTAGAAAACTAACATATGAAGACAAAGAAATGAAAGGAGAGATAGTTAACATTTATCAGAAACCACAATTATTGATTAACTATCTTATAGACATATGTTCAAATGAAGGAGATTGGGTTCTGGATTTATTTTCTGGCTCAGGTACGTTTTGCCACATGGAATTGAATTTCAATATGTTTTTTTTTTTTAATTAATATGTCATTGTACTAATTTACTTCATTATTTTTTTGTGCTTGATAATTAGGTACAACACTAGCATGCTGCCTTCAAAAAGGAAGAAATTGCATTGCAATTGAGAAAGATCCATTACAATGCAATTTCATTCAGCAAAGAATTAATGCTCTTCAATTTCTTCCAGATGCAATGCAAGAAATTGGGTTGAAGAAAGGCGACTTTAGTGAATCACGTGTGGCAAAAAAGGCAAAGGAACCCCAACCACCATTACATGGAATGTATGGAAAGACACATATTGGGGGATTTGCAGGCATGAAAGACCCATTAGAAGAGGAAAATGAGCAAAATGAGCAAAATGAAACAGAAAATATTGTGGAAGAGGACAATGATGAAACTCTAGAGGACGAAGAGTTTGGATTACATGACATTCTTGATTAAATTTAAGTTATGCTTGTAACTCAAGCTTTGCAATTTTTTGACTTTGAAATTTTATGAGAAGAATAAACACTCAATTAGGGTTGTTATACGTTCAATATTGGTAATATGTGATTTTTGCATTGATTTTTAAGTTAATCATTTTTTTTTTGAAAAAAAAGTAGTTATTATTATCTTTTTGACATGAAATTCATAAAAAAAACTATTATTTGACCATTTTTAGTTAATATTTTTGTATAAAAATTGTGATTTTGACATGTTAATTCTAGCAAAAAATTATCAAAACGTTTAGTTTTTTTGTTATATTTATGTTAAAAATGGTTATTTTTTATGTCCATTGTTAAAAAATGTTGTTTTTTAGAAACAATTATTTCATGTGGATTGAAAAATTAATTAAGGATGTCTAAATATGTAGATTATCTAAAATTCAAACTATCGACTTTCTAAGTTAAAAACGCAAAACAATAAAAACCCCACTAAAAAAAAATTAAGATAGAGAAGAAGAAAATATGAATACAATGACGACTTCAAAAACTATCAAATTTAGAAAATAATTTTTTACATTTCACACACTAGAAAATTTAAAGTCAAAAAATAGGTCTTTTAAAAAAAGGGTGTGATGCAGAATACTCACTTTTTAAAATCAGGATGAAAATCACTACCATTCACTACCATTCTAAAACTTAATGCACATGAAAAAAATTAAAGTTCCAAAAACCATGTTCTTAAAAAAACATGTGTATTCTGCATCAACACTTTTGAAAATTGGGTCATTTTTTTGCCACCTCTACAAAACGGGTAACAGTATCAGTTCCCGTTTCAAAGTTTACATTGTTAAACTAGAAAGGTACAGAAATTATATGAAAGACCATGCAATGATCTACAAGTTCATTGGAGTCTGGCCCTCAGAGAAAGAACTGACAACATGGATCCAACAAAAATGGCAGCCACGAGGCCACATTGAACTAAAGTTAGGCGCATGAGGATTCTTTACAGTAATATTCTCAAACCTGCAAGACAAAGAATTTTTTTTTGAAAATGGCCCATATTTCCATAACAATGCAGGTTTATTTATGAGATATTGGGAGGAATGCTATTATCCGGATAAAGAAAAGTTCTTAGCAGCACCTGTATGGGTTAGACTGTTTAGACTACCTATGGATTTCTGGGACCCAAAGATACTTGAACGAATAGGGAATAACATAGGTAGCTTTGTAAAGATAGAAAAATCAACTAAAAAAGGAAGATATACCTCATATGCAAGAATATGTGTTTATATGAACATTGCAAACCCTATACCAGGTACAGTCGAACTTGAATATCACGAGAAGATCTGGAAGAAGGCGTTGGACTACAAACACATACCTTTTAGATGCAGGAAATGTCATGAATATGGACACCTTTTCAAGGAATTCCCCTTAAATGTAGAGGAAGATGAAATTAAGACTAAGCTACAGAGGAAAACCACCGAAGACAATGAGGGGTGTCAAGAAATAAAAACCAAGAAATAACCTCTCAAAGAAACCTCAAAGGATGGAAGAAAAGAACAACAAACCAAAGTAAAAGAGATAAATAGGTTCAAAATATTGCAAGCAAAAATAGGAGAAGAAGAAACTTGAGGTATGGACTACCAAGACGAACCAGATCAGGAAGATAGAACAAATCAGGATGTCTACAGCAACAACAAGAAAAGTACAGGAGAAATAGAGGCAAAGGGGAGACAAGAAAAGGAACAACACCAGGAGAATGAAGTAATGGACGTAGATATAAATAAAGGGGATGACCCAAAAAAGGAAGAGGAAATTCTGAGAAACCTACTAGATAAATGGTGAAACTTGGATGAGCAGTTTATCCCAGAAGAAGATAAAAAAATATATAAAGAAATATTCCAAAAATACAAAGAAAAATAGGAGCATGGAACTACAAGGATTAATGAACAGTTGGGAACACCACATGACAATAGCTAGGAACATCAAAACAAAGGGAAAGGAGGGAAGAAAATGAGGAACACAGAACCTACAGGAATCAATTCAAGTAATGGGAGAAATTCTAGCTAATATAGGAAGAGTAGTGTCGCTTTTAGCAGTCTTCCAACAAACAACCCAACCTTCCCAATTATTATTACATCATGGAATATAAGAGGGATTAACAGCAAGGGTAAGCAAAGGTACCTAGCAGAGAGGATCAAAAAAGAAAAACCTCAAATTTTGTTTCTTCAAGAAACAAAAATAACGGGGGTGAAAATGGAGGAAATTCTAAAAAAAATAAAGCCCTCTTATGAAAGTATGACATTAGATTCAAAAGGGAGTGTAGGGGGTATTGCAATATTGTGGAATCCAGAAAAAGTAATGGTTTACTTATGGATAGGAATGAAAAGGATTCTCTCAGAGAGATTAAGAATGATAGGGAATAAAGACTGGTTCCTTGTATCAGTGGTGTATGGACCTCATATATTGACAGAGAGAGAAGCCTTCTTAACACAACTACTTCGATTGAGTAACTTGCACACAGAAAAATTGTGGGCGATAACAGGAGATTTTAATATGATCACAACCACAATGGAAAAGAAAGGAGGACTGCAATGGGAGGATGCAGATATGGAGAGATTTAGGGAAACCCAAACAACCCTTCAATTAATTGATACAAATACTATCAATGGAAAATACACCCGGAATAACAAAAGAGGCGGCAGCAGACAAATAGCCTCTAGATTGGACAGGTTATTAGCAATAGAACACTTCCTTGGGAAATATATATTCTATGAAGCAACAATCTTACCATGCAAAGGATCAAACCACTGGCCAATAAAACTTGAAATTTCCATGAACAATAAAAACCAGCACAAACCTTTCAGGTTTGAAGCCTTCTAGCTAAGAGACCCAGCACTCATAGAAAAGATGGAAAAATGGTGGCAGAACAGTGAAGAGGAAATACAAGGAAAAAATAAGATGTAAATGCTCCAAATAAGACTTAAGTATTTGAAAAGAAAACTTAAGACTTGGAACAAAGAAGAATTTGGCAACATACATAAAGACAAGGAACAACTCCAAATAGCAATTAAAAGGATACAACAAATAATAATAGAAGAAGGGAGAACAGAGGATCTCGTGCAGGAAGAAGGAGGAGTGCTAAATAGATTAGAGGAATGAAGAAAATAGGAGGAAATCCTATGGCGTAAAAATCATGGGTATAGTGGTTAAAAGAGGGAGAAAAGAACACAAAATTCTCCCGCAGAGTGATGTAGTAACATAGGCAACATAACAGAATTTTCTCCCTAAAAAACAAACAAGGTAACAGGGTAATCCAGAAAGAGGAAATGGAAAATCTCCTAATCCAACATTTTAAGGGAATATCGACAGAGCCACAAAGCAACAGAGAAGAGAAGATATCAAAGATAAGTCAATACATTCCAAAAAAGGTAAACAGGGAACAAAACCTAGCTCTCCTAAGAGTAATTACCGAGAAAGAGGTAGAGGAAGTCATAAAGACAATGGCTAAAAATAAAGCTCTTGGCCCAGATGGATTTACAGTAGAGTTCTTTCAAGCAACATGGAGTTTTATGAAAAAAGATATTGTTAGCGCAGTAGAGGAATCAAGAAGCAATAAAAGAATGCATCCAGCATGGAATTCCACCTTTCTGGCATTAATACCAAAAGTAGAACAGGCTGAAGAACCTCATAGCTTCAGACCAATAGCTCTTTGTAATGTAATCTATAAAATTCTAGCGACAATAATGGTAAAAAGATTACAACCTCTACTCCCAGAATTGATAGAAAAAGAACAAACAGGGTTTGTGAAAGGGAGACAGATCATGGATGGAATTTTCGTCACTCAAGAGGTGATTCATTCCTTAAAGAAGATTGGAAATAAAGGTATGATGGTTAAACTTGACTTAGCAAAAGCCTATGATAAACTTAGCTGGAAATATCTTCAAAAAATTCTACAAGCCTATGGATTTGATGATAGATGGATAACATGGATAATGTCCATGATATCCACACCAAGCATGTCCATCCTGCTCAATGGGACCCCTACAGACACCTTTAAACCTTCCCGTGGCCTAAGACAGGGAGATCCACTTTCACCGTTTCTATTCATTTTAGCAACGGATGGGTTAGGCCGATTAATCAATGCAAGAGTAAGCAGAGGGGAGTTCAAAGGGATGAGATTATGGTGGGATGACTTAACCATTACACATCAACAATTCGTGGATGACGTAATGATGTATAGCCAAGCAAATCTCAAGGAAGCAAAAAAACTTGAGGAGATCCTTACAGAATTCACAAAAGCTTCAGGAACAGAGGTGAATAAGGAGAAAACTGAAATATTTTTCTTTAATACTCCAAGGGTGAGCCAAGCCTTCCTAGCAAGAACAATGGGGTTCAAAATTGGACAGTTTCCAACTAAATACTTAGGAGTACAACTGAGTGATCAGCAGAACAGAATAGTGAATTGGAAAGGATTGCTAAGGAAAATTCAAAAAATAATGGACAATTGGACGTTTAGAATGCTCAACACCCCGATTCGCCATATACTCTTGAATTCAGTTCTTCAAGCTATGCCAGTCTATCATATGTCTAGTCAAGCGATCCATAAAACCATATGCCAAAAAATGGTGCAACTCTTAAAAAACTTATGTGGCAAGGGTCAAATACGTCAAAAAAGTGGGCTTTACTTTCCTTGACATGGTTAAGCAAGTCCATCATAGAGGTTGGCCTAGGACTAACAGACCCATACATATTAAACCAAGTCATGGGAGAAAAAATTATGGTGGAGAGGGTGCAAGGAGGGAACAACCTATGGAAATGGCTCTGAGAAAAGAAATATGAGATATCAAGGACTCCGGAAGGAAAACTCCGAACACTATCAGAAAGGAAAGGCTCAGCCATTTGGAACTTGGTAATTTTGAACAGAGCCTTGATAAGAGATAACAAGTTATGGGAAATTTGAGAGGGGGATAAAGCAGACTTTTGGCAGGAGGCATGGCAACAGAGGGGAGTCCTCATGCAAGAACCCCAGCTCCAAGAAATCCAACAGTACATAACCCAAATAGTGGATGCAGTAAGAAACTATTGGGTAGAGGAACAGAATATTTACTGGAGAAAATGGAAGACAAAGAGTGACTAGCCCAAAACCCTAGAAACTAATCAATGGATAATTTATCAAAAAGAAATGGCAAAGAGGAAAATTGCAATTAAAGAAGGATCAATATAATAAGATGGAGAAAACGCATAAAAGGCATGTTCACAATCTCAGAAGGTTACCATATAAAGATAGGAGGAAGTGGAAATGCAAATATAAAAAAATGAAAAAGAATATGGCAAAAAAACTTGGCCAAAAGTGGCATTTTTTACCTGGACAGTGCTGCATGGGCACGCCCTAACTTGGGACCAACTAAGAAGGAAAGGGACGCATGTGCCCTCACAATGTGCATTGTGCCAAAAACAAGAAGAAACAATGGAGCACATCGGAAACTCCTGCAATGTAAGCAACAACCTGTGGCAAAAACACCAACAACTATTCAAGATTACAGATAGGAATATAGGGAGCATAAAAACAACAATAAAGAAGTGGAGCAGTAAGCCTTACTGCAACACAATCCTGAACCATGCATGGAACCTGTCAATTGGGTTTCTCCTATGGAACCTTTGGAAAGCACGAAACAGGGTAATATTCAGTGAAGATAAAAAAGACAAAGGAGAATTATGGAACCAAATCATGAAAAACATAAGAGAAACAATAAGTCTGGAAAATTGAAAGAGGATGACTGGAAGATGGAAGGAACAGAGACCCGCATTATGAACCGACTGGAAATCAAAGTAAAAAACATAAACATGATAGGGAAGGAATATGATGCAGGCAAGGCTAGAGCCGAAGAAAGATATAGGAACTCACCACAAGGGTTCATAAAACTAAATTTCGATGGGGTGGCCAAAGGCAACCCAAGGGAGGCTAGCATAAGAGGGATATTCAGAGACGAGGAGGGGAAGATCAAATGGGCATATGAAATGGACTGAGGCATCGCCACGAATAACGAAGAAGAATACCACGTGCTAAACAAGAGACTAGAGATAGCGATAACAAAAGGGTATCATAGGCTATAGATAGAAGGCGACTCCATGCTATTTATAGAAATGATGAAACAACTCCAGCAGGGAACAACAGCTGAAAAGCTGAGCAAAATCTGGAGGACAGCTTGAGTAATAACAAAATTACAAAAGAAACTACAGAAGATGGCATACACCATACTGTCCCATGTGAAAAGGAAAGGAAATGCCCCGGTGGACCTCCTTGGGAACTGGGGATGCCGAAAAAGAGAGCAACAGTTAGATGTAGGAGGGGAAGAGCTTAGGCAAAATGAGGAAATGAAACAAATGATACAAGCAGTCAAAGAAGATAGGCGGCAAAGCAAACATCTAGCGAATTTGGTTGATGCTAATGGGAGGGAAGAAGGACGAAGGGAGGTGCAGGCAAGACAAAATAGATCACACCCAGAACAACAAAGGACAGAGGATGTTAGGTTGTGTTATATTCTTTCCATGACTAGCCCATGTAGTTAACCGAGGGTTAGAGGGGGGGAGGTCACAGGGGGTTTAAGGGGCACTCGTAACCCCACTTTATGGGGTCCGAGGGAGCGACCCAAAAATTTTTGGTTTTGGACCCTATGTTAGGTTGGGTAGACCCACCTATGGTTTTGTGCATGATTTTAGCACATGTTTTTGGACGCGATGGGTTTTTGGTCCATGGTATTGGATGCTTCGGCATGTATAAATATGTGTTGTAACATTGAAAAGAAAATAATGAAAAATCAAACTAGTAGTCCCGATTTTGGGATCCAGGGGAAAATCTCTGTGTATATGTGTTTTATGTGTTCTTCTCTCGCATTATTTATTTTCTATGTTTTAGAATTCGTATGCAGGTAATTTCTGTACGGGGTTAAAACCTACATTTGGCATCAAAGCTATTTTGGCTTCAAGGGGACGCCTTTGTTGCTGAGTGGTTTTGCTCGGGCCTGTGGTAGACCCTATTCAGTGGGAGATCTACGAGATCGATTTTGGTGGTGAAAGAAGATGGCGAGCAGTGGAAAGATAGAGATCAAGAAATTTAATGGTCAGAGTTTTGAGTTGTGGAAACTCAATATGGAGGATCTGTTGGTGGATAAAGATTAGTGGATCGCGATAGATCCGGGTACTAAACCAACGACAGTCTCCGATGAAGAATGGAAGAAGTTGGATCGGAAGGCAAAGAGCACAATACGATTGTGTGTCTCAGATTCAGTATTGTTGAATGTATCAGGGGAAGCTACGACAAAGTCTTTGTGGAAAAAGTTAAGGACTTTGTACCAATCTAAGTCTCTCGTGAATAAACTATTCTTGCAGAAAAAGCTATATAACCCGAGGATGAAAGATGGGGACTTGGTGACAGAGCATCTGAACGCATTTCATATTGTGGTAAGTTAGTTAGCAACAGTTGATATTAAAATTTTAGATGAAAATAAGTGCATTAGTTTTTTGTGTTCTCTACCAGATTCATGGGATAGTCTGGTTATTGCAATAGGTAGCAATGCAACTGCCTTTGAGTTTGATGAAATAGTCTCAGCCTTGCTAATGGAGGAGATGAGATGGAAAAATATGTAGAGCCAGAATGGTGATGCCTTGTCTGTATGAGGACAGTCCCAGAACATAAACAAAAATAAGTCATCAAGTGGGAGATCTAAATCTAGAGGGAGATCTAAATCTCCATGAAAACCTGTAAAGGTGGTGTGTTGGAAATGCAGAAAGGAAGGGCACTACAAAAGGGACTATAAATCTAAAGCTCCTGATAAAGGAAAGAGATTTGATGATGCTCCTTTTGCAGAGGGAAAAACCACCTCAGATGAAGGTGGGGATATGTACTTGTCTTCTTCAAGTACACATGTAGATCATGAGGCATGGTTGATTGACTCAGGTGCATGCTTTCACTTCACTCCCCATAGAGAGTGGTTCTACGAGTAGGAGAAATCGATGGTGATGTCTTCTTGGGGGAGGACACGAAGGCTATAATCTTTTGTCGTGGAAAAGTAAAGTTGAAGTTGCAAGGTGGAAGGGTTAGAATGCTTCCAGGTGTTCTACGTATTCCTGCATTAGCCAGAAATCTGATTTCTGTTAGCAAGCTAGATGATGCAGGTGTAAAAACAGTGTTCGAGAAGGATACCTGCAAGATGGTTCGGGGAGCATTGGTATTGATGCAGGGAGTTCGGATTGGAACTCTGTACAAGCTGCAAGGTAGCACTATTATTGATAGGTGTAATAGTTCTGTGGTTCTTGAAAGTGGAGCAGAAAACCTAGTGGTCTCTGGAGAGAAGACCATGTTGCGGCATCAAAGGCTTGGACATATTGGAGAAAAGGGCCTTCAGATACTTCTTGGTAAAGGTATGGTAGAAGGTATGAGTAATAGCTCTTTAGATTTTGATTTCTGTGAAAATTGTGTATATGGGAAGCAGAATCGGATGAGTTTCCCCTTTGGTAGTAAGAGAGCGAAACGGATATTAGAACTTGTGCACAGTGATGTGTTTGGACCTGTGAAGGTTCCATCATTGGGTAAGTTTGTGTACTATGTATCATTTATAGATTACTTCTCAAGGAATACATGGATAGATTTCCTTAAGAAGAAATCTAAAGTCTTTGACAAGTTTAAAGAATTTAAGGCTTTGGTGGAAAACGAGATAGAGAAGAAGATGAAGGTGCTGAGGACAGATAATGGTGGAGAGTTTTGCAGTAAGGAATTTGAAGAATTCTATAAGAAGTGTGGTATAGCATGACAGAAGAATAATCCATATACACCTCAGCAAAATGGAGTTGTAGAAAGAATGAATAAGACATTGATGGAAAGGGCAAGAAGCATGCTCAATGGTGTAGGGTTAGGACAAGAATTCTGGGAAGAGGCGGTGGATACTGCATGTTACATGGTCAATAGGTCACCATCATCAGCGTTTGAGGATAAGACTCCACAAGAGTTATGGACTTGTAAGAAACCCTCTCTTTCACATCTAAGGGTATTTGGATGTGATGCATATGTACATGTTCCAAAGGAGAAACGAACCAAGTTGGATAATAAATCTAAAAAGTGCATCTTTATTGGGTATAAGGATGGTTTAAAGGGTTATAAGCTTTGGAACACAGTAAGAAGGAAGGTTGTGTACAGCTAAGATGTGGTGTTCAGAGAGGTGAAAGATGTTATTAAATATGAAGTCCAACCAAAGGAACCTCAGAAGATAGAGTTTGAGCTAAAGGAGGAAGAATCAGACTATATAGCAGAGGAGGAATTAGAAGATGAAGAGCCACAAAATCCAACTGTTAGAAGATCAGTTCGAGAAAGAAGGCAGCCAGAAAGGTATAGTCCCTTTGCTTTCTGTTCAAATTTTGCTTTATCTATTACTGACAATGATCCCAGAACTGTGAAGGAAGCAGTAGATCCAGAGGATGGAAAACTCTGGAAAGAGGCCATGGTTGATGAAATGGCATCTTTGCACAAAAATGAGGCTTGGGATCTGGTGGAGTTGCCGGCTAGAAGGAAACCCATTGGTAGCAAATGAGTGTTCAAAAAGAAGACAAATGCAAAAGGAAAAGTGGAGAAATACAAAGCTCGGTTGGTAGCAAAAGGTTATTCCCACGTGCCGGGAATTGATTTTGGTGATATTTTTTCTCTTTTTGCCAAGGTAACTTCTATTAGATTACTTTTGTCTGTTGTCGTTGCTTTTGATTTTGAGGTAGAACAGATGGATGTGAAGACAACATTTCTTCACGAGGATTTGGAAGAGGAAATCTACATGAAGCAACCTGAAGGCGTTGCAATGAAGGGTAAGAAAGAACTGGTATGCAAGTTAAAGAAGTCTCTGTATGGGTTAAAACAGTCACCAAGGATGTGGTATCAGAAATTTAATACATTTATACGGGGACATGGCTTCACTAAAAGCAAAGCAAATCACTCTGTGTATTTTAAATTAATTGGTGACCGTGTTATTTCTCTGGTTTTGTATGTGGATGATATGTTGTTGGTTGAAAATGACAAAGAAATTATCCAAGACTTGAAGACCCAATTGTCCTCCAAATTCGACATGAAAGATCTCGGTGCTACAAACTATATTTTGAGAATGGAAATTAAAAGAAATCGAGCAAAGAGGAAGCTCTGGTTAAACGAGAGGAAGTATGTCAGGACAATATTACAGAGGTTTAATATGCAAGATAGTAAACTGGTGAAGTTTCCTATCCCTGTAGGTGTGAGGTTATCTCTTGAACAATGGTCTATCACATGTAGTGGGAGTATTGAGAGTATTGAGCAGGTTTATGTCAAAAGTGAAGCGGGTTTTCAGGTATTTGCATGGCAGTAGTGATTATGGTTTGTGCTACCAAGTAAGACTAGGATTGGACAAAGTGTTAATTTTGTTATTACATATTGGATTCTGCACACAATTATATATTTAACACGTGAATAAACAAAAGTGGTAGAGGCATACTCTGGGAGCCCCGGACTGATAAGTTTGTCACTTCTATTATAAGGAACCTCATTAGTGTTGCATGCTCATAAGGACCCGTTACACCTTAACTCGATGATTGGTTTAAATTATTTTTTAATTATAATAAAAAATAAATTATATCTAAGTGTAAACATTACATTTTAATTATTTTGATTTAACATTCTTTGATTTCCTATTACCAAATCGCTTACCAGAGGTTATAGATATGCTTCGACCATTATCAGTCTTAGTCTTGTCGTTTGCCTGCTCCCAATCAGAAACCACCTCAACCACAGTTGGGAGTTCATTTATCATTCTAAGAAGACGTTTCCTCTCTTCCGTTTTAAATCGAGCACCATGGTAGGAAGCAACGGCAAGCAACCAACTCCTATGCACAGCAACCAAGGAAACCCAATCTTTTCGCTGCATGTCATTTCTTGCAAAATTGATACCTACTGCTGGTTCTGGGAGCTCTGCGAGCAAACTTCCCATGCTTCACTAGGATATCCATATAGGCATAAATTCTCCTTGTCTGGATCGCAAAGTGAGTAAAAGCGCTCGACATCAGTGGTGAGTGCACGGACAATGGCAGTTCGGCGGCCTCTGTAATCTGTAAACACCTCTTCCACGGTGCAAGGCTTTGAAGAAGTTGACGCGGCTTTCTCCATGGCCAACACCTCCCTTATAACTGAGGTGACATTCTCCATGGCCAACTCCCAGTTTATAATTGTAATATCAATGTTGGTTAAGAAGATGGGGTCTAATTATTAGGTATCGTTCCTCCAAAACAAATCAAAAAATATGCTGAATCAAAACCTCAGCTCAAAATTGCTCACTGTGATTATTCCGAAGAAAACTTACCATAAACAAAATTTGTTTAATTGCTCACTGTGATTGATCCGAAGAAGACTTACATCAAACAAAATAGTGTTATTAATAGGAATCGAAATGAGGCCTAGGCCGACGTGAGTGTGATGAGCGAAGCGTAATATGGGGTCTGCCGGGGTGATACGCGAAATAATTTATAATAAATATTACTTGTAATAAAAACTAAATGCGGTTAGCTTTTCTTAAAATTATTCCTTATCGTTCTTGTTTCAACCCGATAATTCGTATAATCTATACTCTTTATCATTTTCAATTCTAGATAATAATTTCTCTACGATGCTTATAGATTTATGTATTGACATAAATATATCCGTAATTGAAAAAAAAATACGATGTTATAGTTTTTAAATATATTTTTTATTTCAAACAAAGTCTATTGTTATATAATGTTTAAATTATTAAATACATTTTTTTAAGTATATATTTAAATAAAATTTAATAATTATATATTATATTATTTCAATTTTTTAATTATATTTTTATATTATTTAGAAAAGAGTTTTACATAGATATCGATTTTGAATATAAAGATTGAAAAACACTTCAACATTCTTTACTTAATCTTAAAACAAAAAAGACTTTTATGATGAAAATTCTATATACAATAGGCGCTTATGATTAAGGTTATATAAGGCATGCCTTTCTTCCCAAATGCTCTTGATATGAATATAAAAAATAATGCCAATAGAGGATCATCGACTACAGTTAAAAAAAAAACCTATATAAAGATTCATAAGAGCCTTAACTAAAAATGCACATTTGGAGCACTCGTAAACAATTTGAGACTAACGAGTCATTCCCTTTCCTGAAGCAATACCATAAATAGCCCAAAGACATGACATGAACCTAGTAAAGGAGGCCCCGAGTCACCATAGCCATTAACAAAAACACAAAGGTGCCACATCGAGCCATTAATGAAAAACATAAGTTATAAAGGAAATAACACAAAGTCCGCATAATAGCATGCAAGAGGCATCATGAAAGAGGCACAATGGCCGAATATTAGTGGAAATTAGATGTATTTGGGGAGCGAGGGAGCGAGCTGACCAAGGGTTTGCAACAGGTAGCAGTGTTGGTTACCATGGAGGGGCGAGGAGGGGTAAGTTCCACTCCCTCCTATAGTCAAGTAGTTACGAATAGTAACAGGGAAGTTGTGTCAAACCGCTTCAAGAAGCCAATGGAGGCTGAAACTACAGATATCAACACAGGAAAACCAAAAAATAGCAGAGCTCATGAACAGGAAGAAAATCATGAGGAGGTCAAAAGAGACAAGAAAGTAGGAGAAGGCAGCCAAAGAACTGAGCGCAAGAATATGGCAGGACTCTGTAAACCTAGGTCAACCATTACACCCTGGGTTGTCTTAAGTGATCCAGAGCTACAGGCGCACAAGGATCACATGGCGGAATATGCGGTAATATGCAAATTTATGTGGATATGGCCAATAGAGAAGGCTCTGCATGCCTAGATAAAAGTCATTGTAAGACAAAGGGGGAAATAATCCTCCATCTTGGGTCCAAGGGTTTCTTCACAGTGGTATTCACAAACCTAGAGGAAAAAGAAAGTGTTCGAAGGAGGACCGTAATTTTATGCTGCTACAGACCTCTACATGCGACCATGGGTGATGAATTTTTCCCCAGAACGAGAGACATTCACTTCAGTATCGGTATGGATAATTCTCTACTGCCTACCTTTATATTATTGGCTACCAGAATCCTTAAAATCCATAAGCAATAAATTAGGTCATTTTATAAAAATATCAGATGCAACTCTGTGAGGAAAATACACCTCCTTTGCCCGTATATGCGTAGAGATGGACCTATCAGGAGCACTTCCAGATGAAGTCATTCTAGAAGTTTATGATGAAGAATGGGTGCAAGCAGTGGACTATGAACATGTCCCATTCAGATGTCGCAGATGTCATAAGCACAGGCACCTCTTTAGAGATTGCCCTTAAACAAAATGGAGAACATTAATAAAACCAATACAAGCAAAAATCCCGAAGACTTTACCAAGGTGGGAGGCAAAGGGAAAGGAGGGAAAAAGTACCAGAAGAAAACAAGTGAGGATAAGCAACCAAGGCACAACAACTTCAAGATTTTAGAAGAAGAAGGTGGGAACAAGGGGACAAACTAGGCACTGGAGGATAATCCTATAGAGAAGGATAAAGATGATAGCATGGAGGAGAGAACTTCAAATGGAAAACTGAAGGAGGATCTGCCAAGCATCATGGAACTTGACAAGGACCATGAGATGACCCCAAGCGAGGTTGGAATGGAGGACCATGATTTGCAGGAAATTCTTGAAAGGGAGAATCTCGATCTAGAAAAGTTCCTAGAGCAGGGAACCACCAAAGGGGTGGATTCTCTACCACAAGAGGAGTTTGACAGAGTGTAACAACTCTTCCTATGTAGATCTCAAACAAAGGGCAATGGAGTCAAAAGAAATCACGATAGTCAGGAAAACAGAGGGGTGAAAATGATGGAGGTTACACAGGGACACCGGTTAAAAAACCCAAGCAAGAAAAGAGGAAGGAAAAGATAGAATGAGTTGCTGACAGAGTGTGGGAAACTCATGATAAACTCAGGTAAGATGAAAGATCTTACTAGTTACTCATTTACAAATCTTTCTTAATGAAACTCACAACCTGGAATATTAAGGCTCTAGAAAGTAAAAGGAAACAAAGGAATCTTAGCAACAGAATAAAAGAGGAAAAACCTGATATGATATTTATACAAGAAACAAAATGCTCTATAGGAAAAATAAGAGAGCTACATAGAAAATGGATAATCAAGTATGAATATCTAGAAGTTAAGGCAAACAACACATCAGGAGGGATTCTAACACTTTGGAATCCTCAGAAACTAGAAATCCTAGACGTTGAAGCATCCAAAAACTACCTTTCAATGGTGATCCAACCTTTGGGTGATAAGGAAGTCTATTTGATCACAAATGTCTATGTTCCTCAAAGATTGGAAGACAAACTCAGGCTTCTTAATTCACTAAAGGAGCTTAGAGAAAGACATCCTGTCATGCCCTGGATTCTGGGAGGGGGCTTTAATATGATCAGATCTCTTTCAGGAAAAAAAGGTGGGACAAAAACACTAGGAAGAGACTCTATTGCCTTCCAGAACTTCCTAAACGACATGAAGCTAGTGGACACGGAGACTAAAAATGGTACCTTCACTTGGAATAATAAGCGGGGAGGGGCCTCTCAAGTAGCTTCTAAATTAGATAGATTTATAATCTTTGAGGACCTCATCCTCACAGACCTTGACATGTCTGACTTCATCCTCCCTTTTGCAAGCTCAGATCACTGGCCTATCCAACTCGAAGCCTCTTTTATAGGCACTCCGAGAAATAGACCTTTCAGGTTTGAAAATGTTTGGCTCACCCACCCTGACTTCATCAGCAATATTGGAAGATGGTGGATAGAAGATATACCCATCCAAGGAACGAATATGTTCCTTCTACAATAGAGACTAAAACATATCAAATGCAGGCTCAAAGATTGGAATAAAAATGAGTTTGGCAACATTTTCAAAGCCAAAAAAGAAGTGGAATAGAAATTGCAGGCAATCAACCGACTCCTCATAACAGATGGCTTTACCGAGGAAAGGAAATTACAAGTTGATTCTCTTCAACAGGAATGGGAGGATAGATGCCAGCAAGAGGAGATCTTCTGGAGACAAAAATCAAGAGTGCAATGGCTTAAGGAAGGGGAAAGAAATACAAATTTTTTCATAAGTCAACTGTGGATCACAAGGTGCATAACAGGATTTCAAAACTTAGAGATACTCAAGGAAATTAGCTCAGAACCCACAAAGAAATAGAATCTACTTTGGTACAACATTTCCAAAGCATAGCAGAGGAAGCTCACATAGACAAATCAAAATTCATCAACAACTTCACAAAGTACATTCCAAAGATTGTAACTATAGAAGACAATTACAATCTGAACAGGCCAGTGACTAAAGAGGAGGTTAGTGAAGTCATTAAAGAGATGCAAAATGGGAAAGATCCAGGCCCGGATGGGTTCAATGTAGACTTCTTCAAAGCATGTTGGGAAATAGTCAAACAAGATATCCTTGATGTGGTGGAGGACTCGAGGAAATCCAAAAATGTTTTGAGGGTGCTTAATGCCTCTTTCATAACTTTGATTCCAAAGCAAGAAAAAGCTATGACACCAGACAAATTCAAACCCATAGATTTATGCAATGTGGTGTACAAAATTATATCCAAAGTAATTGCAAACGAGCTCAAGCCACTTCTTCCAACTCTGGTGTCTGAGGAGCAAATTGGATATGTGGAAGGAAGACAAATTCTAAACAACATCATTCAAGCACATGAGGTGGTTCATTCTCTCAAAAGTAATAATCAAGAAAGTATGATCATACAACTTGACCTAGTGAAAGCTTATGATAAGCTAAGCTAGGCTTATATCAGGGAAGTACTAAAAGCATATGGCTTTGAGCACAACTGGATAATATGGGTAATGGCCCTTGTTAGCACAGCTAGTTTTTCAATCCTTCTTAATGGCTCACCATCTAGAACCTTTAGGCCTTCGAGAGGCCTCAAACAAGGAGATCCTCTCTCCCCCTTCCTCTTTATTCTCATGATAGAAGGTTTAGGAAATGCGATCAAATCAGCCAAGGTAGAAGGCAAAATCCAGGGTCTCAAACTCACATAGAATGGAGAAGCCTTGACTCATCAACATTTTGTGGATGACATTATGCTTCAGGGTAAACCCATGGTTAAGGAAGCTAAAGCCTTCAAAAAAATCCTAAATGACTCTGCCATGGCTACTGGAACAAAGGTAAGCCTCACCAAATCCAAGATTTTCTTTTTTAATACTGACATTGCTATTCAGAGAAACCTCACCAAAATTCTTGGCTTCCAAAGAGAACAATTACCCTCCAAATATCTAGGAATACTTCTAATGGACAAACCTTTGAGCAAGGAAGCTTGGGAACCAGTAATCAATAAACTCTAGGACAAAGTCAGGAGATGGACAAGTAGATCTTTGAATGTAGCAGGAAGGCTAGTGCTAACAAAATCTGTCCTACAAACTGTTCCCATCTTCATGTTATCAACTCTTCCTGCTCCCAAAGGAGTTTTGCAACTCATCCAGAATATCCAAAGGGACTCTCTCTGGGGCAAAGGGGAAGAGAAAAATAAATGGGCTTTGGTCGCATGGGAAAAGATCTGTAAACCTAAGACCCATGGAGGTGAGATACTTCATGATTCTGAAACCCTAAGCAAAGTTTTAGGTGCAAAACTATGGTGGAGATGGCTAAAGGAATTGGTAACCCCGTGGGCCAAGATTTGGAAACAGAAGTATGCAAATAATTGGCAAGAAAGAGATCACATTCGAATGTCTGGACTCATTAAGGATTTCCACATTTGGAACAATGCGTGGGAAAATAGAGAAATTGTACAGAAACATAGTTTGTGGGAGATCAGAGATGGTAACCTAGGTTGGTTTCGGGGGGACAATTGGTAGAAAGAACCTAACCTAATAAGAGAAGAACTAGATGATCTCAAGAATGACTTAGTCCTGATGATGGACCCTCTTTGGGGTTTGAAACGTAGATAGAATGAACACAAAATTTTGGATAAGCCGGATCATGCCATTGCAAAAAACTTCCACAGAAGCCTAAAATCTAACAAGTAAAGGTCTACTTAGGGTAAGTGATTTCTGGGATCAAGCGAGGAACAAAGGAAAATGGAGAACATGGAAGGATCTGGTATACAGTGAAGAGACCCCTTTGAAGGCCTAGGCTGAAGCTCTTGCTGATATTTTAAAACAGAGAAATATTTTGACATCAACATTGTTTGACCAACTGAGATGGGGAAGAAACAATGAAGGCAACTTCAACCTCAAAGAATCCAATAAAGTGACCTTTAGGCTCGACTTTACTAACCCTGATAAGGCATGGAAGGAACTATGGAAGAGCCCGCACTGGATGAAAAGCAAACTATTCATGTGGTTGGTGCAACACAAAAAAGTCTTCGCTTGGGAAAACCTTCGGAAAAGAAGTGTAGTCGGTCCATCTAGATGCCATTTTTGTGAATCACAAGAAGAAACTATGGATCACCTACTCAACCTCTGTGATTTCACCTCTTCCTTGTCGAATTTTGTGGCTTCAATCTTCAAATAAATGGATAAGGACAACTTCAGTATCATTGATACTTTGAAGAATTGGAGGAAAATTTCTCAGATAATGAAATAATCAACAAAGCTTGGGCTCTGGTTCTAGGATTTTTAATTTGGAATGTCTGGAAAGAGTGCAACAATAGGATTTTCAAGAACAAAATTGGCTCATCCCAGAGCATCATAGCTCAGATAATTATGCACCTCAAAGAAACTATGGGAATAATCCTAAAAAAACCCCGAGAATCCACCTCAAGGCCACGATGCACAAATACTACGACATTTGGATCTACAGATGCCTTTCCCCTAGGAAATAAGGAAGACTATAAGGCATACAATAATGGAGAAGGATTTCTGACAACCTCCTCCCCTTGGTTTTTTGAAATTTAATATAGATGATGCCTCTAAAGGAAATCCTGGGGCAACTGGTTATGGCGAAGTCATAAGAGATGAGCAGTGTAACATAAAAGTTATCTTTCATAGTCATTTGGGGAAAGAAACTAACAACATGGCGGAGCTCATGGCCTTATATCAATGCCTAGAAATCTTGATGGAAACAAATTTACATAATTGCATCATTAAGGCTGACTCCGAATTGATAATCAATTCAATCAAGAAGATATGCAATGGTACAGCACCAGAAAGAGTGTAGAAACACTGCAAGTTACTACAAGCCTATCAACGCATACAATAAAACCTAAGAACATTGAAAACCCCCAATTTTGTTCATGTGCGAAGAACAACTAACAGATTAGCTGATTGTCTGGTGAACGAAGGAGTAGTCTGTTCAAGAAATAATCGAAGATATGACTAGATGATGATGCCAGCAGGGAAATTGCATGAAGAATGTAAAAACCAGGCTATTGAAGACAGGGAGCACTTTCAAGGTATGATAAATAAGAAAAGAGAAGACCAATGGAATCAATAGGTAGTGGACCAAGCCAAGGGAAGGAGTAAGTGATAGAATGCAGGTAGGCTAGCAGGTGGCACAATGTACATTTTGAGCAGAATTATGCACGTAGGATACCTTTCCAAACGGACACAAAATATTGTAGAGCGGAACCTATTTACTCTTTGGGTCCAAAAGAAACTATAAAAGGTGTGCATGTCGACGAGATCGCCAAGTATTTCTTTCATCCCATGGATTTCGGGAGGTAAACAACACGATAGTTAACTCTCATTTCAGACCCAAAATTTTATTGTATGATGGCTTAGTAATACTTTGGGTCTGTAAGTTAGGCTAATGAGTGAGAAAGTTGGATTCATCACTTTATAGCTCCCCCATCTTAAGCATTTCAGGCAAAGAAATTGATTGAAGGTTAATTCTTCAATTGGACCCGAAATTGTTTAGTGTGGTGGCTTATAATTATCTTCGGGTCTGTATATAGGAATATAATATGAACAAGGTTTCATCTTGGTATCATTCATGGATGTTGGATTGTAGAGGGTGGAATCGAACAGTCTTCAAGTTTGAAAGATATTCGAAGGTTATGCTTTGGGCCTTCAGATATTTTGGCCCACCTTCATGGGCTTCTGGTTTTCTGTGGCTGGAGAGGGGATTCTCTCATCTTCTCCTTCTGGTTTGTTAAGCAAGTCTCAGTTCGATAGATTTACAAATCGATGCCCTGAGGGCAGACAGTTATTGGGTGTCATTTTCTATTCTTTGCACTCTCTGCACTCTTTGGAATTAGGTTCAGGATTCTGATATCCCAGTTGTCTGTTGTAGTTTTACAGAACTAATGTTGCTATGCTAGGCTCTGTCAAAGTAGTGTACAATATGTATTTTGTTTAGATTAATGGAAATTACCACTCTAACTTGATCAAAAAAAAGAAACAGGCACAATGGCCACCAACCTATGTCGCCATAATATGTAGACCAAGAGGATAATAATTTCCCTGCATAAAACAAAAACTAGAAGCACCATGGGATTCCCAAGTTGCACCACCCACCAAACATGCTCATTATTCATTTTTGGAAGAAAAAATATTTATTGGAACCTTTGCACTCAAGCTAGAGGTGTCCGTAAGTCTCCACCATCCAAGTCACCAGAAATATCGCTCTCCACATGCACCACATGAGAATCAGTTTTATGCATAGAGAACAAGTACACTACAAGGAAAATAACTTCAAGCGAAGGTTTTTATGGACGCCCCTATAAAAAGAGCCCAAAAATTTGTTTGTAGCGGAGGTGGGCAAGTGGATGTTTCTTCGAATGTGTGTCTAAATTACTAAAGTGCATTGGTGCTTTCTTATCAATACATGCACAAGAGCTACATATAACATGGTGCACCGTAGAGTTTTTTTTTTTTTTTGAAAAATAAAAAACCACGGTGTAGTATATACCCTAAGACTCGTGCTTGAATATTCTCTAGCACCAAAATCCTTCATATAGTAAAACATACCAGTGTTATTCGAAAATGACGCCCCAGTGCAGTAAACGTATAACAATGCCCTGAGGTGTCATATAAAGTGTACCAATAAACAGTTTCTAACTTCTAAAAAAAGACTAGTACTATTGTAAAACCACATCACTGATGCGTTAGAGGTAACATAAACCCCAGAACGTCTCGATAAAGCACCATGATAATTTTAAAATTATAAAAAAACACGGTGCTTTTGTATATAGACTTCCCCAGTGAGATTTGAGACGCACACCAGAGGAGGGTTAAATATAAAAACCCTCCCAACCGTAATTTTCATTTTTACTGTCTACAGTGTGGGAGAGATCTGAAGAACCAGTGCCACACATTCCATGTGCAAGCGCCCTCATATTGGTGTTTCTCTTGCTCACCACCTTTCAATATTGTGCTCAATTTTTGAGTTTCCAATTTTTTCAAATGATGTGAAAAATTGTTTTTCTCCATTACATGTAAACAATGCCTCTCTGACGACCAAATGTCCAAGTAATTTCTATGTTTCTTTCTAATTTTATTTTTTACTAGATTAAAATTTCAAATTATGTTGAATTCGTTATTTCTTTTGAAAAAAATGATGTGTGGTGCACTCGATTTGTTTGGCTTGCATCATTACCAGTGTTTCAATGCATAAACATAAAGAATCATCGTTGTGGTGGTGCGTTTTGTAGAAATAAATGCATTGGAAAAGATGTGATGCGAGCACCAGTGGACAAGTATGATGCACTTCTATCAAAAATTAAATTTCTAAAACACTTGTAGTCTCTGATACTAATGTGTGCACTATTACGAGTGCAATTACAGTTGAAAGCGCACCAGCGTCGGTGCATGACTATGTTTTTAGTGCACTGGTGTAATGAGCTGTAATAACAATAATAATAAAAATAAAATAAATAATTGAACTGAGGCTTCTAGCATCCATGATCTTGTTCTTCAACTTGTCCTGACGATGAGCCACACTCGTTGGTTCGAAACGTGTCGACAAATGTTCTATCATATGATTTACGGCGAAAAAAATTTCTCATAAAAATAAAATAATATTAATATACAAGTGAATAAATAATAAATGAAATATAATAATAGTAAATAAATAATATATAATAATATCAAATAAATAATAAATAAGGAAGATAATATAATAATAGTAAATAATATAATATAGTCCTAAATAAATATATATAAAAATAGAAAAAATAAGTATAGTTAGCATAAATTTAAAAAAAAGAATAAAATAAAAAATAGTTAAATTAAGAGAAATATTGTATTAAGCAAAACTTAAAATAAAGAAATAAAAGTTCACATATTGACACGTGGAATGTGTGCATGCGGATCCTTTTACAACCCCTTTCCATTTTTAGAACTGTTTGTTCTATTTAATGGACAAGAGGAGATGAGATTAGGCATTCTTCTAGAGAAGAGTGTTGAGAGGCGAAACCAACCTTGGTAGTAGTTTTTTGATTGAGGGCTTGAGGGTCACCAACTGTAGAAAGATTATGTGCAGCTGAGCCTACGGGTAGGTGGAGAGTCATCTCCAAAAATTTATTGCTATTAGCGGAGTTCAAATAACGTTCAAATTCGAAATCACAAGGGATATTATCGCTAGTAAGTTGTCTCTTCTCTTGTTTTTTCGAAATTCTATGCTAATTTGCTGAATAGTTGTGTGTTGATTATAAATCGGATAATTGATATAATAATTAATTTGTATATTTAATTTTGGGTTGTTACATATGGTCATAGTTACTAAATTTGGCGGTATTGATAAAATAAAATTGAAAATATGGCAATACATTTGATTCGGCCAAAGTTTTAATCAAATACTATTTTTATTTTGAGTATTGAGATGGTTTTCGATATTTACGTGACTAGTTTGAAGCTCTCGGTGAAATGAGGGAGTGTACTCGTATGAGCTTTGTAGCCATTCATGCCAAATGTCTTGGAGAAGGTGAGGTGTAAAGAAAAACATTAAAGGTGCTACTTATTCATCAATTAATTATGTCAAAGTATTATATCAATAAATCCATTTTCTCATACTTATTATCTTCTTACATGGAAGACACGTACTCTTAAGTATGCATTTTCTTTTTCTATTCTTTTTTTTTAACAAAAGTGAGATATCATTGTTTTCTATAAAACTATAAAATTATATAAATTTTAGTTTTATGTGATTATATTGAAAATGAAATTTGATTAAAAAACATATAAATTTGATTTTTAATATAATGATGGACTCTCTTACAAACCTAAATTTGATTTTTCATTATTTATACAAAACAGGAATATTTAAAACACAATCACTAAGCTGTAGCCCTCTTACTAATATAAATCTTATTTTTCATTATTCATATAAAACATAAATAATTAAAAAACAATTGCTAGGTTGAAAGTGCTTTAGGGAATGTCCCTATTGCTATGATTTTTCTTTTTTTCAATTTTTAACAAACCAAGTAGAATATCTGTATGAATAAGCTACAAAGAGGGAAATTTTATAAAATAAAATAAAAAAACACAAAATTTAATAGAAATAATTAGAAGGGAATACTAAAAAAGAAACCAATTTTCATACTATAGTGGCAAAAAAATTTCACCCTGAATAATTTTCAATCAAACTTTTTCTTTATCAAATCGAGTTTGAATCCTAATTCGAACATTGATGCGGGAGCATTCAGCGCAAAGGGAAATTATTGTAAATAATAGACATAGGGGTCATGCAATTGTGGAATTAGTTTCCTAAATTCCAAGTCACTTTAATATTTAGGCTTTTAATCAGATATTCTCAAAATAAATAAATAAAACTAGGAGAGCTTTTAGGCATAAAAGGAATGGATGTGGACCATTAAGTGATAAGGAAAGCTTTTCTATTTTAGAACAGGGAAAAAGATGGAATAAAGCTGAGGAGATGCTTTTTGCCATATGTATGCATTGCATGTAGAGTCTTAGAGCTTTTAGTTGAGTGATTTTAGGATTTTCAGATCATGCTAAATTTAATAAATTATGAAGCCTCAAAGGCATTGAAGAGGGGAGAGAGAAGGAGAGTAAGCTTAGACAGCAAGGCTGTAAGCCTTCAACAAATTGTAAGGCCACAATATTTGGCCACGAAGAAATGTTGTAAGTATTTAATTGCATTTATTAATGTAAAAACAATGTGTCTTCAGAATTGTGGGGCTCGATTCATTAAGTGGTGGAATATTTTTGTAACTAGATTTTAAGTTGAATACACGTTTCATAGAATTTGGTTGTGAAGACATCAATGTGAATGACTGTTTGTTTATATGAAATTGTGTGAAATTATGGAGTTATCAAATTAGCCTATGCCTTAATTGAAATCACAGAGTTAACAAATCAATCTCAATGGATCGATTCCAAGAGACAGAATTCGGTATAAGTAAATTGCCAGTGAATGTTTGAAAGATCTGTGTATTAATACAGTTGGGTGACAGTGCAGTATAAGTTCGAACCTCAGGCGCAATTTCCAGTGAAAGAATTACCAAACCTTACATGCTGCATTTGAGAATTCTGCCACTTCCACATGGTACAACTGTTTGTATTTGATATATATAAACTTATGTATTAATACCGCCCTGCAAGCGTGGATATATATAACCATGTGTATTAAATACTTTGGAAACGAACTCTCCAGCGTTTGGCTCGAAGGCGGTATTATATGTATGGAAAGGGCAGCGCGTTCCTAACATATTGACTGTTAGTTATATAACTGTGCGCGTGGAGAGGGTTGCCGATGATATATATATAAACTGTATATTAATACCTGCAAGCGTGGGCGCAGTTGGGTTTATGTGACATTTTCTTGAATTGAATCACAATTTGCCTGAAGTACGTGTAATGGCATTTAAATTATAAGTGGAGCGAAGCTTCCTACCTGAGGCAGCGAGGAAGCTTTCGAATCCAAGCGGAGGGCCTTGAGACCGTTTATACGAGTTGTTCTAACAATGAAGGTTATTCTGTTATACGATTAGTCCAGTGATTTGATTATCTGCCTTATTTCAATATAATATTCTGACCTCTCCATGAAAGATGATTAGAAGGACAGATCGATTGATGGTGTTGGCGCTAGAACCTTTATAACAGGTAAAAGGCGATCGATAGGCATTGGAAATGCAACAAATTTTTACATGAATGATTTAGAATTAGCCATTGGGGTGTTTGATTGGCATCAACTGAGGTGTATGTTGAAATTGAAGAGAGGAAATCCTGGGTATTGCAGGCCAGGCTTGCATCAGGTGGTATCAGAGCTAGAATGCTCAGCTGAAGATGTTTTTTTTTTTTGAGAACTTAAGTGTGATGAATGATTTTTAAATCTGATATGCAAACTACACAAGTGAACAAGATTGCAGAAGAGGAAAGAAGACAAGATCATGCAAGATCTTAAGAGGTGAGATTATTTTTCTGATTTGAAATTTGTAAATGAAGTTTATGGTTGCAGAGAAGGTGGCAGTGAACCTGGCATTCAGCTGAAGGCTGGATAGGGAGGACAATTGCAGTGTCGTGAAGAAGAAGGATGGCTTTCAGAGTTGGAAGAGGACGAGGACGTGGTGGAAGAGGACGACCTGCTGCAAATGCTAAACTAATGGCAACCGTAGAAGAGCTGCGAGCTAGAGTGGATGCATTAACTTCGGATAGAAATATAGATGATGGAGATGTCAATGAGCCCGAAATTGAAGCTGCTGAAGAGGAGGAAGTTGTATAGGTTACTCCTGAGATGAGATTCTTTCAGTCAGTGTTAAAATCTATAGCCAAGCCATAGAACCAATTAGTACCAGTATATCAAGGAGGACTAAATCCAGAATAATTGATCGACTGGATTAACAGCAAGGAGAAATTCTTCGATTACGAAGAAACAAAAGATGAGAAGAAAGTAAAGTTTGCTGTCACTAAGTTAAAAGGCCACGTAGCGCTCTGGTGGGATGGTGTACAGGCGGAAAGGAAGAGACTTGGTAAGCAGCCAATCAAGAATTGGAGCCGAATGGTAGCAAAGTTAAGAGGTAAGTTCTTGCCAAGTAATTATTAGCAAATGTTGTTTAGAAAAATGCAAAATCTTAGACAAAGAGATTTAACAGTAAAAGAGTATACAGAAGAGTTTTATAAAGTGAGCATAGGAGCTAGAGAAGCCCAAGATACAGATGAGAAGGTAGCTAGATATCTGAATGGCCTTAGGATGGACATTCAGGATGAGATAAGTTTGTTGTCTCCTAAAACAGTAGAGGAAGCTTATCAGATAGCGCTGAAAGCTGAGGAAAAACTCATGAGGAAGCAGTCTGCCAGAGGGAGAGAGACTTTCAGAGGAAAAGAAAGTCAAGGTGGTAGAGGAGGATCTACAGCACCTAACGAAGGAGCTAGCAGTAGCTCAACCTAGCATGTACCGCAGGAGGTGATGCAAGAGGGAGAGGGAATTTTTCCAGAGGAAGAGGAGGCAGAGGAAGGGGCAAAGAATTAAGATGTTACAGATGTAACAAGCTGGGATACAGAGCTTTTGAGTGCCCAGAGAATGCAGACATAAAGCAGAGGAATGAAATTGTTGCTCCAGCTGAGGGAGAGATGCCAGTAGCAGTGGTAGCAGAAGAAGAAAATTTACCAGAAAGAGGAGAATCTCTGGTGGTTAATAAAGTCTTACTTAAACCAGTAAAAGAGGTGGTTGAACCGCCACAAAGGAAAACTTTATTCAGGACAGTGTGCAAAGTCCAAGGGAAATGTTGCCAGATGATCATTGATAGTGGCAGCACTGATAATTTGGTCTCTACAGAGGTAGTAGAGAAATTGAAGCTGAAGACAATGAAGCATCCAACACCTTATAAGGTGTCATGGTTACAAAAGGGACATCAACTGTTGGTAAGTGAACAGTGTGAAGTGGAATTTCAAGTGGGCAAGTACAAAGATAAAATTGTTTGTGATGTGATGCCTATGGATGTGTGTCACATATTGCTTGGAAGACCTTGGCAATATGACAAAGGAGCCATGCATGATGGGAAAAGAAACACCTACAAGTTTGGAAAGGATAGTATCAATCATACATTGTTGCCTCTGCAAGAAGAAGATGAGCCGGGACAGAAGATTAATTCAAAAGCCCTATTACTTGGAAAAAAGGAATACCTTGAGGAGATGATAAGTATACCATTGAGTCATGAAGAGTAGATCATTGATGATTTCTTGAGTTATTGGATAAATCCAGACCAGCTGGATAATGTAGCTGATACTTTTGATGTGTCTACAGGGGCTAAGGAGGATGTGCAATCTTGTGAAGCTGCTACAGCACAAGAGGAAGTTCTTATGGATGCAGAAGAAGTAGATCAGTCTGTAGCACGGATAAATGAAGCAACAGTTGAGACTGTTGAACTCTGTGATTTTCAAACTGACAGTTTGTGTGTGAATGCAGGGACTATAAGTGATGACAAAATGCTGCAACAATGCCATAGAGAAATTGCATTGTTGGAATACTTGTTGGAGAATCCAAGGTATGACAGGGAGATTGCAAATGAAAGAGTTCAGTACAGTGTACAAGAGCAAGAAGGCATCATTAGAACAGATGGTGTGGAAGACAGACTAATGGACAATCTTATGAATTTTGCTAAGAATTCGAATCAGCATGCTGATATGCTGACAGAGGAGAAGGAGGAAATAGAGCAACCATTTGAATTATTGCCAAAAGGAGATAAGGCACAACAGCCTTATGTTTTTAATTTTAACAAGTATTTTGTGAGTGCAGGTGATGAAGAAGACAATCCATCACTTGGAATTGTCTTGAGGGAAGAAGAACTGTTGCAAAAATAAGATAAGACAGTCATGTCTCATATGCAGAAACTTGTTTCTATGGGTGACAATAAAGAGTTGGCTTGCCTAAATAGCCAAGAGAAGACTGGTATACAAAATTTTGGAGCTAATACAATGTTATAAGATGAGGTTACAATGTTTGAAGGACTTGATTTGATTGAGAAAATCAATCAAGATGATGGTGGACAATTACTGAAGATTTTTGAAGAGGAAGAAGAAGGTGGTGAGCCAAAGAATGTTGCAGAGGGTCAGGAAGTTTGGGAGGAAGCAACATCTATGGCGGCAGTGGCAGCAACATCTATGGAAGCAGCGACAACAACATCTATGGTGGCAATGATAGCAACATCAATGGCGGCAACATCCATAGTGACAGCTAGAGCAACATGTGGGGCGACATTTATGATGACAGCTGAGACAACATTGATAGCAGCAGAAGAGGCACTGATGCCTTATATTTTTTATTCTAACAATTGTTTTGTGAGTACAGGTCTTACTGAAGAAGCTGGAGAAAATCTGCTAGACAAAGAAATTGAAATGATGAGGTGGATGATGATGAAGGAATTCTGGAAGAAACCAGCAATAGTGAAGCAAAAGAGAAGCAGCAAGAGGAAAACAACAGAAGATTGCAAGAGTATAGCTAGTGGAGCAAAGCAGCATAAAGTGTGGAGACCTAGAGAAGAACAACAGACAGAAGCAGCAACAAATGGAAAGTTACAGTACAAGATATGGGATCCAGGCAAACATAGATCTGAACACATGATCAGGAGATCATGAAATTTTTCTACCTTGGGAGTATGATGCGGGAGCATTCAGCCCAAAGGGAAATTATTGTAAATAATAGACATAGGGGTCATGCAATTGTGGAATTAGTTTCCTAAATTCCAAGTCACTTTAATATTTAGGCTTTTAATTAGATATTCTCAAAATAAATAAATAAAACTAGGAGAGCTTTTAGGCATAAAAGGAATGGATGTGGACCATTAAGTGATAAGGAAAGCTTTTCTATTTTAGAACAGGGAAAAAGATGGAATAAAGATGAGGAGATGCTTTTTGCCATATGTATGCATTGCATGTAGAGTCTTAGAGCTTTTAGTTGAGTGATTTTAGGATTTTTAGATCATGCTAAATTTAATAAATTATGAAGCCTCAAAGGCATTGAAGAAGGGAGAGAGAAGGAGAGTAAGCTTAGACAGCAAGGCTGTAAGCCTTCAACAAATTGTAAGGCCACGACTGTTGAATATTTGGCCACGAAGAAATGTTGTAAGTATTTAATTGCATTTATTAATGT
Organism: Pinus tabuliformis; assembly: GCA_031772625.1. NCBI lineage: Eukaryota > Viridiplantae > Streptophyta > Pinopsida > Pinales > Pinaceae > Pinus > Pinus tabuliformis. The sequence goes on from CM062808.1 coordinate 523,129,094, forward strand.
AAAAACAATGTGTTTTCAGAATTGTGGGGCTCGATTCATTAAGTGGTGGAATATTTTTGTAACTAGATTTTAAGTTGAATACACGTTTCATAGAATTTGGTTGTGAAGACATCAATGTGAATGACTGTTTGTTTATATGAAATTGTGTGAAATTATGGAGTTATCAAATTAGCCTGCGCCTTAATTGAAATCATGGAGTTAACAAATCAATCTCAATGGATCGATTCCAAGAGACAGAATTCGGTATAAGTAAATTTCCAGTGAATGTTTGAAAGATCTGTGTATTAATACAGTTGGGTGACAGTGCAGTATAAGTTCGAACCTCAGGCGCAATTTCCAGTGAAAGAATTACCAAACCTTACACACTGCATTTGAGAATTCTGCCACTTCCACATGGTACAGCTGTTTGTATTTGATATATATAAACTTATGTATTAATACCGCCCTGCAAGCGTGGATATATATAACCATGTGTATTAAATACTTTGGAAATGAACTCTCCAGCGTTTGGCTCGAAGGCGGTATTATATGTATGGAAAGGGCAGCGTGTTCCTAACATATTGACTGTTAGTTATATAACTGTGTGCGTGGATAGGGTTGTCGATGATATATATATAAACTGTATATTAATACCTGCAAGCGTGGGCGCAGTTGGGTTTATGTGACATTTTCTTGAATTGAATCACAATTTGCCTAAAGTATGTGTAATGGCATTTAAATTATAAGTGGAGCGAAGCTTCCTACCTGAGGCAGCGAGGAAGCTTTCGAATCCAAGCGGAGGGCCTTGAGACCATTTATACGAGTTGTTCTAACAATGAAGGTTATTCTGTTATACGATTAGTCTAGTGATTTGATTATTTACCTTATTTCAATATAATATTCTGACCTCTCCATGAAAGATGATTAGAAGGACAGATCGATTGATGGTGTTGGCGCTAGAACCTTTATAACAGGTAAAAGGCGATCGGTAGGCGTTGGAAATGCAGCAAATTTTTACATGAATGATTTAGAATTAGCCATTGGGGTGTTTGATTGGCATCAACTGAGGTGTATGTTGAACTTGAAGAAAGGAAATCCTGGGTATTGCAGGCCAGGCTTGCATCAAACATGGTAACTATACATATATCAAAACAAGTTTCAACTCTATATCACATTTAGGTATAAGTTTAATTAAATAATATTTATATGAAATTTAGGTATAAGTTCAATTAAAGAATATTTAAACAAATTTATCAATAATTTTGCTCAATTAGAGAAACATATAATCAAAATAAATTGAAAAATAAATATAATTTTTTAAGTTTATATATATATATATATATATATATATATATATATATATATATTCTATCTAAAATCAAATTATTTTAAAATAACATAAAAACGTAAAATTAAAAATATATTTTAATTATTTTAAAATTCACTTGAGACAATGTAGAATTAAGGTTTATGTGAAAACATTATTGAATTTAAATTTTATTTGTGTTTGAATAAGTGCTCACTTGGATTAGCCATTACATGAGGATTGCATGAGTTTTTTATTCATTTCTCTACGTTTTCCTGTTTTCATGTAGACAGAACAATACTCTTCAGTTTGATCAGTTATTGTATTTGTTTTTTATTTATTTCTCTTAGTGTAGGAAGATATAAGAAATAAAAAAGAAAGTCTCATCACCAACTCTGATCTATAGAGTTTTGGTGTTTGAAATCAATTTGCAAAGAGTTTTAATCATGTTCAAATATCTTGAGGTGTCACTCATAAGCCCGTAATATAGGAAGATACAAACAATAGAAAAGCAAATCTCATCACCAACTCTGAATTTTTGTGTTTGGAATCCATTTGCAAAAAATCCCATCCATATTCTATGTTTTTCCTATTTTCATATAAAAGCAACAACAAAATCACCTTCAAGGCCAAGGTGCTCTGCAATGGTGAACCTTATGTCCAGTATTGTAGTGGTGACCACCGCTACCTTCCATTTGAACCTCTTAGCATGCCTTCCATCCACAATGTTGCTATTCAAAATCCTGGTAATAATAAATACTATTCTCACAGTCCATTGTATCAATTTTTTTGTACTTATTCGGCCTCAACTTCAGTGCTTATCTAGCTTCAATTTGTAACGGGGTTGTAAATTTCAGTTGTTATGCATCATGAGAAGGATCAATATTTCAACAAGAGGTGTTGCAAGGCAACTAGTCCCTGCCTAGGGGTGGGCTCATATGGAGCAAAGCCGACGTCCTCTCCTCAATTAGTGGCATGTGTCCCACGTCTAATTCTGGGAGAGACTGTTTCTAGCTGTTTTCCTTCACTGAAGTTTCCAGTCGCCTCTGCTAAACAATTTTGTTGGCTGACAGATGTATGAGATCACAACGTGTCGAGTAAAATGTTCGACAGCATGTGCTACCAATTATTTTGTAATTAACAACAAGAGACTTCCATATTAGGACTACATATCTTCAAAGAGATCATTTGCAAAGGCTAGGGGAAAGGTTAGTGCACGGTTTTATGTAGTGGACTGCTAAAATAAAAGAATAGAGGCCTCTCAAAATTTTCTAGTCATCTTTTGTCAAACGATAACAATATATTTAAATAAAATTATAAAATTATTTGCCAAAGGCGAGAGATTAGAAATGGCAAGCTATATATTTAAATAAAATTAATTGCCAAATACAAGACTAATGAAAAAACTTTCAAGGAGCTTAGCCATCATATGCAGGGGAACATCGAGAGTAATTGGCAGTCACAAACAAGTTTTCCTGTGTGAATTTTCTCTCGAAAATTTGAGGTATCACTATCTTCTAAGTTCTTCTTTCGATGTTAATTTATGTTAAATATCGTTTGCAAATTCAAATAGACCAACAATTATTTTGCAAAGTGTTTATAAATTCCCCCTATCAAGCTCCGGATGGGACTAATTAGACCAAGTAAGTGAAGGTGACCTAATTCGTCCAAGCCAGTGACAGCGGAGAAGTCGAAGTGGACCGAGAGGTGAGAAGATGGTGGGGTGCTGGGAGCTGTGTAACAACTACCTGTGGAGATACCAAATTCTGTTAATCAAATCTGCAAACCTCAGCAACAAATCCTGTTTTGACCAAGGACCGAAGACAGTATCTGCAGCACAACAATTTCTAAATCAAATATATTATAGTAACAACAGCATTTCGGCACAATTAGAGCATCATGCCAATTCAATTAAATTGTAAGTGAACCATGATTCGAATAATTGGACTGAGAGGTTAATACATTAGTGATGAAAATTCTTAAAATAATATCATATACACCTTAAATAATAGCTGTCATCCCATGTGATTATAGTTTGTTCAATTAAGTACAATTCGTAACGAATAATCAATTATTTCAAACCTGAACCGTAATCTTTTCGTTATATGCTCTGCACTTTCGTGATCTAAGATGACCTTTCACAGTCATCAGTGAACCGTTGCAACATTAAAGAGAGAGAGCGTTATTTGAAAAACAAGTCTTTGAGAACCAGTTGGATGTACGCGTCGAAACCTCCATGAAGTTGGCGATCAATAAAATAAATAACGTAACATATTTCAGCGAGAGGACGGAGTGACTAAAATATTAAAGCCACTAATAAAATAAATAAATTAACGTGCGTCACTGAAAGGAAGGTGGGAGTGACTAGCCCGAGTGGCGCTGGTTGGCCAGCCGAACCCACTGTAAAGGTGTTCCTGCTGTGCACGTACTTATTAGTGCCCCAATCTCGATAGTTACAATTTAATGAAATCAACGAACCAAGTTTTGGGTCGAAACTTTAAGTATAATGCAAATTGGCAACTGATCTAAGATCTTAGCGAAGGCCAAGAAACGAGCTTGGTAAATCGTCTCGTGGCGAAGAAACATGCAGAATACCTAACGCGTGTCAAATTATCATGTTTTTCTATAACATAAGACCTGTGCACATAAATCATTGGGTGCATGCACAGATAGTGTAACATGTCAAACCGGCTTTATCGCCTTCGCGTTGCCATATCGCCTTCGCTGTAAGTTGTCGGCTGCATTGCCATTATAGCCCTCGCTGTAAGCAACCTATTCTGGTCTGGTATGTTAGGCAACCATTAAGAGATCATTAAATGTTTGTTTTTTTCAAATTGAAAGTTATGGCTGATAACGCGTGACCTGGATGTTTCGGGGCAGCAATTATGCCAAGCTAGCTAGCTTGCCACCCATCATCGGGCTGTGTGAGTGTTCCAGCCTGTGAACCTTGAACTATGATGAATAATTTGTTAAAAAATATTTCTTTCTCACATAATTCTCTCATTTTGGGGCAGATTCAAGCTTCGTTCCACCCTTAATCTATTCGGCACTTGGTAGCTCCAGGGATCTTGCAGTTGGGCCCGTGTCTATTGCTTCTCTACTTCTCGGAGCCATGCTCAGAGAGGAGGTTTCTCCAACCAGAGAGCCTGTGTTGTACTTGCAACTTGCATTCACTACAACTTTCTTTGCTGGTGTTTTCCAGGCTTCTTTAGGGATTCTCAGGTAGGAGATTCTCTAATTGATATGGCTGGATTCTATGATAAGATAAATGGGTTTATTGACATGAATGATTCATGTGTCGCAATAGGCTGGGATTTATAATCGACTTTCTGTCACGGGCAACGCTTATTGGATTCATGGCAGGTGCAGCAACGAGAATTTGTTGGAACTGTGCAAATTTAGTTAGTCCCGACTTGTTTAAGCTATTGTTGTAAGGTGTATTTGAGCAGGTTTGTTATAAGCATTTGCCCTGTTCTTTTTACAGGATCGGAGAAAGCCTGGCAGCGAAGTGAAATATGGAGGAGAAACCTTCGGAAGCATCCTTGCAAACAGTGGGTTCACGGGCGCCTGTCACTGCACAAAGAAGATTGAACACCCGGCTGCAGGAACAAATGCCAGTGCCTTGTATGTAACACAATTACCTAGTTAGAGTTATCTCGTTTGGCCTAGTTTAATTAGATTGTAAATTCAAGCGAATTTTGATCGTAGAGTTCTGAAATTCAAATGGACAAAATATGAATCTATAATTTGTAAATTTGAAGATTGACAATTAAGTTATTCGTTAGAAATAGTCTTATTTATTAGTTACAGGGAAACCTAACCCAGCTGCAAATTTGAAATATTCCAAAATTAAAAATCATACATAATGTTGCATCCTGAGTAATTTCACCTGAAAATAGAGAACTGGATTTCATATCAAAAGTGAAAAATATAGAAATTATGCTGAATGGGTAATGATTTGTATATAATTTTCCTATACCTAGAAAATAAAATTCGCTGAATGGACTTACTGGTATCGCAGGTAGGAGAATGGAGAATGGACGACTAACGAGGCTCCTGTTCAGCTAAAACTCCCAGCCTCGCTGCTGCTTCAAAGTTCAGGTATGCATAACTGGTCCTCGATCAAAGTTGTGTTTGATCCGATTGTGATTGATTCACATGCCTCTGATCGGTGTTCCGCCAAGTGGTCAACATGCAGATATGATGTGGTAAAGGCAGCTAGCGACGAGTCGGCAACATGCAAATACCAGCCATAGCAAAGTTATATGGTTTAAACAATGTATGAGATAACATTTAATGTTGTCCAGTAATGCTAACATTAGTTTAGGTTGGAAAATATCGAACAAACAAAAATATAACCTATGCTTTTCGCCTCAGATCAGCTTTGGTTTTTGCCATCTAGCTTCGGTTTTTTGGAAAGAGGCCAAATAAGATGAAAAAGAAGATTCGGGAATAAAACTTTGGTTAATTGTTGATGCCCGGGGACTAATAGCAGGTCAACTAATGCTATATCCGCCGCGAACGATTACTATAATCCATGTCTAGAGGGCAGGGACTAATAAGGGAATAACTATAGATCAAAATTTCTCCATTTTCGTAGTGCTTAAACATCACTATCAGAAAATCACTTCTTTTTTATCATTTTACTACCATCAAAGTGGGAATGGAATGGATTGTATTTATTTATTTTTCAATCTAATCATAAATAATGGAATATTTTTAATGTGTATAAATTCAATCCTGACATGTGGAGAATTTTCCCAGAATCTTGTCAAACTTCACGTTAGAGATTTTCTCTAATCAATATTATTGATACATTTTAAAAAGTTGAAAATTAAAAAAGATGAGTTCGTCGAGAAGGTTTAACGTGAAAATTCCCAAATCCTGCCAATGTAGCCCTCCATCAGAATAACCAAGTTATAGCAAACGCAATATTGGGTACCAATATTTGTTTAAACATTTATTCATACAAAATTTTATATGGTATAATATAATGCCTTGGTAATATGCCTATAACTGTAAGTAGTACTTAATTATTATATTAACTAATTAAATCATGGAAAGGGCCTGTTGTTATTTAAATTCATTCCATGTATAATTTAAATGTATGTCTTTTATAATTATGTATTTTGTTTTAATATAATTATATATTTTGGTAATATTATGTTAAGATAATTTTTAATCTAAATTATATAGATTTTTAAGGTTACTAAAGAATTAACAATATTATCCAATGAGGTAAAAAATTAATAATATTGGCCAATGAGGTAAAATATGAATATTATTGTTACGAGGAGTTGTTTTGGTTTTTTAATAATACAATAAAATAAAAATTGGAATAAAGAGTAAGCTTTAAAATTTTAGATTTTTATTCAATGTTGAAAATATGGATAGTAAAAGGTATATTTGATTGTTTAAAAGAATATTTTAATATACCATTTTAATATCTTTTATATATATATGAGAGTTGTATATAATAAGATCATAAATCACTTTTCATATTTACATAGTTTTTCATTTTGATATAGAGAAAAATGCATGGATGTATGAATTAGTGGGTGCATAAATAGTTATGGTTATGCAAGTCACCTCTTAAAGGGAAGGAAATGGTAATAAATGACTAATTATGGATATTAAGGCAAGGTCATTATATGTGAAATATTATACCATCACTTAACGCATTTACCTAGTGTATGCAACTTAACAAAGTAAATATGATACTAACTATTTATACAAGATGTGGAGAAAGAGAATATAATAAATAGTAAAGATAATATAATAATAGTAAATAATAAATTAGAATTATAAATAAATATTTATAAAAATAACTATAAAAATAGTAAAAATAAGTATAGTTAACAAAAAGTTGAAAAAAAAGAGTTAAATTGAAGGAAATATTGTATTAAGTAAAACTTTAAAAAATAAATAAAAGTTCACATGTTGACACATGGAATGTGTGCATGCAGATCCCTTTCCATTTTCATAATTTTATGTTCTATTTAATGGACAAGAGAGGGATGAGATTAGGCATTTCTCTCGAGAAGAGTATTGAGAGGCAAAGGAGACCTTAGAAGTAGTACGTTGATTGAGGGCTCAGTAGTGACCAATAGAAAGATTATGTGTAGCTGAATGTACCATTGGGTCGAGGGTCTTCCCCAAAACTTTATTGTGGTTAGCGAGATTCAAATAATGGTCAACTCTGAAATCACAAGTAAGGAATATCATCGCTATGGGTAAGTTGTCTATTCTCATGTTGAAAATTCTATGCTAATTATTTGAATAGTTTTGTGTTCATTATAAATCGCATAATTGATGTAATTAGTTTGTATATTTAATTTTGGTGTTGTTACAACTTGTGATTTTTTTATTTTTATTTTATGGAAATTTATGTTTCGATAGTTATGAATACATGTTTCATTTAGTAAAAAAATTTGTATTTTTATGTATGAGGATGTTGTATTTTATATTTCAATCATGTAGCAAATACGTCAACAAAAGGAGCAACAATAAGAGCAGGAGTAGCAGGTGGACCCATACAATATGGTCTAACCATGGCAAGCAAGAGAGAGGGAGAGGGATTTATACCCTCACCATATTACTGTAGCGACCCAAGTTCTCTTGAGGAATGTAGGCCGCCTCAAGTATTATGAGGAGGGTACATCCATACAGGTGCGCTCTATCCCATTTGCACATATGATCCACTGATGAAATGTCTAACAGTAGAATTTCCATGTTGGTCATGAGTTGTGTTATAGGCCCACTAAGGAGTAAATTTACTTTATCACTGGCCTATCCAAGAGAAGGGAGGATTTCCCCCCATTCACTGATGTCCCCTAGGGAGTTGTAACTGAGAGTCAACTTGCATACACTCTGAGATATGTTGGGCCTCATGCTTTCCGTCCATCATATTTTTAGTTCTGTGGTGAACAACTATAGATTTTTTCTTTTGCTACAGAAGAGGCTAGCTACCTCCCATTATTAGTCAGCACCATTTCACATTCTTGTGGTCATGAGATGCACATTAGTTGCCCTATTTTGTATTATGTTGATTCTCTGATTCAGGTGCCACGTTGCATTAGATGGCCTGCTATTTTTTTGAGGAATTTTTGCACGGCTTTCGATAGATGTCGTGCGTTGTTGAGATAGGGGAGAGAGACCTTCCCTTTTTCTTCCAAGATTTTTTGTTTATTTTTTGAGAGGTTTCTAGAGACAAGGCCTATATTTTATTGTCACCCTCCTAGGTTGATCACTGAGGCTCAGATGTGCATGTGGGGGTAGATGGTGCCAAAGAGGGACATGCTGGAGATTTTGGCCAAGATTTCAAATGAGGCACTCGAGCTACTAACTAATGTGGATGATCATGAATTTTTCGTGTTGGGGTATCCATACATGGGGATTGATTGGAGAGGGTGTCCTAACATATTCTTCATAGCATATGAGCCTCGAGATGATAGAGCTAATATTATTGTTTTCTTTAAATTAATATAGTTTAATTTTCTTGTTTTAATCAATTAAAATAAAATTTATTCTAGCACATTCTTTAACTTGTTGTATTAAATGATTTAATGAAATTTTCTAATTATTTTTCTATACTATATATTTGATAGGCATCAACACATTCGATGCAAACATGCCTCCTCCCCCAACATATGTCGGAGGAGATGATGAGATGGGCAAGGCCCAAGAGGGTGAGGGTGAGGCACATCCTCTACGGGACATGGCCATCTAAGGGCAGAGGCCTATTATGCGATGTTAGATGGAATAATGTGATAGACTGGTCATAGTTTTGGTTTGATAGGGAGTCTGGCATATGAGGCCTCAATATATTAGCGCAGGTTCGAAGTTCCTGGATCTCTATAGGACATGTCTGTAGGATTTGATGTCTCTTATGTGGCATGTCATTGGAGCTAATAGGGCACTAGTAGTGATGAGGGATGCATGGAATCGTTCACTAGCACATCCATCACATAATGAGGATGGTCATGATTTTGATTAGGGTGATGATCACAATCACGATGATAAGGGTGATTATGATGATCATGATGATTAGGAGGGTGATGATGATGCTTCTAGTGGTCGTGCCACCCTGTCAGATCACGGTCGTCAGGGTGTTGGTGATCCTTCTAGTAGTATAGTTGCCTCTAAGTCACCTCATGATTTCGAGATTCAAGAGCTAGAGGATTTGTTGTACGTTTCTCCTATGAGAGAAGACATGCAACCTTCTCCTGTAGGCCAACCACATCCTTCTATTGCAGATCAGCCACCTTCTCCTGTAAATGAGCCACATCCTTCTACTATAGACCAGCCACCTCCTAGTCAGCCTCCACCTGAGCTGAGTTTGATAAACATACTTGATCAGGTAGTAGTTGACCATCCGTTATCTTCTAAAGAAGACCAGGCATTTATTTTGTTCATGTTTATGTACTTATTTTATATGTTGGCGTTGATGTCTATATCATTAATTCATGTTAGATATGTTTATTTAATGTGCTTACAGATAGATCTGTAAGTCATAGCGTTTATTTGACATGAGACTTATATTAATTTGAGGATGTGTGTGGTGATGATATTATATTATAGTCTTTTTGTTTTCTTAGATGTTATTACGATGATGATGCCATGTTAGATTATTAGATTTGTGTGCTAGCTAATCATGTTTATATGTGCTACTAAAAGTGTATATAATTAGATGATGGTAGTGAATTTGAATGTCTATCTTAGATGATGTTTATGTTTGTTAAATGATTATTCTCATGATGTTTTTTTTATGAAATAATGTTTATTATAAATTATGTATTGGTGAATTTTGAAAAACTATTGACTTTAAAAAAAAATATGCAAACATATCTTTATAAATTACATGTTTAGTATTTATGTAGTGGACATTGAAATATTTTATTTATAATTCATGTTCTTCGTATTAAAATGTTAAAATATGTCCCCTAATATTTTTTCCTCTATGTATACATATAATTATTTTTACTATTAATATTTTCTAAATTAATATTACATATAAAATCCATATTAAAGGTTGAAATTTTACAAATATCCCTCATATATTGCATTAGAAAGAAACTATTAATGGAATAAGAATTCTCTCAATCTTTCTCACTAAAGTGAAAATATATAATAATAAAATTAATTTAAATTACTTTATTTTTCTCTATATAAAGTATCTATAAAATTTTGTTATTTAATATCCACATTGAAATATTTTACTTATGGTTGTTAGTGAAGTAATTTTTTTTGTCAATATTTTTTTTTAAATAGCACATGTAAATGGAACATAGTATGAATTACACATAATGTAATACCAATAATATTATTTCTTGTGATGTGAAAAAATTATGTTTTTTCCTTGTAGTAAAAAGTAAATTATATTTTTTTACTCATTTCATTTCTTCCTCGTAATAAAAGCTAATTTTTTTTTTTACTTTTGGTTACATTATATCTCTCTATAAAGTTATAACAGATTAAGGTGTAAATTGAATTATTGTAATTATGGCCAACATTAATTTCTTTTCTTATTACTATTTTTAATTTGTTAATTTCAATTATTATTTTACTATATTTAATGTAACGTTATGTGACAACATCTCTCCCACATTGAGCTATAGAGCACCTCTTGGTCTAATTAATTAGACTTAATACAACTTAAAAATTATACTTTTATAAATTTTATTTTATTACTAAAGTTACGAGATTTTCAAGAAATTTAAATTTAATATTTATAGCAACTCTTACCAATTTAAATTAAAAAATTGTCTCTCCAAACACGAGGATAAAGAAATCTAAAATAAGGTTTTTGATCAAGTTACTTGTAGTTGGGGGTTTTCTCTATTGGAATTTCTCTCTTAAAGAGGCAAGTGGACATTTTTCTAGTAATAAAGATATAACATTTTGATACTATTTTGGTTCCTTATTTTCTATTATATTGGTTCAAATTTAACTCTTTCTAATAATAAATATGAGTTAAATAATACAGTTTTAATAATACAAATTAAATTACCACGAGATATTCACTAAAATTCATGTTTTTCACATTTCTCCTAGCTAATATTACATCATGTTTACAATGATAAAGACATGTCTACTTTAAATAATTTAGTTACAAATACATAAAAAAATAGATATTTATTTTACATAATCTAAACAGGAAAAAAATATGCATCACCAAGTCTATTTGAAACTCAAAAAAATGCCTCTTAATCACCATCAGAAATGTGGGGCGCCTGGTATGTTTTAATCGCACCAACGCTATCATATTTACCCAATGCATTGCCTAAATAATATTTAAAAATATAGCTATATTTTAGTGTGTTAGACAACGTGAACATTCCTTCCTAATGCAAAAATGTTATACGTTCGCACCAGTGCATAAGTATGATGCACCACTATGAAAATTTAAATTTGTGAACCAATTGTGATGCGTCATAGGTAAGTGTGCACCATCTACAGTGTAGTTGTGTTATAAAACACATCGGATCCAGTGCATAACTATGTTTCTGGCACACTGATGATTTTTTTTTAAAGTTAAAATTTATGTCCATATTAATTCATACAATTTTCATTTAATAAAAAAAAATGTATTTTATGTATGAGGCCAATGTATCTTATATGTCAATCATGTAGTAGAGATGTCAACGGAGAGAGGAGAAGCAATTGGAAATACTTAGCAAAATAATGGAAATAAAAACATAAAAAAATAGTATAAATGATGAAATAACGTGTGTACATATCACTCTCCATTGTCATCACCTTGATTATCTTCCTCGATGCTTGGCATGATAACACTATATTTCTCAAAAAATTTTGATCTATGGTCGTGTCTTAATAGGAAACACTAATCCTTACCCAACACATGTGGGTAAAACAACTCCTTGTTGCAGTGTTTTAGAAAAACATAAGGCTCCCTAGCTTCATGCAACATATTTCTAGAGTTGATAGATATCAACCCACTTCAACCTAAAAATAACACATTGGAATGAAGAGAAGTCCACTTGAATGATCTCTTGTATCTTTCCAATGTAACCTAATGTCCCTTGCATTGGGTTTTGATCGTGGTGGTTAGCACGACTAGATTGGTCGAACTCGATTTCCACTCCAAATTCTTCTGTCATGCATCCATCGTCGACATCCATCGTATGAAAATTATGACTATTTTTGACCATGTTCCCACATAGATGAGAGCAAATGAACCTATAAAAAAAAGTGAAAAATCACAGTGTCATGTTTTTAACAACATGTACATAATCAAAAATATAAAACATATATAGATGATACAATTCAAAGTTTCAATATCAAGTTAAAACTATACAGAAATATATTATAATTACTAAGTTACTGTATCCAATCCCTATTTTTAGGGCATCCTCTTCAGCACATGAGTAACAACCAGCTACACCATATTTCACACTGACTTCATCAACAACCCAACTGTTAGGGCATGTCATTTCATACTTTATTTTTAATGATGATGATAATGCATGGTTATGAAACCATCTCAAGAAAAGATAGAAAAGATAGATCAACGCCTCAGAATTCAGCCTCTTCGAGGGGGCAACCTCCTTTACATTACATAAATGAACAATTCTTGGATGATTCAAATGACAAAACCTCCTTTCTATATATAGGAGTCTAAGGAGTCACAATATAATCCAGCCGACCTAACAATAATAATATAAAGCCACAAAAATAACAATAGGGGGATTCTATGGGGCATAGAAATAACAATATGGGGGTAATAGGGGCACAAAAATATAAATAAGAGGTATAACTACAATAGTAATGGGGTAATCACTAGTATTATAGGGACCCAACATGCATTCTTCTACCATTCAACCATTTGAATTATTTCCTGTCACTGTCCCATTTCGTCCTCTTCTCATCATATAATGTGACCCATGGTTGTGTCACTTCCATATTGTAAAGAACGAAATTTTTGTTGGCTTCAATTTTTGAATTCGTTGATGAAATAAAACCAACATACATACATACATACATACATACATACATACTTACATACTTACATATATATATATATATATGAGATCAAAATATGCATTAATATGAAGTTCAATCTGAATAGTTATTGTGTAGTAATTTGAAAAATGGCAAGTCTGCACTTACACTTTATCATGTGCCTCTTTCCATTCATTTCGAGAAGCTCTCATTCTCTTTTGTCTTCATCCATTTTGTCATCCCAATTTTTTGCACTTGCTGTGTTGTAGATCTTCTTGATGTACTCACTGGCGTAATATAAAGACTCATATGATAAATACCCCTCCACCATATACGCGTTGAGTTCTTCCTTTGTTGAATAAAATCTTTCAATTTCTTTATGTGCCTCTGTAAGAAGGACATCCATTGATAAGAAACAACTCAAACTAATTCAAACTCATCTACTAGGTGAATTAGAAGATAAACCTACAAGTCCATGAAACTCGTTGACACTTACTTCTCAAATATAAAAATAATCTCAGCTATCTCTTCATGTCACCATTGAATGCTAGCCATATGAATCTCCTTTGATGTGATCCAACATAATGATGCGATAATTTAGATATGGCACATCATAGGTCTTAGGGGAAGTCATGGTTCACGCACCCATGCACGAGAAGAGGATAATGACACTGCACAATAAATAGTACATTATACAAAAATAAATTATAAAATATTTCATTACATAAAAATAAATAAATAAATAATAAAATCATGTTTTTTACATACATACTCTTAGAAGGTTCAAATAGTCATGTGATTTCAACCCCGAAAAATGGTCATCCACAGTGAAGCAACATCATAGTGAAGAACCATATAAAGAAGGAACCCTCATATTCACTACAACTTCATTTTACAAAGAAAGGTCATCTTTCTTTAAGATCCATGGGACATCACCTTCTTTGAAAGACAAAGATGGGCCAACATCTGCTCTAGTTTCTTGTCTTGGCCAATGTTTATTTTTAGTTTTTGAAGAAATAAGATCTCTCCTAACAACTAATGTATCACTTTCTTTTGATGATATGTGCCTCTATAAAGAATACAAAACATTTTTAAACACATGTATGGGATCAAGCAAGTGGGCAATCTTAAGATGCTCCCAATATGGGTGCTCATAATAGATAGATTTTCTTTTCATCGCAATTGGAAATTTCTCAACATAGCTATCCAAGAATTCTTGATCATCGAACATAGGCTCCCCATTTGAATCAAACATTTCTACAAACTCCTTCTCTATCTCTATCTAATATGCTCTAAGCCATCTAGTTGGTGTCATTATTGCAGGCCTTGGGATTCACTGTAATTTACCATTGAAAGCAGATGTTTATCTTCTATAAGGTTGTTCATTTTGGAGGAATACCCTCGAGCAGTCATATACTCACTTTCGTGGGTGTTCGAACCACCTAGCCTTCAGAGAAGGTCCACAACATTTACATCGATGATACCATTTTGTTACAAAACCTACGAAATTATTGTATACAGACCGACACGTTAGCAACCATGAACATCTAAACAATTGCAATGAATTAAATTATATGTGAAACAATATTCTTACTAAACAAATGAATAAGAATGTAATTTACCAGAGAAAACTCCTAATCTTAGATAATCATGTATGGTATAGTCAGATATGCCATACAAAGTAAAACTCCTCTCTATTGTGATGGGTCTTCATACATCGTACACATGTATCCCTTCCCATAATTCCTTAAATTCAACTACCAATGGTTGTATGTAGACATACATATTATTCACTTGTCTTCTACCTTTGGACTATGAGAGCCAACATAAGATGTTCATTCTTCATGGAAAACTATGGGGGGGAATTTTTATTGATCATTACTATACGTTAAACATAATAGTTGGTGTTTCGGAGGGAATATTGGTTGAGGCCATCCATGGCTATGTTGATTCATAGACTTCGTACTTCATCCTTGAATTTATTGGGCCATGTATCCTATATATGCTTCATGGCTATTGAATCTGTTGGGATTCACATAATTCTTGAATCACTTATGTGTGAGTCATTCCATCCTTGCAACATAGCTAATTCTTTGCAACAAAAGATTATTTGAATTCTTGGGATTATAAGCATGTGCCTCAATATCTCATGAGCATGACCATGTGATTTATCCATTTTTTTTAATTATTGTACATGTCATGGCCACATTTCGTACATATCTCTATGTATGCATATTCTCCTCTATATAGAATACAATCTTTCATAAATGCATGATATGATATATACTCAACACCCAACATTTTCAACAATTACTTTTCCTCTTTGTAGATAGCCGATAAGACATTATCACTATGAAAACCCTAATCTTTGAATATCCTGCAGTTGGTGGGGAATATAGTTGTACAATGTCAATATTTAACATTCATAAAATTGACCATTGTTAAATTTGAGTGCAAAAAATATAAGGAAATTGATCGATCATGCAATTCAATTACCTCAATATTGTCAAGAAACACACATTTGACATACCAGACTTTGTTTTCATGTTGTACAAAAACATCTTTGTCCCCAACTGAGTAGACTTTGAATTGCTGCCACATCCAAAGATAGGGGTGGTGGAAGAATATTCCAGGCTTTTGAATAAGGTATCAGTGATATGAGAATTATCCCCTAGCTCAACATTCCGAAATGCATATAACAACATTGCCTTCATGGCAATCGTATCTTGTAAGTAATCATCCATACCAATCTCCATGTGAGTGCCTCCATTTCCAAGTTGTGATGAAGATATACTATTGTTGTAGACATTCCTAATTGATGAATCTGAACATATTAGGAATTGAATAGGTGGTTTATTCAACCATTGTTTGTATGCTTCCTCTCTGAATCTTGTTATTAATGCAACCTTCTCTCCATATGACATCGTAGTTGGGTGCACTGAAAGATGGAAGGTGGGTAACTCATTAGTACAATATTAATGATATTAGCAAGCATGATAATGCAGTTGGTTTATTGAAATTTTAGTATACCAAATAATTATTACCATCGTTGATCCAAGATTGCGTCTAGAGGATCCCATGTTCTAATTGGCAGGGTGAAGAGGTTGTCCATTTTCATCTACCGACTACTTGCGATATGTTGCTCCTCATAAGAGCTTGCAATGTTTTTGAAAACAATATGGAGTAATCAGATTTTTGATATGATTTATTTGAGAAAAAACAAAAATAAAATTTTGAGTGAACATCTAAAATTAATCTCAAGAACCATATAAAAGCAATTTGATTTCAATATATTTTTTTAAATAGTAAAAGGGTATTCACCATTTCGTTCTTTTACCAAGTTTTCAAGGGAGTGATTTGAAAAAGAGATATACGAGGAGCATTGTGTAACAACAGCAGAATATTTGCAGTTAAAAAAATGGGTCCTCAACTTGTAAAGATTTTCAAGGTGAAATATTTTCAATTTTACATAAAAGTTGCGGTTAAAACTAAATATATAAAAAATGAATATTTTGTCATTTATGCTAAGCATTTTCTTATTTTACAAGAACTCATTAGTGAATGCAATACTAGAGTTGTAGTGGTTTGTTATGTGGTTTGTTATGGCAAGTCTCTTAAAGGAATTAATTATAAGATAGTTAGGAACTCTTAGCTACCTGACTGAAGAAAAAAAGAGTAGAAGAGAAGTGTGACATTGCCATGTAAGTTTCATATCCCACCAATAAAATTCAAGATATTGTTATTGAATTACATGTTAATCACATTATTGATGAGTTATGAAAATTCTTTGAATAAAAGATTGAGATGGTGAAATTCAATAAGATTGGTATATAAATAAATATAGATTTATCATAATTGTTTAAATAAATGATTGGCAAGATGAAATTGCAGACATACTTGGAAAATGTGACCATATAAGAAATGTCCCTTTTAAATATAAACAAACTATTCTCCAAATTAAAAAAATAATATCACATACAATTAAAAAAATGAATATGTATATTAATTATTTTTAACTAAAATCATTATAAACATATCAGTAATTCCACCTACAATGTGTTGCTTGGCTGGTTATTAATGTTGAGTTCGAATTTTATAAAAATTTACCAAAAAAATTTGATAAATTTAATGAGTGGACCCAAAAAAAAATTAAATCTGTTCCCTTATTATTTCACTTATTTTTTTATTAAATAATATTACCTTTTAATCCACTCAATGTTTCAAAATTTAAAATAAATAAATTCTCATAACAAATTCCCAATAGTAAGATAATTAAAATAATAAGCATTACAAAATAAATAAATTCTCATAACAAATTCCCAATAATAAGATAATAAAAATAAAAAACATAATGTTCAACATAGTACTTACTTTTAAATCGAGCACCATGGTAGGAAGCAACGGCAAGCAACCAAGGAAACCCAATCTTTTCGCTGCATGTCATTTCTTGCAAAATTGATACCTACTGCTGGTTCTGGGAGCTCTGCTGGAACTGCTTCCGCAGGCGAGGAAACTTACCATGCTTCACTAGGATATCCATATAGGCATAAATTCTCCTTGTCTGGATCGCAAAGTGAGTAAAAGCGCTCGACATCAGTGGTGAGAGCACAGACAATGGCATTTCGGCGGCCTCTGTAATCTGTAAACACCTCTTCAACCGTGCAAGGCTTTGAAGAAGTTGACGCGTCTTTCTCCATGCCAACACTTCGCTTATAACTGAGGCGACAGTTTCCATGGCCAACCAGATGGGGTCTAATTATTAGGCTGAGAAGTTTAATCTCCAGAGGTTTTATGATTTTATCAATTTTACTGAAATAAAATTGTCCTAACTTAAATTTTTTTTATTTCTCCAAAACAAATCTAAAAATATGCCAAATCAAAACTTCAGCGCAAAATTGCTCACTGCGATTGATCGGAAGAAGATTTACATTAAACAAAATAGTGCTATTAATAGGAATCGAAATGAGGCCAAGGCCGACGTGAGTGTGATGAGCAAAGCGTAATATGGAGTCGGCTGGGATGATACGCTAAATAATTTATAACAAGTATTACTGCTAACAAAATCTAAAAGCTGTTAGTTTTTAGTGAAATTATTCTTTATTAGTATTGTTTTAGCTTAATAATTAGTATACAGCGTAATGGTTAAGAGCATGTGTGTTTTTGTAAGAAGTCACAAGTTCAAAACAAAGTTAAAGTGGGTTAAAGTATGTATGCCCTTGTAAATAGATATTATTATTATAATCTATATTTTTTATCATTTTTAATTCTAAAAAATATTTTTTTATAATGCTTATAATTTTATGTATTTACATGTTATTAATCCCAAAGGTTGTTTTTTAAATTATAAATCACAAAAGTTTTAAATTTAATAATATTCATAATTTAAAAATATATATATATATATATATATATATTTGCTTAAGCAAGAGTTGTACCTTCAATTCCATTAAATCAACCAAAAATTACATTATTTACATAGTTTCACCAAACAAAGTGGTGAAAGGCAGAAAGAGAAAACCTATGACAACAAGGCTCTCTAACCGCAAAAAGTACTCGCACAACCTTTGAAAGCCGACAAAAAAAATAAACGACGAGGGTCATCGTGGACAAGAACCCACCCCACTAAGACCCACGCCAACAAGCTTTTGACCAGCCACTATATCACAGCTATCCGCTAGCCTAACTAAACCCGACGGTTGAGATGCAAAACTCATCCAAAAGAAGCGAGGAGTTTAACCCCGGGTCCCACCAAAACATACGGGCAATCCTGTTCATTGATTGGGCCCGCCAAGATCGGACAGCTATACTGAATATCGCTCGCCCAAAAATGAATGAAATTTAATGTGCGATGAGGGTGGTTTTCCAACCCAGCCCTCATCCACGTATCCGTTGTTGTATGGTATCGCTGCCGAGTGAAAAAAATCACTTTTGCGTTAAAAGCGGTGCGATCGTGCCCATACCACTCCAAAAGTGGTTTAGCCTCCCAACCCTGTAAAGAATGGAGATTTGCCGCCAGAACAGAACCAACAGTTAAAAAACTCATCCATTTACCAAACTGTGAACAACCCATCGCCCGCCTTCAGAGATTTTCAGTGTTTGTGAAAACCATAGTTGCAGGGACCGTCCCATGCGATTCAACTAGCCTAGACCTGTTTGACCAAAAGGAGAATCCTACATCAGTCTTCTTATTGCGGATTGTCTTCCTTGGTTTTGTTCTCATACACTTTTTTATCCTCTTCCGCTTGGTTATGGCAGAGTTATTTTAGTTCGCTTTGTGGCATAGCCAGCCAGCCCATCGAAAGTTTTATATCCCTGCATGTAACACCTTGATTGGCCAAAATGTCTGCCAATTTGTTGGCGTTTCTACACACATGAGTGAATGTGAGTGTGCGTAGTCCTTGAAAATGAACCTGTATTTTCTGGAGCACCCTTATTAACCTCCAGTGTTTTGTGACTTTTTCCGGCCTCGTTCCATGGTTGATTTTCTTGGCCGCATTGATAACTAACTCTGAATCAGCTTCTATTATCACATTTTGGCAGTTGTCTTGTTTCAGAGAATCTAAGAATTCCTCCAAAGCTATTAATTCCGCCATGTTGTTGGTGGCTTTTCCTAATTGACAATGGAAGAGGGATATGATGCTTCCATTTTCATCTTGTAGAACTCCTCCAAAGCCAGCCACTCCAGGGTTATCTTTTGAAGCACCATCAATGTTGTACTTCAGAAAACCTTTTGGAGGGCGTTTCCAGTATTCTTTGACCAATTCCCTCATGCTTGTTTTCCTATCCATACCTTGTGGAGTGAACCCTTCCAAGTCTAACTGCCTAAGAATTCTCAAATCTGTTTTGGAGGGAGAATTCTTGGGGAGATCCTTGACAATTGTGCCTACTGTCTCTTTTAACTGTTTCAAGATCTGTTCCAATAGTCGGAGAGAGGAATTCTTCTCTTCTTTGAAGATTCTTTTGTTTCTTCCTTTCCGCACATTCCATATTATGAAACTTGGCAAGAGAGCCCAGACCGAGTTAAGGATTTCATTGTCTGAGACTTTATTCCTCCAATTGTTTAGGGTGTTAGTGATACAATTTTTGTCTCTATCAAACTGATTAAAGATGGTGGAAAAATAATCCCATAACCCAGAGGTGAAACTGCAGTTGTTGAGAAGATGTTCCACTGTCTCCTCTTGAGCTTCACGAAGCTGGCATCTGGAGGGCCCTAGCATCCCCCTCTTTCTAATGTTGTCCCAAGTTAAGATTTTTCTATGATTAACCAGCCACATAAAGAGTTTGATCTTCATCCAGCTCTTGCTTCTCCAAAGTTTCTACCAAATTCTGTCCAGATCTTGAGACTCTAGCCCTAAGAGAATATCTTTAGCTTCCTTAATGTTAAAGTTTCCCTCCTTGTTGTTACCCCATCTTAGCTGGTCTTTCCCTTCAGTGACAATAATAATTCTCTGATCCAACATCCTCTTTAGGGTCTCGACTCTACTGTTGATTATTTTGTCCCCTCTACTAGCTATTTTTTTCCACACTCTCCATTTTCCAGTATTGTGATTATGATCCCAGAAGTCCTTTACCTTTACCAGTCCTTGGTTATCTGTCTCATGCTTGAGGCTCAAAAAATCCTCTCTCAAGAGTGTTGGCTCTTGTTGCCACTTATCCTCCCAGAATAGTGCCTGATCTCCATTTCTAATTTCCCAAAAACTATTTTTTTGAACCACCTCTCTGTTCTCCCAGGCCTTGTTCCAAATGGGAGAGCCCTTTATATTTCCAGACAATCTTATTAGCTCAGAATATTGCCAGGAGCTGGCATATTTTTCCTTCCAGATGTTTTCCCATTGAGCCTTAGGATCTTTAACCCACTGCCACCAAAGCTTGGCTCCAAGAGCCTTACTAAGAATCTCTGGATCATCTAGTCCTAGTCCTCCTTGGTTCTTATGTTTACAGATTTTTTCCCATGAAACTAAAGCCCATTTTTTCCTAGTTTCCTCCTTGCCCCAAATAAAATATCTTTGTATGTTTCTAAATTGTTGTAAGACTCCTTTCGGAACTGGGAGAGCAGAAATCATAAATACTGGGATAGCTTGGAGCACAGCGTTTGTAAGGACTAGTATGCTAGCTAGATTTAAAGATCTGATCATCCATTTTTTGACCTTATCTTGCATCTTGTTGATTAACTATTCCAAAATGCTCTTATGCAAAGCTTTCGTTGTTAGAGTAACTCCCAGATACTTGAAGGGGAGGGATTCTCTTTGAAAGCCAAGAATTCTGGAGATATTTCTCTGAATGGAAATGTGGGTGTTGAAGAATAAAATTTTTGGTTTGGAAAGATTGACCTCCATACTTGTTGCCATAGAAAAGTCATTCAAGATTTGTTTGTACGCAAGCGCTTCCTTGACTGTGGGAATTCCCTGTAACATGGTATCATCAACAAACTATTGATGGGTCAGAGCTTGACCATTCTCCGATAGTTGGAGTCCTTTAATTTTTCCCATTACTTTAGCATGCTTAATGGACCTTCCGAGCCCTTGCATCATGAGGATGAAAAGAAAAGGAGAGAGTGGGTCACCCTGTGTGAGACCTCTAGAAGGAAGAAAAATTTCAGAGGGAGATCCATTAACTAAAATTAAGGAGCTAGAGGAAGTCACAAGGGCCATGACCCATCTAATCCAATTATGATCAAAACCATACGTAGTGAGCACTTTCCTGATATATGTCCAGTTTACTTTGTCATAAGCTTTGGCTATGTCCAATTGCATTATCATACTTGCTTTCCTCCTGCTAGTTAACAAGTGTACCACTTCATGAGCTTGAATGATGTTATCTAGAATTTGGTTGCCTTCAACATACCTCGATTGTTCACCCGAAACAAGCAATGGCAGCAAAGGTTTGAGTATGTTGGCCAGCACATTGGAAATTATTTTGTAAACTACATTGCATAAGGCTATGGGCCTGTACTTCTCTGGCGTTTGAAAATTTTCCTGTTTTGGAATAAGGGCAATGAAAGAGGTGTTGAGAGCTTTCAAAATTGATCCGTTCAGCCTGGAATCTTCTACTACCCTTACAATATCCTCTTTGACTATGTACCAAAAAGCTTTGAAGAAATCCGCATTAAATCCATTCGGACCTCGAGCTTTGCCATTTTGCATTTCTTTGAGTACCTCACTGACCTCCTTTTCAGTTATAGGTCTGTTTAGATTATAGTTGTCCTCTTTAGATACTAGCTTAGGTATGTGTTTAGTGAAGTCCTTGATGAAAGGTTCCCTTATTGAGATGTTTTCCTGGGAAATACCTCTGAAGTGTCTAACACCGCTTCTATTTCTTCATGGGATTGATGGATCTACCCATCCTCATCCTTGATCGAGGAGATACTGTTGTGGGTCCTGTTAGCTATCATGGATCTATGGAAACATTTAGTGTTACGCTCCCCTTCCTTTAGCCATTGAACTCTAGATTTTTGTCTCCAAAAAATTTCCTCTTGTTTAATAGTTGTTCCCATTCTTGATGATGTTTCTCTACCTGATCATTTTTGTTCTTATCAAATCCTTCCTTGATCAAAGCTTGGCTGAGCTCCAGGATTTTATTTCCAACAGATTTTTTGTCTGCAAAAATGTTTCCAAATTCATTCTTGTTCCAATCTTTTAGTTTCATCTTGATGTGCTTTAATCTTTTGTGTAGCAGGAACATTGAATATCCCTGAAACTGCAAATCTTCCACCCACAATTTCTCAATGTTTCTTCTGAAATTTGGGTGTGAAAACCAAATATTTTCAGATATGAAAGGTCGGTTTCTTGGGGTGCCTATGCCCTTGATCTCCATTTGAACTGGCCAGTGATTTGAGCCTCCAAAAGGTAGAATTTCTGTAATTATTTCCTTGTTTAAAAGCATGAGATCCTCTGAGATCATAAATCTGTCTAGCTTGGAGGCTACCTAGGAATCCCCTCCTCTTTTATTATTCCATGTGCAGAAGCCATTGCTTGTCTCAGTGTCCACAAGCTTCATGTTTTCTGAAAAGTTTTGAAAGGATGAGGATTCTTTGTTTAGAGCTCTTGTGCCCCCTTTTTTCTATAAGAGGGATCTGATCATATTGAAGTCTCCTCCAATTATCCATGGTAACCCTTCATGCCTGGCTCGTAGATCCACCAAGGAGTCTATAAATCTAATTTTGTCATCTAATCTTTGAGGGCCATAAAAATTTGTAACTAGAAAAGTTTCCCTATCTCCTTCAGTTGTATGACCACTGATAAGTAATTCCTTGATGCCTTCGCATTGATTATTCCAATCTTCATGTGATTCCAGAGGGTGAGGATACCCCCACTGTGTTTTCCGCTTTAACTTCTAGAAACTCAAATCTACTGAGCCATTTTCTATGAATTTGTCTTAACTTTTGAATATAACATTTTGTCTCTTGGAAAAAAACTATATCCGGTGTTGTTTGCTTCATTCTGTTATTCAGAATTCTCTGTTTTCCCCTGCTTCCTAGACCTCTAATATTCCAAGTTGTGAACTTCATGATCAAAGATTGGTAAAGGAGTAACTGGTTAGATCTTTCATCTTACCTGAGTCTACCATGAGTTTTCCACATTCCATCAAAAGCTCATTCTGCTTTTTCCTTCCTCTTTTCTTTCCAGGATATCTCGGTGCGAGCCCCGGAGTTATTTTTACTACTTTCACTCCTTCATTCCTCTGTTTATCAGTGTTGTTTACTTCCTCCAAACCCTTGGCCTGAGTTTTCCATAGGAATAACTGCTAAATTTTATTGATCTCTTCTTGTGGTATTGATTCTACCCCACTTGTAGTTCCCTGATGTAAGAACCCTTCTAGATCTAGGTATTCTCTGTCCATGATCTCCTGTAGCTCATTGTCTTCCATTTCCAGTTCTGAAACACACATCATTTTTCCTTTCTGTTTTTCATTTTCCTGCGTTTGTTCATTATCTTCTTCCTTTTCCCTCCTTCCATATCCTTCCTTCATCACTTGATCTTCTCCTACTATTTCTTCTTCCTCTTCAAGAACTTGGAACTAATTCCCACTGGCCTTTTCACCTCCCACTTGGTGTTGTTTTGGCCCTTTTTTGTTGTTTTTTCCTTTGTGAACTACTTTTTGAAAACTATTTGTGTCTTTCATTGTGTTAGTGTTTCCTTTGTTTTCTGCTTTGCTGAGAGGACAGTCTCTTAAAAGGTGCCCATGTTCATGGCAGCTACGACATCTAAATGGAATATGCTCGTAGTCTACTATTTGTACCCATTCCTCATCAAAGACCTCCAAGATAACTTCATCCGGAAGAGCTCCAGATAGATCCATCTCCACACAGATCCTAGCAAAGGATGTATATTTTCTCCTCCTAGTGGCTTCAGCAGCTTTAACAAACCTCCCTAATTTATTTCCTATGGTAGCTAGTGATTCTATTTGTCAATAATCAAGAGGTAGAGAGTAGATTCTTACCCATACCAGCACTAAAGTGAAGGTTTCCTTCTCCAGAACGAAGTTCATCTTCCATGGCCTCATATAGAGCCCTGTCACTGCATAAAAGTAGGGTCCGCCTTCAAACACTCTGTCTTTATCCTTGATGTTGGTGAACACCATAGTAAAGAAACCCTTGGACCCTAGATGAAGATCAATTCTTCCTTTAGGTTTCCAGTGGTATCTGATCCAAGATTGTAATGCTTTTTGAGTGGGCCATAGTCCCATGAATTTGCATATGATTTCATAAGTCTGCATGTGCTCCCTGTGCGCCTGCAGCTCAGGATTATTTAAAACTACTCTTGGAGTGAATTCAACCTTGGGTTTACATAGTCCCTTTCGATTTTTGTCTTTTGTTCCTTGTTTTTTGGCCCTTTCCTCCTTGTCTTTTGTGTTATCATTCTCCATCGATATGGGTTCCTCTGCTTCCTCTTCCCTGTTTTTCCTTCCATCCTCCGCATTACTCCTGCCTTTATCTGAAGGTTTTTTGTTGTTGTTGACCATTGCTGCTTTGTAGGAGGGGGTGGAGCCCCCTCCTCTGTGCCCATCCATGGAAAAATCCTCGTCGCACTGAAACCCTATCTGCTTCCGTTGTGCCTCCGCCGCACTTCTAGTTACCCTTATATATATATATATATATATATATATATATATATATATATATATATAGATATATATATATATATTGTAGTTTTTAAATTATTATTTTTATTTTAAACAATCTCTATTATTCTATAATATTTTATTTAATATTTTTTTCACATATATTTAAATCAAATTTCAATAATTATATATTATATTTTTTTAATTGTTATTTTATAATACTTCAAAAATAGTTTTACATAGATATCAATTTTGAATACAGAGTGAAAAACACCTCAAAATATTTCCACTTAAGCCTAGAAACAAGAAGACTCTCATGATGGAAATTCCACTACCGCCCATAAATCTAATAGGCTCTTATGATTATAATTCATAAAGATCAAGGTCATAGAAGGCATGTATTTCTTCCCAATTGCTCTAGATATAAATACAAAAAATGATGCCCATAAAGGATCATCAGCTAAAGAAAACAAATCCCACCAAAGATTCATAAGAGCCCCAACTAAAAAATCACATCTGGAGCACTCATAAACAATTTGAGACTAGCGAGTCATGCCCTTCCATAAAGAAACACCATAAATAACCAAAAGACATGACAAGAACCTAGTAAAGGAGGCCCCGAGCCACCAAAGCCATTAACAAAAACACAAAGGTGCCACATCCAGCCATTAATGAAAAACATAAGCTATAAAGGAAATAACACAGATTCCACATAATAGCATGCAAGAGGCATCATGAAAGAGGCACAATGGCCACCAACCTATGTCACCATAATATGTAGATAGAGGATAATAATTTCCTTGCATAAAACAAAAATTAGAAGCACCATGGGATCCCCAAGTTGCACCACACACCAAACATGCTCATTATTCAGTTTTGGAAGAAAAAATATTTATTGGAACCCTTGCACTGAAGCTAGAAGTTTCCATAAGTCTCCACAATTCGAGTCATGGGAAATATTGCTCTCCACATGCACCACATGAGAATCAATTCTATACACACAGAACCTCTGGTTCTTGAGGAAAAAAAATTCTAACAGAGTATAGACGCCCCTATAAAAAGAGCCCAAAAATTCGTTTGTAGTGGAGGTGGGTGTGCGGATGTTTTAGCATATGTTTCTTTGAATGTGCATTGGTGCTTTCTTATCAATACATGCACCAGAGCTCCATATAACATGGTGCACCATAGTTTTTTCTTTTTTTTAAATAAAAAGCCACAGTACACTGAAAACCCTAACACACTCGTGCTTCAATATTCTCTAGCACCAAACTCCTTCATATAGTAAAACATACTAGTGCTATTCAAAAATGGTGCCCTAGTGCAGTAAACGTATAACAACGCCCTGAGGTGTTGTATAAAGTGTACCAATAGATGGTTTCTATTTTCTAAAAAAATATTAGTGCTATTGTAAAACCACATCACTAGTGCGTTACAAGTAACATAAAGCCCCCACATGTCTTGATAAAGCACCACGATAATTTTAAATTTAAAAAAAAAAAAACACAGTTCTTTTGTATATAGCCTTCCCCATTGAACTTTAAGATGCGCACCAAAGGGGGGTTAAATAAAAAAACCCTCCCAACCGTAATTTTCATTTTACCATCTACAGTGCAGGAGATATTTGATCTGAAGCACCAGTGCTGCACTTTCCACATGCAAGCACCCTGATATTGGTGTTTCTCTTGCTCACCACCTTTCAATATTGTGCTCACTGTTTGAGTTTCCAATTTTTTCAAATGACGTTAAAAATTGTTTTTTTCATTACATGTACACAATGCCTCTCTGACATTGTTTTTCTCCATTACATGTACACAATGTCTCTTCGACGACCGTAATTTATATGTTTCTTTCTAATTTAATTTTTTAGTGGATTAGAATGTCAAATTATGTTGAATTCGTTATTTCTTTTGAAAAAAAAATTGATGCATGGTGCACTCGATTTGTTTGGCTCGCATCAGCACCAGTGCGCTCTGTAAATTTACAGGGTCCACCGCATTTCGATGCATAAACATAACACATCATTGTTGTGGCAGTTCATTTTGTAAAAATAAATGCATAGGGAAAGATGCGACGTGAGCAACGGTGAACAAGTATGACGCACTCCTAAGAAAATTTAAATTTCTGAAACACTTGTGGTATGTCATACTTATGTGCGCACCGTTTCCAGTGCAATTATAGTTGAAAGTGCACTGACGTCGGTGCATGACCGTGCTTTGAGTGCACTGGTGTAATGCACCATAATAACAACAATAATAAAAATAAAATAAATAATATTAATATACAAGTGAATAAATAATAAAGGAAATATAATAGTAGTAAATAACTAATATATAATATGTTTTCAATACTATGATTTCAATGAAGCCCATGATGAATAATAATTCCAAAATATTGAAACAAAAATAGTTAACCAAAGTCAAACTCCAAGCATTAACTCTTGGACAGAGGATGTCGAGTGTAGGGTTCGATCCGGGAACCCTAGGCCCTAGGCCTAGGTGATGCAGTCGGCGCAGGCTAGGACACGCATGTACGGGAGCTAGGGGAGCTGGCAGTCTCATCGAGGCTGACCTCGGGTGGGCAAGCGGATAGGAGACAGCTGGATCAAACATTCCGTTTTGCAGTCTGGCGACGTTTTCCGTTCCCGTTTGGGCTAAGTGGGGTTTTGTTTTCCTGGTGGTTTTCATTCGAATCCTTTCTTTGGCATTTTCTCGACTGCTCCTTCCGCTGAGGTCAACATCCCTGCCTGCAAGCGGTTTTTAGCGCTTTCCCCCCGGGTAACGGTTGCGAGGAGGTGGCAGTGTTTACGAGGTTTCTTGTTTTTTTACTATGGTAATTCCTAGCGAATCGGTGGATCTTGACCCGTCGCCGGAGGATATACTCGCGGTCTGGGGTAAGGAGATCAATGAACAGAATATTGGCAAGGTTTTCGGGCACCTTGACAGTCATGTGTCGGCTTTGTTCTCGGCAGGAGGCACGCGGAACTCAAAAGGCCTGCGGGACGAGGTTTGGGGCCTCTCTGGCGGTTTCGGCAATTTAGGCAAGGATCCTGAGGAGGGAGTTACTCAGGCAAAGGTAGATGCGTGGAGAGACAAGGCTATCGTCCCTCCAAATAGTAAGTCTTTTTCCCCTTCTAAAGTTTATTGTCCGTCCGGCGGCCTTGAGGACATCATTAGCTCTGCTCAAAATATAGGGATTTGGAGGCCTGTTGGGGGTATCCAAATTGCCGGGAAAGAGGCGGGCGGAAAAAGCAATCCATCGTCTGTTAGCAGGGTTCTCTTTTCAAAAGACCAATCTCAGAAGGTTGAAGGGGCGGAGGGGCTTTCTGCAGAATTTGGCAAGGGTTTGAATCAGGGGCTTTTTGTTCATTCCCTTGGTGCCGAAAAGGAGACGGAGGATGGGAGCCCGGTTGAAGGAGAAGTGGGGAGTCCTGTTGAAGGCCTGATTGAAGCCCTCCCTAGATCTGGGATCGAACAGTCAGCAGCGAATGGCAGTGGTTCGCAAAGGGTGGAAGGGGAAAAAAACCCTGTTTGCGGAGACAAGGGTTCTGAGCCTGAATTGCAGAAGACAGGGGAAAAAAGGAAGAAGGCCAAACCCCTGAAGAAGAAGCGTTTTGCGAACTTGGTGCTTGGGATGGATGTGCAGGTGGAGGATGTATTAGAAGTGGCAGAATGTACCCTTGTGGGCAGGATAAGAGGGCGGCCTGTTTCAGGCAAGTCTCTAAGGCAGTGGGCGGAAAGTCAGTGGTTGAAAACCCCCGCAAATTCATTCAAGACCAACACTCTGGTAAAGGGTTGGTTTATGGCCAGTTTTGACAGCAAGGAGGCATTGGAATGGGTCGAGGGGAGGAACTGGGCGTTCGGGAATAGACCTGTTTTCTTCAAAAGATGGTCCCCCCTTTTCGACGCCTCGAAAGAAAAAGTTGAAGAATTCCCTGTTTGGGTCAGGGCTCCTAGTTTGCCTCCCTTTCTATGGGTGGATTCTGTATTCAAATCGATAGGGAATCTACTGGGCACATATCTGGACGCAGACAGGTCTTTTCTTCATACCTATGAGAAGGCTGTGGCAAGGATTTTGGTTAGACTCAATCCGAAAGAAGGACTGGCAGAATCAATCACGTTGCAGTATAAGGATTTCGTATTCGAACAGCCTCTGGACTATGAGCTTCTTCCCTTTCGCTGCCACCGCTGTCACGAGTATGGGCATTTGGCGAGGGATTGCCCATTGGGGAAGAGAAGAAGGAGGACTCAAAACAAAGAAGAGGAATGGGAGGGGTCCTTGAGAAACGCTGAGAAACCAGAGGCGGGGTCTCCACCAAATGAATCTCCTATGGAAGATTTTTTTCATCAGTCAAAGGAGGAAGAGCATCGGGAGGACGGGGTCTCGTTTCGTGCTGCAGCTGACCAGCCGATTTTGGAAGCACCACTTGCTGATCCGGCTTCTGATCCTGGAAGTGATCCACCCGGTAAGCAGACATCCTCAAGCATTTCTCCCTTTTCTTCTAAAACTCTTGTCGGATGTAGCACGCGTTTAAATAATTGTAATGATGTTATGAAAAACATTGAAAACCTGTCAGATGCTATCCCCTCCTTAAATCTGAACTGTGAGGCTATTTCCCCTAGTAGGCAGGGGCCAGGTCCTTCCTCTTCTGTCTGTCATTATAACCTTAGGTCTCTCAGCAAGAAGACTGTCTGTCTGAATGAGGTCATGGAGCCTGTAGGTGGGTTAGGGGCTGAAATGTCAAAGAGTTTATCCAAAAAAGGTAGAGGTCGAAAATCTTTGTTCTCAAAAGCCCAAGCCAAAGCTTTTTATGATGTGGCTGATGGTAAACAAATGTCAATAACTGGGGCGCTTAGAGTAGCAAAAACCCCTGAGGCAGTTAAAAAATGATTTGTTTTTCATGGAACTGCAAGGGTTTAGCCAGTAAACCCAAAAAACTGGCTTTAAAAGATCTTATTGCTCGCCACAATCCAGATATTGTTTTCCTTCAAGAAACTTTGGGCAAAAGCACTGAAGTGGAATCTGCCCTCCGCTCTTCTTTTCCGGGTTGGACTTTCTTTGCTCTTGATGCCTCAGGACATTCGGGAGGGCTTGCTATTGGTTTTAAGGAAGGGAGACTGAAGTTGCTAAATTTCTGGGGTTTGTCCAATGTGCTGGGGTTGGAGGTCATATCCCCTGATTTTGCCTTCCCCTTTCTGTTTGTTAATGTCTATGGTCCTTGTCAGGGAAGGATTTCTTTTTGGAACAACCTCCTCTCAAAGGGATTGTTAAAGGATAAGAACTTGATAATTGGGGGAGATCTTAATTTCTCTCTGGGTGTCGCGGAAGCTTGGGGGCCTCTTGCAAGGGAAGACCCTTTGACTGATTTTTTCCAAAATACCCTCCGTTCTCATAATTTGATTGATGTCAATATCATTAAAGCAAAACCTACTTGGAGAAACAGAAGAACGGGGGAGGATAGAATTGCAAAAATATTGGATCGGTTCCTCATCAGTGAAGGGCTGGCATCCAATATTCCTCTGTCCAGGCAATGGGTGGGTGAAGGGGGAAATTCGGACCACTTTCCTATTTTTCTGGAATTCTCCAATCCCCCTCCTAAGCCGGCTGCTCCTTTTAAATTTAATGCCTCCTGGCTACTGGAAGACTCTTTCAATCAACTGTTCAGAGAAACTTGGAGACATGCGAGCATAGGTCATGTGGAGAATAAAGGAGCTTTTTTTATGGAAAATTTAAAAATACTTAAGAGAGCAACAATTGAATGGGCCTCTGCTAGAAGGAAAAAACAAAATGAAGGCCTGGTAAATATTGATGAGGCCCTTCGGGTGTTAGAAGACCCTGAGACTGATGCTTATGCAACTCAGGAGTCAAAGGAAAGAATTCTGGCTCTAGAAAAGAGTAGAGCAAAGATTTTATTGGATAGAGAAGAGGAGTGGAGATTGAAAAGCAGGGCTATCTGGTTAAAAGCGGGGGATGAAAATACAAATTTTTTTCATAATTATGCAAAGGGACGGAGAAATGCAAATACCATATGGCAGCTGAAGGACCCTGAAGGTAGAGAGGCCTCATCTTTTGAGGAGCTATCAAATACGGGTAAGAGCCATTTTCAAAACCTCTTCTCTGATCCTGGGGGGATCTCTTTAGCCGAAATCATCAGAACTGCCCAAGCTTTCCCGCGTTTTGTGGAGGAAGAGGATGCTGAAGACCTCTTCAGAGAAGTGACTAAGGAGGAAGTAGAAAGTATTATTAAATCTATGGCTAAAGATAAAAGCCCGGGGCCAGATGGTTGGACCATCGAGCTTTTCTCCCACTTTTTTGATTCAATTGGGACAGAACTGACTGAAGTAGTGGAGGAATCTAGAAAGAAAGGAGAAATTTATGGTCCTTTTAATTCAACTTTTATTGCTCTCATCCCAAAAAAAGAGGACCCGGAATCCTTTGAAGACTTCAGGCCTATTTCACTGTGCAATACTATTTATAAAATTATTGCAAAAATCATTGCGGTCCGCTTGAAACCCATTTTATCCCTATGTATCTCAAAGGAGCAATTTGGGTTTTTGAACGGTCGTAAAATCCATGAAGCTATCGAGGTAGCTCAGGAGACTATTCACAGCATCAGGCAAGCAAACAAAAAGGGGGCTGTGCTCAAAATTGATCTTTCAAAAGCTTATGATAGGATCAGTTAGACATACCTGAAGATGCTCTTGACTCACCTAGGCTTTAAGGTGGAGTTTATAAACTGGATCATGGGTTGCATCTCAAATGTAAGTTTTGTTGTTCTGATAAATGGGGCTGCTTCCAAATTTTTTAAAAGCCAAAGAGGACTGAGACAGGGATGTCCTCTTTCTCCCCTGCTTTTTCTCCTGGCAACAGAAGGATTAAATAGGATGCTCTCAAATGCCAAGAGATCAGGTTTGATTAAAGGTTTGGAAGTTGCTGTTAATTTGTTCATTACTCATCTTCTCTTTGTTGATGATATTCTTTTATTTTCAAATGGGAACATAAATGAAATCAAAGAGATAAAAATCATCCTTGACTTGTTCCTGAAATCGACGGGGCTTCTAATAAACGAAAGGAAGTCTCAATTAATCTTTGAAGGCTTCAGTAGACAAGAGGGGATCCTGATTTCTTCTTATTTGCCTTTCGGCACCTGCAATATGGAGCAGCCGTTTAAATATCTGGGTTTTTGGCTAAAGCCCTCCTCTTACAAAAAACAGGACTGGAACTGGTTGGTGGCAAAGATCGAACAAAGAATATCCCGTTGGAGTTTCAAGTGGTTATCGCGGGCAGGTAGACTCACTTTGGTAAATTTTGTTCTTCAGGCTATTCCGGTCTTTTGGGCCGCTTTGACTTGGATCCCAAAAGGGATTCTCCATAAAATCAAGCAGATATGTAGCAGGTTCCTGTGGTCAGGGTCAAAGGAGGACACTGTGCTTCCATGGGTGGCATGGGATAAAATTGCTAGACCAAAAGATTGGGGTGGATGGGGACTAAAAAATCTTCTTGACTTCAGTGAATCTTTGGCAGCAAAATCTGGATGGCGAATTATAAATTCGGAGAATCTCTGGACTAGAGTTGTAAAAAGGAAATATATTGACCCTATTCCTCTTGAAGAATGGATTAGGAGCCCAAACAAAAAAGGAAGGAATTGTTCTGTTGTTTGGAAAGCCACCTCAGAGGCCTTTAAAGTAATTGAACAAGGTTTGGCTTGGAGGGTTGGGAATGGTGAAAGTTTGAGGATTGCCAGGGATCCGTGGGTAGGGTGTAGCAAAGGTTTTGCTCAATCCCCTAACTTTCTCACCCACCTGGATGAGAGAGGAATCAAAAGCCTAAACCAGATAGCAATTTTGGAGCAGTCATCTATATGGGGGCAGTCTTGGAAATCTGAAGAAGACTTAGGCTTAGACCCCATATGGAGGAATGAATGGCAGCTTTTTCTTCAGGAGCTTAGAAGATCAAATGTCAGACTAAAGGACAGACCAAACTCCCTGGTTTGGGCCCATTCTGAGACAGGTGTATATTCTCCTAAGGCTGGGTATAATTTTCTGATGAAGAAAAAAGGATGGGATCCTCCTGTCTGGTGGGAAAAGCCTATGTTCAAGCTGAAGTGTCCCAAAAAGGCTAGGATCTTCTTCTGGTGTGCCTTAAAAAATAAGATCCCTACATGGGAGATTCTTCAATCTCGCTTCAAGCAGGGTCCTGGCAGATGCCCGTTATGTTTTGCTGACTCTGAATCTATTCCACATCTGTTTCTTTCATGTCCTTTTACAAGGCAAGTCTGGTATGAAGCGGAAAAGCTCTTGAATGTCAAAATAAGGTGGGAGGGGGAAGCTATGTCAAATGCTTGGGATTATTGGTGGAACCATTTTCATGAGAAGAACCTGAGGAACCTCCCCCCCATTATTTGTTGGGGCATATGGTTAGCCAGAAATCGAAGTATCTTCAAAGAAAAATCCACCCCTGCGGCAGCCATTGCAATTCAAAGTTTTGCCATTCTTGACAGCATACCTGAGCCGGAAGATCCTGTAAAATCTGAACAGCGGAGGGAGGTCCACATAAAAGATGGGATTCCGTGGGCTTTCTTTGATGGGGCAGCCCAAAACAACATCACAGGAGCAGGGATTATTATTCATATTAGCCCTTCTCACTCTCTAAAAGCCTCGGTGGGACTTGGGATAGGATCCAATAATTTTGCAGAACTCTCAGCCTTAAAACTACTTCTTTGCTGGCTCATCCACAAAAACATCCTTGCAGTTCAGATTTTTGGAGACTCGTTGAATGTTGTTAACTGGGTTATTGGGAAATATAGATGCAAGCATTATGTGTTGATGCCTTTGTTAGAATAAATTCAAAATTTAAAGCTGCAGTTTAATGTTTTTTCCATTGATCACATTTACAGGGACAGAAATGAGGAGGCAGACAAGTTTTCTAAGGATGGTTTGCAGCAAGCTATGGGTGCATGGATAATAACAGAACAGTATCAGGACCAGATCCGTGTGTCGGATCTTCCACCATACACCTAATGTTTTTTCTTTCCTTTATATTTATATGCACTAGTTTGTATCAGTGGCTTTATATGATACTGGTGGCATATGAAAACTGTGTCTATCTCTGTTTTTTCTGTTTTGATCGGCTCTGTTAAGAGCGTGTAGTGATCTGTTGTACATCGTCCTTGCTATGGGTTGTTTTCCTTTCGAAAGGACACCCAATTTTTTTTTTAGACTTCCTTGTATACAGGTTTCATGGTGTGGCCGTACAGGCCAGGTACAGGAGTTCTTACAGAACTTGGTAGTTTGCTGCAGATTACTCAGAAGAGCGTATGCTCTTTCCTCATGCAGTTTTTGCAGAATGTTTACTCATATGCTTTGTAACTTTTTTATTCCTTACAAAAAAGTTCGTTTTTTTTCCTTGGAAAAAAATAACTAATATATAATAATAGCAAATAAATAATAAATATGGAAGAGAATATAATAATATTAAATAATATAGTATATATATATATATATATATATATATATATAGAGAGAGAGAGAGAGAGAGAGAGAGAGAGAGCATAAATTAAAAAAATAAAAAATAAGAAAGAGTTAAATTAAGAGAAATATTGTATTAAGCAAAACTTAAAATAAAGAAATAAAAGTTCACATATTGACACATGGAATGTGTGCATGCAGATCCTTTTCCAATCCCTTTCCATTTTTAGAACTATTTTTTTTTTTTTTAACAAAAGTGAGGTATCATTGTTTAAACTATAAACTTATATAAATTTTAGTTTTATGTGATTATATTGAAAATGAAAATTTGATTAAAAAAACACATAAATTTGATTTTTCATTATTCATACAAAACAGGAATATTTAAAACACAATCACTAAGTTGTAGCCCTCTTACTAGTATAAATCTTATTTTTCATTATTCATATAAAACATAAATAATTAAAAAACAATTGCTAGGTTGAAACCTTTTTAGGGAATGTCTCTATTACTATGATTTTTCTTTTATTCATTTTTAACAAACCAAGCAGAATATATGTATGAATAAGATACAAAGAGGAAATATTTATAAAATAAAATAAAAATAAAACACAAATTTTAATAGAAGTAATTAGAAGGGAATACTAAAAAAGAAACCAATTTTAATACTATAGTGGCAAATTTTTTTCAACTTGAAAATTTTTCAATCAAACTTTTTCCTTATCAAATCCAATTTGAATCCTACTTCGAACATGGTAACTATGCATATGGTATCAAAGCAAGTTTCAACTCTATGTGCCCTCTAGGTATAAGTTTGATTAAAAAAATATTAATCATATTTATCAATAATTTTTCTCTAGTTGGAAAAAAAATTAGTTGAAATGAATTGAAAAATAAATACAAAATTTTAGGTTTATATATATATATATATATATATATATATATATATATATATATATATATATATATATATTCTAAAATCAAATTATTTTAAAATAAAAAACTATTATATAAAATTCAATGGATAAAAATTAATATAGAGAGAAATGCATGGATTTATGAATTAGTGATTGCATAAATAGTTAAGGTTATACAAGTCACCTCTTAAAGAGGGGTAAAATGGTAATAAATGGCTAATTATGGACATTAAGGCAAGGTCATTATATGTGAAATGTGATACCATCACTTAACGTATTTACCTAGCATATGCAACTTAACAAAGTAAAGATGGAACTAACTATTTATACAAGATGTGGAGAAAGAGAATATAATAAATAGTAAAGATAATATAATAATAGTAAATTAATTAATTAAAATTCAAAAATAGTAAAAAGAAGTATAGTTAAAAAAAAAGTTAAAAAAAAAAAATTAAAAAAAAGAAGAAGAAAGAGTTAAATTAAAACAAATATTGTATTAAGTAAAACTTAAAAAAAAACAGAAATAGAAGTTCACATGTTGACACATGGAATGTGTGAATGCAGATCCCTTTCCAATCCCTTTCCATTTTTAGAATTGTTTGTTCTATTTAATGGACGAGAGGGCATGATATTAGGCATTTCTCTCGAGAAGAGTATTGAGATGCAAAGGAAACCTTGACAGTAGTACGTTGATTGAGGGCTCGACGGTGACCAACTATAGAAAGATTATGTGCAGCTAAACATACCGTTGGGTGGAGAGTTTTCTCCAAAACTTTATTATGGCTAGTGAGATTCAAATAATTTTCAACTCTGAAATCACAAGTAAGGAATATCATCGCTACAGGTAAGTTGTGCCTTATCATGTTTTTCAAAATTCTATGCTAATTATTTGAATAGTTGTGTGTTCATTATAAATCACATAATTGATGTAATTAGTTTCTATATTTAATTTTGAGGTTGTTACAACTTGTAATTTTTTTCTTTTATTTTATTTTATGGAAAGTTATGTTTTGATAGTTATGAATACATGTTTCATTTAGTAAAAAAAATGTATTTTAATGTATGAGGATCATGTATTTTATATTTCAATCATGTAGCAAAGACGCTAGCAAAAGGAGCAGCAACAAGAGGAGCAGCAGCAGGTGGACCCATACAATATGATCTGACCATCGCAGGTGAGAGAAAGGGAGAGGGATTTATACCCTCACCATATTATTGCAGCGACCCAAGTTCTCTTGAGGAATGTAGGCTGCCTCAAGTACTATGCAGAGGGTACATCCATGAAGGTGCACTCTGTCCCATTTACACGTATGATCCACTGATGGAATGTCTAGCAGTAGAATTTCCATGTCGGTCATGAGTTGTGGTATAGGCCCACTAAGGAGTACATTTACTTTATCACTGGCCTATCCAAGAGAAGGGAGGATTTTCCCCTGTTCCCTAATGTCCCCCAGGGATTTGCAGCTAAGAGTTAACTTGCATACACTCTAAGATATGTTGGGCCTCATGCTTTCCATCCATCATATTTTTAGTTATGTGGTGGACAACTACAGATTTCTTCTTTTTCTATAGAGGAGGCTAGCGGCCTCTCATTATTAGTCAGGACCATTTCACATTCTTGTGGTGATCGGATGCACATTAGTTTCCCTCTTTTGTATTATGTTTATTCTTTGATTCAATTGTCACTTTGCATTAGATGGTGTGCCATTTTTTTGAGGCAGTTTTGCACGGCTTTAGATAGATGTCGTGTGTTGTTGAGACAGGGGAGGGAGACCTTCCCTTTTGCTTTCGATATTTTTTTTTTATTTTTTGAGAGGTTTCTGGAGACGAGGTGTATATTTTATCATCGCCCTCCTAGGTTGGTCACTGAGGCTCAGATGTGCATGTGGGGGTAGATGATTCCTAAGAGGGGCATGCTAGAGATTTTGGCTAGGATTTAAGACAAGGCACTCGAGCTACTGACCAGTGTGGATGATCATGCGCTTTTCGTGTTGGGGTATCCATACACGGGGATTAATTGGAGAGGGTGTCCTAACATATTCTTCATAGCATATGAGCCTCGAAATGGTAGAGCTAATATTATTGTTTTCTTTAAATTAATATAGTTTAATTTTCTTGTTTTAATGAATTAAAATAAAATTTATTCTAGAAAATTCTTTAACTTGTCGTATTAAATGGTTTAATGAAATTCTCTAATTATTTCTCTATACTATATATTTGGTAGAAATCGACACATTCAATGCTGACATGCCTCCTCCCCCACCATATGTTGGAGGAGATGAGGAGATGGGCAAGGCCCAAGAGAGTGAGGGTGAGGCACATCCTCCGAGGGACATGGACATCTAGGGGCAGAGGCCTGTTATGCAATGTCAGATGGAATACTGTGATAGATTTTTCAAATTTTTGGTTCAATAGGGAGTTTGGCCTACGAGGCCTCAATATATTAGCACGGATCCAAAATTCTTGGATCTTTATAGGACATGTCTGTAGGATTTGATGTCTCCAATGCGGCATGTCATCAAAGCTAGTAGGGCACTGGTAGTGATGAGAGTTGCAGGGAATCATGCAATAGCACATCCATCACATAATGAGGGTGGCCATGATGTTGATGAGGGTGATGATCATGATCATGATGATAAGGGTGATGATCATGAACATGATGATTAGGAGGGTGGTAATGATGCTTCTAGTGGTTGTGCCACCCCATCATATCATGGTTTTCAGGGTTTCGGTGATCCTTCTAGTAGTATAGTTGCTTGTTAGTCACCTCATGACGTCGAGATTCAAGAGCTAGAGGATGCGTTGTATGTTTCTCCTAAGAGAGAAGACATGCAACCTTCTCATGTAGACCAACCACATCCTTCTATTGAAAACTAGCCACCTTCTCCTGTAGACGAGCCACATCCTTCTACTGTAGACCAACCACCTCTTAACCAGCCTCCAACTAAGCTAAGTTTCATATACGTACTTGATCAAGTAGTAGTTGACCATCCATTATCTTCTAATGAAAACCAGGTTGTAGGCACTACTACATCTATTGTATCGGATATTTTATTACACTTATATATATATATATATATATATATATATATATATATATATATATATATATAGATATAGATATAGATATAGATATATATATATATATATTGCATTTATTTTGTTCATGTGTATGTACTTAATTTATATGTTGGCGTTGATGTGTATATTGTTAGGTCATGTTAGATATGTTTATTTAATGTGCTTGCAGATAGATTTGTACGTCATAGAATTTATTTGACATGAGATTTATATTAATTTGAGGATGTGTGTGGTGATGATGTTATATTACAGCCTTTTTGTTTTCTTAGATGTTATCATGATGATGATGCCATGTTAGATTATTGGATTTTTGTGCTAGCTAATGATGCTTATATGTGCTACTAAAAGTGTATATAATTAGATGATGGTAGTGAATTTGAATGTCTATCTTAGATGATGTTTATGTTTGTTAGATAATTATTTTCGTGATATTTATTTTTATGAAATAATTTTTATTATACATTATGTATTGTTGAATTTATATGGAACTTTATATATGAAATTGCATGTAAACCGACTTACTTTAAAAAAAATGCAAATATATTTTTATAAATTACATGTTTAGTATAGTTGAAGCTTTGATTGTAAAATTACGATAAATATTTTTATATTTCTTAAATAGTTCATTGATATTCAATTTAACTTAATTAGTAGAATATTTTAATACTCATAGTGATAAAATAATTGAAGGTAAAATAATATAGTTAATTCTTAAAAAGATGAAAATGTGTAACTCCTTCAAATTTTAATATAAAAAATTATTCAAAAATGAAATTTAATTTATTAAACTTGGTTTATAAAATTCAATCTATTGTTAAATTTAAAAAAACTTAAGTTTGGTTTTTTTTTACAACTTTCAGCCTAGATACCTCTTAACTTTGGTTCTATCAAGCGCCAAGAGGGATCAAATATCTTGAGATGCAAACATATTTTTGAGTGAAAAGAGATTTGATCCCTCTAGGTGCTTCATAGATCTAGACAGGTATATTAATATTTATGTAGTGATCATTGAAATATTTTATTTATAATTCATGTTCTTCATATTAAAATGTTAAAATATGTCACCTAATAATTTTTTTCTCTATGTATACATATAATTTTTTTATTATTAATATTTTCTAAATTAATATTACATATAAAATTTTTATTAAACATTGAAAATTTTACAAATATCCCTCATATATTTCATTAGAAAAAAACTATTAATGGAATAAGAATTCTCTCAATCTTTCTCACTAAAGAGAAAATATATAATAATAAAATCGATTTAAAATACTTTATTTTTCTCTATATAAAGTATCTATAAAAAAATTTTATTGAATATCGACATTGAAATAATTTACTTATGGTGGTTAGTGAAATATTTTTTGTTGTCAATATATTTTTAAACATGTAAATGGAACATAGTATGAATTACACATAATGTAATATCAATAATACTGCTTGATTTTAGACTTTTGTGATCCATGTTGATTTTGATAAATTCTTTCGGATTAGTCACATCATGAGTTTTTTGTTGACGTTTCGAACCATCTAATGTGGTTTATCATCAGGACAAAGGTGAAAAAAGCAGTCAGTCAGAATGTTTAAATAGCAAGGATGCATATATTCCCAAGTTAGCCGTTAGGAAATAGCTATTATGAATTAGCCGTTAAAAAATTAGTTGAATAAATTTATTATTATTTTGTTATGTTTAATTTTAATTTATTTATATTTTTAATTAAAATAATATTGAATTCAAAATTAGTTAGATTAATTTAATAATATAATAAGAATTGAATATTTGTAAATATATAATTAAAAATAAGTTTAATATGGTTATTATTAAAAGTGAATAATATTCAACAATTATATTTAGATATTATTATATTAAAAGATTGGATAATATTTTAATAGGGAGTTCAAAGAGGATACAAATTGCAATATAAAAGTAAAAATAATCAATTATTAATTATTATATTTACTAAAAAAAAATTACGAAAAGAGGGCAAGGATCCAACTTCTACTTAACTTCCAACCATCATCCCTGTTAAGATTAATAAAACATTTTTCAATTTCAGTGGCTTCTTCAAGCTTCCTATGATGGAAGTGATCAATCTTGGTGATGACTTGGGAATCCTCGATGCAGAAATGGTGATTGGATTTCACTGCATGTTCAGTGAAAGCCGAGGAACGAGAGATTGTGCTTAATATCAGTTGCATGTTCTTGGATTCTCTGGTTAATGGAGCAACCAGTTTCCCCAGTAGGGAATCCCACAAGAACATGGGATGGAGTAGACCCCTTTCATGTCTTTAGGGTTTACAGGGTCTTTGACGAATCTAAGAGAATTTATAATGGTGTTAAGGGGTTTGAAGGTAGCAGATATCCTCAAAATGAACAAATTTTTTGCTACCTTCAAACCCCTTAATACCATTAGAAATTTTATTAGATCCGTTAAAGACCCTGTAAACCCTAAATACATGAAATGGGTCTACTCCGTCCCATGTTCTTGTGGGATTCCCTACATTGGGGAAACTGGTCACTCCATTAACTAGAGAATCCAAGAACATGCAGCAGATATTAAGCACAACTGCTCTCGATCCTTGGATGATTCCCTACATTGGGGAAACTGGTCACTCCATTAACCAGAGAATCCAAGAACATGCAGCAGATATTAAGCACAACTGCTCTCGATCCTCGGCTTTAGCTGAACATGCAGTGAAATCCAATCACCATGTTTGCATAGAGGATTCCTGGGTCATTGCCAAGATTGATCACTTCCATCATAGGAAGCTTCGAGAAGTCATTGAAAATGAAAAATGTGCTATTAATATTAATAGGGACAATGGTTGGAACTTAAGTAGAAGTTGGATCCCCGCCCTCTTTTTGTAATTTTTTTAATAAATATAATAATTAATAATTGATTATTTTTACTTTTATATTGCAATTTATATTCTCTTTGACCTCCCTATTAAAATATTATCCAATCTTTTAATATAATAATATTTAAATACAATTGTTGAATATTATTCATTTTTAATAATAACCATATTAAACTTATTTTTAATTATATATTTACAAACATTAAATTCTTATTATATTATTAAATTGATCTAACTAATTTTGAATTCAATATTATTTTAATTAAAAATATTAATAAATTAAAATAAAACATAACAAAATAATAATATATTTATTCAACTATTTTTTTAATGGCTAATTCATAACAACTATTTCCTAATGTCTAACTCTTGAGTAGATGCATCCTTGCAATTTAAACATTCTGACTGACTGATTTTTTCACCTTTGTCCTGATGATGAACCACATTAGATGGTTTGAAATGTCAACAAAAAACTCATGATGTGATTAATCTGAAAGAATTTATCAAAATCAATAATACTATTTCTTGTGGTGTTAAGAAAATACAACTTTTCCTTGTAGTAAAAAGTAGATTATATTTTTTTACTCATTCCATTTATTCCTCATAATAAAAGCTATTTTTTTTTTTACTTTAAAGTTATATAAGATTAAGGTGTAAATTGAATTATTGTAATTATGGCCAACATTAATTTCTTTGCTTATTAATATTCTTAATTTGTTAATTTCATTTATTTTTTTACTATTTTTAAATGTAATGTTATGTGACAACATCTCTCCCACACTAAGTTATAGAGCACCTCTTGATCTAATTAATTTAGATTGAATACAACTTAAAAATTATACTTTTATAAATTTTATTTTATTACTAAAGTTACGAGATTTTCAAGCAATTTAAATTTAATATTTATAGCAATTCTTACCAATTTAAATAAAAAAATTGTCTCTCCAAAGATGAGGATAAAGAAATCTAAAATAAGGTTTGTGATCAAGTTACTTGTAGTTGGGGGCTTTCTCTATTAGAAGTTCTCCCTTAAAGAGGCAAGTGAACATTTTCTAGTAATAAAGATATAACATTTTGATGCTATTTTGGTTCCTTATTTTCTATTATATTGGTTCAAATTTAACTTATTTTAATAATAAATATGAGTTAAATAATAGAGTTTAAATATTACAAATTAAATTACCACGAGATATTCACTAAAATATATGTTTTTCACATTTATCGTAGCTAATATTACATCATGTTTACAATGATAAAGACATGTCTAGTTTAAATAATTTCATTACAAATACATAAAAAATAGATATTTATTTTACATAATCTAAACAGGAAAAAATAATGCATCACCAAGTCTATTTGAAACTCAAACAAATGCCCCTTAATCACCATCAAAAATGCAGTGCACTTGGTATGTTTTGATCGCACCAGCGCTATCATATTTACCCAACACACTACCTAAATAATATTTAAAAATATAGCTATATATAAGTGCATTAGACAACATGAACATTCCATCCTAGTGCAAAAATGTTATACGTTCGCACCAGTGCAAAAGTATGATGCACCGCTATGAAAATTTAAATTTTTGAATCAATTGTGGTGCATCATAAGTAAGTGTGCACCATCTATAGTGCAGTTGTGTTTGAAAATGCACCGAATCCGGTGCATGGCTATGTTTTTTGCACACCAATGATTTTTTTTAAAGTTAAAATTTATGTTTCCATATTAATACATAATATTTTCATCTAATAAAAAAATTGTATTTTATGTATGAGGCCAATGTATTTTATATGTCAATGTAGTAGAGAAGTCAATGGAGAGAGGACAAGCGATTGGAAATACCTAGCAAAATAATGAAAACAAAAACATACAAAAATAGTATAAATGATGAAATAACACATGTACATATCACTCTCCATTGTCATCACCTTGATTATCTTCCTCAATACTTGGCATGATAACATTATTTTTCTCAAAAACATGTTCTGATCTATGATCATGTCTTAATAGGAACCACCAATCCTTCTCTAATAGATCTAGGTAAAACAAATCTTCATTCCATTGTTTTAGGAAAACATAAGGCTCCCTAGCTTCATGCCAAGTATTTCTAGATTTGATAGATATCAACCCACTATCACAATATTCCTTTACATTATTGCGATTAAAGGTGTCCCACCACTTCAACCTAAAAATAACACATTGGAATGAAGAGAAGTCCACTTAAATGATCTCTTGTATCTTTCCAACATAACCTAATGTCCCTTGCATTGGCTTTTGATCGTGGTGGTTAGCATGACTAAATTGGTCGAACTCAATTTCCACTCTAGATTCTTGTGTCATGCATCCATCATCGACATCATCCATACAAAAATTATGTCCATATGCCCACATAGATGGGAATAAATGAGCCTATAAAAAAAAGTGAAAATCACAGAGTCATGTTTCTAATAACACGAACATAATAAAAAATATAAAATATACATAGATGATACAATTAAAAGGTTCAATATGAAGTTAAAACTACACAGAAAGATATTATAATTACTGAGTTACTACACCCAATCCCTATTTTTAGTGCATCCTCTTCAGCACACGAGTAACGACTTGTTGCACCGTATTTCTCTCTGACTTCATCAACAACCCAATTCTTAGGGTGTGTCATTTCATATTTTCTTTTGAATGATCAAGATAATGAATTCTTCTACCATTCAACCATTTTAATTA
Organism: Pinus tabuliformis; assembly: GCA_031772625.1. NCBI lineage: Eukaryota > Viridiplantae > Streptophyta > Pinopsida > Pinales > Pinaceae > Pinus > Pinus tabuliformis. Next base: position 523,173,448 of record CM062808.1, read on the forward strand.
TTTCCTATCACTGTCCCATTTCCTCCTCTTCACTTCATATAATTCCACCCACGGTTGTGTCACTTCCATATTGTAAAGAATGAAATTTTTGTTGGCTTCAATTTCTGAATTCGTTGATGAAATCAAACCAATCAATATATATATATATATATATATATATATATATATATATATATATATATATATATATATATATATATATATATATATATATATATATATATATATATATATATATATATATATATATATATATATATATATATATATATATATATATATATATATATATATATATATATATATATGATCAAAATATGCATTAATATGAAGTTCAATGTGAATAGTTATTGGGTAGTAATTTGAAAAATGGCAAGCCTTCACTTACACTTTATCATGCACCTCTTTCCATTAATTTCAAGAAGCTCTCATTCTCTTTTTTCTTCATCCCTTTTGTTGTCCCAATTTGTCACACCTGGTGTGTTTTCCATCTTCTTGATGTACTCACTGGCATAATAGAAAGAATCATATGATAAATACCCCTTTGCCATAGACCCCTCGGGATTTTCCCTTTGTTGAATAAAACCTTTCAATTTATTTATTTACCTCTCTAAGAAGAACATCCAATGATAAGAAACAACCCGAACTAATTCAACCTCATCTACTAGGTGAATTAGAAGATAAACCTACGAGTCCATGAAACTCGTCGATAGTTACTTCTCAAACATACAAATAATCTCATCTATCTCTTGATGCCATTATTAAATGATATCCATATGAATCTCCTTTGATGTGATCCAACATAATGATGCGATAATTTAGATATGACACATCAAAGGTCTTGGGGGAAGTCATGGTTCACACACCCATGCATGAGAAGAGGATAATGACACTCCATAGTAAATAGTACATTATAAAAAAATTAAATATAAAATATCTCATTACATAAAAATAAATAAAAAAATAATAAAATCATGTTTTTGACATACGTACTCTTAGAAGGTTCAAATATTCATGTGATTTCAACCTCAAAAAATGGTCATCCACAGTGAAGCAACATAATAGTGAAGACCCATATAAAGAAGGAACCCTCATATTCACTATAACTTCACTTTCCAAAGAATGATCATATTTCTTTAAAATCCATGGGACATCACCTTCTTTGAAATACAAATATGGGCCAACCTATCCTCTAGTTTCTTGTCTTGGCCAATGTTTATTTTTAGTTTTTGAAGAAATAAGATCTCTTCTAACAGCCAATGTATCACTTTTTTTAATGATATGGGTCTCTATAAAGAATACAAAACATTTTTAAACATATGCATGGGATCTAGTAAGTGGGTAATCTTAAGATGCTCCTAATATGGGTGCTCATTATAGATAGATTTCCTTTTCATCCCTATGATAAATTTCTCAACATAGGTGTCGAAGAATTATTGATCATCAAACATAGGCTCCCCATTTGAATCAAACATTTTTGCAAACTCCTTCTGCTTCTCTATCTCATATGCTTTAAGCCATCCAGTCGATGTCATTATTGCAGGCCTTTGGATTCTCTCTAATTTACCATTGAAAGCAAATGTTTCCTCTCGATAAGGGTGTTCTTTTTTGAGGAATACCCTCAAGCAGTCATATACTCACTTTCGTGGGTGTTCGAACGACCTAGCCTTTAGAGAAGGTCCACAACATTTTCATCCATGGTACCCTTTTTTTATACGACCTATGAAATTATTGTATATAGACTGACACGTTAGCGACCATGAACATATAAACAATTGCAACGAATTAAATTATATGTGAAACAATATTCTTACCAAAAAAAATGAACAAGAATGTAATTTACCAAAGAAAACTCATAATCTTAGATAATTTGTATGGTATAATCAGATATGCCATACAAAGTAAAACTCATCTCAATTGTGATGGGTCTTGACACATCATACACATGTATCACTTCCCATAATTCCTTAAATTCATCTGCCAATGGTTGTATGTAGACATACATATTATTCACTTGTTTTCTACGAGGGACTATGAGAGCCAACATAAGATGTTCATTCTTCATGGAAAATTATGGGGGGATATTGCTATTGATTATTACTATAGGAAAAACATAATAGTTGGTTTTTATGAGGGAATATGGGTTGACACCATCCATGGCTATGATGATTCATAGACTTTGTACTTCATCCTTTAATTTTTTCAGCCATGTATCCTCTATACGCTTCATGTCTATTGAATAAGTTGGGTTTCACATAATTCTTGAATCACTTATGTGTGAGGCATTCCATCCCTGCAACATAGCTAATTATTTGCAACAAAGGATTCTTTGAATCCTTTGGATTATAAGCATGTGCCTCAATATCTCATGAGAAGGACCATGTGATTTACCCATTTTTTTTAATTATCATATCTTTCATGCCCACATTTCATACATATCTCTTTGTCTTCATATTCTCCTTTATATAGAATACAATCATTCGGAAATGCATGATATGATATGTACTCAACACCCAACATTTTCAACAATTACTTTTCCTCTTTGTAGCTACCCGATAAGAAATTATCACAAAAACTTTATAACAGGTCATTAAACTATCCTCACCTGTATGGATTCATTATTTAACAACATCAAATCCTACCATGGAAGGGATATGATGGACAGTGCATCAGAATTCGATAAATTAAGATTATCCAGAGCTAAATAACCTAAATTTAGCTCTTAGATACATCATTAAGATCTGAAGAATATATATTGATGCATCCCCTAATGATGGACTCACTTGGTAGTCTGAAACATTGGGTTCACAAAAACTCTATAGCAGGTCACATCTCCTCTATCCAAAAACTATGCTCACCTGTATGGATTCATTATTTAACAACATCAAATCCTACCATGGAAGGGATATGATGGACAACGCATCAGAATTCGAGAAATTAAGATTATCCAGAGCTAAATAACCTAAATCTAGCTCTTGGATACATCATTAAGATCTAAAGAATATCTATTGACGCATCCCCTGATGATGAACTCAGTTGGTAGTCCGAAATGTTGGGTTCACAAAAACTCTATAATAGGCCATTCCTTCTATATCTAAAAACTATCCTCACCTGTATGGATTCATTATTTAACAAGAAATTATCACTCTAAAGAACCTTATCTTTGAATATCCTACAGTTGGTGGGGAATATAATTGTACAATGTCAATATTTAACATTCATAAAATCGACCATTTTTAAATTTGATTTTCGAGAAACACACATTTGACATACCATACTTTGTTTTCATGTTGTACAAAAACATCATTGTCCCCAACTAAGTAGACTTTGAATTGCTACCACATCCAAAGAGAGGGGTGGTGGAAGAAGATTCCAGGCTTTTGAATAAGGTATCAGTGATATGAGCATTATCCCCTAGCTCAGCATTCTGAAATGCATATAACAACATTGCCTTCATGATAATCATATCCTGTGAGTAATCATCCATACCAACCTCCATTTGAATGCCTCCATTGCCAACTTGTGATGAAGATATATTATTGTTGTAGACATTCCTAATTGGTGAATCTGAACACAGTGGGAATTGAATAGGTCGTTTATTCAACCATTGTTTGTATGTTTCCTCTTTGAATCTTGTTATTAAGGAAACCTTCTCTCCATTTGACATTGTAGTGGGGTGCACCGGAAGTTGGAAGGTGGGTAACTCATTAGTACAATATTAATGATATTAGTAACCACGATAATGCAATTGGTTTATTGAAATTTTAGTATACCAAATAATTATTACCATCATTGATCTAGGATTGTGGCTAGAAGATTCCATGTTCCAAATGGCAAGGTGAAGAGGTTGTCCATTTTCATCTCTCAACAACTTGCGATATGTTTCTCCTCATAAGACCTTGTGACGTTTCTAAAAATAATATGGAGTAATATTTTCTGCATATGAACTCGATTTTGAATCTAGATCCTATAAACAATTTTCATACATTTTTATTCAAATTGGCATGGATTAAAAAAAATCAATTAGATAATTGAAATATAAATAGAATATGAACTCACTCGAGATGCAAAGGGAAAACTCCGCAAAGGACTTTGATCATCAATATGGAATGAGATGGAATTTGGAGAATTGGATTTTTTATATTATTGAGATTTTTTCCATGTATTTGAGAAAAATCAAAAATAAAATTTTGAGTGAACATCTAAAATTAATATCAAGAACCATATAACCACAATCTGAATTTCAGTATATTTTTGAGACCATTTTTCAAGAACAAGGTGACTTTAAGTGGAAAATGTATACTCTGAACTACTGTAATTTATGTGGATGTGTCCTAAAGGATAATTTGATATTAATGTGTCATTTTATGTGAAAATAAATTTTCAAATAGCTTTTAAACCCCATTGATGAACTAATAAGAATAAACCACATCAGTCCATTTAAATAATAAGCACACTGGTTTCTTTAAATAATACCTGCATCAATTTCCTGTGTTTAATTTTTTTTTACCATATCAGTGATCTTTTACATAAAAACACACTCATACATTTAAATAAAAAACAACACTAATAAGAAATTGTTTCCCGAATTTAGAAAAAAAGTGAATTACACTGTATCATTTCTATTTTAAATATATATCGCATTGTTCCGTTAAAAAAGAAATCGCACTGTTTCGGGATTTTGAAAATGAAAAAAAAAATCACGTTGGTGCATTGAAAAAATATGGCACCCCAGAAATGTCGCTGCACTTTTTATATAAACGCATCAGTGTGCTTGAGTACCGAATGCACCGATGTACACAAAAATTGAATAGAGAAAAAGCACGATCTTTTTTCTATTTTTAAATTTCAAAATCAAGTGGTAATTCATTTTTTGAAATCTAATTTCATAAAAAATTTTAAATGGTAAAAAATTATTCACCATTTCGTTCTTTTATCCAAATTTTCAAGGGAGTGATTTGCAAAAGAGATATACCAGGAGCATTGTGTAACAACATCAGAATATTTTGGCGTAGCAAAACTATTCAGAAGATCAAAAGCTAAAAGGCATGGTGATTCACTAAAAAACGTGCATAGTAAGTTATAAATTTTATTGTTTATTTTACTAATAAAAAAATTTACAATCTCTAATAGGGTTTAATTAAAAGAGAGATAATTTTCAAGAGAAGATTAGATGAGAGCTGAAAAATATTTTGGATCTGCTAAAAGATTAAAAGTTGAAAAGTACGGTGATTCACTCAATACCCTCGATAGCAAGAATCTTAAATTTTATTGTTAAAATATTCTACAATTTTTGTCAGATTTATTCACAATTAAGAAGAAAACAAATAAAGACTTGTATAATAAAAAATTTACTATATATTTCACTAGTAAAAAAGTTACGATCCTTTTTCCTATTTAAAGTTAATTAAAAAAAATCAATAATTACCTGAAACCCTTGCTTCCTCCTGTAAAATTTCACATTAGGGTTTAACTTTCTCTACCACTTCACAGTTACAGAATCACTTATTGGATTAGATCCAATCTTTGGCGGCCCTATCCATTTTTTTAAAAAAGAGATATATGTTGCGTGGCGTTCTATATGTAACATAATGCACTAATGTTACTTGAGTAATACAACGCACCTATAAATTATAACACCTTCGATTATGTCTCGTCTATTCATAGTTTCTCCTGGTGTAATATAAAGCATTGACGCTCTTATTCCTAATAGCATTGTTAAATCATTGTGGTGCACTAAGCCTTACAAATCGCAGTGTCAACCCTCTCTGATTTGAAGAAACGTCCATATGTTTTGTGGTCTCTCCTATGTAACATAACACACTGGAGCTACCTGAGTAACACAACACATTGATATATTATAACACTTATGATTTTGTGCAGTCTTTTCTTTGTTTTTCCCGATGTAATATAACGCAGTAGCGTACCAATTCCTAATAGCACTATTAAATCATTCTGTTGAGTTTGGCCTTACAAATCACACTCTCAGCCCTCTCATTTCTTCTTGAAAAATGGTTATATGTTGCACGGTGCACCTTATGTAATATAATGTACTGGGTCCACCTAAGTATTTTAATGCACTAGTATATTATAACACTTTTAATTAGTCCATTTTGTTCATCGTTTCTCCCAGTGTAATATAGCACATAAACACGTATGTTCCTAATAGCACCATTAAATAAATGAAGTTTGTTTAGTCTTACAAATCATACTGTCCTAATTTAAAATTATTTTTAAAATTTGATTTTCGAGGATGGTGTTGAGTAATTGAAATCTCGATGTGTTTAATCTCATAAAAACACACGTGTGTTTATTCAGATAAATGCACCAGCTACCAAAGATTTTTTTCCTGAAAATTATTCAATTTATTTGTAAAATATATCTAATGACTTTTGTATTGAATGGTACAGGTTATATATTCATAAAAAATGTCTCATAGGGTCTCAAGTAACAAAAATATTGATCGACATAATGACAACACATCAAAAAAATCAAAGAAGGAAAATTCTTTGTAAATTCTTTACAAAATTAATATGCTTAAACTATATCTAAGTTTAAATAATATGTATTAGTTGGTGTGTGTCATGGAGAGCCACAAAATGAAGAAGGTTTATAAGAATATTTCTAATCTAAATTCAAATGATCATAAAATGTTGATGGAAAAATTACAGAATGATGAATCAGGTGAATGAAAAAATACTATTCAATATGATTTATTTATTTTTTCATTAATAATATACTTAATAATATTAGATAACATGTTTCAAACAATATATTAATTCATGTATGTTTAATATTCTATAGGGAGCGGTTCAAATCCCATTCTTGATAATGATATCTTAGCTCTTGAAGTAGCAACCTCCGTCTTCTAGTTACCTGCTAGAGGATTTTTCATGGGCTTGCACTTCTCCATGTGGAATCTCCTGAGTATCTCATTGGCATACTTTCCCTAAGACACAGTAGTCATTGTTAAGTTGGTTTGGTAGTAAGCTAATGGCGGGAAGAGCTCTGGTGGAAACGAGGGTTTGACACTCACGGACTCATCAAATTGAGGTTTCAAATCTTGAGAAGAACAGGGCCAGAGCGACAAAGCTCCACACAAAAGGATAGACTCTGACCCGACAAATGGAAAACGTGGGGTCCATAGGGACCCCATCTTACAAGCAAATAATGATGAACAAGCCAACAACATGGGATGGGGTGAAGATAGCAAGTTATGAAAGGTCAAATAAGGAAGATTTGACCAGCAAGGGGAGGAACGACACTATAGGTAATGGAGACAATAACAATCAAAAAATGAAAGAAAAGGATGACAGTAAAAGAACAGAAAGCAGAGTCAGAGAGAATCCAACACAAGCACATTTCGCTCATGAAAACAAATAGGGAAAGGAGCAAGCAGGAGCAAAGGAAGAGGCTCTGAATCAAGATAAAGAGGAACAAGGGGGAACAGCATCAACATTTAACAGAAAGAAGAACCAGGGTCCATGTAAACCCAAAGCTACAGAAACCCTAAGGGTTGTGATATCTGACCCGGAGATTCAGGCATACCGGGATCACATGATTGAACATGCAGTGATCTGCAGATTCATGGGGTTCTGGCCAACAGAACGGGCATTGTGTCAATGGATAAAGCAACAGTGGAAACCCAAAGGTGATGTTAGACTGCACTTAGGAGCTAAAGGTTTTTTTACTGTTGTTTTCTCAAATTTAGAAGATAAGGATAGAATATTCGATGGAGGGCCTTATTTCTTTGCCTCTGCGGGCCTTTACATAAGGCCATGGAAACCCAAATTTGTACCAAAAAATGAAACCTTCAAGTAGGTACCAGTGTGGATACACCTTTTTTCCCTACCAATTGATTATTGGGGACATGAAGTTCTAGAACAAATAGGTAATAAGCTAGTAACCTTCATCAAAGCCTCAGAAGTGACTCTGCAAAAAAGGTACATGTCTTGTGCCAGAATCTGTGTGGAAATGGATGTTTTGAGGGCTTTGCATGAGGGCCTTTGGCTAGAATATAGGGATGAGGTTTATTTCCAAGCCATAGATTATGAGAAAATACCATTCCGCTGTAGAAAATTTCATGGGCATGGTCATTTAATCAGAGAATGCCCACTGAACAAAGTAGTAGGAGATCACAAGGATGGAAAAGTAGAGAAGAACAAGGAAATCTTTACCAGACCGAAAGCTAAACAAAGAGAAAATAGGATATGCCAAACCAAGGCAAGCACCTCACAAGGCAACATAAGCAATGCTTTTGAAATCTTGGAAACTGAAATGGAATCAGAGGACAACATCAAAGAACAAAAAACCACTGAAATAATCAAAGCTACAACAGGGCCTGAAATAAAAGAACCAGAGGGGAACCCTTTGAGCATAGTGCTCCAGGTTCAAGAAACAATAGAGGGGGTTGAAGAAGACTCAGAAATGCTCATAAGTGAAATCGGAAGCGAAGATATGGAACTCAATGATATACTAGAGCAAGAGGGTGTGGATCTACCAAACATGGTGGAAAACTGGAAAAAGAAGGGAATGGAACACATATCGGAAGAGGAAGTAAAGAGAATTAATGACATACTCATAGCATGACAAAGAGAAGAGATGGAATTGCAAAGCAAAATCTTGGGTATAGCTAAAGGGTTGGGAGTCCAGACACAAGGCCTGCATCAAACCTCCTTAAGTTCCAAACACTGAAAAAAAGAGGACGCAGAACCAACAATGAAGCATTGCAAGAGCTGGGACAAATGCTCTTAAACTCCAGTAAGATGAAAGCCCTAGAGGCTTTTTCTCTAAGCTCCTAAACTCTGTTTAAAATGAAAATTATTTCTTGGAATGCTAGAGGGCTAAATAGCCAAACAAAATAGCATCTTTTAAAGAAGAAAGTCCAAAAGGAATAACCAGACATAGTGTTTATAAAGGAAACTAAATCTTCAAGTAGCATGATATTCAATATAAGCAAAAAATTAGGCAAGCATATGGAATATTTGGAGACTGCCAACAATGGATTGGAGGGAGGCTTAATCACTCTATGGAATCCACAAGTAATCAAGATCCTCTCCTCTGAGGTAGCCAGATCCTTCATAGTTGTAGAAGCTCAAGTTGTAGGAAACTCTGAGACCTATATGTGCACTAATGTCTATGGTCCACAGAAGCTAGAGGACAAGTTTCTTTTTTTGAGAACTCTGCTTAACCTGAAGCTAAGGTATCCCCAAGCAAAGGAAATCATAGGAGGGGACTTCAACATGATAACCATCCTCATGGAAAAGAAAGGAGGTATAAGGAAACTCAACAAAGACTCTGAAGCTTTTCTAGACTTCATCAAGACGGCTAATTTAGTGGACGTTTTCCGATAAGTGGTACTTTCACATGGAACAACAAAAGGCGAGGTGAAAGGCAAATAGCTTCTCTTCTAGATAGTTTTGTAGTTTCAGAAGGTATACTACTGGAAGGAATTATATTGGAATCAAATATTCTTCCCAGTGGAGGGTCAGGCCACTGGCCCATTACATTGACTGTTGCTATCCAAGTACTCCAAGAAACAAACCTTTTAGATTCAAAAAATTGTGGCTCCCCCATTCTAATTTCATATAGCAAATTGAACAATGGTGGAAAGAACCTGTGGGCATTGAAGGCACCAAAATGTATAGGTTACAAGGTAAGTTGAGTTACATTAAAGACAAGATTAAAATCTGGAATTGAGAAGTCTTTGGGAACTGTTGAGGGCCCCGAAATCGGGTCAACAACAAGGGGGATACCCACCCGGTCCGGAACCTGGTTGGCGGCTCCTTGCCCGTTTGGTGTAGCGGGTCCGACTGGGGATAATGGGACCAGCTTCCCAATTTAAAGGGGTGTGTGTGTGTAGAGTTTGATTATGTTGGTTCTGGAAGTAATTTAGAGCTAACTCAAATCTAACTTATAAACTAAATCTATGCTATTGTAATCTAATGAAAACAACACATCTAATCTACGCTAACCCGGGATATAACTCTTCTATCATGCGATCTAAAAAGATTTCGAACAATAACTGGTAATAAAGATCATTCAGCTATCATAAGAATATAAATCAATTAAGATGAACCATTCTGCATAAAAAGTTAGGCAAAACGGTTGTGAACAGCATATCGCATAATAAGTCATTCATATGTCAAGCATAAACAAATGATTCCACTGTACAGAAGTGCCAAATGGTAACCCAAACATCCATACATTAACATATAAACAACTAAAACTGCATAACACTTTAAGAATATAAGCAAAAATTCGCCAAGAGATAAAAGTACCATTAATGACTGATTTTCACTCACAAACTTCAAGCAATAACGATTTATCTCTACTTACTTCTAACATCTACCAAGAGTACAGAAATGCAACATCAGTAGCAGACATTAAAATGCAAACATAAATAAATCTCGATCCTTCCATTCATCAAAACCTCCACTGAGGGTGCAAAAGTGCATGTTCCGAGGACAAGTTTTTTGACAAATTTCTGGACCCTTCTCCAATGCAATGAGAAGGGTTAAAATACTACTTCCTAATTCTAATAATAGTATCATTACAAAATTTTAGGATACAGTTTTCAAATGACCGTCCTTTTTCTAATCTAGTTAAAAGAGAAAAAACAACATCCTAAATGAAATCATTTGTGAACTTGGTCTTTGAAGTTGCAAGTATCCAGCATAGGCTTGAGAAGAGTCGGCTGGCTGATTTCTGCGCTGAGCTGGGCTGCGAAAACGGCATCTATGAGAGCTGGCGCTACCTTCTCGGCTACTTTCGTAATGCACTTCACCATCATCCATTGGCTTTGTGGTTTAACCAAGTACGTCCAGTAACCTTCCCAATTCAGCCTAGCCAATGCTTGGATTGCTTTCCCTTTTGCCTGCGCTTTCTGCCTCCATTCTGTCTCTAGTTGCAACTTGTTTGGTAGGTACCCCGGGGTGGTCTCTGTAATTAAATTGGCCCTGTGTACATTTTCATTTACACAGTCGATAAGAATGCACACCTGTGTCGCTGCTGTCTCTGCTGCTTGCTCCTCCTGCGTGATTTATTCGTCCCATTTATTAAAAAGCAGGTCCTTATGATTTTCATTAATCCTGGGTGCCCCTACTCTTTTCCCTTCCTCATCATCTTGTCAAGTCAGATATTTTTTCACCCTCTTGTCGTTCTGATCATAGTCGCTGCACAATTCCACCACCTGACTGGTGATTTTGTCGCTCAGCTCACAAAAGTGCCTCCACTGTGATATTTTATGTCCCAACTCTTCTTGTTGCTGCAGTAGTTGCTCGTTCAAGCCAATGGACTCCGAAATAAACTCTGCCAGCTTAGGCTCATCTTTATGCATTTCTTGCACCGTTTGCAGTTGTTTTTCTTTTTCTTCAAGACTTTTTTGATAGCCTATCTGCATCTGTTGAAAGTCTTCATGTAGCTTTTCGAGCTGTCTGGAAGCTTCAGTGTTCGCGTTGGCTTGTTGCAACTGTTGTTGTAGCAATTGTATATGATTTTCTTGTTCCTTTAAAAGTTGCTGAACTTCAGAGGCCTTGTCAATAGTTGCAGAAGCATATGCTCCTGCAATCTGAGACAACTTCGTGAGATTTTCGGTCGAATTATTATTTGGGTCTTTCCACAAGACGTCCAAATGTTCAGCATTTTGAGACAGCGTATTCTCAAGGTTTCTCTTTTTCTCTATCTCCTTACAACTTCTTTGTGTTGGGGACTATAGGATACATCCAGTGGGGGAATTTCTTCTACGTTAAGTAGAAGTTCTGAGGTTGGAGCGATAGGAAGGTGTTCAGCTTCTGTGGGGCTACTGACCATGGTCGAAACGACTTCTTGCACCACCTGTGTATTATTCACAGGTGTTTTCGAGTCTTGCCCTTCAAGATTGATCAATTCATTGAAGGTTTCCCACTCTTTATCTAGCTTTGTCGTGACAAGTGGTGCTTCGATGATAGGAGGGGGGACATCTCTTGGTGGTGAGGCGATAACTTGCTTTTGAGACATTGTACTTGACTCAGCTATGTCTTTGGTTGTTTCTTCGTTTTTTCCTTGTTCGTGACCAGACTCTTCAGGATGCTCAGATACTTCTTGTGTGGCGTTGGACTTAGATCTAGAAGTACTGGAGTTTTCACTGAGGCTGATGCACGGAGTCGGTTCTCTAGTAGGTATTTGCAGCCTCTCCAGTGGAATACTAGCCAGCCTTCTTTCTCTGTATAACGTGAATTTCTGGAGGTCACCTGAAGACAACCTTGACTGAGCTTCCCGCAAAATTTCTTTGAGCGAGCTCTTACTCTGAAAGAGATCATCAAACATATCTTTCTTTCGAGAGAACACTCTTATCTTGACATTCGTTGTGAATTCTTGGGCCACATTATTTGGGTCGAATGGCCTCGCTGGGAACTTAAATAATTGAAGACACGTCACATTCTCCACCTCGCCAAAAGCGTGTCCTACATCGAACAAAGAGAATGCCCCACAAGTGACGGGAAATTAAGGCCAAATGGCCTTCTTTTTGTCCTTTAGTTCCTTGGTCAAGCCGCCTTCAGAATAGGTTTGATAAGCGATTTCCCGGGCCAAAAGTTTATCAGGGATATATAGGGGTAGGACATGCGGAGGTACAGTGCTTCACAAAACTCTAATGTAAGTAAACCATTCTTCCCCAAACCATCTTGCGACGGGGATGATGTCAATTTGGGCCTCGGGGGAGCACCTTGGGGGGTCCTTATCGTATATCATTCTATATAGGGGCAAAATAACCCGATGGCAAATCTGGTAAAAATGAGGGGCAAACTAGGAATCCCATAAGATTTTATGATAAACATGGATGGGTAATGGGTCTTGGGTAGTCCATTTCCAACCCATAGTAGGAAAATTAGATACAAGACAAACAGAATCCATAATATAGGTAGACAGATAAAAAGGAGGATAGACCCTTTGAGAGAAGGATCTCTTAGACCGGTAATTGAGAACAGCCGTGTATAGAGTATCTGAAAGGATTTTGGCCCAATCTAGGATGTCGGCGCTAGTGGCAGCATCAATTAATGGTAGCCATTCAGATGAAAACTTGTTGATATCGGGCATGCCGAATAACCTACAGAGCATGGCTGCAGCAAAACAATATGGAGAGGTGAGGGAACCAGTGCTGTACATACCGTTTTTATCCTTTTTTAGCGGCTCGTCTCTTCTAGACCATTCTTTAGTGGTGTCTGATAGATCTGGATTCTCTACCGCGAACTTCTTAACAAATTCTGCATTATAGGTCGCGGATGATACATAAGCTTTAGATCTTGGGCAGCAAACGATCCTACGAGCCCATGTCCATGAACTTTGAATTGTCTGCCCTTCAATTCTGCATCATCCAATATCCACTTGATCATATCTGTGTATGGTAGAATTTTGGGTCTTGCCGCTATTTTGTGAAGGAATGAACATGCTAGGTCTTCCAAGGATGGCTCAGAAGAGCGTGGTGCGCTCGCGACAGCAGTCACCTTCATTATTCTAGGTTTTTCTTCCTCTAGCAGCCTGTACATGCCTTCCCATGTTGATATCCCTGCGTCTTTGTTGCAGGCAGTGTCTTTGTACAAGGGTGCCATCTCCTTGGTCTTCTCTCTTGCTTCGGAGCTTGGAGCTTTGTTCTTCTTTCCCATTTCGCTTTGCGTTTCTGTCTGAGTCGTCTTCGCGTTTTGTTCCTGCAGGTTATGAGTGAAATGGAAATGACTGATCCAGAAAGGTGATGGGAGAGTTTTAAATGCAAGAGATAAATCAAATATGCCACCTTACGTGAAGAAAATCTCTACCAAGGCACGCGTCTTTAATCCATTTAATAACTGACAACTAATTCATTTACTATCATTAAAAGCGCATGATTTCGGGTCAGATTATAGTAAGTGGCTTTTTCTTTGAATGGCGCGCCCGAGGGATTCGTACCGAAGTGATTTATGATTTGCTGACGTAACCTCGCATGTCGCGCGATCGCTAATCGTGTCATCGCAAATCGCATGGATGTGGCATTGCAGCGATCGCAATATCGCAGATCGCAGGAATTTGATGTTCACAAAATCTTGCCTGGCTCATTTCTGCGATATGCGATCTAGCGATCGGCGTTATCACAGATCGGCGAATCTTTAAGTTTTCTTCATGAGCGTTACTAATTTGCGATGCGATGTCATTATTAACACGAGGATGATGTGCATAAAAAGGGAAATGAAGGTGTTTCCTATCTTTTGCAATGCGACCTCAAGGTTTTCTCTTTTATCATAGACTTAGGCTTTAAAATACCTAAGAGGCTTTTTCCAAGCGTATGATTGTGACTTCAAAAAAGAAACTCTTGCTTTTCCTAAAAATTAACTAAGGGTCCCCATTCATTCAGTATCATGGCTGATACTTAATTGAATAAGGGGGGGTGTTGCTGGCCACAACAATTGGCGATTCACCTGGGAGAACCAGTTATCTCTGCTTTTATATTGACGCTTTGAAACTCCTGAAAAATTTTTCTTAAAGAAAAACTTGAACTTTATTATAAAAAGATAAAAGCAAATGATACTTCAAACTGTCAATGATGTTTCGTTTCAACCTCTTTCTATTTCAATTACTTGCATCTTCAGCTTGTGCTTTGCATTTAAATCAGTCGTTACTTGGTCTTGTAAAATATAAAATAAAGTCTTCTCTATGTATCAGCCCTTTTTAAATATGCTCCTTTGTCGCAGGTAGAGCCTCTGCTACCAGCAGGCGTCCATAGCCTCGACAGGGTTACCTATTACCCAGCAATGATCCTTTATCTTGCTTAAGGTTATTTACAACTTTTTTCAGAGAAAATCCTTCCTTTTTTTTGACACTTTTTCTTTTTTACTCTCTAAAGAACAATGTCTTGGTTTGGTGGCCAAATTATAACACAGTCATTCACTTGATTTATACTTTTGCTGAACAAGCTGGCTCGTGCTGAGACCCCTTGTCTTTTGATTGCAACAATCTTGAGTCATTGCCCTGTTTTGGTAGACAGTTTTGGCAAAGTCAGCAAGTTATAATATCTGTGATCATGATAAGCCGGCTTGTGATGAGACCTCTCATTCTTTGAGATATAGTGTCTTTTTAGATTATTCCTCTGAATGCTGTGTTTTCCTTTAGCAGGGAGGAAGTCAAAGTTTTCTTTCCTTAAGAAAGTTCTGGACGACAATGATAGGGCTGTTTTTGGTAATGGCTACTTTCACAGAGAATTTTTTATTTTAATATTGATACCTTTCATTGTGCTGACCTAAAACAAATCCTTCACTGAGATATCTTTCTTCAATTTTTTCGGTGGTTGAAACTATCATCATATCCGGGTTAAAGTTCTATTGATAATAAAGATCAAATTCCTAAAAGATTTGCTGCTCATAGAAGCGGAGGTTTCAAAAAATTTTAACAGAGAAAAGGCATCTTTAGTAAATGCCAAATGTCGTTTAACCAAAACAACATTATTATGAGAGGCAAACATTCCCTAGGGTTATGTAGAGAATATGAATAACTTTGCCTATCGATTTATTAAAAGTAAACCTAATAACCTAACTAAATTACTCCTACTCCTATTCTAACTATATACAGGAAATAACTATGTGAAATGAAATTTCCAATGGAACCATCTATTCATTATTATTCCTAGCCATATGAATCTTCCAAGCATGAGTAAAAAGAACCAAACTTTCCTTGGATCATAAATATTGGTTGTGGAATAAGAACATACAACCTCAATTGGCATTCTATCTGATTTTCCTTTCTCATGAGAGCTCTTTTCCAACTGGATACCTATTGGATCATAAAAATTAGGATGAATTTCTATTATGAATTGATGATCTCTCAATAGGAAGGATAACAAGTCAAATTGTGAATATGTTTTTTTAGTTTCAATGGCTTCTAACCTGATGTTTGTTAACGCTGAGTTTTTAGCGATTTCGTTTGAAATGAAAGTTCTCATATATAAATCGCTAAAACTTAATCTATCAAAAGTTTGAAAATTTAAAAAGAAATCTGATTTTGTACAAAATGAGTGCAAGTGAGAAAGAAATGATTGGGTATTTATACAAATAGTGTTACCGCACAGCTGGGATTTACTTGTAACATCTTGCTCTTCACAAAAACTGGCCAGGTTTTGTGAATCAGGAACTAAGTTATGATTGCGAACAGGGATGGCGCATTCCTCATGATATGAATCATAGATCGGGGTATTGTCTTGGATAGTAAAATTATTCAAATGAGCTTTTACTTTGAGATGAGGATCGGCTGATATGATTTCTGATTTAAGATGTTCCTTATTATCTGACCCTAGTTGAGTTACTTGAGATAACTCAACAACATCATCATTGTCAAAGTAACTATCGCAAAAGACTCTACAGATTTCCCTAGGTTCCTCTTTTTCATTATATGTTTTCAGACAAGGGAGGTCAGGAAGCTCTCATTTGTCATTGATCAAAGGCTGTGTTAAAGCGGTCTCTTTATCTTGAAAACCTAATGATGAGTCGTTTGAATAACCCTCTGTGTTTTTTGAGATATGCTTGATATTGAGAGGGGAAACATTGTCATCACTAAAAACATTGGGATAAAGAGAAAAATGTGAATCTGGAACAATGCATTTAAAAACATCATGAAAAAAAAAAAATTCATCAGATTCATCATAAACATCGGGCTTTAGATCATACCTTTGTGCGCTGATACTTTCTGAAAGAGAAACAGTTGGTTGATCTAACCTTGGCATCAACATTCGTTGATTGGAAATGATATTGTCTGACTTTATGTCAGAGTCATCTTCTGGTTCCAAGGTAGTTTCCCTTTCAGCATTTTCGTCTTTATTTTCTGGTATTAGAGCATGCATGACTCCTAGGCTTTGCAGATTTTCCTCATTATGTATGGTTTGTGTATTTGACTTGAAATGCTCATCTATATTAGAAGAAAACGAAAAAAAGGTCGAGCTAATTTCTACTTGGTCAGATATAGGAGGTAGGAAATACTCATCATAATCTGAAGGTTCTTCATCTGTGAGCTCATCCTCGAGATTACACTGTAGACATTTAAGATGAAATCGCATATTGAAATCCCTTACGGGTTCATCTTGTTTCCGTAGATAATCAATTTCATCATATACCTGGTCGTAGTTGTAACAATCAAATTCCAAGATGAAAGTCCTAACGAATTGGTCCCAGCTGTGGATTGATGCAACTGGGAGGGTTCTGCACCATTTTCTAGCTTCCCCTGTGAATGTAAGAGTAAAAATCCTGCACAAAACACCTTCATCAATTCTCTGAATATCAGAACTCAAAACTTTTTGAATGAACTGAAGGGCATGATTAAATGCAGAAGAATTATTCTTATCATTGAATTTTACCTGAGACAAGAGCCTTACCACATCTGGTGGAGTGTTGGAAGAGGTAGGAACATGGATGCAACTCCAAATAGGAATTCTATGAGCAGCCATCCTGTTTCAAGATTTATAATTTGGAAAACATTTCAACAGACACTATGCTCAGGCCCTCCTTCTAGCGCCAAATATGTTGAGGGCCCTGAAATCGGGTCAACAACAATGGGGATACCCACCCGGTCCAGAACCTGGTTGGCGGCTCCTTGCCTGTTTGGTGTAGCGGGTCCGACTGGGGATAATGGGACCAACTTCCCAATTTAAAGGGGTGTGTGTGTGTAGAGTTTGATTATGTTGGTTCTGGAAGTAATTTAGAGCTAACTCAAATCTAACTTATAAACTAAATCTATGCTATTGTAATCTAATGAAAATAACGCATCTAATCTACGCTAACCCGGGATATAACTCTTCTATCATGCGATCTAAAATGATTTCGAACAATAACTGGTAATAAAGATCATTCAGCTATCATAAGAATATAAATCAATTAAGATGAACCATTCTGCATAAAAAGTTAGGCAAAACGGTTGTGAACAACATATCGCATACTAAGTCATTCATATGTCAAGCATAAACAAATGATTCCACTGTACAGAACTGCCAAATGGTAACCCAAACATCCATACATTAACATATAAACAACTAAAACTGCATATCACCTTAAGAATATAAGCAGAAATTCGCCAAGAGATAAAAGTACCATTAATGACTCATTTTCACTCACAAACTTCAAGCAATAATGATTTATCTCTACTTACTTCTAACATCTACCAAGAGTACAGAAATGCAACATCAGTAGCAGACATTAAAATGCAAACATAAATAAATCTCGATCCTTCCATTCATCAAAACCTCCTCTGAGGGTGGAGAAGTGCATGTTCCGAGGACAAGTTTTTTGACAAATTTCTGGACCCTTCTCCAATGCAATGAGAAGGGTTAAAATACTACTTCCTAATTCTAATAATAGTATCATTACAAAATTTTAGGATACGGTTTTCAAATGACCGTCCTTTTTCTAATCTAGTTAAAAGAGAAAAAACAACATTCTAAATGAAATCATTTGTGAACTTGGTCTTTGAAGTTGCAAGTATCCAGCATAGGCTTGAGAAGAGTCGGCTGGCTGATTTCTGCGGTGAGCTGGGCTGCGAAAACGGCATCTATGAGAGCTGGCGCTACCTTCTCGATTGCGTTCGTAATGCACTTCACTGTCATCCATTGGCTGTGCGGTTTAACCATGTACGTCCAGTAACCTTCCCAATTCAGCCTAGCCAATGCTTGTATTGCTTTCCCTTTTGCCTGTGCTTTCTGCCTCCATTCTGTCTCCAGTTGCAACTTGTTTGGTAGGTACCCTGGGGTGGTCTCTGTAATTAAATTGGCCCTGTGTAAATTTTCATTTACACAGTCGATAAGAATGATCGCCTGTGTCGCCATTGTCTCTGCTGCTTGCTCCGCCTGCGTGATTTGTTCGTCCCATTTATTAAAGAGCAGCTCCTTATGATTTTCATTAATCCTGGGTGCCCCTGCTCTTTTCCCTTCCTCATCATCTTGCCAAGTCAGATATTCTATCACCCTCTTGTCGTTCTGATCATAGTCGCTCCGCAATTCCACCACCTGACTGGTGATTTTGTCACTCAGCTCACAAAAGTGCCTCCACTGTGATATTTTACGTCCCAACTCTTCTTGTTGCTGTAGTAGTTGCTCGTTCAAGCCGATGGACTCCGAAATAAACTCTGCCAGCATAGGCTCATCTTTATGCATTTCTTGCACCGTCTGCAGTTGTTTTTCTTTTTCTTCAAGACTTTTTTGATAGCCTATCTGCATCTGTTGAAAGTCTTCCTGTAGCTTTTTGAGCTGTCTAGAAGCTTCAGTGTTCGCGTTGGCTTGCTGTAACTGTTGTTGTAGCAATTGTATATGATTTTCTTGTTCCTTTGAAAGTTGTTGAACTTCAAAGGCCTTGTCAATAGTTGCAGAAGCATATGCTCCTGCAATATGAGACAACTTCATGAGATTTTCGATCGTATTATTATTTGGGTCTTTCCACAAGACATCCAAATGTTCAGCATTTTGAGACAGCGTATTCTCAAGCTTTCTCTTTTTTCTCTGTATCCTTACAACTGCTTTGTGTTGGGGACTATACAATACATCCAGTGGGGGAATTTCTTCTACGTTAAGTAGAAGTTCTGAGGTTGGAGCGATAGGAAGGTGTTCAGCTTCTGTGGCGCTACTGACCATGGTCGAAACGACTTCTTGCACCACCTGTGTATTATTCACAGGTGTTTTCGGGACTTGCCCTTCAAGATTGATCAATTCATTGAAGGTTTCCCACTCTTTATCTAGCTTTGTCGTGACAGTGGTGCTTCGATGACAGGAGGGGGGACATCTCTTGGTGGTGAGGCGATAACTTGCTTTTGAGACATTGTACTTGACTGAGCTGTGTCTTTGGTTGTTTCTTCGTTTTTTCCTTGTTCGTGACCAGACTCTTCGGGATGCTCAGATACTTCTTGTGCGGCGTTGGACTTAGATCTGGAAGTACTGGAGTTTTCACTGAGGCTGATGCTCGGAGTCGGTTCTCTAGTAGGTATTCGCAGGCTCTCCAGTGGAATACTAGCCAACCTTCTTTCTTTGTATAACGTGAATTTCTGGAGGTCACCTGAAGACAACCTTGACTGAGCTTCCCGCAAAATTTCTTTGAGCGAGCTCTTACTCTGAAAGAGATCATCAAATAGATCTTTCTTTCGAGAGAACACTCTTATCTTGACATTCGTTGTGAATTCTTGGGCCACATTATTTGGGTCGAATGGCCTCGCTGGGAACTTAAATAATTGAAGACACGTCACATTCTCCACCTCGCCAAAAGCGTGTCCTACATCGAACAAAGAGAAGGCCCCACAAGTGACGGGAAATTGAGGCCAAATGGCCTTCTTTTTGTCCTTTAGGTCCTTGGTCAAGCCACCTGCAGAAGAGGTTTGATAAGCGATTTCCGGGCCAAAAGTTTATCAGGGATATATAGGGGTAGGACATGCGGAGGTACAGTGCTTCCAAAAACTCTAATGTAAGTAAACCATTCTTCCCCAAACCATCTTGCGATGGGGATGATGTCAATTTGGGCCTCGGGGGAGCACCTTGGGGGGTCCTTATCGTATATCATTCTATATAGGGGCAAAATAACCCCATGGCAAATCTGGTAAAAATGAGGGGCAAACTGGGAATCCCATAAGATTTTATGATAAACATGGATGGGTAATGGGTCTTGGGTAGTCCATTTCCAACCCATAGTAGGAAAATTAGATACAAGACAAATAGAATCCATAATATAGGCAGACAGATAAAAAGGAGGATAGACCCTTTGAGAGAAGGATCTCTTAGACCGGTAATTGAGAATAGTCGTGTATAGAGTATCTGAAAGGATTTTGGCCCAATCTAGGATGTCGGCGCTAGTGGCAGCATCAATTAATGGTAGCCATTCAGATGAAAACTTGTTGATATCGGGCATGCCGAATAACCTACAGAGCATGGCTGCAGCAAACAGTATGGAGAGGTGAGGGAACCAGTGCTGTACATACCGTTTTTATCCTTTTTTAGCGGCTCGTCTCTTCTAGACCATTCTTTAGTGGTGTCTGATAGATCTGGATTCTCTACCGCGAACTTCTTAACAAATTCTGCATTATAGGTCGCTTGTGGTTCAGGAAGATGATACATAAGCTTCAGATCTTGGGCAGCAAACGATCCTACGAGCCCATGTCCATGAACTCTGAATTGTCTGCCCTTCAATTATGCATCATCCAATATCCACTTGATCATATATGTGTATGGTAGAATTTTGGGTCTTGCCGCTATTTTGTGAAGGAATAAACATGCTAGGTCCTCCAAGGACGCCTCAGAAGAGCGTGGTGCGCCCGCGACAGTAGTCACCTTCATTATTCTAGGTTTTTCTTCCTCTAGTAGCCTGTACATGCCTTCCCATGTTGATATCCCTGCGTCTTTGTTGCAGGCAGTGTCTGTGTACAAGGGTGCCATCTCCTTGGTCTTCTCTCTTGCTTCGGAGCTTTGAGCTTTGTTCTTCTTTCCCATTTCTCTTTGTGTTTCTGTCTGAGTCATCTTCGCGTTTTGTTCCTGCAGGTTACGAGTGAAATGGAAATGACTGATCCAGAAAGGTGATGGGAGAGTTTTAAATGCAAGAGATAAATCAAATATGCCACCTTACGTGAAGCAAATCTCTACCAAGGCACGCGTCTTTAATCCATTTAATAACTGACAACTAATTCATTTACTATCATTAAAAGCGCATGATTTCGGGTCAGATTATAGTAAGTGGCTTTTTCTTTGAATGGTGCGCCCGAGGGATTCGTACCGAAGTGATTTATGATTTGCTGATGTAACCTCGCATGTCGCGCGATCGCTAATCATGTCTTCGCAAATCACATGGATGTGGCATTGCAGCGATCGCAATATCACAGATCGCAGGAATTTGATGTTCACAAAATCTTGCCTGGCTCATTTCTACGATATGTGATCTAGCGATCGGCGTTATCGCAGATCGGCGAATCTTTAAGTTTTCTTCATGAGCGTTACTAATTTGCGATGCGATGTCATTATTAACACGAGGATGGTGCGCATAAAAAGGGAAATGAAGGTGTTTCCTATCTTTTGCAATGTGACCTTAAGGTTTTCTCTTTTATCATAGACTTAGGCTTTAAAATATCTAAGAGGTTTTTTCCAAGCGTATGATTGTGACTTCAAAAAAGAAACTCTTGCTTTTCCTAAAAATTAACTAAGGGTCCCCATTCATTCAGTATCATGGCTGACACTTAATTGAATAAGGGGGGGTGTTGCTGGCCACAACAGGAACATATTCAAAGAAAAAAAACTAGAGGATCAATTAGAGCAGATTCATGAAGGATGGATTCAAGGGAACATAAACCTAGAAACTGTGAGCAAGGAAAAGATGCTGATGCAAGACTGGAAACTTCATTGCCAACAGGTGGAAACTTTGTGGAAGAAAAAATCTCAAGTTCAGTGGCTTAAGGAAGGAGAACAGAATACAAAATTATTCCACAGATCAACTATTGACCACAGAGGAGCTAATCAAATCCTTAGCCTTAAAGATGAACAGGGAGACACATTACAGACACATCAAGAGATCACTAACCTTCTTACTACGTACTTTAGTAGCATAGCTAAAGAACCTAAAGTTGACATAATGGAGGCCATTGATGAACTTATCTGCTCAATACCCAAGCTAATCACGACATAGCATAACGTAGCTCTAACTCATGAAATTTCCATGGAAGAGGTGGAAGAGGCCGTGAAATAAATGCCTAATGATAAAGCACATGGACCTGATGGTTTTACCATTAACTTCTACAAAGCTTGTTGCGATATAGTCAAAATAGAATTTTGGGAAGTTGTGGAGGATTCCCGACGATCTGCCTCAATCCTCAAGTACCTCAACTCCACCTTCCTTTCCCTGATTCCAAAAGAGGAGGAAGATAACACCCCTTCAAAGTTTTTTCTACTAGTGCTATGCAATTTCATATACAAGATTATTTCCAAATTAATAGCTAATAGAATGAAACCCATACTTCCTGGCCTTATCTCAGAAGAGCAATCTGGCTATGTAGAGGGGAGACAAATTATGGACAATATCTTACTAGCACACGAGATGATTCACACACTTCAAACTTGGAAGATAGCAGGTATGATAATGCAACTATATCTGTCAAAGGTATATGACAAGGTCAACTGGCATTACCTGGAAGCGATTTTAAGAGCCTTTGGTTTTTCTGATCACTGGATAGTTTAGATTCTAGCTTTGGTCAAATCTGCTAGATTTTCTATTCTAGTGAATGGAGCCCCCTCTGCCCAATTCTCTCCTTCGCAAGGTATTAGACAGGGTGATCCGTTATCCCCCTTCCTTTTCGTGATCTTGATGGAAGGTTTAAGTAGACTTATTCACAAAGCTAAGGAGGAAGGAGTTATTAAAGGACTGCAGCCCCTGCCCTCTATTCCAGCAACTACCCACCAACAATTTGTTGATGATACGATGTTGCATGGTACTCCCACAGTCAAAGAAGCCTTGGGCTACAAAAGGATTCTCAATCTCTTTTGCAAGGCCTCAGGTATGGATCTAAATCTATCGAAATCTTCTATCTTCTTTTTCAATACTCATTTAGCTGTGCAAAAAAATCTCTCCTCCATTCTAGGCTTCCGAAGAAGCAGCCTCCCCTCGAGATATCTAGGAGCACCGTTGACTGACAAACCTTGGCAAAAAATCCATTGGGAAAAGATCCTGGCCAGCTTGGAGAAAAGATGTCATCATTGGACCCATAAGGCCCTAAATTTTGCAGGAAGACTGGTCTTAACCAAAGTAGTCCTCCAGGCCATTCCTCAATATATGCTCTCCATTATTCCAGCTCCCAAGGGAGTTCTACAAAAGATAAGGGTCATCCAAAGGACGTTTCTCTGGTCGGGTAATTTAGAGAAGAAGAAATGGTCACTGATAGCATGGAACAAACTATGAAAACCTAAACATCTGGGAGGGTTGAACTTACAAGACCCTTCCATGATTAACTGAGCCTGTGGTGCTAAGTTATGGTGGAAGTGGCTGAAGGAACCTAAATTACCATGGGCCAAACATTGGAAGGAAAGGTATGTTCCAAATAATAGTTCACAGAACCTAATCAGAATACAAGAAAACCCATAGGGCTCACCTATATGGAACCTAGCAAGAAACAACAGGAAAATTATCTAGGAGCATAGCTTCTGGGAAATTCATGATGGAAAAATAACCCTCTTTTGGGAGGATGCATGGCAACAACTCACCAAGTTGGAAAGGCTTGAGTTCACAGATTGCAAAAGAAATAACCAGGAGCTAGGGAGAACTACAATGAATCAATATTGGAATCCTAATGAAAGGGACCAGGAGTGGAGAACTTGGATATTCAATGAAACAGAGCACATTACTGAAGAATACAACAGTTTGAGGAACTTGAGAATACAACTAGACAAGAGAAGGATAAGGACAACAGAAGATAGTGACCAATTATGATGGGGGAAGCTAGAAGGAGGAAACTTCATGCTCAGAGAAGCCAGAACTCACTTAGAAAACTTAGAGCCTGAAGAAAAGTTCAAATGGCGCAACAAAGTTTGGGATTCCCAGTTCTGGCCAAAAATCAAAACTTTCCTTTGGCTCCTAATTCATAGGAAAACACTTACATGGGAGATTCTCTGGAAAAAAGGTTTCTCAAGCCCTTCACGAGGCCCCATGTGTGGAAAGGAAGAGGAAACCATGAATCACCTCTTCAACACCTGTGGCTGGGCAGACAGTTTCTGGAAATGGGCAGAAACCATACTTCAAAAGACGGACAGGATCAGGAATTCTATCCAAGAAACTATCGAGAACTGGAGGAGTATTTTCTCCAATAATCAATTGGTTAACACCATTTGGAAACTCCTACCAGGGTTCATTGCATGGTCAATTTGGAAAGAAAGGAATCGAAGAGTCTTCCTAAATGAAATTAGAAATTTAAACCACTTAAAAGATACAATTCTCCAAAATGTCAAGCAATTGGTTCTCATCAAAGGAAGGATAGAACAAGACACAAACACCTCGAATGAAGACTTACAAATTTTGAAAGCTTTTAACCTTGACAAAGGAAACTTTGCTTCCTCCTCGAATTTTCAGTAGGATTTAAATACCAGTATGAACACCTGGAAGCGGCCACCCTTAGGTTTCCTCAAACTCAATTTTGATGGAGCCTCTAGGGGTAATCCGGGTCCTGTTGGCATCGGAGGGGTTCTCAGGGACAGTGAAGGTAGCATTTATTATATCTATAGTCAAGCTCTGGGGGAAGGGACTAACAATGAAATGGAGTTCGCAGCGTTGGAAGAGGGTTTGAGAATTCTCTGGAAACTAAAAGCAGGAGCAGTTATGGTGGAAGGGGACTCTCAGCTGGCGATTATAGCAGTGAGGAAACTGTATTCAAGAGCCAGGAAAATGTATTCAGGAGCCAAAGTGAGTAAAGTCACTCAGCATTGGAGACTGGCCAAGGTGACAAAGAGCATTGCCGAACATCTTTCTTGGCTGAAAGGCTTAATCTTTCAGGCGGTTAGATGCAAAGCTAACACCGTAGTGGATCACTTGGAAAACTATGGCATAGATAATCCCATTGTCATCTTGGACAGCTGTTGGCAAGACATCACATGCACAGAGCTGAGAAGTAGGTGCACACTGCTTTTGAGGCAAGAAATTTTTAACGAAAGATAAGGCTAGGGGTACAAAGATCTTCGCTCATAGTGGAGAATGATGCCATCCAATCGAAGGGTGGTAAGGATGAAGGGTCGGCAGGTGAAAGGAGTACACGAGTGGAAGAAGCATGTAATGCACAAGCAAGTCAGGGCAGTTCCTAGGAGCTCCATGAACAATAAGTATGAACTTCACCAGCATCAAATTAAAATAATATCCACATGGCACTCACCGGAATGGTTCAAGCAGGGCAAATTTAATAACAAGGATCTGGCCCATCAACAAAAATGTGATCCTCGGGGTAGAAATAATAATGAAGGGACGTGTGAGGATAAGGTGACGAGATTGGGTGCCTCAAGCAACTCAAGGGCTCCCTCCTCTATAATTACAGTCCCTAATTACAAGAGCAATGCTCTGATCTCCAAAGGTTACCAGTATCATCTCAATTGTGCTTTCAGAAGGTGGCTTCTATCTATTCCTTGTCATAGGAGAATGGCGCGAGAAGGCAGTAGAAATGCTTCAGCCAACAAAGACCTTCAGCAGGCTCGGGAGGCATACGAAACGAGAACCTCACAGAAGGAAAAATGCAAAATAGAGGAGTTGGAAGCAATTGTTGTTGAAGAGGAAGAAAACCTAGAGGATAATGAACTAGAAAAGGATATGGAGTGGGTCCAGGATCCTGGCACAACAACAACGCGAGCAACTCAATATGTCCACACTCAGACGGAGATGTGGCGAATGAAACGATATTAGCGAAAGATATCAGTATGCAAGGGGAGTATCTCAATCAGGCTCATCAGGCTCACCAGGCTATTTTTATTCTATTTGCAAATCACAAGGTGGTTTTGAAATCTCCGGACTTCAAAAGCAGTTCACTGGAGCAACAATTTGGTAACATATCCAAGAAGTTGACAATGCTGATCAGCCTTCTAAGGCTTTCCATTTTCCAGGAAGCTACCGCCATGGGGGAAGGGGCGGAGGAGACCATGGGGACCAGTTAGGGGAAGTGTTCTTCCCATCGTCCACCTCAGTGCGGCAGAGCCACAACTTTGGCTGGCCAGGATTCCTCCACCAAGGATTATATCATTTTAGGGCTATAATGGGATGCTTTGGGAGTCTCTCTGTGCTTTCATGGGTCTTGGGTTAGTACTTTACTATTTCGGCTTAGTGGGTTTACTTATTATGTTTCAACACTCTGTATTTCCTTTTAACAATCATTATCTTAGTTTTCCTAGCTAGTCTCGGAGGAACTTTGGTCTGTTAGGTCTCTGTTTTGACATATTCTCAGATGGAATACTAGTTTTGTTGTCCCCAGCCTCTAAGTGCCGCCCTGCGTGGTGAGCCCTAGGGATTTTTGACAGTCTAGTAGGTTATGAAATGATGGAATCGGGCAAGGAAGTCAATCTTTACTCTGCACGAGTAGACCTTTTTGTATAGTATGTAATTTGTCTTAATACAATTTGTTGATTTACACAAAAAAAATATTCTACAGGGAGCAACAACGGAGCAAAAGATCAATGTTGTTCTAGGAAAAGAAAAATCATGGAAGATGTAAATAATGAATTGGTCCTTATCTCATATTGAGTGATGTTGGAGGTTAATGAAAAGGGGGAGGATTTTTACAAAAATATGAGGGATCTAGTGGAACCAATGTATAGACACACTTTCCACTTACAATACAAAATCAACCCAATGATTCTAAGAAAGCAATTATATCTAAACTATAGGAAGTATTTATAGAACAATGGTCAATGAGAAATGTCAGACTTGCAATATCAAAAACATACAACAACAACAACAACAAAAAATCATTCAAAAGGTAAGATTCCTAATTATATGAAATGATTTTCTAGAATTATATGTATATATTAATACAATCCATTAACTTATTAATATCAATTTTGTTATATTTAGTTTTCATATATCATTATAAAAATAGTTATTACTTTTTTCAAGAAGATTATGAAAACCCCAAATGATCAATGCATTGATATATGAAACATGCCAGTAGGAATGCCAAAAAAAGTGTGTAAGGAAATGGCCAAAGAAAGGGACATAATTGCATCACAAGAGGATCCATCTCAAGAACAAAGTGTTTCAAATGTATGTAATCATGATTGATTTTATATATAGAAAAAAATAATTTAGCATTAAATATTAATTTTCAAGTATTTTCTTGTAGAAAAGACAACGAGATGGAGCTCATTCAACACATAAAATAGGAAAACAAGGAAGAAAAGGGTTGATTTCAAAGCTTATGAGTAATTGTTCACATTTCCTTATAAAAACTCAAGGTTTCATTTTTGAATATTTTAAGTTGTTTTAAAACAACCATCCTTGAGTGTCTTCAAATAGGTGGTAACATACAAAGAAGAGCCATCAGAAAATTTGATTGACATTAAGTTAATTAACGGTTGTGAGTATATGTTGGCATATCAAAAATTAATTGTGGAATTTGTAAGTATCTATGATGTTTTACTTCTCCTAGTTTATAATTAATAGAACAAAAAAACCCTTTATATTAAATCTATGATTTATAATGGGGTTTAAAACATGTAGGAAACAATGTTGCAATAAGACATGAGACATGTTTTTGAAACCATGTGCACATTTTATGAGTCACTTCTTGCTATGGTACATTCCTATCCAATTTACATTGATGTATATTCTTTATTTCAATTTTCATTATTCTCACCAGTGTAGATACACTCATTACACTTTATTTTTATGTTTGCAGAAGGAACAAAATCAACCAAAAAATCCTCCAAATAACCTAAGTCATGGAAGTAGCTCGAGCAGTGATAGTAGTTCCAATCTATTGTATTTTTTGAAATAAAAAAGAATAATTATCTATTTGGATATCAATGCAACCTATTATATTTTTTGAAATTCTTTTCTGTGAAAATTATACATTTTGTTTAATGTAAACATGGAATGAGTGTCGCAATTGAAATTCAAGGGGTTATCAATAACAATCCCATTTTATATGAAAAGGAGGCTTTTAATGATATATAATAAAATATATTTTAATTTATTCTATTATGTTATCAAATGTCGTTGTGAAATGTTACACCACTGATTAAAAATATGGATGATTAAATGTTATAATGAAGAAATGAGTATTCTTATAATAGAACAAATTAATCCAAGCATCATATACAAATGCACTAATCAAATATTAATTTATATGAATATTGTTATAAGATATATGTTGATTTCTCAATGAATAACGAAATTACAATAATTGCAGTGTCGTAGGCCGATGTCTCCAAAAAAAAAGAAAATATAATACAAAAACATCGGTGTGTCCATAACATAAAAACACACTAGTGCTTTACTTTAAATAAAAGCATCGTGATGTCATCTTTCAACATAGGCTGTGCTTTTTAAGAAAACAAAAACACCATCACCTTCAAGTCTTCAAGCACCAGTATTATTTTTAATTAATTCCCCGATGCATTGTAACTCAATGCACCAGTGTTTTCATATAACTAACACCCACTCGTTCTACAAAATATTATTTCCATTCTCGATGTACTATTAAACCTAACAGCACCTGAATAACAAACACACTTGTGCATTTATGTAAACAATACATTATGGCGATGCGTGTTTAAGAGAAAGCACTGGAACTACAATTATTTTTTGCATTCCCTCGAGCCATTCCTTCATCAAATAATGACAGGGGAATTTTGTATATAAGCATTGGCGTGATATATGTTTCAAGGTCTAGTGCTCTTTGAGTTGAACACACTAGAAAAAAATTTGTTGTAAGTAGTGGGGTGGTTTACATTTTAGGTTTCGGTGCTCTTTCAATTGAATGGCTTAGTGCTTTTAATTGTGTATAAATATTGGTGCATTTCTATAAGTAGCTTGTTGGGGCTTCATGTTCCATAAAGCACACTGAAAAAACATCTCCTAAAACCTTCAGTTGCACATATTTTTTCTATTGTGATGAAGTCCCATTATAATCTCTATTAAAACCCACAAACAGATGTTTTATCGGATGTTTTTTTCACATTTTTTTGTCAATTTTATAATACTAAAAACCTCAATTATAACCTTTTCTAGAAGGCATTTTCCTTGTAGTGGCATTCTCTTAAAATCTTTCATTAAAGAAAACATATTGTATTTCACAACTCATTCATCCCTCAATATGAGGCTCAACAAGCTATTCATTTTCCAATGAAGAGTCATCAAGTTTAGATAATACTTCCTCCAACTCCCAATGTTCCCAAGATTTGGAACCCAAAATGACATGTGGTATTAAAGCTCAATACCCAAAATTGATTTCCTTTATTCCCTACTTTGGGCTCGTGCTCATATATTTCCTGATGAGTATTAGGAATAACTAAATTGAAATATGTTACCACCAAGTCATGGGAAAAGCCTCTTTCCTCGCTTTTCCTTGGTTAAACAAGTAAACCAACTCATTATAATAACACTAGATAAAATACTTAGACTTATTAGACTTATTAGAGAACCTATGAGAAAGGGAAGAGGATACGACTTCCTCAACAAGGGGCCCTTAACCCTTAACAATCGAACATGAAAATAATAACACTAGGACCAAAAGAATTCGAACATGATGTGAAATTCCATCCACCAACTCATAACTTGCCACGAAAAATAAACCAACACAAATGGACCCAATACAGCTATAACATATGACAAATTCACATAAATTATTTTCTTTCATTTTTTTAAGTATTTCTATAATTATACCATTATATATTATTTATCATCACATTTCCATCACTGTTATTTTCTATAATAGGTTCTTACTAGAACTCATGAATTTCTAACTAGCTCATTCACATTGGATTGTATCTACTTGTTATTTATGTGATTGTATGACCTCACTTTGAATGAATTGAGTCTCTATACATTATTTATGTTACACATCTTGTAACTTGGTTATAATTTCCCTGTGAAAATATTGTAAGTTTGAATTCAAGTTACCAAAGGAGTTGTTTTTTCTTTTCCTTGTGAAAAACATCAAGGACCAAACCTTACTATTTCACACCCTTACTCAACGTTTTTTATATATATATATATATATATGAGTATTAATCATTGCATAAGTTTCATATTGAAGTTAACGATTGAGTAGGAGATATCTCAACCACTGCTCACGATGTACAGGTGATTTAGTTCTCTTTTTGTTCATTTTTCTTGTGATAGATTATCTCTACAATATCGTTTGTTTTTAGTTTATAATTTATTTCATTTTTTATGTTACAGGCACTCGTATATCGTAGGGAGTTCCTTGAACCCTAGATGCCTTGCAGATTTGAAGAAATTGGGGTTAATCGTTTGTAAAGGCTTATTACTTGGTAATCATTTTCGTCTCCTCAAACTTATTGGGTGCACACTAATTCGATTATTTTCTTGTTTCAAGTGGGAAGTGAAAATTCTAGTGTTAATTCCAAGCCTTACATGTTATATCGCAACATTCAAGGTAGAGGACGATTTTCCTACATAATTGTATTGAGAGACGAATTATTTGGTTTACGGTCATAGTTAAATATTAGATCAGTGGCTTCCCATTTGGAATTTGGGGCACAATATTTTACGTTGTCATGACATTTCTTCAATTTCTCATGCAAGAGAGATATGGTCCATAAGGTTTTTTTATTTATTGTCCCAAGGGTTTATAATTGTTTTAAGGTTTTCTACTATCTCCTTATCATCGTCGAGTCACCATAACTATGGCACGTCTATTTATTTTCTTATGAAATGAATACTGCTTATTTAGAATCCTCACCCACTCCTTATTATCTCAAGTATATATCGTCCCTCTCAAGTATAGTTGAATCGGAAACCAAATTTTGGGTTCCATTGTATATATTCATTTCCTAATATTTTTCTCCTTATTTCTTACATCGGGTTTTCTATCCTTCCCAAGATTTTTACCTTACCCTGTGTCTTCTGGTTTTTTTCCAGGTACACTTTGGATATTCAAAGAGAGAAATAAGTGGTTTTCTTCGATTTAAAAGTTCTTATGTTCATTTTCAACAGTTAAACTCCTTCGACATATGCGTATAGGTCATCCTTTCTTCACTTACTATTTAATTATATGACTGTTGATCATGCAGCTGATGGAAGATAACTAGTGTCATAAGCACCCTTTATGAGAATTCTTTTAAAATTATTTTACTTCGTTTTGGTTGCGACCGTAATAAGGTTCGATACAATACTATCTCTGTGTATTTCTTTCAATATTGATGACTATTTCAGCTTGAACCCAGGACTGTAGTGGAAGGATATCATTGTAGTGAATTTTACATAAAGTAATGGACTCTCAACTTTTTAGCCTATATTCCTTCTATACACATCAAAGATATTGTGTATCTTATGCTTGGGTGTTTGCACATAATTTTCTTAATGCAATGTAACTTGGTTTGTGATTTTAATAGTTATGGATCATAGCAATTACATTGTTCTATTTTCTTCGTATACTTCCATATTATCTGTGGGATAGGTATAAGTGATTTATGATAATAATTTTGCACTAGTTCTTCATTATTACATTCTAGATGATCAAAATGTTAAATTAATAATTGGATTTAAAATTAATATACTTTTGTTGTTGTAGAGTATATTAACTTCAAGTTCTATATTCTTATGGAAAATTATAGATGGCATAGGTATTATATATTTTCTTTGCTCAATGGAACCCAATAGTGAACTTCTCTTCATATTAGATTTAAATATAATTCTAGTACTAGCAAAGGTTATATCATAGATTTACTAGTCATAGCAAAGGTTACATTTGGTTGAGTCATAAAGTCTTGTACTCTATTGAATATATTTAGAAGGTTCAGCGTATGCTAAGGGGGAACATGGTCAGTGTGCAGATTTCATTTTCAGCAGATCAAATAAATAGCAATGAGCACTACAAGGGAAGCTATTCATTCATCCTAGTTTAGCCCTTTCCTCTTGATGTCAAAGGGGGGGAGAAACTTGATGTTTGGAAAGAGGTGTCATTTACATGTGTTTGTATGTATTTAAAAGTGGTGACCAAACACCAAAGTGCTTGCCATAAAATCCAAAGGGGGAGATTGTTGGAATTATGGTTAATGTGTTGTCCTATAACATTATCATGATGATTAAGATGCTACAGATGGAGAAATAACAGTTTATAGACACATGAATGATAAAGGTGATGTTTGAGAAAGTATACATAGATCCTATAAAGAAGGGTCACGCAGATCCTATGAAGAAGGGTCGCTTACATACATTGGTCATATAAGTGAAAGTAATCTGAACCATGGTAATCTCTATATCAAGGGTGTTTACCATGGTATTGGCTCATAGTAATTGGAGTGACAATGCTTATTTGATCTCATCAAAGAACACTAATGACATTACCAAGGGATTTACCTAAGGTATTGGCTAAGGCTAAACCTATATAAAGAGATGAAGATCAAAGTGTTAGATGTGCAATAAAATGATATATCCATATGTGATTTGAGTTGAAAAAGGTGTGCACGAGAAAGAAAAGAGAAGACTCAAATCTAATAGATCTGAAAAGATTGTGAAGGCTAATGAAAATACTTGTGATCTATTTATTATGATAATGTTAAATTTGTATCTATGATGATGGTTTGATCTAAATATAGAGATGTCAATATTTGGGTTTAACAAATGGTGTGAATTGCAGTGAAGGTTTGAATTTGTACTTCAAGATCTATACATCAGGTTTCTTCAAGTTTTCCATGTAGGATCTATCTCTATAGGGTCGTGTATATATTATGAGATAAGGTTTGCAGTATGTTGAGATGTGTACGCTAGTGTTATGCATGATAGTCATCTACATATGCGTATTTTTTCTATGGAAGTAGTGTATATATGTTAGGGTTTGCAATGAGCTTTAATAGTGATACTTGATGAGTTGTTCTTTGTTTTCTAGTGCTTGTCAATGATGTATTTATCATGATCATTTGTGTTTGAAAATGATGATTGAGTTGATTGATTCGGAATGATGCTACAATATGATTATCTGTGGTTGGTACAGTGATATGTGATTTGTTCAATAATATATGTATGGTTTAGTGGCTAATTGGGTATTATAGTGGTTGATGATCTAGTTTATAGTAGTTTAAGATCTATGCGCAGGTCTTATACATAGGAAGTGCGCACATACTTGAGTTTTATTCAATACAATAACATACATATTCTAATATTTGTTTTTTCTAATCGAGTTCTAAATCCATTGATTTGATGCTTCATAAATCCAGTTGATTTCTAGTGTTTCATTGACTCATATTCAATGCTTCATTTTTTATGTTGGTTTGGATTTCTGGATCTCTTCAGCTACTGGAATTAACCAAGATATTTTACTTCTGTGATGTTAGCAGAATTTCATGTAAAAGATTATTGAACAACCACATGTGCATGCTTTAAGGAAGATAACAAATAACAACAACCATCAAAGAAATGAACACAAACACATTGATAATTAAGTTCACCATGTGCGGGTTATGTGTCTGAGCCCTAGTGTCAAGAGTGTGGAGGTCTCTTCATTAAGTGCTACAAATGATGATAATGTACATGGTATGTTCTTTGTCATTTCAAGGAAAAATACCCTCAACCTAAGTGGCATGTCTCTCCATAAGACATTCTCCCTATAGGATCTCTCACTCAAATGGACCCTTCTTTAGCATGAAAAGCTAAACAAATATCACATGATGTGGTAACAAGTATCCCTCAACATAATTGTAATCAGTGATCTCAACAATAAAGGCATCATCTCAGCAAATTAAGAAAAAAGACATGGCATAACTGCATCATACACCTCCACTTTTGAAGATGGCCGAAAAATAAAAAGCATAGCTGCTGAAATGGGCTACACCACTAAATTCATGGTGATGAGTAGTGTAAAATCGACTGTAAACTTGTCCAATTCTGACACCATCAAATTTGGACCCCCAGGAATCTTGAAGATTCCCCAAATGATTCCTTCTTGAAGATGACCGGAAAATATGTTTCTCGGATGAAGATTTTGAGCACACCATTGCACTCCTTGTAAAATTTTGTGAAGAATGACTATAAAGTTGACAACATTCTCCCTCGATAAAAAATCAACTACTAGACATTTTACTAATCTTCACAAGATTCTCTAAAGATACTTAGTTACTCGACACCTGCATTTCCACTGCTCAGATAGATATTCTAACTGCATGGCTAGACTCCTGGTGAGAAAATTTACAAAATTGACTATCAATTTGTAATATTCTTTCACTGGAATCTGTGGCCCTCAAGGGAATCTTTTCATCATCTTAATATTCTCAAGTTCATGGTTCCACTGTTGTGGCCCACTCATGGTTCTGTTGGTCGGAACTCCTCCTCCATTCCATCGTCTGAGTTTAAACTCTTCTCCACTGTTCTCTCCCTCGGTCGACTGTTTAATAACCACTTTTATGGTTATGTTTTTTTAATTTTTAATATATGTATTTCTGTTTTTGTACATTCAAGAAGCCAATGAAATAGATCCATGTGTCAGTGTCTAGCAGGTTAACACTTGATTGCTACATAAGATTGTGAGTCCCACCTGTTGACTGGGATGCCATGTGGCACACTATGGGCCCCACTTTTTCCCTATCTTGTCAAACTTTAAAGAGCGATAAGTCACACATAGAGACTGAGATTTTAGTGTCATCTATGCCACTAGAATTGTAATGATGAGCACTACAACTTAGTATTGTTTTGGCTACATTTTTAATACTTTGATTTTTGAGCTATTCTCAAGCCACTACTGAATTTCGAGCGTGTCTGGAGCCACTTGGATCATTCCTCCCCACTAAGGAGATTTTGGTGCTCGAAAAACATGAACATAATCTAAAACTGCTATTTACATCGTCTGCACCATAAGTGTCATGATAAGTCACCCTTCCTTCTCCTTCACACTTGTCCTTTGGAGCCATAAGGAATGGAACTGCCACCTGCACCCTTTGCAAACTTATAGTAAATATTTGCAAATTGCATGAACAATATCCTCTCTGGCATAGGTAAAGCCATGTCTTCTGAGGACTTGTAATATTTGTGATATGATCTGCTAAGGATGCAAAACATGGCTTTTACAACAGAGAGCCAATCCACCACCTCTCTTCTTAATCTCCACTTCATTGAAGAGGAGGAACTTGATGCAAGAGCATCCGGACTTAGCCAGCAATGTGATTGTTTGTTCACATGTTGTGGCTAAATGAGTTGAATTTCAATGACCTGAGTGGTCAAAAGTTATTTTTAGTATCTAGAGGGTTGAATCTCTCAAAAATGATATTTACTTCATTATTGTAATAATTAGAAAATTGTATTATTTTAGACTAAGGGATAAGTTGTTAGCATAGGTGTGTAACAGATCTTAAGAATAGAGATTTAATTGTTAGATTGATTAAAATAGAGATCGGGTTGTTAATGCAGTTAGAATAGGATTTGACTCATAAAATAGAAAAGAATGTAATGGAGAAGGATTAGCTAAGATGATAGAGAATTGAGTGAGTAAGCGAGAGTTTGAGTGATAGATAGGGTTTTGAGATTGTGACAGAGATCAAATAAAATTTTTGTAATTGAGTCGAGAGGGCCAAGGCCCTGTAATTCCTGTTTTATCGAATAAATTGATTAAGTATGTAGTTGTGTGTTAATTTTGGTGCAGAAGTTCAATTGTGTCTGTGCATAGGTGTTCTAGACCCTAAACTGGTATCTCCTCTATTTTAACATTTTATTTATAAACCACAACCTTTATGTGTTTTATCATAAATCATTGTCGATTCGTGTTTAAAGTGAATATCGAGATTAAATGCTAAACCTTTGTTTAAGTGCTTTATTAAAGTTTTGATTTATGCACGTGGTAGTATTCAGGAAAACCATAAGTGGTATCTCAGTGCCTTTCAAGTGGTAAGTGGTAATATTCTGAGTCCATGTGATTAACTTTAGAGCTCAACATGTAGCAGATGGGGGAGAGAGAAAACAACTTTTCTCACATGTCTCTAAAGTGATAAGGACTATGCTAGAGTCTATGCAAGATGACGTAACAGTTGTTGGATCGAATGGAGTAAATTGACGGTAGAAAATCAACGGGATAGTTAGTGATTGGGGAAAGTGATAGCCATTAGATTTGGAGAGAGGAGATCAACAGTGCAAAGTGAAGCGTTGGTTAAAAGGTAAAGTCAAAGTGGGACCGGTGGTGTTTAGTGGAATGTGGGACCCTCAAGGAAAACTAAACCACGTATAGAATCCATTTAACATAGCTGATTGGTTATAAAGAAACCATTAGTCTATGTTTAGACTATCACCTTATTTCTTTAACCTCCTGAGTCATTTTGGTATCAGAGCATAGAGATTGATTTTGACTATAGTAAACACGCCACTGAGGAGAGGAGCTAGCATAGGTCAAGGAAGACTGGAAGCAAATGCAGTTCTGCTGGAGGAGATCCGGAACCTGCGTATAAGGATGGACACAATGGAGACTGCTCAGAGAAGAGCACCTGATGAAAGAATTGCTCGTGCCATAGAAGAATCTTCTTAAGAAGAAGAAGAGGAGGAAAGCAAGACTACTAAAGTTATCAAGATGTTGGCTAATGTAGGTAGAAAACCAAAGGTGGAAAATCCTGTGTATGAAGGGAGTCTCAATGCAGAAGATCTAATGGATTAGATCAGTGCATTGGAAAAATATTATGACTACGAGGAGGTTTATGATAAAAAGAAGGTGAAATTTGCAGTTACCATATTGAAGGGTCATGCAGTTATTTGATGGGATGAACTACAAACATCTAGAACAAGAAAAAGAAAGTCCAAGATCAAGAAATCAGATAAAATGGTGAGTAAAATGAAAGCTAAATTTATGCCAAAATATTATCAGTTAAATCTTTTCAAACAGTTACAAAATTTAAGGCAAAAAGGAATGTCCGTCAAAGAATATACATAAGAGTTTTATAAGCTAAGTATTAGAGCAAAACATGCAGAGGATGACATGGAGAAGGTAGCCAGATACATCAATGGCTTGAGATATGACATACAAGATGAGATCATCTTGTTGAGTCTGAAGACAATTGAAGATGCCTATCAAGCAGGTTTGAAGGCAGAAGAGAAGATGTTGAGGAAACAAAATCACAGGAATAGAGGGAAAAGTTTAGAAAGAGGTAGAGTAACTACCAAACCAAGGTTTCAGCAACATCAATGTGAAGTAGGAAGTTCGAGTGGTAGACCACCACAAAGAGGAAACTTTAATAGAGGTAGATTTGTACCCAGAGGAAGAGGCCGAGGAAGATATATTCGGTGTTATACATGTTGAGAATGGGGAGATGGATCATGGGACTGTCCTCATAATAAAGCAACAAGTCAGAGGAATGTGAATGTGGCTGAGGAAAAGGAAGAAAAATCTCAAATTGTAGACAAGGAAGAATCCCTGTTGTTGAAAAGGGTATTGATTAAGGTAGAGAAAGAGACTGAAGAACCAGCTTAGAGAAAGAGTTTATTCAGAACTACGTGAAAATCCAAAGGAAAATGCTACGAAGTAATAATTGACAGTGCGAGCACTGAT
This sequence comes from Pinus tabuliformis, assembly GCA_031772625.1. Lineage (NCBI taxonomy): Eukaryota > Viridiplantae > Streptophyta > Pinopsida > Pinales > Pinaceae > Pinus > Pinus tabuliformis. The sequence continues at coordinate 523,211,614 of CM062808.1, forward strand.
AACCTTGTTTTTACAGAAATGGTGAACAAGCTAGGATTAGTGAAAATAGTACACCCTACTCCTTACAAAGTGTCATGGTAGCAAAAAGGACATCAGATTATTGTGACAGAGCAATGCAAAGTAGAGATATAGATTTGTACTTATAAAGATGTGATATTGTGTGATGTAATGCAAATGGATGTATGCCATGTATTGTTGGGAAGGCCTTGGGAGTTTTATAGGAAAGTTATTTAAGATGGGAGTAGAAATACTTATACTCTGGAGAAGGATGGAATAAACATACATTGCTGCCATTGAAGGATGAAGCTGACAAAGGAATAGATGAAAACAATGTTATGCTCATGAGTGGAAAGGAGCTATTGCAAGAGGTTGGAAAAGGTAAAGAAATGCATTTTGTTGTCATAGGGAGACCTAAGGTATTTTTCTTTCACAAATTTAGATGATTTACGTGAAGAAATAAAAATTATGTTGAATGATTTTGTTGATATTATTGTGGATGAGTTGCCAAATGCATTTCCACCAATCTGGAGTATTAGTGACCATATTGACCTAATACTAGGAGCAAGTTTGCCAAACAAAGTAGCGTACAGATTAACTCCTTAAGGGAATACAGAAGTTGGAATACAAGTGCAAGAACTAATGGATAAGGGACTAATCAAAGAAATTCTTAATCCATGTGTTTTACCAACAATACTCGGCCCAAAGAAAGGAGGGGAATGGTGTATGTGTACTTATTCTAGAGCCATAAACAAGATCACTATCAGGTATAGATTTCCTTTACCATGCCTAGATGATTTGATGGATTTTTTTAGTGGGTCAAAGTATTTTACTAAAATAGATCTAAAGCGTGGATATCATCAAATAAGAATTAGAGAAGGAGATGAATGGAAGACTGCATTTAAAACAAACAGTGGATTGTATGAGTAGTTAGCGATGCCTTTTGGACTCACTAATGCACCTAGCACATTCATGAGATTGATGAATGGAATCTTGAAGGAATATACAGGCAATTTTGTTATTGTTTATCTTGATGATATTTTAGTTTTTAGTAGAAGCAAATACAAACATCTATAGCATCTTAAGTTGGTTTTAAGAACTCTGCAAAAAGAAAAACTACTAGTAAATCTAAAGAAATGTAGTTTCATGAAAGAAGAATTAATTTACTTGGGATTTGTAATTTCTAAAGAAGGTTTGAAAATGGATTCAAAGAAAGTCCAAGCAATTTGGAACTGGCCTATTCCAAGGAACATATTTGAGGTAAGAAGCTTTCATGGTCTTGCAAGTCTTTATAGGAAATTCATAAGAGGTTTTAGTCAGATTTGTGCACAAATTCTTGAAAAACTCAAGGAGACTAATCAGCCATTCAAGCGGATAAAAGCAACAGACAGAAATTTTAAGTTGTTGAAGAAGAAAATCACAGATAAACTAGTTTTAGCTTTACCTAATTTTGAAAAAGTATTTCAAGTTGAAATGGATACTAGTGGAGTTGCAATTGGAGCAGTTTTGAGTCAGGAACAACAAACAATATCATACTTTAGTGAGAAACAAAATGAAGCTAAGAATAAGTATTCTTGTTATGATAAAGAATTTTATGCTATTATGCAAGCTTTAAAAAAATGGAGACATTATTTGCGACCAAAGGAATTATATTGTATTCTGACGAGGGAAATTTTGAAGGATGGAAAATTATCTTAAAGTTTAGAAACATTGGCAAATCTCTCTAGTCCCTAATATGCAAACTATAAAATGTTTATTGATCTATTTGTAAAATTATTAAAATTTATAATGATTTTATATATAGGCTCTATATAATGTTAGCGAGTTTTAAGGTGAAATTATTTTATATTGTAAAATTTGGGGATATTGTTTTTAGAAAAAATGGAAGTTGGCGAATCTTTTTTTTTTGGAAAAATCATGCAAAATTAGCCAACCTACAAATATTAGCCCCTAAAATTTTCCACGATTCTGACAATCATGCATTACAGTTCATAAACAACCAGTCAAAATTGAACCAAAAACATGCCAAGCGGGTAGAGTTTCTACAGAGCTTTACTTTTGTGATCAAACATACCAATGGCAAGTTGAACAAGGTTGTTGATGCTTTGAGCAAGGTAAATTTCATTATGCAATAATTAAGAGTTGGTATTGTAGGATTTGAAGAAATGGTTGATATATATAAAGATGATGCATATTTCAAAGTAATTTATGTAGCTGTACAAAATCTAATAGTTCATAACATAAGTCAATGGTTAGATTATATTATCCAAGGAGGTTTACTGTTTAAAGGAAATAAATTGTGTATTCCCAATTGTTCTATGAGGGAAAACACAATTAAGGAGAAACATAGTGGAGGACTATCTCGTCAAAAAAGGAGTAAATCCCATTTCAACCTATTGATAATAAAAGAATCTATATAGTGACATTTCCCCAAACTCATTAAGGACATGTATACTAATTAGGGGCCATCAATGAATAGATCATTCTTGCTATGATCAATTAAGGTATTTAAGATACAAGGGTTCTATATTTATTGATTCTAATTTCTAAAACCCTAAATTATATGATATAGAAAATTATAAAAAGGTTTATTATGTACAATATACATACATTTTGTTGGTTGAATAGAAAACATAATCAAAGAAATGAAACATCTAATGAAACTAGGTTAGAAAGTTATTGACTCCACACCTCTCACCTTTATGCCTCATGTTTATCCAAAATAGTAATATGTTAAGTAGTTGTAAAAACAATAAAATATATCATTGAACCTACTTCCTAGAATTAAGTTGATGTATGGATGATAATAAGTTAATATTACTTAAAAAAATTCATCCTTCTAGTCCTACAAAAATTCATGGTAATTTGTGTGAATCATCTATTGATAAGACCTTTCTCACATAAACATATCTACAACATATTTATGATTTATTCTCGTCTCACGCCTATCTAAAATCATAGTAAGGTTAGTCATATTACAACTCATATCATTTTGAGATTCTTACATATAACAAGAACATAAATATGTGATAGAATCATGCTTAAGAGGCAAGAAAAATAACTCAGTTTTATTTTCATCACAACTCTTATTATGTTCCAATTCTTGTTTATCATGAGTAATTGAAATATAAAAGGGTTGGAAATTTACATCAATAAAAGTCGAAATTCTGTAAACCATACTACTTGAAAATATTTTATGTTTGATCCTACATATATATGTTCAGGGAAACATTTAACTTGAATATATGGAGAATGTTGTTCATCTAACATAAAAACATTTAGTAATGTATTCCTTTCAAATCCCAAATATTGTTGAATTTGATTGCCATAGATAATAATAATAAAAAAAAGCATTATGTGGTAGACTTCCAAATATGTCATAATGACAATAGCTTGTGAAGGTGTTGAAAATATCACTTTCACATATATAACCATGCACATTAATGCAAAATTTTATGTACCCCAAAATATTTAAAGAATGATTAAAATGTTCATTTTTTTCCAATAAGGGTTTAAGGGATGAAGATTGAAGATGAGAATATTAGACAAGCGTGCCTTTCCAAAAGGCATTCTAAGAAGATATTCAATAATGTCAACTTCAACTATATCTTCCAAAACTTTCATTGGTTCATTTATTATATAAGTTAGTTGCACCGAGAGGTACTTTACAACCCAATATGGGAGAGATGTTGTCATGTCATGTTACATTTAAAAATAATAATGTAATAAATATATTAACAAATTAAAAATAATAATAACCAAGAAAATTGATGTTGGTCATAAATAAAATACTTTAATTTCCACCTTAATTTTATATCAACTTTATATAAAGAAATAAAGTAATTGAAAGTAAAAGAAGAATTTAATTTTTGGTATGAAAGAGAGATGTACTTTCTTCAGTGTTTAACATGGAATTGACAAAAAATAATATTGTTGTTATTACATGATGTTTAATTCATGTTATGTTTGGTTTACATGTGATATATATATATATATATATATATATATATATATATATAGAGAGAGAGAGAGAGAGAGAGAGAGAGAGAGAGAGAGAGAGAGAGAGAGAGAGATTGTCGGTTATAAAATTGAAAAAAAAAATATTCAATATCCATATTAAAGAAAAATAAAGTAATTTAAGTTAAAAACATCCTATATTCTCACTTCCCATTACTAGGGAGATGTGTAATTTATTTCATGTTTAATATTGAGTTGATATATAAGATTTAAAAAATAATAATAAAAAATTAATATGTTATACATCAAATAGTTCAACATGCATGTTTTGTAAAAGATTTTACATCAAATATAGAGTGAGAGAAACCTTATTCCATTAATAAATGCTTTCCAATTCAAGGTATGAGGGATATTTGTAATCTTGTCAATGTTTATTATGGATTTGATATTTAAAATATTAAAAGATATTAATAGTAAAAATAATTAAATATATGCATATAGGAAAAAATATTAATAACAAAAATATTTAATGTGTGTGTGTGTATAAAGAGAGAGTGTTTCTCAAAACTAGCATAGATCCAATCTTTGGCTCTACCAAGATCTTAGAGCAATCAAATCTCCCGGGGTTAAAACATTTCTTCAAGTTCTTCACCCAAAAAAAGGTTTGCATTCTAAGAGATTTGATCCCTCTTGACACTTGGTAGATCCAAAGTTAGATGTATATATGATGATAATTTTTCTTCTTCAACATTATTTTTAATAATTGTGTTCTTGTATGTATGCAAAACTTGTATGGTATCCTCAAATAGTTGATCTATAAGTGATGGAGTAAAGAATTGTGTATCATTTGAAATAGAATTCTAAGATAGATCATTTGGAGTTCCATCTACCATAATAGTTTGAAAATATTTATCATTAATGACAATGTCTTTATCAATATATTTAAATTTTTTATCCAAAACATTGAAGAAAGCATTCACATCTTCATTTTTTTCCATAAAGGGATGAGTTTGGATTTTGAAGAAACATGAGAAAGATTCACTCACATGTGCTTTATATTCCTTAAATAACTCTTGATCAAATATATCTAAAGAATATTTTACATAATATTGATTTTCTTGTACATTATGATCTTCATAAGAAAAGGAAAAATCAAGACTGTCATATTCATCATCATCTGCATAACTATCATAGATAGGCTCATGATTAGCAAAATGGGAGAGTGTTAAGTCAATTACATGCTCATTTCCATTATGTGTATAAATATCAAAGGGATCGTAGTCACACAATGAGTGCACTTGTAAGTGAAATATTATCCATTTAAGGATTGCAAGAAGGAGTTAATTGTTCATCTTCATATTCATCATATAATAGTTGTTTAGAATAATCAAAATGATCAAATGAAAAAAAACAGAGCTATTGAAGACATCATCACATACCACTTATTTTGTATAATATGATGTAAAGACTAAACCACTTGTTTGAAAAGGACCTTCATCAATTGATTGTTGACATGCATATTCATGAATGCATAGCTTTTTTTTTTAGACTACGTGTCTTAGATGAAATTTCTTCTTCAAAATCACTTTCTTCACAATTATCAATGATACTTATTTAAAGTGATAGATTGCTAGCTTAATCATGGTGTGTAAGATAAGAAGTGAGTTAATAACATAGTAGAGATAATAAACACTTGAATTAAAACTGTTAAATTATGGTATGTTCTATGCTTATAACAATTTACTTCTTTTTCTTATTATATTTCACAGATTAGCAATCACATATACATAAAGTAAGGTGCAGATAGAGCATTAAACGATCGACAGAAAACAAGCCAAGACAAGAGACACAAGATGTGGCGGCTAGCCAAGGGCAAACCCCACAATGTGTGGGGAAACCCTTTGATCAAATCTTATTTTATCTTCAATAATTTAGCAGAGAGAAATAGTACAATAAATCTGATTCATATTAGCAGTAGCAAATCCTAGATCAACAACATCGCATTAGCGGTTTCATCATCAAACTAGGGTAGACGATATCTCACAAACCGATCGTCGGATCGGCTTGATTCCACCGCCAAACGTTGCAGCTTCTAGAGGAGGTTCAGATGAACCTACAGTGTAGTTTATATGAGGACATCTTCTAGTCCACGTAGGTCAATCTTTACTTCTGCAGTTGCAGCTTTAGTTTCGGTAGCTTTCGGCTTCAAACTAGGGCAGTCGATATCTTGCAAACCTTCTGTCAGATTGACTTGATTCCACCACCAAAATTTGCGGCTTTCAAAGGAGGTTCAGATGAACCTACAGCACAGTTTAGACGAGGAGATATTCTAGTCCACACAGGTCAATCTTTACTTCTGCAGTTTCAACTTCAATTTCAGCAGCTTCCAACTTCAAGCCAGGGCAGTCAATATCTTGCAAACCATCCATCGGATTGACTTTATTCCACCACCAAAAGTTGTGGCTTTCAGAGGAGTTTCATATGAACCTACAAAATAGTTCAGGTGAGGAGATATTCTAGTATATGCAGGTAAATCTTTACTTCTGCAGTTGCAGCTTCAGTTTCAGCAGCTTCCGGCTTCGCATGTGTGAGGGAGAGACCCTTTTCTGCACAGTAGAGAAGAGACTCTTTTCTATGCAGTAGAGAAAGAGAGATGTGATGAGATGAGTGAGTCCAAATGAGGAAAAGTCCTCCTGTATTTATACACAATGGTGGTGTTTGAATAGATGCGACTGTTGGGCTTCTGAGCCTACATGAGTTGTAGGTTGGCTTGATAATAATTCCATAATCAAAATAAATTCATATCTCCATGAATACTTATCGAAATAGGATGATATTTATATCAATCCTACACCTCTCGACAAGAGGAATCTAATAAAAGTATTATCATCCATGAATAAGATGACCCACTTGAAGTTTTTCCCTGGTTTCCAATTTTAGCACTCCCTCTCAACTAGGGAGAACTTCATCTGCAATTTGTTTATCGGTTGTTACTATTCATCCATAAAATGCACTGCCATTGTATAGCCTAACCCTTGCCTTGCTCTGCTATATTCTACCTGTTCTGCTTTGTCTTGTTTTGTCCTGTATTGAACTGTATTGTTCTGCTCTGCTCTTGCATTGTTCTGTTCTGCTTTTCTTTTGTCTGAATTATGAAGAAGAAGAATTGATCAAGGATGTATCATACTGACTCAAAAGTCAATCTCGGGGTATGTACCATTGGTCGCAAACCAGTCTCAACTAACCCGAAGTCAGCATCATAGTGAGTACAACTCCACTGGTCCCAGACCGGTATCATCCTCCATTGACTCAAAGTTAGTCTCAAAGTGCATACTACTGGTCCCAAACCAGACTCAACCGACCCGAAGCTAGCTTCATAGTAAGTACCACTCCTACCACTAGTCCCAGACCAGTATCGCAGTCTCATAGAGTGTACCACTGGTCCTAGACTAGTCTCAACTGACCCGAAGTCAGTGTCATAGTATGTACCACTCTCACTGGTCCCAAACTAGTACTGCACTGACATGAAGTCAGTCTCGGAGTATGTACCACTGGGCCCAGACCAGTCTCAACCGAGCCGAAGTCAGTGTCATAGTAAGGTACAACTCCTACCACTGGTCCTAGACCAGTATCATTAGTCCCAGATCAAAGGAGGTCATCCTAGCGTAAGGAGTACAGTAGATACAACGAAGCGTCCATCGGTACTACTATGGTCCCTAACTTCATTTCCCTACTCATTGATCAAATGAGAGGTACTTCCCATGAGTCCCAAACTGCTTGGGTAGGATGCCTCGATAGGAGAACTAATCAATCTTGTCCTCACAGGAGAACACATCAATCCTGCTACAATCACCATGGAGAACACATCAATCCAGGCCACCATGGAGAACACATCAATCCAAGCCTCACAGGAGAACACATCAATCCTGCTACAATCGCCATGGAGAACACATTAATCCAGGCCTCACAGGAGAGCACATCAATCCTGCTACAGTCGCCATGGAGAACACATCAATCCAAGCTTCACAGGAGAACACATCAATCCTGCTACAGTCGCCATGGAGAACACATCAATCCAGGCCTCACAGGAGAATAAATCAATACTGCTACAGTTGCCATGGAGAACACATCAATCCAGGCCTCACAGGGGAACTAATCATCCTGCTACACAAGAGAGTGAATCATCCTGTTCCACAAGAGAGCGAATCATCTTGTCCCATAAGAGAGTGAATCATCTTGTTCCAGTGCACACCAACACGGGGGGTGAGTCACCCTATGGTCATATGTTGCTCCAATAAGAACCGCAAGCCCTCATAGCTCCCAAAGCTCAATGTATGCAACATGTAGGACCCTTGTACAAGGGTTTCTTGATGACTCCAAGTCGTTTGGGAAAATCATAGATTAGATCTTTCCTCGGGTCTTTGACAAGGTGTATCGACCTGTAAATCATCTTAATGTGATGGAGCCTCCTTGCTCATCGACTTACCATATCCCAGATGATGTCTATCTGCTGGAGCAATCGATGAACACGGGATTCCTCAATAATTGAACCCCACCTTTGGTTATTATAGAGAATCACAGTGGTATCCAATGTAAATCCAAACGGCTCACTGAAGAGCTTTCACAACTAGACTGCCTCACACGAGGTCATGCTAGCAGCAATATATTCTGCTTCGGTGGTGCTCAAAGCCACCGAATTCTGCTTCCTGCTCATCCAGGATATCGAAGCATACCCCAAGGTGAAACAACATCTGGAAGTGCTCTTATGGTCCACCACACTACCTACCCAATCAACATCAGTATAACCAAGTAGTCTCACATCTCCGGTAGTGTATCTCAATCCATGAGAGATTGTGTCTTGGTCGAAGACATCTCAAAAGATTCTTGGCATCAATCCAGTGAGGCTCAACCAAATATGAGCTCACAATGCTAACTACAAAGCATATGTTCGGATGGAGGTTCACTAAGAACATAAATGCGAATGAGTTTATGAAACTCAGAGGCATTTCCCAAATATGGTTCGACATCACTACCATATAACTTCTAAAAGTTAAGATCCTCGAGGCAGTCACATGCTTGCATTCCATCATACCTAATATTTCCAATATCTTTACCACATATTTTCCTTGAGATAGGAAACTTTCCACTGGCTTTTGCCACACCTCAAGTCCTTGGTCCTTCATTTCAAATTCATAAGCCAACTCCCTCTTACTTTTGTGAATGAGAGGGTTTGCACCTGTTAGAAAGACGTCATCCACATACAACACCAGTATGAGAGGCTTGTGATCTTCAACCTTAAAGTAAAGATTAGGATCGGCTTCACTCCTAGTGAATCCTAGCTTCACCAAGTAGCTATCGATCCTCTCATACCATGCTCAAGGTGCTTGCTTCATCCCATAGAGAGCCTTCTTCAACCTACATAAATCAGATTTTTGATCATAAATCTCAAATCCTTTAGGTTGCTCCATGTAGACCTCTTCTTTGATCGAACCATGCAAGAACACGCTCTTGACATCCATCTGATGTAAGTTCCATCCTTGTGAAGCTACAAGGGCTATGATCGAGTGGATTGTCGTATATCTGGTAACAGATGCAAATATCACAGCATAATCTATACCTTCCTTCTAGGAGAAACCACGAGCAACAAAACGAGCCTTATGCTTTTCCGTACTTCCATCTGCTGCATGCTTTATCTTGTAAAGCCATTTAGAAGTGACAATTGTCTTGTCCTGGGGTCTGGGAACTACTTCCCAGACATCATTCTCCATAATAGACTCATATTCTTTGGTCATAGCAGCCTTCCATACTTGATGCTTGACGACATCTGAGAATGATGGAGGCTCATTTTGTATGATCGTGATCATGATGATCAGGTATCCCTGATACCTGTTAGGTTTCTTACATTCATGGAAGGTTCCTCGGGGTGCAGCATGTCCTTCAGCATCATCAATTATCCCCCTAAGCCACGAAGGACTCTTCCTAGAAGAGGAAGGCTTAGGTGGATAAATAGGATCCATGGGTTCCTCCACATGAAGCATTGTCACATCATCTACCCATAGAGACAGCTTCCACAATCGTACAGTTCTTCCTTTTTGCCACACCATTCTACTCAGGAGTATGTGGTGTAGTAGTCTCCCTCTTAATGCCAGCCTTATATATGCCTAAGTGAACTAACTGTAATATATCGGAGGTCTTGCTTTGGCTTGAGGGTAATGGTCCCCTTTTGAGCTTTCCTTCGGCACATCATGGAAATACACCTTATTTCTCTACTCGGAATTTGGGCATCCCTGTCACCATTTGTCTTACACTGGGTAGAGCTTTACAATGAAGGTGGGAAAACCTCCGATGCCAAATTTTGGACTGAAGAGATGTGACATAAGACATGACACCTACCTGACTTTCATCGACCTGATAACATGAAACCCAAGAGTAAATGCATCTTTAACATTATTTTTCGATACACGTACCTTGCCATCACTGAAGGTTACCTTGTAGCCTTTGTCTTCCATTGCCAAGATGGACACCAAGTTCCTTTTGAGGTCAGGTGAATTTAATACATCTTGGAATTTCTAGCCTTCTTGAATGGTTGTCCTCTTCCTTGATTCCCAGCTCTCCTCTTACCTTTGCTATTGAATTTTTGATTCCTTTGATTGCCATCAGAGGGATTTTTTATCATCACCCCAGTGTGAGTCCTTTCTATTAGGGCACTCCCTTGCATAGTGACCTACTTTATTGCAAATGTAACATTATCCTTTTCTTCCAACCGTAGGTCTAGCCTTTCCTTTTGATTTAGTCCCGGAATTATTTCTTTTCTTAGCATGAGAAGAAAAGGCAGCAGGAGGACCTTTAGGCATGGGCATTTCTTGCTCTTCTACCCTTATTTCTTCTTGAATGCATCTAGCCATTAATTCCTTAAAACCAAGAATTACGTTATTGTTCAGAAGAGTAGTCCTGAACACGTACCATTCATATGGTAATCCTCCAAGAGTTGTGAGTGTCATTTCCCTATCAGTAATAGCCTCCCCAATAGATAGTAGATCATTCTTGATTTCAGTGATGCTTAAGAAGTATGCTTTCATACTCTCATCTTTACCCTTCTTAATTTCCTTCAGCTTATTTCTAAGAAACAAAACTTAATTTGCATCATTTACTATAAATAAACTCACCAGTCTATGGAGGTGTCCAGTTCAAATATGTAGGCCACCAAGTGCTTGTTGATAGAGTCCCAGATGATCTTCTTTGTTTTGATTTCTCCATTTTTCCATTTATTCCAGACAGCAGCGGATGCATTTGATGGAGGCTCAACAATATTGCCTCTTACATGGTCCAGCACTCCTTGATCTTCTAGGGTTAGATCGATAGACGTCTTCCATCTGTGATAGTCAACGTTCTCACAGAGCTTGTCTTCGGTAGGAAAGAGTGTTGAGGACCCCACAGTTCTTTTAGGATAGCCTTGCCAATCTTCTCTTCAGTGATTGCTCTTGCTCTTGCTCGGGCTTTATCTTCACCTCAGCTCCGATACCATGTTAAGTTATAATATGTTCTATGCTTATAACAATTTACTTCTTTTCCTTATTATATTCCATAGATTAGCAATCACATATACATAAAGTAAAGTGTAGATAGAACATTGAATGATAGACAGAAAACAAGCCAAGACAAGAGACACAAGATGTGGCGGTTAGCCAGGGACAAACCCCACAATGTGTGGCAAAACCCTTTGATCAAATCTTCTTTTATCTTCAATAATTAGTAGAGAGAAATAGTACGATAAATCTGATTCATATTAGCAATAGCAAATCCTAGATCAGCAACATGAGCATTAGCGGCTTCATCATCAAACCAGGGCAGACGATATCTCACAAACTGATCGTCGGATCGGCTTGATTCCACCACCAAAAGTTGCAACTTCTAGAGGAGGTTCAGATGAACCTACAAGATAGTTTAGATGAGGAGATCTTCTAGTCCACGTAGGTCAATCTTTACTTCTGTGGTTGCAGCTTCAGTTTCGGCAGCTTCTGGCTTCAAACTAAGGCAGTGGATATCTTGCAAATCGTCCATCTGATTGACTTGATTCCACCACCAAACGTTTCGGCTTTCAAAGGAGGTTCAGATGAACCTACAATATAGTTCATATGAGGAGATCTTCTAGTCCACGCAGGTCAATCTTTACTTCTGCAGTTGCAGTTTCAGTTTCGGCAGCTTCCGGCTTCAAACTAGGGCAGACAATATCTTGCAAACGGTATGTCGGATTGACTTGATTCCACCACCAAAAGTTGTGGCTTTCAGAGGAGGTTAAGATGAACCTACAGTGTAGTTCAAATGAGGAGATATTCTAGTCCACAAAGGTAAATCTTTACTTCTGCAGTTGTAGCTTCAGTTTCAGCATCTTCTGGCTTCACATGTGTGAGGGAGAGACCCATTTCTGCGCAGTAGAGAAGAGACTCTCTTCTGCGTAGTAGAGAAAGAGAGATGTGATGAGATGAGTGAGTCCAAATGAGGAAAAGCCCTCCTGTATTTATACACAACATTGGTTTTTGAACAGATGCAACTGTTGGGCTTCTGAGCCTACATGAGTTGTAGGTCGGCTTGATAATAATTCCATAATCAAAATAAATTCATATCTCCACGAATACTTATCAGAATTGGATGATCTTTACATCAATCCTACACCTCTCAATGAGAGGAATCTAATAAAAATATTATCAGCCATGAATAATATGACCCACATGAAGTTTTTCCCTAGTTTCCAATTTTAACAAAAATGTATTGATTGAAAATATGCAATATGCATCATCATTACCAGAACACAAATTTCTTAGAGTTAATAGGTGATAGGTTAAGAAGAAGGATTGTAGATTTATGGATTTAAGACATCTGTGGTTTATCACCATTCAAGATGTCTTGATGATAGATCCCTGTTGGGATTTGAAACATTGACGAAAAATGGTTTTTACTGTGGGTTCTCCAGTTACTAAGTTAGAAGATTTTAGATATCATTTTGGGATTCAACCACGTTAAGTAAGTCATTCATCTATGACCATTTCCATGAGAGGTAGTTGTAACTAACTAATTTCTCATGATTTTTAAATAGTTTACTTAGCACTCATTGCCTCGAGTGATGCTCACAAGGGTGAATAAGTGGGATTTTTCTTAAGTGAATAGCATTGGTGTCCATTGACATATAAGAAGACATATATATTAAACATAAATATTCATAATGTTAGGATTACCACGTACATTTAGTAATAGAAAGTGTACTAAATTTATACCAAGCAACTCATTGTATGTGTGAAAACAATGAATTCGCTAGGTAAATTTAATAACTTGTAAAAAAAATTATTAACTCTGTAAGATTCATTTTTTGAAAAATATATTTTTCATGTTTAATAAGTGATAATGGATATCCAACTAATATGGAAGTTCCAGGAAGATATATAAAGCATACCCTAACTCAAGTGTTAAAAATATTCTGGAAATATTATATATTTCTCCACAATAATTAAATCGTTGATAAAGTTATAAAGGAAACATTCATACATGATCATGGTATGTGAATAATCATTTCAGTGACTAAATTATGATCTTACAAAGTTGTATAATTACATAGAAATAAAGAAAATATTTCGAATTCACATAAGAAAAAAATTGCATTCACAATAACAAGATATGGACCAAATTTGCAGTGTGGGAGATAGATATATTGGTTGATCTTCGATCTACCGTGTAAAAATTTGGCCCATCGAGTTCTTCTGAGCATAGTCTCTTGCCCCTGCAGAGCAAAAAAAACAAAACAAAAAAACAAAAAGCAAAAAAATAAAAAAATAAAAAACAAAAACAAAAAACAAAAAACAAAACAAAACAAAAACAAAATAAATAAATCAATCAAAAATATAAATCAAAAAATCAAAAAATCAAAACAAAAAAATCTTTTATGACTTTGAGCCCTTTTTATTCATTGAAAGTTGGTTTATCATTTCTATTTTAATAATTTTTCCCTTAATAACAAGATTAGGGTTAATTGTAATTTAGATTAATTGGGTTACTGTTGAATCCACAGTCATTTAGTAAAATATGTTTTTTTGTAATTTATTCCAACCAAATTAAAATATATGTGGACAAAATATTTAATCCATCTCCCATTAACCTTAATAGATCACATAAAAAAAGAGAACTAGTTACTTTCATAGATCACATAAAAAAAAAAAAAAAATTAGCTACTTAGAAGTGAGATCATGATATATAAATGAAATGAAGTTAATTTATTTTCTTACCTCATTGCATCACTATTTTTTTAAATAATCTCAAAGTAAAACTATTCCAAGTACAATATATAGTTTACATGCCTCTCATTATATGTAACATAACTAGGTTATTTTTTATTTTTATATTGAGTAAATATCTATGAAAAAAACTCCCAAATTAACCAATGTTGGTAAAACCTTAATGATTGAGGTGGCTCCAGAGACACACATGGGACAAAGAGGGCTTATGGAAGCTCAAAAATAAAAGTGATCAGAATGATTTTGAACCAAGACCAGAGCATAGATCTCGCCATCCTGATCGTGGTGATGTGAACAATTCATCAATCTGAGCTCGTATCAGGGAGAACGATTCAGTCAAAGTTGGGTTGCGGGCCATGTTTAAGTGTCCTACAATTTCACCGATCCCAAGGCATGAAACCTAGCTCCTGAAAGCGGTCGAAATTGTGGCCTTGTTAATTTGCCTAATATCTCTTATTTTCTAAATATTTGAAAATCTCCCCCATTTTAAATAAAAATTAAAAAAAAAAATTATGAATCTGGTGGTGGGCCACCACCCTCACCACCCCCAAAACCATATAACAAAAAAAATTAATTAAAAGGACTGACAGCCATGACCCTATCGGTCCAACCGCACAACACATATATCATTATATTATGGGGTGGGTGAGGGCCACCTCTAGTGGACCTAGCCCACACCCCCAAAACTCCAACAAATGTCATTAAAAGGCCATATCCGGTGGGAGTTGAACGCACAACCAGCGAGAGGGTTGGTCCTGCCCACGTGGCAGCTCCATATCATATCACACCCCACCAAAACGACGTGCCAAATAAATGTGCCAACCCATGAACCCTCATATAATGCAACCATGTCATATCAACTATTGTCCGCCAAAACAAATGTGCACCCAAAATAAATTACAGAGGTATGGGGTGGGCTACCAATGCAGACCTAAACCCAAAACATTAATATGGTTATTAAGAAAAAACTATAATGTGGTAAAATGAGAGGGGTGGGGATTGACCACCTGACCCCTCCTCCATTATTTTCGACTTTAATCAATCCACCTAAACCGCCTTCTTGTTTAATCCACCACATAAACTTATATAAACCTTCATTTTCACCAGTGTGCCCAGGCAGCATGGACGAACCACAAGTGGGCACAGAATTTTAGGCGATAATTTTTTTAATTAATTTATTGCAGGTGGAACAATGATTGAGCAAAATTTCCAGGAGGGTGAAATTTTTGCAGTGTCCATATTGGACAAATTTTATGTCAATCTTACACCTCTCGGCAACACGAACCTGATGGTGTGGTCATTTTCCTGATCTGAGCAGCCAATTTGCAGAGGACCTAGAAGAGGGAATATTTGAGGAATCTAGGGGGAATCTAAAAGATTCCTTGGGCCCCAGATTTTCATTTTCTCATAATTCAGAAATTTGACAGTCGATTTTCCACTATTCGACGCCACAAATATGATGGTGTGTTCATATTTTCCATTTTTTCATTTCATTTTTCAGCCACTTTTCTAAGTGGAGTGCATGTGTCCACATTCATGTGTGAGCAACCATTTCCATGAGACTTGATGCTGCGAGATTGATGGTGTGACCAACTTCAGAAGTTTGACATCATTTTCTTTAGATGGCCCCTGGATGTGAGGTATATGCAATTTGTTCCACAAATCCCTGTTTGATGTTTGATGTGCGATCTTGTTTCTTACTTGTTTTCATGATTCCTGCTTGATGTGATAAGGAATCATTTGTGAGATGTACTTGTTTTCATGATTCGTCGTGTTTTATTTGAGATCCCTTTGTCATTATGTTGATGGGGTACTCATGTTGTCGCCATGTATGTTTGTATTGATATCCCTTTTATGCCATGTTGGCGGGATGCTCATTATCATCATGCATGAGTTTATGTCATACTGATAGGAGTCCTTTGTTCACTGAGAGTTATTGTAGTGGAACATCTCTTGGAGCCACTCCTACATGAGGGAAATTTCCTTGTATGATAGTGACATCACCTCTTATGTACATCATCACTATTGATATCACTTAATGCAACGGCCTACACCATCTTGACACCGGGGCCCGGAGACATAGTCCCTCCTAGATGAACTCCGTTATCAATGGCTTATGTTTTCATTTGTTGATGAATGTGATGTTCCTCTTCTTTTCAGCATGCTGATGTATTCATTTATATCCTTTAAAAAATGCAATTTTAACACATCATGAAAGTAAAAGGTCTTGGAAGGGTCCTCTATCACACCTGGACCTAGATCAAGTGGTATCATAGTGGTCTTTGCGTGGAAGTGAATTGTAGCATGAACAATGGAACGTGTGGCGACATAGGATGAAAAAGTGATGTACAAGACCATGCTCTAAATTTCCAAAAGGGTAAAAATATTGTATGAAGCTCTACAAAAATAGACAGAGGAAAAGGACTGATTGCAGCTTCAGTTACGAGCCACGGAAGAGGCCCTGGAAGAACTGAAGGACAACAACCAAAATATTCAAATAGGTAACGCTGAATTGAAGATGCATCTACATGAAGAGAAAGAGGAGAAAACATAGCTTTCTATGACAGTTGCAAGTAAAGGACGAGGCCTTGGAAAAGCTACAGCATGAACCATGTGAGGTAAAATGTAATTCTCTTAATTCATGTATGTGTCCTGATGATGATTTCATTGTTTTCAAAAATCATACCACAAGAATTGGCTCCAAAATATTAAAGAAAATGGATTATGAAGGACAAGGCTTGGGCATTAAAGGCCAAGTCATTGTCAATACCATCAAAGTAGAAGAATTACCTCGTCAGGAAGGACTTGGGTATGTCAGAAAGCAAGTTGGGAAATGTGCCAAGATAGCTAGTGAACCACCAACAACAGATGATGAGAAGCCCTCATCAGTTCTTTCGAAATTGACAGAGGAGGTAAATGATGTTGATTTCCTTTCAGTTTCATCTTCACATGGTATTATTTCTGTTGGAGATGTGGAGATCCCAATTATAGGGACAAACATGAGGCTCCTTACTAGGATGAGGCATGAGGAGGTAAAAAAACTTGGTGTTAATAACCAAGGCATAACTCGACCATTGGAGGTTGTACATAAACATCGATTTGCAGGCTTGGGATACATTGAGGGAGAATGCTTGAAGGTTTCATATTCACCTAAGACATCATTGAAATCATCGAGGAAAGAGAATGATGGGAACACATCCCCATCATCTCATGGCAGTTTCCATTGCAGGGAAAGAGTTGGGGCAAGCTCTCATCGCCATACTTACAATAGAGACAGAAAGGATAGGTATAACCACTCTCGACATCTGAATGTTCATTTCGATTATAATCATGTTTTTAATGATGAATGCAAAACATGGCATCGAAAGACATGTACCTTTTTTGGATTACATAACCATACATTTTCTAAGTGTTGGAAAATAATAATAGCACAAACAAAGAAGAGGCATGAAAGACCCTCTCAACAGTAGGTAAAGAAACATGTTAAGTAGATCTAAAGGAAGAAGATGTATCGCAGCCATTGCGACAAGGGTGGCCATCAAAGAGCCACTTGTTGGAGGCTCCATCCAGAGCAGTGCCTAAAAGACAAAGTGTCGGTGCATGAACCAGGTGAGGCAATTGTTCAACAAGCAAAACCACCACAGGGGGATGACCCATTCATAGCAATAAGTGAAAATTTGTTTCTAGATATGTTAGCTTGTCATGGTCATGCTTTTGTAAATCATTTGTTGCATTTTAAAATGTAAAAGTGATGATGTGTTTCCATCACTTGTTAAGCAACAATGATGTTTGGTCTTGTTTTGAGTTGCATGATAAATTGTGAAAGTGATGTCGTATTTCCATCACTTGTAAAAGAAAAAATAGTGTTTGGCCTTATCTTTGTAAATCATGTGTTGTAGTGTTGAAGTGTTTTCCATCACTTATTGAAGCAACAATGATATGTTGGCCTTGTTTTCATAGCTGGGGTATTGTTTCCATTTCGATGTAAACTTGACCATCGTGTATGTTATAAACTCATGGCAAGTATGGGATGCGTGGGTCATTACTTGGTCACGAAATTCAAGCATGTAATTTGCAAAATAATGTACTACAGGTTGCAGAGGTTGCAAGTGTCAGCTGATCGTTAAGGCTCTAAAGAACAAAGGTGAAGGAGATGGAAGTGAGACCTTTTAGGATGCTTGTGACGCAAACAAGGTATAGAGAAGTTGCAGATTATTTTTCATGCTTTTGGAGGACCAAAAGCTCATCAGTTGAGAGGATTGATCCAAATGGATCCATATACACACACAGGACAAAGAGGGGTTATGGAAGCTCAAAAATCAAAGTGATCAGAATGCTTTCAAACCAGGACCAAAGCATAGATCTCATTGTCCTGATCATAGTGATGCAAATGGCTTGTCAATTTTAGCTTGTATGAGGGACAAAGAGCCAGTCAAAGTTCTAGTCAAAGTTGCGTTATGGGCCAGGTTTAAGTGTCCTACAATTTGACTGACCCTAAGGCATGAAACCTAGCTCCCGAAAGTAGTCGAAAGTATGGCCTCGTTAATTTGGATAATATCTCTTATTTTCTAAATATTTGAAAATCTCCCCCATTTTAAATAAAAATTAAAAAAGATATATGAATGTGGTGGTGGGCCACCACCCCCAAAACCATATAACAAAAAATAATAATTAAAAGGACCAACAGCCATGACCCCGTCGGTCCAACCGCATCCCGCACATATCATTATATTATGGAGTGGGTGCTAGCCACCTTCGGTGGACCTGGCCCACACCCCCAAAACTCCAACAAATGTCATTAAAAGGCCGAAGCCAGTGGGAGTTGAACCCACTGCCGTCTGGAGGGTCGGCCCTGCCCATGTCACAACTCCATATCATATCACACCCCACCAAAATGACACACCAAATAAATTCGCCAACCCATGAACCCTCATATAACGCAGCCATGGTGCGCCAAAAGAAATGCGAGACCAACACAAATTACGGAGGTATGGGGTGAGCCGCCCAATATATATGTGACCCCAAAACATTAATATGGTTATTAAGAAAAACTATAATGTGGTAAAATGACAGGGGCGAGGATTGATCACTCAACCCCTCCTCCACTATTTTCTACTTAAACTAGTCCACCTAAACCGCCTTCTTGTTTAATCCACCATAGAAACTTATATAAACCTTCATTTTCACCAGTGCACCCACGAAACACGGAGGAACCAGGAGTGGGCATGAAATTCGAGGCGATACTTTTTTTTAACTAATTTACTGTAGGTGGAACCATGATTGAGCAAAATTTCTAGGAGGGTGAAAGTTTTGCAATGTCCAAATTGGGCAAATTTTATGTCAATCTTACACCTCTCGGTGACATGAACCCGGTGGCACAATCAATTTCCTGATATGAGCATCCAATTTGTAGAGGACTCAGAGGAGAGAATATTTAAGGAATCTAGGGGGAATCTAAAAGATTCCTTGAGCCCCAGATTTTCATTTTCTCAAAATTCAGAAATTTGACAGTCAATTTTGCACTATTCGACACCACAAATATGATGGTGTGTTCATATTTTCCATTTGTTCATTTCATTTTTCGACCACTTTTCTAAGTGGAGTGCAGGTTTCCATGTTCATGTGCGAGTAGCCATTTCCATGACTCAACACCGCGAGATTGATGGTGCGACCAACTTCAGAAGTTTGACCTCATTTTCTTTAGATGGCCCCTAGATGTGAGGTATAAGCAGTGTGTTCATGTACTTCTTTTGCTATGCATTTTGTTGCATAGATCCCTGTTTTATGTTTGATGTGGCATCTTGTTTCTTAATTTTTTTCATGATTCCTATTTGATGTGCTACAGAATAATTTGTCAGATGTACTTGTTGTCATGATTCGTCATGTTTTGTTTGAGATCCCTTTTTCGTTATGTTGATGGGATACTTATGTTGTCACCATGTATGTTTGCATTAAGATCCCTTTTATGCCATGTTGTCTAGATTCTCATTATCATCATGCATGAGTTTATGCCATACTGATAGGAGTCCTTTGTTGACTGAGAGTTCCTATAGCAGAACATCTCTTGGAGCCACTCCTGCATGAGGGCATTTTCCTTGTATGATAGCGACATCACCTCTTATGTACATCATCACTATTGACGGCACTTAATGCAGCGGCCTACACCATCTTGACATCGGGGCCTGGAGACGTAGTCCCTCCTCGACAAACTTCGTTATCAATGGCTTATGTTTTCATGTGTTGATGAATGTCATGTTCCTCATCTTTACAGCATGCATATGTATTCAATTATGTTCTTTTAAAATTGTAATTTTAACACATCACAAATGTAAAAGTTCTTGGAAGGGTCCTTTGTCACACCCAGAACTGGATCACTTAAAATATTGGAATGTTTCATGTTTAACTTGATAAAAAAAAAATTCCAAATTTTAATCAAAACCAATAATAAAAAGGGGACATAAATTTTGTTGGCATTATGGCTAATGTGTTGTCCTTGATGGAAACCTACTTAATAATTATGCTGGCAACATTATCATAATGATTATGGAACTAATGTAGATTGGTACAGATGCTATAGATGGTATGGACAGAGAAATGACACTTCGAAGATAGATGAATGATAAAGTGATGTGTGAAAAAGTATACATAGATCCTATGAAGAAAATTTGTGTACATACACTGGTTCTGTCAGGCGGAAAGAGTCGATAGTGCGGACACAACCAACCTCCCTAGGAGCCTAAGACTCTCTAGTGACAAACAAGACAAAAAAGAGCGATCCTTCTCTAAACATGCATTTACCATACAAGAAATCAAGTGTTTAGATCCTACCTGTAGTCCAACGTTGTTGTAGCAGTCCAGCCCAGTTGATCCTGATGAGCTCCTCCTTCACTTAGAAACCTGCGTTCACTAACAATCAAATGATTAAATAGCACTTGATAATCTCATAAAATAAAACATATTTAACACATAGACCAAGGAGTACATGAAACAACTCATAAATAACAAGTTATTGAGAAGAATGGACTCATTTGCATTAATAGGAAACAAAAGGAACAATTACAACCTGATCCTTGGTGTTGTGCAAGTCCCTCCCAGGGTCCATCAAGAGTTCTCCTTTACTTTGACAAAGCTCACCCACTTCCAAATAGAACAAGCAAAGATGGCAATCTCTCCTCACAAGCTTCTAAATGGGAGTCCTAATTCCAGCAGCATCTACCCTTAGAAATGTTTAGCTTTCAACCTCCCCTCCTTCTGGCCCAATGCCTGTATTTATAGTGCTCAAGAGGAAGTTAATCAGGTCCACCATCAATGGGATAATCCCCTCTTTGGATGGGATAGCTCCCTTATTGATGGGATAAGTTCCTCTTTGGTAGGGGTACATGAACCATCTGGAGGCGCTCAATACACGTCGAACAACCTTCTAGAATGCTCTAGAAATGACCACAAGTAACTTTTTAAAGATGAAACTTGCGCATTTTGACCTTTACAGGGGTACGCGCCTGCCCCTTTACATACAGAGCATACAAGTACGCAGCTTTTGTGAACATTAGGTGCATACCCGCAGGTAAGGCCGAGAGAATCTGCGTACCGAGAGATAAACACATTTACAAAGACTTTCTCTCTTTCTTGAAGTTTGACATGGAGAGCAGAGGCATGAGACTTGCCCAGGAGGATAGCATGACTGTTGATGGAGCCATACTAACTGTAAATAGCCATGGTGACATTTTTTAGTGTAATAGATTGCCCCCTAAAGTGCGAAGCCTGTAGTAGATTAGGGTTTTGTATTATCTAGGAAGGGTGAAGCGCTTTATCATTTCAAGGATTATCTCGTGGAGAGCCTGGTCAGAACCTGCAATTTTCAACACAAAATACATGTATAAGATCATATCATCGCTGAGGTAGGCATTCCCATACTCAGATCAAAACTTTAACTAACAGACTAACTACTCTGATACAGGAATGATCTTGCAGTACATCATAATCATAGACTTTTGTAGACACAGTATGGGCGCAGCCATCTGTTTATGATTAGTCTACTAGATAATGAATACAAAACTCCTCGTAGCCTGGATGGTGGAAACTAGATCCAGGGTCTTCATTTCTACTTCCCGAATTGGTACGATTCTAGCCATGCGAATAAATGAGTTGATGTCGAACATGGTAGAAACCACTTGATTACCAGTCGATGATGTAAACTGTTAACAAGTGTGAGAGAGACCACCAGTAATGTCAATGGTTCTCAAAGTACCCAGTACAATCCATGAGATGTGAATGAATGAGTTGATGTCGAACATTTCACAGAATCCTTCGATCGAAAGTCAATGATGTAAACTGACGTCAAAGGTGAGAAACCTGCCATTGATGCATGCAGACTTCAAGGTACTGACGATTTCTAAGTCATCTTTCTGGATAATGTGCTGATGTCGATAGAAAGCGACCCGTTGCAGGCAAGCCCACAACACGAAATCATTGTTCAAGTTGAAGAAATGTTGCTATAAGGACTGACTCAGGGATGGTCAAATGGATGAAAAGTATTTTGCAGATGAAAGTTTTGCTTGCAGACCTCTTGAACACATAACGACACAACAGATGGCTTGGTGATGAATGACTCAAAGTTAATCCCCGGAACCCGGCTGAAGACTTTCAAAGTGGTTTGATCAACTGTGAGGTAAAGGATTTCCCAACCCAGGTGAATGAAAAGTGTCATGTTCAAGAGTGGTAATAAGGTTTCTTCTGAGACAAAGGATAACAAATAGGCTCATTCTTCTCTCTTTTCCCCCACCATTTCTGGCAAGTACCTCTTTATTTTTGACAAGCTTGAGGAGGATAACATATGCTTGATTATAAGCTCATCCTTTGGATGAGTCCAACCTAGTTTTGATTCGAACCCTAGGAAGGAGTGGTTCGTTCCTATTTGTAATTGAACAGGTCCTTTACTGTGAAATTTTAACAAGCCCAGTATAGGAGAAACTCAGTTTTTTTCAATTTTAGAGAGTCTGAAAAACTTAAGAAGACTCCAGGTTGAACTTTTTCGTAAATTTGTGTCCCCCAAGCCCGAAAAAGTATAAAATAATACCTGGGAGAACCGCTTGATCTTGCGACCAAGGAGTACTTTCATGATTAGTGTCTCTGACCTGAAAAGTAAAAAGAGATCAAGGACACATCGTTTTATTTCCGTATCGAGTTTGAAACGACAAAAACCCAGCAATCTTTTCCTGATTTTACGGTCAGAAAAGAGCTATAAGGGGACCGTCTTTTAATTCTGTTTTAACGAGTGTAAAAGAAACGCTCGGCGATCTTTTCATATTTTAGGAGTCAGAAAAGAGCTTAAAAGATGACTCTGATGTTTTGGTTCATGAAAAATGATGATTTTACTCTAAAGTCCTTTTGTCCTGCACAGAAACAACACATTACTCATACCTGTTTAAGATGGGAAAAATACATCGAAAATGTCCTTCCATGGTGAAAAATAAACAAACTTAGCATTCATTCATCCAAAAAACCTATAAAAAGACTTTTTACCATGTCATTTTACCATTTTACTGTTGAGGTTGAGAAAAGGGCTTTTGACAAGAAACTTCCCGTGGAGATTGCGGAGAATCCGACCGTCAGAATCGAACGTTGTTTCAGCAGGTATTCTACAACACCCCTCTCTTGTTTTCCATCCGTTTAGAATTCATTTTTCAGCTTTTATTTGATTTTTTAGGGGTCTTGGGGTTTCAAGATGCGCACTTCGGGGTACGCAGGTCATGCACTGCTGACCTGCGTACCCCGATATTTTCCCAATGGGAAAATTACGGGGTGTGCGCACCCGGCCTTAAGGGAAGCTGCGTCCGGGCACTCTGTCCCTAAAGGCTGGGGTGCGTACCCCGCAAAACACAAATTGAAACCCTCATACCTCCAAAATAGACCAAAATTTTTAAATTTTATGGATCTTAACTGATGTTTTATGATGTGTAGGGAGCACACCATGCTTGATTGGCGTGAAAGAGAGCACGAGGATGTTCATTTGGCCGCGATAGGTCATCAACCTTCCATTGATGCATTAAAAGCATGCAGACTGTACAAATACTGGGCCATACCTGGCATGAGGGGCCAAGTGTCGTTCCTTGAGTGGCTGGTTGAAAGGTGGAACATTCAGGAGCAATGTTTCTACATCGGAGAGCACCAGCTCGAGATAGAGCCCTCCGATATATATTTTCTCACTGGCTTGCCTAACAGGGGCGAGCAACTTTCTCTATTCGGGACTAGGCCGGGTGGCCAATCCCTTGCTAGTCTCCGACTAGAGTGGTGCAACAACCAAAACCATGAGAAGGGGATAGAAATCAAGTACATATCCCGACCTGAACTTATGGTGATAGCCTTTACTGTTACCAGAGTTTGCGGCGCGGCCGCTTTGCACCAAGCCACTGGGTCCCAAATGTGGATGGCTATAGACTGCTTCCGAGACACCATTTTCAACTGGTGCGATGCTGTGTTGGCTAATTTGAAGGGCCAACTAACGAGGGCAAAGAGAGGAAAACTGAAGACCTTTGGATATGGGCCTTTAGTCGTGAGCTTTGCCCTAGAGAGAGTTCCAATGCTGGTCCCCCAGCATCTTACAGTTCCAGTTGGGGCTCCTCGGGAGCCTAAGTTGACGAGATGGGTTGCGGTAATGGCCCGGCATCCTGATGAGGGCGCAACAGTTGTTCAATTTCCTGATGGTTACTTTCACTGGCTAGAGAGCTAGGTCTTTGCTATTCAGGACTTTTGCTTATGCCAGAATGGATTTTCGAAATGATCCGGACATGGTTCTTCCACAGGGAGAACAGTGGGACGACAGAGGTATTTCATTTCTCACGAGTTTTCAAATTATGTATATATTTTTTGTTTTTATATATCACCTCAAAACTGACAGCACAAATTTTCAAAATGCAGATGTAGGTCCACGGCATCCAGCCAACCTCCGGGCTTTTGAGAGGAGAGTACCAGCTGTACCAGCACCAGCCCCACAGGATGCGGCCGCAGAGACCTTAGCCGAGCAGGAACAGGATCTAGAGCGTCTGACAGTGGATATACCAGAGACCACCATAGATGATATTCCCATTCGACTTCAGCGCTATGTGGTTGCAGTCCCAGGACCTTTTAGGAGGTCCTTGTGTAGGGTAGCGCGGGCAGTGGTCTCGTATAGAGAGCACCACCAGTGATTGACTAGTCACTTTTGTAGACACATATGACATTTTTGGTTTTTTGTACTTATCATTTTTGTCGATCATAAGGTGTTTTTCAACCTATGATCGAAGACGATGTATATTTTTGACACACTCCTATCTATATATATATATATGTCATTATTACCGGCTTATCTTGTTTAACATATGTGATGAAATGTTTTTAAATTTACTTGTATGATTATCGCAAATGTCTGTCCAACATTCGAGAAGCAATTGCATCTGCTAATGTATTTAAAGACCTTGGAATATGCTGATATTCAATGTAATCAAATTCACGTTCCAAGAGACGCACTCTCAAAAACAACCTTAATAACACAGGATTTCTAATGGCATATACTCTATTAAGCTGTAATACAACGAGTTCAGAATCTAACCTCACTATCAAACGTCGAATTCCAAATGAAATAGATTCAGACAATAATTCAACCACTGCACTGTATTCTGCAATGTTGTTCGTCGTTTGACCGAGGCTCACCCCATGCATAGAAACTAACTCGTCAGAGGGCGAATAGATAACCCAAGCTGCAGAAGAGATATTTTGTGTACTACGACAAGCACCATCGGCAAATCCAATGTACGTTTGGAGAGGCATCGACATCTGCAATATCAAGAGTAAAACCAAGATAAGCCAGAATAACGACGAAAAACACACTTTCTAAGCTAAGCACACTATCTAAACTAACAAACATACTAGCTAGAAAGAAAAACTAACCTAACTAAAAATCTCCACACCCACCATTTAAGCATAATACCTCTTTAGGTAAAGTCCATTTCTGGGTTTACCCAAAGAGTCCCCATCAAAATCTACCAGCTCATAGGCCCCTTTTGCTAGCTTTCGCTTTACAATGTAGGGTCCATGCCACATAGGAACGAATTTTCCAGCACCTAGTTTATCGTTAGCTTGATCATATAACAGCACTAGGTCTCCCTCCGAAAAAGTCCGAGGGGTCACATTTCTATCATACTGAGCTTTCATTCGCTTCGCGTGAGTCTCGATTGCCAATGCAGCGTCACATCGAGTCTCATCTAATTGAGCTAAGTATAATAAACGTTTCTCCTCTTCGGAAGTGGCTGGGAGTAATTCGACAGCCATTTGAAGTGATGGGATTTCGCATTCAATGGGTAACACAACTTCCAAGCCATAAACTAGCTGGAAAGGAGTGAACCCTGTTGAAGTTTTCACTGAAGTTTGGTATGCCCATAGCGCTGAAAATAACATGTTGTGCCAATTCGACCGATGAATACCAATGATTCGTCGGATCATGATAACTAGAACTTTGTTGATAGACTCAACCAAACCGTTGGCTTGCGGATAATAAGGAGTAGAGCTATCATGGCGCAAACCAAGCTGGCTTGTAAGCTCAGTCATCATGATGTTTCGAAAATGGCTCCCATGGTCAGTGATGATTGCTTGTGGGACACCAAACCTAGTTATAATATGATTGAATACGAAAACTGCAGCTGTTTTTCCGCTTGCGTCGAATGTAGGCATCGCCTCGGCCCATTTAGTAAAATAATCAACCGCGAGGATGATATACGCATGCCCCCCGGCCGAGTGAGGGTTACAAGTAATAAAATCGATACCCCATTTGGCGAAAGGACCAACGGCAATTATAGGATGGAGAGGAGCAGGTGGTGCGCGCATCTTGCGATCAAACACTTGACAGTTGTGGCACTTCTGGACTGCAATGATACAATCTTTAAACATGGACGGCCAGAAATAGCCAGCGCGCAACACCTTCTGAGCTGTGGCATACCCAGACATATGACCGCCACATGCTCCAGAGTGACAATCATTCAAAACCCTCTTAGCCTCTTCGTGAGTTAAACAACGTCGAAAAACTAAGTCTGCCCCACGGCGATAAAGTGTATCTCCAATAATTTTGTATTGCTGGGATTGAAACCGAATTTTTCGACGTTCCGACCTTGAAGCTTCAGGCCGAAAGGTTTGGGTTTGGAGATAGATGATTATATCTCCATACCATGGATCTAAAGTACTGATAAGAAACAAAGATTCGTCCGCAATGGACTCCTCTGCCACAGTTTCTGCATCAGCACACGAGAAATCACACATCAATTCCGCAAAAACTAAGGATTTCTTAGACTTGGACTTCTCAAACTCCAAGTCGAACTCTTGCAGGATAACGATCCATTTAGAGTACTTGCCCCCTAGCAGTTGTTTTGTCAAAATATAAATCATAGGGTTGCAATCTGAAATGACTGTAGTTTTACGGAGAAGAATGTAGTGATGGCTACGAGGGCCAATTTCTCCACATGCAAATATTTTAGCTCAGTGGGGTTTAATGTCCTACTAAGATAATATATCACATGTTCCGCTCCGAACTCATCTTCTTGAACTAACACCATTCCAATAGTGGAATGTGAAGCTGCGAGGTATAAGAAGTATTCTGGTTGTAGTTGGGAGGATGCAACAACGGTGCATGGGTCAACGCGTGTTTAAGTGCATCAAAAGATTGTTGGGCAATCTCGTCCCACAAGAATTGAGCGTTCTGTTTCAACAACCGTGTAAAACCTTTAGTGACCTCAGCGTAGTTTGGAATGAATCGGCGTAAAAAGTTCGCTTTCCCTTGCAAACTTTGGAGTTGGCGCAAACTCGAAGGAGGAGGCAATTTGATGATAGCTTCGACCTTCGAGGGATCGACGCAAATGCTGGCTTTTGAAACAACAAATCCCAGCAATCGACCCATCTCTATACAGAATACACACTTGTGGGGATTCAACCGAATTCGATAATGCCTACACCTCATAAAGATTGCTCATAAGTGGACAAGGTGATCAGCTCGATGTAAAGAATGAGCAGGAAAATCATCGAGGTATGGTTGCACAATGTGCTTGATGTCATGAAATGCGTAAGACATCGCCCGTTGAAAAGTGGCTCCGGCATTCTTAAGCCCAAAAGGTAGTTTGCAATAAGCGAATGTCCCCCATGGACAAATGAATGACATTTTTGGTTGATCGGCAGGTAGAATATTGATTTGATTATAGCCCGAAAAACCATCCATAAAGGAAAACATTTCACTTCCGGCACAATCATCAATAATTTGATCGATATAAGGTGTAGGATAGTTGTCTTTTGGACAAGCTTGATTTATATCCCTATAGTCGATACAGATTCTTATTGTTCCTTGTTTCTTGTTAACCGGAACAATATTCGATACCCAATCTGTTAATTGGATAAATGAAACCTGCTTTCAACAGCTTCTCGACTTCTACTTTAATCGCAACCGCTTTCCGAGGGTGAATCTGACGCAACCGTTGCCGGACGGGTTTAGCGTCCGGGTAGGTCTTTATTTCATGAACAACAATGGCAGGATCGATTCCCAGCATTTCCTCGTAAGACCAGGCAAACACATCGCGGAATTCTTGGAATAGGGCCTTGTAAGTTTGGATTTCATCTTCTGTACATGAGGCACCTATATGAATGTTTTCCTCAATTTCGGGCTTCACTGAAATGTCAATGGGAATAGTGCGAGAAATATTCCCTAAGTTCAACTCCAAATCAGAATGTTTCATTGGATTCTGAGCGTCTTTGACATATTCAGCGGTAAAGATAGATGAAAAGTCATTTTCAAAAGCATCATCCTCAGGTAAAAACGAAGATCTATGATGAAGATCTTCCCATGGTAGATCGTCTACACTTAGGATTTCACGAAGTTGCTCGTCAGATGACATGACTTCAGGAAATGCTATCCATTCTGAGGTTGATGTGAAAAGTGATTCTTCATTGACCACATTCATTTGGTCGATTTGGGTTGAACGCAAGTCAGTAAAAGACATGACGGCTTCATAAGCAATTTCATATGGACTCAAAGGCATAGCATCACCGAATGAGTCTATCTCAGATTCAGATGGGACAATCCAAGGATCATCGTAAATAAGTGTGTCTGATGTAATCATATGAATTGATGCAAATGAAGGGTCTGCGTTGATTGGAGGGAAAGGAAAAGTTCCCAGTAAACCAGAATATTTAACTAAACCTACGCCAACGTCCCTATAAGGGATTGTCGTCTTACCGACATGCTGGATACTCTCTGAAGAGGCTGGGTCGGATGAAAAGTATGTCAGCTGATCAATTGTCACGATCTTACCATTATGTGGAAACTTTATTACTCTGAAGACCGATGAAACGACTGCTGTCATAGCATATGACCAACTTCGACCCAAAAGAAGATTGTAGTCTAGAGGGGCATCAACCACCTCCACATCCAGACTAACGGTTTTCCCTTCTACCCCTATAGGCAATTCCTATAGAATACCAAACGGACGGAACCCACGGCCATCAAAGGCCTTAAGGATGGTCGGGGATTGGTTCAGCGAAGGAGAACCAAGCGATCTCCAACATTGAATCGACATAATACACGTAGAAGCTCCCTCATCAATCACAGTCCGATGAATAGGCCTGTTTTTTACTATCACTGGAATTTGGAAAGCCATTTGATGGGGTAGACGCGGTGTACTATTTTCTAGATCGAAGATTATCAGATTTGGGTCCTGAACATCAACAGCTCCGATAGCCGACAAAAGTAATTTTCGTTGTGTTGGGCATGATTGCAGCACTTCTAAAGCCGACATTGCTGAGGGTGAAACAACTAAGTCCTCAACAATGTTGTAATTCTGGGCCGCTCTCGCATGTGGATTGAAAGCAGACCTTCGAAGTACACCCTTGGCGGGCAGTTTGATTACTATGTCCGGGTTGGGTTTTTCTTACTACCATAATCTTGCGACCGAGTCGCAATCCTCACATGAGACATCATCAAAATGGGTTCTTCACTGGCAGTTGAGGAAGAACCTATCATCTTACTCTCCTGCTTTGGAAATGGATTTGCTAGCACAGCAGGAGTGGGAGAACCTTTGACTATTTTCACAACCTCGGCCCGATGAGGGCAATCTCTTGTAAAATGATCCTCTTCACAAATAAGACAAGGATATCGAGGTTTGCGCTTTTCGTCATTGGTTTCCGACTTTTCCGTTTTCTCCTTCGGAGCCTTGTCTGCTTTAGCCTTCTTCTTTCCTTTCTTCTTTCCATCGTTTTTTGTTTTGGCCGTAGATGACTCTACAGCGTGAATATAGGCGGAAATTTCAGGAGAAGACTCTCCTGTCGGGGAATCAGGAAAAGTGATTATAGGAGTAGTAGAAGTCTTGGGAGATTTCTTCTTGCTCTTTGTATTCACGATGCCAATCATACCATCAACGGAATGAGATCCCGAAGGAGCAACAACGATTTGATTCGATTTTGGAAGATCTGGGATCTTCTCGTGTAATGTACCTGACTGAGTATAAACTAAGTCAATGTACTGCGCCTGAGCAATGACTTGCTCCGCAGTAACTACTCCGGCCTTAGCTACATCTTCAGTAATCTTCGGTAATAATGATTTAACAAACCATTTAGCTAAGATTTGGTCTGGAATAAAAACTTTCACTAACCGTCTTCGACGTCTCCACTCATGAATGTGATGAGAAATATACGTGGACGTCGATTGTTTTAGTGAAGTTAATAACTTCGTGCCGTTATCGTATCTGACCGGCAACTGAAAGTGAGTTAAGAATAAGGTAGCTAACTCGCTAAAATTGTAAAAAGAGGCCCATGGTAACTCAATGTACCACTTGGCCGCGAGACCAATGAGTGTACGCTGGAAAAGACGTAAGCGGATCGAATCATCCGAGATAGAATTTGAAGCACACCAGAGGTGGTAAGTCATCACATGATTGGACGGATCCTCTCCAGACTTACCTTCGAACTTGGGTATATCACTGGGAAACTTATTTGGCATTGGCGACCAGAACGGAAGATATTGAATTGGATCGTTCGTTAGGCGCGTCAAGTCTGGTAAATCCAAAGTTGCGATAAACGGTAATTGTCGGTTGGGATCTCTAAAACTCTGGGTCACAAGACCAGTCCCAGGAGGAGGATATCCAGGATAACTAGGAACAGGAATCGCATTAGGGATATTATATCCTCCTGGAAAACCAGGATCAACCGGACCGTACTGGGGTTGTTGAGGTTGTTGATAAGTGTACCTAGGATACGGTTGATACTGGTAAACCGGCTGTTGGACAGCTTGCCCATGTTGGTACTGTCCCTGGTATGGTTGTTGAACAAATTGAGGTTGAATAGTGACAACCGTACTTATACCAGGCTGACCTGTAGGCATCTAGACCGTGTTTTGAATCGTAGATCCAGACAACGGTAAAGATGCCTGAGGAGTGGTTGCAGAGACAGTAGAAACCGGAGCTGTCGATACTCCAGAAGTAAGTGCGGCAGATGTTGCGGTAGTTGCAACAGCCATTTGAGATGGAGTACTAGGTGCAATTGGCGGCTGAGTAACTACCGAAGTTACAAAGGTTTGAACATTGCTGGGTTGGACCAGAAACTATGGGTTGTCCAGCTTGAGGTACCAACTGTATACTTGGTTGCAACACCTGTTGACCCTGTGATGGATCCCACACAATCATTCTGGGGTATTGACCCGTAACAGGTTGAGAATACTGAGATCCATAACCGGATTGAGGATAGGATTGATAACTGAAAGGCACAGTTCCCATACCCGGAACATATGACTGACCTTTAGGTGGTTGATAACCTTGACTTGAGTATTAACGTTGAGGTTGATAACCTTGGGGTAAATACTGATACTGGGGTTGACCTTCACCTTGAGGTAGATACCCTTGAGGTTGATACCCTTGGGGTTGATACCCTTGAGGTAAATATTGATACTGAGGTTGACCCTGGGGTACATATTGAGGCTGGGGTTGACCTTGAGGCATGTATTGCACCATAGGTACATACTGACTTTGAGGCTGTCCCCCAGACACAATTTGTGTACCTTGAGGTTGCCCCCCAGGCCTTAACTGAGGCTGCCCCCCACGCGGTAATTGGCCACCTTGAGATTGAGAAACGGGAACTGAACCTGACATCATGTAAATGTCTCCTACACCCAACGGTACATTACCATTGTTTCCAGCTAATAACCCATGATCAATGGGTTGAGGAGATGCCCCCGCAAAGGTACCAGAAAGTGATTGATACCTGGTAGGAACAGAAGGACCACCGTGTAAGAAAGATTCAGGAGTTTGCGTAAACATGGACGACTGACCAGACATATTTACAAGAGTATAAATACCTCCAGGTGGAAAAGGAGTACGATGTGTAGAAAAACCTAACCCTGAGTTGTCTAAATAATTGGTTAACGAAAGGTACCAAGTAGTACTTCTAGGAGGACTGTAGAAGATAGATTCACGCTCCCTGAGCTCAATAGTAAGTTGATCTTCAAGGTTAGAGACACCTATTTCTTCCTCTGGAGCAAGTTCTTCAATAGCAATCAAACCAGTAGGAAGATTTTCGGTGATAACTCGTTCTACTCTTGGTGAATCTGGAACACTAGAAGTCGGAGTAACAGGTTCAGATATTCCAGGTTCTTCGCCTATATCACTAGTAGACGAAAAACTACCAGCAAGCTCAGAAACTGTAACAGCTTCGGGATTATAACCTGTCTCTAGACTTTGGTAATCTGGATGGACTACCAAGGAAGATTCTCCTTCTTCAGGTGAACCTACTCTACTGCCACTAGGAGGAGTTACAAGGACCTTCAAACCTTCTAGATTACTTGGGTCGTCTCGAGGAGGGTCACCTCGAAGTCTACGGGATCTCCTCAACAATTCGGCCACAGAAACAACTTCAAGAGACTGGCCCCGAAGTCTACGGGACTGTCTCGGTAATTCCGCCACAGCTAAAAACTTTTAACTACTACACACGAAAGCAAAGTAAAATCTCAAATCAAACCACCTAAAGCCGCCAAAGAACTAAACAAATTTGAATCACACGCCTAAAGAATCTAGGGCGTCAAACCAAGCACAAACAATAGCCTTCCAGACCGAAAAGTCTAGTTGGAGATGAAACCCAACATCGCTGGATTCAGTACAGAAGTGGCGGGTGGAACAGTTACCCCGGCAACCTGCTTAATGAATAGACTGGCATAAGTTCCTCCACTTTAACCGTCTCGAGTGAAGTGAACCCCCCGGAAAATCCAAGTGAGTCTAGCCGACGTCTGCTCCAGGTACAGTGGGATCTTCCCTCCACCGTCACCTCGGTAGAATCCTAAAGATAATGGTCACTAAGGTTACCAACCGCAACAAATGCACCTGGGGGAACAGTCTACACTCCGACAGCACGCAAGGACAGAGTATCAAGCTCAATCCCCTTGTCGGTTCCTTGACAATAATCCAAGGTTTACCGACAAGTGACCCCTGGCTCCTCGACAATGGTTAATCCGAGGTTTACTGTTTGTAATACGTGCGTGTCTGGCATCGTTCCCAACGAGGGAGGATTGATCCTCTCACTGGTTCGGACACGAGCTCGTGATTCTCCTTTAAGAGGAGCTTTCCCAGAGTACAAATGAGACAATTGGATTTATTCTATCACAAGATAAGCTACTTGTTTGGTTTTGTTGTCTTGGAGAGTTAATTACTCTCCTACTCCAAGACAATAGCCTGATCTAAATTGGTGTTTCAGAGCCCTAGTAAATAAAAGTTACTAAGTAGATTTTACTTTAAGCGTTAATTTTATGGTTTTTCTTAAAGACAAAAGGTAGCGGAAATGAAACCAATGGTGTGTAGACTCGACTCAAACCACTACAAAGATGCACCTAAGATGATTTACACTACTTTTCTCTTTCAATGAAACTCCTAACTAAGAGAGTTGAAAAATGAAAATTTTATAGAAAACAACTTTCTTAGTAAAGACAATCAAAGAAACAATTCTCTTTATCTTTCCAAGCATACAAACATGACCACTCCTTACGTGCACGAAAAATTCTTTTTCTTTCAAAATACCTCAAAGCTACTTGAAACAAAACTTTTCAAAGGAGATGTTTTTGTATTTTCTCTTATTTAATAAAGCATATAAATCTATTTTAACGAAAATCAATCTCAAAATTTATAAAATCTATGAAAAGTTGACTCACAAGCAAATCAAAAAGAAATTTACTCTAAAGCAAACCTAACGAGGCAAAATCCTACAAAGATGATTCTAGGTTGTTTTACTTGACCACAATCAAGCCTAGTTCCAGCTAATGCAGAATCAAAAGACCAGTCAAAACAAAACTCAAATCTTTTTGTTCTTTTTGTAAAATGGAATTCAATACTCAATCAACAAGCACTTCGAAATTTGCCGAAGAGACAACTCAAAGGTAAGTTGCTCTCACAGGTAGACTTTATGACAGGTCCGACTCCTAAGAAGGCTGACAAAACCAGAGAGATCTAAGGCTTGACAACTTCTACCGTCAAAGTCACTACAGGACCTACTCAAAAATCAAACCCTAGGGTTCAAACTTCTATGAAATCCACTAAAACACTCAATGCTATCCAAACAAGTTCAGATGAAGATCTTTGACAAGAGACTAATGGATCTGGGCAGTAAAAACTAAGAAAAAGCAAAATCTAAGAGGAAAAATGTAAAAAATGGAAATTTCTTAATTTTTAGCAGGGTACGCAGGCAACCTGTTAAGACAAGTGCGGGCCCGCTCTGTGCACATAGCAACAGTGCGTACAGGTACGCACTATGCAACACTCAGAGGGTGCATACTACTGAAAAAGCCAAGAAAAACTAAAATCAATCTAACCCTAAGCTAACCCACCCAAATACAAAGTCACAGAGCCAAAAACCAGAAAATAAATGACTTTTCTCAGATCAAAGTTGCATACAAAGGAAAAAACTTTCTCATCAATGGAGTCCCCAGTGGAGTCGCCAATTTGTCAGGTGGAAAGAGTCGATAGTGCGGACACAACCAACCTCCCTAGGAGCCTAAGAATCTCTAGTGACAAACAAGACAAACAAGAGTGATCCTTCTCTAAACATGCATTTACCATACAAGAAATCAAGTGTTTAGATCCTACCTGTAGTCCAACGTTGTTGTAGCAGTCCAACCTCGTTGATCCGGATGAGCTCCTCCTTCACTTCGAAACCTGCATTCACTAACAATAAAACGATTAAATAACACTTGATAATCTCATAAAATAAAACATATTTAACACATAGACCAAGGAGTACATGAAACAACTCATAAATAACAAGTTATTGAGAAGAATGGACTCATTTGCATTAATAGGAAACAAAAGGAACAATTACAACCTGAGCCTTGGCATTGTGCAAGTCCCTCCCAGGGTCCATCAAGAGTTCTCCTTTACTTTGACAAAGCTCACCCACTTCCAAATAGAACAAGAAAAGATGGAAATCTCTCCTCACAAGCTTCTAAATGGGAGTCCTAATTCCAGCAGCATCTACCCTTAGAAATGTTTAGCTTTCAACCTCCCCTCCTTCTGGCCCAATGCCTGTATTTATAGTGCTCAAGAGGAAGTTAATCAGGTCCACCATCAATGGGATAATCCCCTCTTTGGATGGGATAGCTCCCTCATTGATGGGATAAGTTCCTCTTTGGTAGGGGTACATGAACCATCTGGAGGCGCTCAATACACGTCGAACAACCTTCTAGAATGCTCTAGAATTGACCACAAGTAACTTTTTAAAGATGAAACTTGCGCATTTTGACCTTTACAGGGGTACGCACCTGCCCCTTTACATACAGAGCGTACAAGTACGCAGATTTTGTGAACATTAGGTGCGTACCCGCAGGTAAGGCTGAGAGAATCTGCGTACCCAGAGATAAACACATTTACAAAGACTTTCTCTCTTTCTTGAAGTTTGACATGGAAAGCAGAGGCATGAGACTTGCCCAGGAGGATAGCATGACTTTTGATGGAGCCATACTAACTGTAAATAGCCATGGTGACATTTTTTAGTGTAACAGGTTCTACAAGTGAAATCCGTATACAGAATCTAAACCATGGTAATCTGGATACCAAGGCTATTTACCATATTATTGGCCCATAGTAATTGGAGCAACAATGGTTATTTGATCCCATCAAAGAATAATAACAACATTACCAAGGGATTTACCTAAGGTAATGGCTAAGGATAAAATTATATAATGAGATGAATATCAAAGTGTTATATGTGAAATAAAATGATCTATCCATATATGATTTTATTTGAGATAGGTATGCACCAAGAAGCAAGGAGAATGTTCAGATCTAATAGATCTAAAAACATTGAGAAGGCTAATGATAATACTTTTTTAATCTATTTATGATTATAATGTTAGATATGTAGCTATAATGATGGTTTGATATAAATATAGAGATGCATGTTGAGATCTGGGTTTAACAGATGGTGTGAATTGCAACAAATTAGTACTCCAAGAACTGTACACAGGGTTTCTTCAGGTTTGTCGCATACTTAGGCGGATCTATCTTTTAGGGTCACGTATATATTCTCATATAAGGTTTGCATTATGTTGAGATCCATATGCTAGTGTTATGCATGATAGTCTGATACATACATTGATTTGTTTTATGGAAGTCACATATATATGTTAGGGTTTGCAGTGCACATTAACGATGACACTTAATGAGTTCTACTTTATTTTATGTTTCTTGTCAATGATGTCTCTATATTGATGATATGTGTTTGACAATGATGATTGGGTTGAATGATTGATGATACATTATGATTATCAATGATTGGTAAAATGATCTATGATTTTTTCAGTAATCTATGTATGGTTTAGTGGTTGGTTCAGTATTATAATGGTTGATTATTTAGTTTTCAATAGTTTAATATATGTACGTAGGTGTTATACAATGGAAGCACGTACATACGCGAGTTTTATTCAGTACAGTCATGTGAAAATTCTTATATTTATTTGTTCTGGTTAGGTTCTTTATTTAGTGATTTGATGCTTCATAAATCGAGTTGATTTGCATTGTTTCAGTGACTCATATTTAGTGCTTCAGTTTGTTATGTTGGTTTGCTTTTATTGCTAATATGGGTCCAGTTTAAAAATATGATGAAAGGTGGCCTACAGGATGTTTGATGATTGTTTGACAGGTGGATCTAGTCTGAAACATTTTAAAGTGTGGTCCACAAGGAGTCAAGGGTTGTAGCCTTTAGAAAGGGGGTAGGAGCTCCCTTCCCATAGAATTCGGTAAATGAGATTAGGGTGTTGTAACTCCCTTGTAGTAGGAGCTAGATAACGAATGGAGGTTGTAGCCTCGTGCAAGTGGGTTACGACGTACTAATAAGATTCTACCTTAGTAAAAATGTAATGAATATTTTATTTATATAATAATAAAGAAGACAAAGACGACATGAGCAGTGGTTTTCTCCCACATTGGGTTTCCACCTAAAATCCGAGTGTTCTATGTGTGTTGCTCATTTGTTGTTATATATTTATGTTCTTTACTGCATAGTAGAAAGTAAATTATTCATCGATGAAATTATTAAAGACAATCATCTCATAGATCACATGAAAAATTAGCAAACTAGATATATGCTATTTTCTTTCTCCGAAGTTCCATACATATGTAGGATTATTTAAAAAAAGTAGCGTACAAAATTCAATATATGAAAATTGAAAGTTAATATTTAAAAATATTAATTCACCCCCCCCCCCCCCCCCCCCCCCCCACCCCCTCGATTGGTATTTTTCCCAACAATTGGTATCAAATAAGGTCCCTCAGAAGAATTTTGACCACTTAAAGGGAGTTCCATTGAGATGAGTAATCAAGAAGGATGATTTTCAATTAATCCACCTTAGTTTAATGGAACTAACTTTTTATTTTGAAAAGTCAAAATGAGAGAATATTTGGAGGCACTTGGAGCTTATGTATGGGAAATAGTTTAAGGTGGATATCAATACCCATCCTCCATTCTCACAGGTGATATAGGGAAGAAAAATTATGAGACCATTGCAAAGGTAGTCAATGCTATCTTAGGAAGATTAACTAAATCATAATTTGTCAAGGTCATGTAGATGAATATCGCAAAGGCTATATGGGACAAGATTGTTCAAATCTATGAAGGTGACTCTAAGGTAAAAAGCACTAAACTTAAAACATTTAGAATTCAATATGAGAATCTTAGAATCCATGACGATGAAATTATTGCAAGTTTTTTCCTTAAGGTAAATGAGATCGTTAACTCATTGAAAAATCGTAGTGACAAAATAAAGGATTCTCCTGTTGTTGAGAAAAAATTTGGATCTCTAACCTCAAAGTTCAATTCCAAAGTAGTTTTCTTTGAAGAAATGAAGGATTTGAAGAATCTCACTATTGAAAAACTCCATGGGATTTTAACAACTTTTGAGATGAGAAAAGGGAGTCCATTAGATATAAAAAAAGAAACATTCAAAGCTACATCGTTGGGTCCCTATAATACTAGTTATTACCCCATTACTATTGCAGTTATACCTCTTATTAATATTGTTGTGCCCCTATTGCCCCCATATTGTTATTACTGTGCCCAAAAGAATCCCTCTATTGTTATTTTTGTGGCTTTATATTATTATTGTTAGGTTGGCTGGATTATATTGTGACTCCTTAGACTCCTATATATAGAAAGGAGGTTTTGTCATTTGTATCATCCAAGAATTGTTCATTTATGTAATGTAAAGGAGGTTGCCCCCTCGAAGAGGCTGAATTCTAAGGCGTTGATCTATCTTTTCTATCTTTTCTTGAGCTGGTTTCATAACATTTGGTATCAGAGCTTTGGATTCTAGGGTTTCGCTGCTCCAAACAGATCATTGTGGAATTTTCGCTATAACTTGTTTTCTGTGACGTTTCAGAAGTCGCAAAAAAAACCCGTTTGATAAGAAATCACGTTGAACCTTGGATATGAATTTCACAGCTTTTCACACGATATTTGCGGAGATATGATCTGAGGAAGTTGGTATTTTTGCAGACTCATGAATTACATTCAAAACAGGTGACCTGGGGAAAATCATCATAACTTTCTCTCTGGGGATCGGATTGAAGTTTCGTAAGAAGGTACAGAAAGAAGATGGACTGTAGTTTCTTGTGGGTGTTTTTCAGATCCAGAGGTCAAAATAGTGACTCGTAGCACGTCGTACAAGTTCGCTCTCCTGAACTAGTCTATAATCAAGTCACTGTGGGAGACTTCGCATAACTCTTCCTTGGAGGATCCAATTTGGTCAGACTTGTGGCATTGGAAATAGGACACAAAGGGCTACTACAACTCACAAATTTAGAACTAGATAATCAGAAAGTACAGAGATACATCAGAGGCAATATCGAGCTCCTACAAAGTGAAAAAAGGTGTGTAGATTTTCTTTAATTTTTGCTTAAGCTTGGTTTGAAAATTTATTTTGAAGGAATTCAAAGGGCATATTAGAGAATTATTATCAGTAACTAATTCCCTGAGGAAAGAAAATGAAAACACCTACTAAGGAACCTGAAAGCTCTAGCATGACTCATGAAGAAGAAGAAGAAATGCTATATGATATATCAAAATTACAAGAACAAGTGCAACAAGTGTCACTTGCACAAAAAGCAACAGAATCTAAGATGGATGGTTTAAGGAAAGATGTAGAAGCTAATATGGATGGTTTAAAGAAGGGTGTAGAAGCTAAGATTGATTGTTTAAAGAAAGGCGTAGAAGCTAAGATGGATGGCATGGAAGCTAAGGTGAACGACATGGATGCTAAAATTGATGGCATGGATGATAAGATGGAAGAATTGAAGATAAATATGAATAAGTTGCTACAAGAAATGGTCACTAAGGGTGAAAGGGTACTAAAGGAAACTCATGATGAGAACAAAAGAAATGTTAATCATGATTCCATAGACTTTAATGTTGGATCGAAGACTCACCATATTCCAAAAATCGATATGAGGAAGTTTGATGGCAGGGATCCCGCCACATGGATATTACAGATGGAGCAATTCTTCGATCTCAATAATGTGCAAAACACACAAAAGGTACGTATAACAACTTTATATTTGGAACCAAATCAGTTTGTATGGTATCAATGGCTTTGCTCTCGTAAACAATTTATCACTTGGGTAATTTTTACGGAAGAATTGATAGCACATTATGAGGATACAAAAAGCAACACTTTTTTTAGCCAATTGATAAGTCTCAAACAAAAGGGTTCAATAATGGAGCACATTGAGGAGTTCCAAAAATTGAACATAAGGGTAAAAGATATTCCAGAGGAGCATAGGATTGATGTGTTTATAGGGTCTTTAAAGGATAATATCCAACATGATGTTCGCCTTTGGGAACCTGATTCATTAGAGAAGGCATTCAGGTTAGCAAGAAAAATGGAAAGCAAAATTATGGCAACCAGGAAGCATACCACTCACAACTATAAAGACGGAAGTGTTGTTGCCGCTAGTCTTCCACAACCTATAAGGTTGACACCACAACAATTGGAAGAAAAAAGAGCAAAAGGGCTTTGTTACAGTTGTGATAGAAAATACACAAAAGTTCATAAGTGTGCTGAGAAGAAATTAGTCTACATAGATTGTGAAGAGGAAGAAGAAAAGGAGCAAGAAAGGTCAAAAGAAGAGGATATACTCCAGGAACAAAGCCTAGATAAAGAAGAAATGAATCCAACCATATCTTGTAATGCATTAGCAGGAATTACCACTCCTCAAACCATCAAGATAGAAGGACAAATCAAGAAGAAAAAGGTAATAGTGTTGATTGATTCAGGAAGTACCCACAATTTTATTCATTGTAAGGTAGCAAGAGAATTGAATTGCTTTTTATATCCAGCACCAGAGTGTCAAGTGATGGTTTCAAATGGAGGAACAATAAATTGCTCGGGAAAGTGCCATAATATCAAGCTATCCATGGGAGAATATGTATTGACTAGCCCAATGCTTTCCATTCCAATGGGAGGTGCTGATGTTGTACTAGGAGTCCAATGGCTACAATCCTTGGGTACAATATCTTTTAATTTTCAAGAACCTTTCATGAAATTTTCTATGGAAGGAAAGGAAGTTGAATTAAGGGGTATTGCAGGGAAACCGGGAAAGATAATAAGCTCCAAGGAAAATTTTAAGGATGGAAAATTTTCTTGAAGTTTAAAACATTGGCGAATCTCACTAATCCCTAATATGCAAATTATAAATGTTTATTGATATATTTGTAAAATTAATCAAATTTATAATTATTTTATATATAGTCTCTCTATAATGTTGGCGATTTTTAAGGTAAAATAATTTTATATTCTAAAATTTGGGCGAATCGTCTTTTATAAAATTGGAAATTGGCGAATCTTTTTTTTGGAAAAATCATGGAAAATTAGCCCACTGGGCAAACATTAGCCCCAAAGCTCTAACGGTATGACAAAGCTTCTAAAAAAGGAACAAAGAGGTGTAATTGCACAATTATGTTCGCTATATGTGTCCACAGTGGAATCATCTATTTCTCCAGATCTCCAAAAAGTCTTGGACAATCATTCCAAGGTATTTGAGACTCGAAAATGTCTCCCACCTATTCGTGATCATGATCATGCGATTCATCTGATTCCAGGAAGTGTTCCTCCAAACATCAGGTCGTACAGATATCCCTATGCCCAAAAGAGTGAAATTGAACGTATGGTTGCAGAAATGCTAGAAGCTGGTATAATTCAACCAAGTCAAAGTTCTTTCTCTGCTCCAGTCATATTGGTGCACAAGAAGGATGGATCATGGCGCATATGTCCGGATTATAGGGAGCTCAACAAGCTCACTATTAAAGATAAGTTTCCCATTCCTGTCATTGATGAATTATTGGATGAATTGCATGGATCAATTTACTTCACCAAGTTGGATCTTCATTCGGGATATCATCAAATCAGAATGAAGATTGAAGACATTCCGAAAACAGCATTTAGAACTCATGAGGGTCATTATGAATTTTTGGTCATGCCTTTTGGCCTTACCAATGCACCTTCAACATTTCAAGGTTCAATGAATTAAATTTTCAAACCATTCCTTAGAAAATGTTTGTTAGTATTTTTTGATGATATACTAATCTACAGCAAGTCTTGGAAGGATCATGTTGAACATGTTGACAAGGTGTTACAACTATTGGAGGAGAAACAGTTATATGCAAAAATATCCAAATGTTTCTTTGGAGTACAAGAGGTGGAATATCTGGTCATATTGTATCTCATGAAGGAATTAAGGTAGACCCTAGTAAAATTAAAGCCACTAAGGAATGGAAAATTCCCACATCCATAAAGAATCTGCGAGGATTTCTCGGGTTGACAGGGTATTATTGCAAGTTTGTTAAGAATTATGGGAGAATAGCAGCACCTCTAACAACATTATTGAAGAAAGATGCATTTTCATGGACCCTAGAAGTAACAAAAGCATTTGAACATCTTAAAGAGGCAATGTGTGAAGCACCGGTCTTAGCTACACTGGAGGTTTGTCATTTGAATCATCCAAGAATTGTTCATTTATGTAATGTAAAGGAGGTTGCCCCCTCGAAGAGGCTGAATTCTAAGGTGTTGATCTATCTTTTCTATCTTTTCTTGAGCTGGTTCAATAACATACATACAAATGGAAAGAAACGGAAGAGCCTAAGGAAGGAGGTTATGTTTCAGATGAAGAAGAAAATTTTGTTAATAAACTCCAAGTAGGAACTGGCAAGTTCAAAGGTAAGCTTCCTTTTAAATGTCTTTCTTTTGGAAGAGTAGATCATTATGCTGCTAAATGTCCCTATAAAGAAAAGAATGGGAAATGGAAGAGTGTTCCAAACAGGAATGTGAAAAGAAGTTTTGATAGCAAGAAAAAATTTTATA
Organism: Pinus tabuliformis; assembly: GCA_031772625.1. NCBI lineage: Eukaryota > Viridiplantae > Streptophyta > Pinopsida > Pinales > Pinaceae > Pinus > Pinus tabuliformis. The sequence goes on from CM062808.1 coordinate 523,254,736, forward strand.
CTCATGAATATAGTGAATGTTCTTCCAATAATGAAAATGATGAATATGATTGGGATTATCCTTTACTTATGGAATTTTAAGAAC